>CM053583.1:202003026-202058331 GCA_028627135.1 Pseudochirops cupreus
CCCCCCCCCCCCCCCCGCCACAACGCCTTTCACACTCCCAGTCAGAACTCCCTTAACATGCCGTTGCTTCTTTTCTTGTGATGGTTCTCCTAGCTCATACTAATTGTCCTGAACCCCCTGCCCAGTGATGCATCCCTTGTGTGTCTGCATCTTCTACCCAGTACCAAGTTGGGAACTTGACATCTAATGCTTCTGTTTGCCTTTCAGATATAGGCTATACCTCTAAGACAAGATCTGGGAAGAATGAATACACACACACACACACACACACACACACACACGCACGCACACACACACACACACGTACACGCACACACGCACACACAAACACATGCACACACACATGCACACACACACATGCACACACACACGCGCACACACATACACACACACATGCACACACAAACACATGCACACACACACACAATTACATAAAATCATGGATGAGAAAGCTATTTTAATTCACAGAATACTCTCCCCTAATCAATGCCCATTACCTTTCCCCAAACTCCTAAATTACAAGATCATAGGCTTATGGCTAGAGGGAATCTTAGAGGTCATAGCCCACAACAACTCCTGTTTGGTGGCCTGTGAACTTCATGGGGCTTCATTATGATGGCCAAAGGGGTTCATGCTAGAAATCCTTTAATGACACTTTAAGCCGTGAATAATTCATTGTAAAGCATCACATGGGGCAGCTAGATGGTACAGTGGATAAAATGCCAGCCCTGGAGTCAGGAGGACCTGAGTTCAAATGCGGCCTCAGACATTTACTAGCTGTGTGACCCTGGGCAAGACACTTAACCCTGTCTGCCTCAGTTTCCTCATCTGCAAAATGAACTGGAGAAGGAAATGGCAAACCCCTCCAGTATCTCTGCCAGGAAACCCCAAATGTGGTTGCAAAGAGCCAGAGATGACTGAACAACAACCCTGATATCTTACCTGGAAAGGCCAAATCTGATGGTCTTTTCCAGGCCTCATTCTCAGCTGCATTTGACACTATGAATTATCTTCTGTTCCCAAACATTCATTTTTTTATGTTGTTTTGCCTAATAACAAGGTTTAGGATCCCCCACTTCCTGTAACTGGATTCCCTCCTCTACTCGTGATTCAGTGTGTAGGGGCGTATATTGATACCTAATGTCTGTGTGACCCTGAGCAGGACCCCGGGCCACTCTAAGACCAAAAATTTGCAGAGGAGGGACAAAACTCCATCAGCAGGGGAAATTTCCCCAAGTGGAAGTTCCCTGCACCTACAAAATCCCAGGTCTAATCCCTATTCCCATCCTTAGATGCAGGTTATTATGTATGCTATATATACACAGTCTAGCTGTATAGTCATTCTAGCTGATGCATTTGTCTTTCTCTTATGTTAGATTGTAAACTCCTTGAGGAAGGGTTTATTGGTCTCTGGGCCTCTTGGAATAGTCCTATGTCTGGGGCTACATGCACATATAGTGACTGTTTGCTCATAGCTGACATTTCCGGGTTTGAAAACTCTTTTATGCACATCATCTCGTGGTCAATTCATGGTGACTCTTTCGTGTAGGTGCCCCAGGTGGAATTAGCCCTATTTTAGATAGGCAGTTGAACATAGATCGATAAAGGGTCTATTGTTGTTGGTTGTTTGTCCTTGGGTCTTGAAGAGGACCATGATATCAGGGAGGTGATGCCATGTAAGTGAATTGGGTTTAAGTGAGGCAGGGCTGTGCAAAGTCACCAGCCTCACTTTCTCCTCAGGAGCCATCTGGGTCCAGCGGCCAGATATAGATCAGAACAACTGGAGATGGTCCAGGCTGCAGGGGAAGACCTAGGCCTTTTTAAGCTAAGGATTTGTTAAAGATCTTCAGTTTGAAGACATTTATTAGACACTTACTGGATACCAGGCATCGTGGTAAGCTCTGAGGAGACAATATAAGCAAACAAGACAATCTCTGCCCATCAGGAACTTATGACAATGCATTAAAAGGGAGTACAGTATGACCTTCCCAGATGCTGTGGAGGCCTGGATACCCACAGGATAAGGCCAGAGCTGACCAATTAGAGCCCAGGGTGGCTTCAGGGGCAGAGTCTAAGGTTCTCATGGGGAGAGGGTAGAGATGGGAGCCTCAGTGGAGATTGCTATGGTGTGGAAGTTTCCAGGGGAGAAGGCAGCCTCCAAGGAGTTTAGTGTCCTGCTCAGGGTCACACAGCCAGGAAGTATGTGGCATGGGATTTGAACCTGGGTCACCTTGGTGCTTAAATCCAGCAACCTTTCCACTAAAACATTCTGCCTCAATCTGTCCTCCAGCCAGAAAGAGAAAATGGAAAGTCATAAATGTGGCAGAAAAGGTGTGACAAAGAAATTGGGGATGAATCTGGAATTCAGTGTATTTGGGAAGGAAGGCCACAAGAAGTCAAGAACAGACTTGGTCCACTCCCATGTCATCCAGTTTTGGGTGGTGTAAACTTGGGACTCTGGAAAACTTTCTTATCTTAAATGCTTCCTTTCTGCCCTCCCTCCTACCTCCCTTTTCTCCTTGCATCTTTCATCTTAAAAGGTGTCTTTTTAATGCAGTTTGTCCTGTTCCAACACCATTTTGGCTTCACTCAATCTTGGTTCTCTTGGGCTACTTCTTCCATTTCTACTACCCTGGCCTTGTTTTTGAGACTCACGAGCAACATGGGAGAGTGGGTAGAGCTTTGGACTTGAGGTCAGGAAGCCAAACTCAACCTCAGACACTTAGCGTCTGTGTGAATGAACATGGGCAAATCCTTTGCTTTAGGTGATCTTTCCTTAGTAGCAAGTGATGGGGACTCCTTGAAGGCAGCATCATTTTTCTATGGCTTTAACTCCCTGTCTACCTTGCATGGAGAAGGCACTTAATAAAATGTCTCCTGAATTAGGCTGGGATTTCAATATGGTAAAAGTCTTCATATTTCAGATTTCACTAACATTTCTAAGTAAGTCACATTTACAGAGCATAGCTTTGCTTTTCATTTTATTTTATACACAAGCACGGATTCCCATGGAACATTTATTTGTGTTTGTGAGTCCTGCAGGAGAGTGATCGAGAATATGTGAAGCAATTTAGGTGTATAGTTATTAGAGTGGGCAAAGTACTGAGCTTGGAGTCAGGAAGACCTGAGCACGAATCCAGCCTCACACCTTTATGAGCTGTGTGACCCAAGGCATTTTACTTAATTTCCCATCCTTGTTGATTAAACAGTTACTGTTGGTGCTGTTCAGCTACGTCCAATTCTTTGCGAACCCCTTTGGGATTTTCTTGGCAAAGATACTGGAGCAGTTGGTTTGCCATTTCCTTCTCCAGCTCATTTTGCAGATGAGGAAACTGAGGCAAACAAGGTGAAGTGACTTACCCAGGGTCACACAGCCAGTCAGTGTCTGAGGCCATACTTGAACTCAGGAAGACAAATCCTCCTGACTCCAGGCTGTTCCACCTCGCCTCCCCAAACCAAATGAGATGATACTTGGAAACCACTTTTGCAAGCTTTAGAGCACAATGTAAAAGCTCTCTCTTATTATGTAAAGAATGTATCAATGTGAATGCTGCCCAAATTTTTTTAAAAAGTGGAAAAGTGTGAGTGGAGAGAATTGGCCCCAGTTGGCACCACCCATTCACCCCAATAACCTATGTCTGCATCTTGGCTTACATTTTAATATACTAATAAAAGGGAGAAATGGGATGGGAAAAGCCCCACAATTTAGTGAGTAGAATGCAGGCTCCCCACACCTTCCTTCCTGCTGATGGCTCTTTACCTGGTGCGATGTTTTCTGGGTTGGGTGGACTGCGGGGGTCCGGTGTGTTAGGAGGGGTCAGTGGGCCACGCTGGGAGCCCCCTTCCATGCTGCTGCCATCCAAGGTTCCATTCTGCATGGCAATCCTGTACTGCATGGGAGCAAAAGGAAACTGTTCAACTCTTATGGATATCAGACCCATCGCGAAAGGACATCATCGCTGAAACAGGACACTCCCTCCACCTGGCCTTACACTCTGTGCTTTAGCTCTTCTGAACTTCATGGGATGTGGATAATTCACCACAATAATCACAGCCAACATTTATATATCACTTTTAAGTTTCATGAAGTGCTTCACAAATATTATCTCATTTGATCCTCACATTAACCCTAGGAGGCAGGTATTAGTAGCCCCATTTTACAGATGAGGAAGCTAAGGCAGACAAAGGTTCAATGACTTGCCCAGGGTCACACAGTGACCAGTGTCTGAGGCTGGATTTGAACTCAGCTCTTCCTTACTCCAGACCGAGAGCTATAGCCATTGCCCCATCCGGCTGTGGTCAATGAGTATGTTTGAAGGTTCTTATTATACATCCATGGTTTATCCTGCCCTGTCACTTTGTAACCAGTCTATGTTCTTTTGTGTTTATGTATGTTCTGGGTTAACGTTTTTTAAGCCTTTTTTATGGGCAAATTGTCATTGGCAATATGTTTCAGTTTATTCATGCCCAGGCAGCTAGGTGGTTCAGTGGATAGAACACTGGCCTTGCAATCAAGAAGACTCATCTTCCTGAGCTCAAACCTTGCCTCAGATACTTCCTAGCTGTGTGACCCTGGGTAAATCACTTCACTCTGTTTGCCTCAGTTTCCTCATCTGTAAAATGAGCTGAAGAAGGCAATGGCAAACCATTCCAGTATCTTTGCCAAGAAAACCCCAAGTGGGCTAAGGAACAGTCAACAACAACCACCAATTCAGACTTCACACTCCCAGGGCAGCTCTAAAGCTGACCAGCTCAATTCCTCCAGGACATGGTCTCTGGACTCTGGTTTGAAGAGGGCAGCAGCAGCAGCCCCAAGTATGGCATGAAGATGGGAGTGGGGTGGGAAGGTACATGGGAAAGGTTAACCATGATTAGAGGGCTGGGGCTGATTAGGTGTATCTTGAACACTAGCATTCCATAGACCTTAATAACTGATTTGTTCACCTTCCAAGAAAGAGCTTCTAAACCCATTCTCATTACACATAAGGCAAACTATTTGACCAATGCCAAGGGATTCATTTACTCTTCTTTCTCACCAGGCAATGCTGAAACCAGTGTCACCTGAGGCTTCAGTCAAGCTGCCAGCCTTGATGCTTTAAAATAGTCACACCAACCTACTCAAGGGTGGGCCATTTCCTGGGGATTAATGACAGGCTAGAGAATCTACTCTTTCCAGTTAGTCATTAGCTGACAGGAAACACCGAGTACCCCAGTGGTTATTGTTTAAATACATAGTCATGCCTTATGGTGGCCAAGCAGTGCCTTATTTTAGTTATGAGATGCAACCGAAATTACAGCCTTCCTCCCACTCTTCAGTGACTCCCTACAAGGAAGGTAAGAAAGGCAAACAAAATCAAGGACCTTCTTTATTTCAGCTGAACTGAATCTAAACAAAGCATCTTTACTGGTAGCTTATTATGAATATGTTTATGTCTATCTGCATTTTTTGTTGTTCAGTCATCTTAGTCATGCCCAACTCCTCATGAACTCATCTGAGGTTTTCTTAGCAAAGATACTGGAGAGGTTTGCCATTTCCTTCTCCAGCTCATGTTACAGATGAGGACCCTGAGGTAAACAGGGTTAAGTGACTTGCCCAGAGTCACACAGCCAGTGAGTGTCTGAGGTCAAATTTGAACTAAAGTCTTCCTGACTTCAGGCCTGGTGTACTATAGCTGTCCATATATGTGTATGTACATTTAATGAAATAATTGGAAAAATCCTTTCTAGCATCCCATGGGACACATGTGGGGAAGAGCCCATGCTTTGGACCCCTTTGTAAAGGAAATGATAGGCCAGTAGATAGTATTTGATTCATTGGGTGGTGGTGCTGGTGGTGGTGTTAAAGAAGATTGACCATTGAGCCAGGAAGAATGGCCCACTCAACATGCAATTACAAAAGCTAGAAAAAGAAATTTAAAATCCCCAATTAACCACCAAATTGGAAATCCTGAAATTCAAAGGAGACAATAATAAAATCAAAAGTAAGAAAACAACTGAACTAATAAATAAAGCTAGAAGCTGGTTTTATAAATGAATAGATAAAATAAAGTAGATAAACCATTGGTTAATTTGATTTTAAAAAAGGAAAGAAGAAAACCAAATCACTAGTATCAAAAAAGAATGGGGTAAATTCACCACCAATGAAGAGGAAATTAAGAAAATTGTCAGGAGCTCTTTCTCCCAATTATGTGCCAATAAAATTATATTCCAATATAATAGAAATGAAATGTATGTCTACAAAAATATAAATTACCCAGATTAACAGGAGAAATATAATACTTATATAATCTAGTCTTAGAAAAGTAAATTGAACAAGCGATCAATGAAATTCTAAGAAAAAATCTCCAGGACCAGATAGATTCACAATTCTACCAAACATTTAAAGGACAATTAATCTCAATACTTTATAAACTATTTGGAAAAATAAGTGAAGAAGGAGTCCTACCAAATTCCTCTTATGAGACAAATATGGTGCTGATGCCTATACCAGTAAGAACCAACACAGAGAAAGAAAATTATAGACCAACTTCCCTAATGAATATTGATGCAAAAATTTTAATAATTTAAATAAAATACTAGCAAAGAGTTTTCAGCAATATATCACAAGGATCATACACTATAACAAAGTGGGATTTATACCCAAAATGCAAGGCTGGTCCAATATCAGGAAAACTATCAGCATAATTGACTATATCAATTAAAAAAAAAAAACCCAGAAATCATGTGATTATCTCAATAGATGCAGAAAAAGCCTTTGACAAAATATAGCACACATTCCTGCTAAAAACACCAGAGAGCATAAGAATAAATGAAGTTTACCTTAAAATGATAAGTAATATTTATCTTAAATGTTCAGCAAACATTGTCTGTAATGAGGATAAGCTAGAATTCCCAATACCATTAAGGGTAAAGCAATTATTTAATATTGTATTAGAAATGTTAGCTATAACAATAAGAGAACAAAAAAATTAAAGAAATTAGAATTAGAGTAGGCAATGAAGAAACAAAGCTATCTTTGCAGATGATATGATGTGATACTTTAAAAGTCCTAGAGAACCAACTAAAAAGCTACTTGAAATTATTAACAACTTTAGCAAAGTTGCAGAATACAAAATAAACTCACATAAATCATCAGCATTTCTATATATTACCAACAAAGTCCAGCAGCAAGATATAGAAAAAGAAATTCCATTTAAAATACCTGTAGACAATATAAAATTCTTGGGAGTCTACCTGCCAAGACAAACCCAGAACACAACTACAAAACACTTTTCACACAAATAAAATCAGATCTATACAATTGGGAAAATATTAATTGTTCATGAGTAGGCCAAACCAATATAATAAAAATGATAATTCTACCCAGATTAATCTATTTATTCAGTACCATACCAATCAAACTATCAAAAATTATTTTATAGGGCTAGAAAAATAACATTTATCTGGAAAAACAAAAGCTCAAGGATATCAAGGGAACCAATGGGGGAAAAAAATTGTGAAAGATGGTGATCTAGCCATACCAGATCTCAAAATATATTATAAAGTGGTAATTACCAAAACAATCTGGTACTGGCTAAGAAATGGAATGATGGATCAGTGAAAGAGATTAGGTGCAGATTACATTATAGTAAATAGCCATAGTAATCTAGTATATAATAAACCCAAACACCCAAGCTTTTGGAACAGAAACTCATTATTTGACAAAAACTGCTGGGAAAACTGGTAAACAGTATGGCAGACACTAGTTACAGACCAACATTCACACCATATCCTAAGAGAAGGTCAAGATAAGGTACATGATTTTCACATCAAGGGTGATGCCATAAGCAAATTAAGAGAGTGTGGAATGGTTTATCTGACAGATTTATGGATAAGAGAAGAATTTAGGACCAAAGATGATATAAAGAGCATTACAAAATGTAAAATAGATCATTTTGATTATATAAAATTAAAAGTTTTAAACAAACAAAATCAATGTGACCAAAATTATAAGGAAAGCAGAGAACTGGGGGGAAATTTTGTAACAATTATTTTTAATAAAGGCCTAATTTCTTGATTTATAGAGAACTGAGTCAAATTTATAAAAATACAAGTCATTCCTCAATTGACTAATGTTCAAAGGATATGAACAGGCAGTTTTCATATAAATAAATCAAAGCTATCTATAAAAGTGCAAATTAAAACAACTCTGAGGTACCATCCCACACCTGTCAGAGCAGTTAATATGACAAAAAAAGGAAAATGTTAGAAGTTGGAGGGAATGTGGGAAAACTGGGACATTAGTGAACTGTGGGTAGAGTGGTAAATTGATACTACCATTCCAGAGAGCAATTTGGAACTATGTCCAAAGGGCTCTACAAAGGTGTGCAAACCCTTTGATCCAGTAATACAGCTGCTAGGTCTGTATCTGAAAGACATCCCAAAAAAAGGAAAAAAGACCTATTTGTACAAAATTATTTATAGTAGCTCTTTTTTGTGGTGGCTAAGAATTGGAAATCAAAGGAATGCCTATCAGTTGGAGAACGGCAGAACAAGCTGTGGTATATGTAATGGAATATTACTGTGCTATAAGAAATGACTAGCAGGATGATTTCAGAAAAAACCTGGAAAGACTTACATGCACTGATGCATAGTGAAATGAACAGAACCAGGAGAACATTGTACACAGTAACAGTCGAATTGTTTGATGAAGAATTGTCCATGACTTAGCTGTTCTCAGTAATAACAATGATTCAAAACAATCCCAAAGGACTAATGATGAAACCAATTATCCACCTCCAGAGATAGAACTGATATTGATAGAATACAACTGAAGCAGGGTATTTTTCACTTTCCTTCCTTCTTTCTTTCTTTCTTTGGAGTCTTCCTGTACATAATGACTAATATGAAAATGTTTTACATAAATGAAAAAAAAATAACAACAACAAAGAATGGTCCACTCAATAGACTTCTAGAAGAGTGATTTTGCTCTGATCATCCCTTTCTGTCTTTCTCTTCCTTCTATATTACATAAGATTTCTCTTCTGTTACTTTAATAATCTAAGTATTGATTCCTTTATCAGCACAGGGGCTTCCTCCAGTCATGCCCATTTCAACTCTTCCTTGACTTAGTAGATAATCTTAGAGAATTGGTGGTGGGGTGGGGTGGGGATCAGGGGGTGTCTAAAAACATGCCACCTTGTGGCCAACCTAGGTGTGAGCCTCTCTGACCTTGCAAGGCTGGACCTTACCCCAACTTGGTATCAGGTTGGTAGGCTCTGTTAGCGCTTGAATTCATTGGCGTTGCCCTAAAGCCCAACATCTCTATGCCTCAATGAGTCACAGGGGGTGAATTCTAGTGGAGATTTGGGTTTTATTATCATTGGGAAATTCTGTCAATTACATTTTCTGACATATCTCATATGGAGAAAGGCAACTTTTTTGTGGGAAAAATATATGATCATGCATCCCAGTATATTTTTCCTGGAATTAGGGTCAGATGATTTGTGAAGTCCTTTCTAATTCTATAATTGCTCATGATTCTGCGTCAGTGTCTCTACCTTCTTCTCATCTACCCTTCCTTGATCCTTCTCCCTTGTGTGGTTGCTATAACTGCTCATTATTTCATGACAGTTGTAATACATTTCACATCGTGGAACGTAGTTTGTGAAAAAAAAATGGATTAACTCAAATACCTTGTTTCTTTTCCACAAAGGCAGGTGATTAAAATGTGAACTAGTTCTGACTCTTCCATTTAATTCCCCTATGAACTTGTGAAATTCATTTAATAGCTCTGAGCTGGGAAAGATCTGATAGAATCTGTATTCAGATTGAAGCATACTCTTTTTTTTTAGTTTATTTTTCTTGTGTTTTTTGTCTATATTTTCTTTCACAACATGACTAATATGCAAATATTTTGCATGACTGCACACATATAACCTTTATCAAATTGCTTGCCTTCTCAATTAGGGAGGTAGGGAGGGTACGTGAAAGAGAATTTGGAACTCAAAATTGTAAAAAAAAAAAAAAAGGTAAAAAATTGTGTTTATGTGTCACTGGAAAAAATAAAACACTAAAATTTAAAAAATAATATGATATCTCTGAGTCACAATTTCTTGATTTCTGAAATCAGGATAATACTTCTATCATCTAGAAGTGTTATTATAAAAATGAATGGAAGCATGCTTTTAAAACTCTTTTGGATTTCCACAAATTAGAGGATAATTTTCCTCCCCCTACTCCCAAAATGATTCCCTAAGTAAAATGCACTTGCATTTTCTCAGTTAGAGAAAAAAATCCCTATATTGAGAATTTATTTTTTAAATCTAGGAAATTGAACCACGACTTCAAGACTAGAATCAACATTAATGGCCTTGCTAAATCCTCCAGATCTTGGTCAGGCAAGGATAGCTCATTGCCATAGGCTTTTCACTTGTCCCAGTTAATGTGAGACCTCAAGAGAAATACCTACTTTCTTTACTGAAATTAAACCAAATTATTATTATTATTATTATTATTATTATTATTATTATTATTATTATTATTATAGCATCTCAGCATTAGAAGGTGCTTCTGAACTTTCAAGTCCAATCCATACTTGACCAAGAATTTCTTTTAAAAGCAACCCCAACCATCTTTTCTTTGAAGGAGTCTAGTGCGGGAGAACCTTGTGAGATGGCTCAATATACTTTGGGATGGCTCTAATTATTAGGAAGTTTTTTCCTTACCCTGAGCCATAGTCAGCCCCTGTGAAATTTCCACCAACCACTCCTCATTTTGCCCCTAGGGAAAGACAAAACAAGTAGAATCTCTCTTCTATGTCCCATATTGGTTAGCAATCCTGTTTTCCCCAAAGTCTTCTTAAGATTGAACATTTCCAGCTCCCTCAACCAGTACTTGTATGACAAATTCTCAAGGCATCTTACCACTTTGGTTGCTCTTCTCCAAGGCTCTTCTGAAAATGTGGCCCTATAACTAAATATCATGCTGCAGAGATATGATCTGGCCAGGGAAACTATTGTCTCCCCCATTCTGGACGTGTCCCATTTAACTCAAGTCAAGTTTGCATAAGTCATCTTATACTTATGAAAATGATTTCTTGAACCCAAGTGCAAGACTTTGCATTGATTCCTATTAAATTATACTGTCTTAGACTCAGCCTAGAGTTCTAACCTTCAAATTCTTTTCAGTTCCTGATTCTGTAATCCAACATGTTAGATCTTTCTCACACACCTCACCCCATCCTGCTCCAGATTTGTGTCATCTGCAAATCTAGTAAGCATCCAAGTCCTTGATTAAAACATTGAAGACAATAGAACCAAGTACAAATCTACTAGAGAGCTTCCCTTAAGTTGACATTGACCCATTATTGATTGTTCTTTGGGTCTAGTCATTCAAGCATTTTCAAGTCTGCTTCACAATTCATTCATCTAACCCATTTGCCTCCATTTTCCCCATAAGATTAAAATGAAAGATTGTTAAGTGCTTTGTTTAAACCTAGGTAAACAATATCTATATATCCAGTAACTCTATTAAAAAAGGGAATAGTATAATCTAGCAGGACCTGTTCTTAATGAAACCCTTCTGGCTCTTTGTGATCACTATTTTCCTTTCCAAATTTTCATTATCCATCCCTTTCCTATTATGTGCTAGAATTTTGCCAGGATTGAAGTAAAGCCCATTTACAGATTTCATTTTCTTCCATTTCTTGTGTGTTGGGACATTAGCTCTTCTCCAGTCCTGTGACATCCTCTCGTATTCTTTGTGATTTTTTTTACTACATCACTGAAGGTAATTGTAAACTCCCAGTGGTCAGTTATTTTCAGTTCCTTGGAAAGTAACTCCTCTGGTCTTGGTGACCTGACTTCATCATAGACATGTAAGTACTCTCTTACTTATTTGGGGTTTTATTTCCCTATAATGGATTCTTCTATTCCCCCCTCACCTCCACTCAAAGTTTGAGCAACTTGCTTAAGGTCGTACATATTAGAATGGAGACAACTGCACCCCAGGGCAGAAATTCTGGATGTGGACAAATCACAGGTCTATTTGAAACTAGAAAGGAGCTTGGAAGTTATTTAATCCAACCCAGGTCCTTTGACTTCCAGCCCAGTACTCTTTCCTCCTCATCACACTGTCTAGTCTAGTGCTAAGTGCCAGGAATTCTAGGAATCAGTGAGCTGGGTTCTGTCCCAGGTTTTGCCATTGTTGTGTAACTTAAACCTACAAAAAATCAGCACTGGGTAATGTGGTCTCCTCTATGTAAGAGAGATGGACAAAGAGTTCCTCAATCTAGGTTCATATAATTTCCATTAGTGAGATGGATGCTTTTCTATCTCATACAAGAAGAACTTATTGACGTTCAATTTCCAGAGCCAGATATTATTGCCACCACTCAGATTCTCTGAGTGTTTTATGGGAAGTTCTTTCAGTTTGTTACTATTCTGCACTCTTTTTTTTTTTAATTTGAAATCCTGTTCCAAGGGATGATTGCACAAGGATTCAGCAAATATAGGATGGGAGTATTGCCTTGTAGTTTGCTGAAATGTACGATGAGGAACAATAGATGGGAGTTTTGGAAAGGGAAATCTAGTCTGGATTTTAAGGAAGATCTTCTGGGCAGTTAAATCTATTCAAAGAACAGTGGAGAGACTCCTGGACTTAGAGTTAAGGTTAGGTGTCAGAGGAGCTAGGTTCATATTTTGCCTCTGCTGATTGCTACCTGAGTGACCATAGACATTTATTAGCCTCTCTGGACTTCTGTTTCTTCATCTGAAAAATGAGAAAGTTGGATTCAATGACCTCTAAGATTCTCTCCAGCTCTGAATATAGGGTGCTCTGATGCTCTATCATTTGAACTTTACTCGGGAAGCAATAGGGAGCTACAGAAGGCTTTTGAAGAAAAACTGGCATGGTCAGTTACATGATCCTAATGGGATCCCCATCAGCAGAGGTCTTGAGTCTAGGACTAGATAACAAGGCATCAAAAGCACAGAATCACAGAATAAGGTCCCCTCAGAGGCTAACTGGCTGTATGATTTTGGGCAACTCACTTGACCTCCCTTGGCTTCACTTTCCTTATATGTCAAATGAGGGATGTGAACTAGATGGCCTCTGAGGTCTTTTCTAGTGAAACATCTATGATTCCATAACATAATAATAGGTAGAGCAGTGGATAGAACATTGGACTCAGAATCAGGAATATTCCTGGCCCAAGACATGTACTAGCTGTGTGACCCTGGGCAAGTCACTTAACCCCATTTGGCTTAATCTATTTATCGGTAAAATGAGCTAGAGAAGGAAATGGCAAACCATTCCAGTACCTTTACCAAGAAAACCCCAAAATGGGGATGTGAAGAGTTGGACATAACTGAAGGACTGAACAACAACAAAGCATAATAACAATCCAATCTAATCTAGTCTAACCCACACCCAACTGAAAATCTCTTCATCATTTCCACCAAAGTCATCATCTGACCTCTACTTGGACTTTCATTTGGGACACAGGTACTCAGATTATAATAGCAGAAGTTCCTGAGAATATGCCGTCATACTGATTTGTTTTTCCAAATTATAAATTCTGTCTATGGATTAGCAGAATAAATAGAGGAGATTAATAAGTGGCATCATTCCCTAGTTTCAGAAATCTCTGTGCATATTCAACTATTTGAGGAATTACCTCTTGTCCCCTCCCTTTCTTTCATTCCAAGACAAACCTGTTGGGTAACTTCCTTTCTATTGGTGCTGAAAGAGGATGATTATCTAATTTGGGACAGTCAGATGAGGTCGGGATGGTTTTAGGCGGCTTCTCTAGGGACCACAGACATATTTTGCTTAGAGTACACTAGATATAATTATAGGGTCACACAATTTCCCATTTATCCACATTGCAAAGCCTCAAGCCATCCTTCGCAATGTCCAGAGGTGACTGGGACATGCTGTCTGCCTGGCTTCATAATTGGGTCTAGATTTGACTTTGAAGATGTTCATTAAAGTGGAGAAAAGTTAGCAACAAAACAATAGTAATAGTTTGCATTTCTAGGGAACTTTCAATCACTTTCCTGGTAAGAACTGTCCAAGGTAGGCAGTACGAGTCTGCTTATCTCGACACATAAATCAGAATACCTCAAAGACCTCCGATGTGATTTGCTAGAAAATACCAGCAGCAAGATTTGAATTTAGGTTGTAGCATAATAAAGGGGAAGTGACTTTAGAGACCATGGAGCCCAATTCCTTCATTTTAGAGATGATGATGATGATGATGATGATGATGATGATGATGATAATCAATAATAGCTGACATTTTGTAGTGCTTACCACGTGCCAGGTATGGTTCTGCTACAATTATTGTCTTCTTTTATCCTCATACGAAACCTGAGAAGTGGGTTCTATTTCCAATTTTACAGATAAGGAAACTGAGGCAAACAGGGATGAAATGTCTATCCCAGAGTTACACAGCAAGTAAGTATCTGAGGTGGGATTTGAACCCAAATATTCCTTATTCTAAATCTAGTACTTTCTCCACTTTATTTATGATTAGTATCAGGGCATGTCTATGTGAGAACAGGGAAGAGAATGTGTGAGAAAATCAGGTAGGTAGAATGGACTGGACTTGGCAGCAGAATGGCTAACTTGGCATACTTGAAGTTTTCCTTGTCTTAAAATGTTTTTAATAGCAGATGAAAATGAATAAGCTGCTTTCTTCAGCAGAACCCTTTATGGCAGGCAGTATTAACTTAAGATCCCTAATTTGCTGGGAGTCAGAGAGGTTAAAAGGCTTGCCCAGAGTCACACAGCTAATAAGCAAAAGAATCCATTTTGAATGCTGACTTGAGGCTGGCACCAGCAGGTTCTTTCCACTAGATCACAGATAATACATTATCAAGGGCACTGTCACTCCTGTCAAACCAACCAGTTCCCATTTACAATATTAAAAAAAATGTTATGGGAAATGTTGATTGGTCTCCCTCCTGTAAGCCTTTCCTGACTCTATCCTATCCAGAGCCTCCAGAGGGATGGGGAAAATGTGGTTTCAATCGTATTCCCACCCATCCAACCTCCAATAAACTCTAGAGCTTCCCTATTGGCTCTATTTTTCTATATTGAAGTATAAAGACCTAGACATTTTTCTAAAAGTGCTTTTGCTAAAAAAAATTATTCAAGAAACAGATCAATTTGTACCTCATTTCAATCCTGGTGGAAAACATTTTATTTATTGATTTTGTCATTGAAAAGTGTTTATTGGCCCATTTGTATGTGTGTGTGTAAGTGTGTATGTGCAAGTATGTGCATATATGTGAATGCATGTGAGCAATGTGCATGTGTGTGCATGTGTGTAAGCATATGTGAATATATGTGAGTGTGTGCATGTGCACATGTGTATGTGTTGGGGTTGGTGTGAGGGGAATCATTACATTTAAATAGCACAGAGATATAGCTTTGTATTATAAGGAGAACATTGCCCTGGGAGTCAGAAAGCCCTGGCTTCAGTCAGGTTGGCTACATGCTACCATTTTCTCTCTTGGCCTGAATTTCCTCAACTGAAAGTGATATGCTTGAATCAGATGATTGCTGAGGTTTCTTTCATATGGTGGAATAAGCCCTAGCACCGGAGTCAGAGGACTGGGCTCAATTCCCACCTCTAATGTGACCATAGACAATCACTTTACCTTTCTGGTCCTCGGTTTCCTCATCTGTAAAATGAAGGGATTGAACTAGATGGCCTCATAGGATCTTAGCATCTACAAATTTAGAATCCTTCCTGTCCCTGCTTCCTAGAAGATGAACTTCACCTGCATTCCAAGGTTTCTAAAGCCTGAAATGGATGTCGTCTTATTTCTAGTTCTCCGTTGAAGATACTAAATGAGACAAATGGAGAATGAGCTAGCCATTCGTGCCTACAATAGGATGGAATGCAGAGCCTTTCTGGAGCTCCCCCAGAGCATTACTGGTAAGGTCAGAAATAGAGCATGGCATCCTGACTCCAGGCTCCATGCCTTGTCTAGGAGAACACGTTGTTCCCATTAAGATGGAAAGATATTGAGATCATACATCAGAAACCCTTTGATCATCTACCATGGGGATTCAGGGTTACCAGAAACATCCTTGCAGAGCCAAGTGAGATAAAAGGGATGGATCCTGCCTAAACAGCTGGTTCCAAAAACTCAAGACAGTCATGGACATTTTAGGCTTCTCTGTGGTCTTCAGGCAAATGGTGCCAGGTTCTGCTTTGCTCCCCGTCTGTTGAGAAGGGGTAAAGCTGGTGGGGATGGTGTTTGTAAACTGCAGCGCCATCCTTGATGCATCACTGGCCCCTTCTCAAAGCTTTGCCTTTTTTTGGAGCCCCAGTACTTAGCAAAGTGTCTGGTATGTAATGAGTGCTTGAGAAATTCTTGTTTGTTGACTGACTGATTGACTGGTTCTGTGTGTTTATTTTCTTAGGCATGTGGCAAAGATGAAAAAAACTGACATAGAACTTGCTTAAGTTCTACAGGGAAAAGATACCAAATAATCCCAACTGTTATTACTATTAAGCTCTGCTGATGGAGGCTGATCTTACACACATTTGGATTATTTCTAAAAGTTCCCCATGTTGACCTGTATGGAGGAAAACACCATTTATTATCAATGAAGAGCTAGGTTTCTGAGCCAGAGCCATGTTGTCCAATCCCTCCATTGTATAGGTAAGGAAACTGAGACAGTGGGAGAGGTTGTATTTGCTTAATGTCTAGAAAGTAGAAGATCTGTGACTCATACTCAGATCCACTGATCCCTAAAGTTAGTATTCTTCCTACCATACAAGACTGCTAATCCTCAAGGCATTTGCTGAACCATTTCATCAGGAGATGGATGGATGGATAAATGGATGGGTGGGTAGGTAGGTGGATTGATGGATAGGTGAATGAAGAAAGAGAGAGACAGACAGACAGAGAGAGACAGAGAGACAGAGACAGAGACAGAGAGACAGAGAGACAGAATTTATAGAGGGACAGAGAATTTGGAGCTCAAAAAATTATAAAATCAGTGTTAAAATTGTTTTTACATGTAATTGGAGAAAAATTAAATATAAAATTTTAAAAAGTTATTGTTGTTCTTTTTTGTTTGTTCGTTTTGTTTTTTGCCTTTTTTTTTGAAGGGGGAAGACAGGGTAATTGGGGCTAAGTGACTTGCCCAAGGTCACATGGCTAGTAAGTGTTAAGCGTCTGAGGCTGGATTATTGTTATTCTTAAATTACTTGGATGGGTCTGAGGTTAGGCTGTCTAACCTTGTTAGACAAGGTATCTGGAAATTCATATTATCTGGAATAGATGGGTTTCAGAGGGCACAGGCTGTATACTAATTTCTTTTTTATAATAACTTCTAAAAATAATTTTTATTGATGTAGTTTATTTCTATGTTGCTTAAACTTTCCCCTCCTCTTACTCCTGTTCCCCAGTCATCCCATAAAAATGCATACTGGTTTTCAAAAATTCACATTTCCTTCATCAGAAAGGAGGACATTTTATTACTTTGGTGAAGAAGGTGGCATGATATAGTGATCAGAGTACTGAACTTTGGTCAAGAAGGCCTGGGTTAAAGTTTTATCCCCGACACATGCTTCACTGTGTAGTCCTGGGCAAGGACATAGCCATGACCATCTAAGAGTCTAAGTTCATAGAGGAATGGCCAGTCAACATCAGGACATTCCTAACCCAGTGAAATCCCAGATTTGGATCAAAAAAGAAAAAAAAATGTGGAAAACAAGTCAGCAGATTCCATTTCCTTTCAGTACTATTTAAGAAGGGCTCCACACATGGCCAAGGTGAATTTCAGAAGGACAGAGCCTAGAGAGGGAGCAGAAGCTTACAGCACTCTCCGAATCATTCAGGTTCCCAGACTTGGAGTCATCTTTGACTCAGTTTCCTTCATTCTCTTAATCCAGTCACCCCATTCTCTTTATTTTTTCCTTCTCAATGTCTCTTGTTTCCATCCTTTCCTTTTAAATTCTTTACTTCAAATTCTTCTAACAGATTACTAGTGGATCTCTGACTCCAAATACCCCCATCTACAAAGTGGAGGGTGGGGCAGTTAGGCGACCCACTGGATAGACCACTGGACGTGGAGGCAGGAAGACTTGAATTTGAATTTTACTTCAGACACTTACTAGCTGTGTGACCCTGGTCAAGTCCCTGAACCTCTGGCTGCCTCAATTCCCTCACCTGTAAAATGGGGATATAATAGCATCTTCATCCCAAGGTTCTTATGAGGACCAAGGGACAAAACCAATGTGAAGGAAGTACTTTGCAAACCTCAGAGCACTCAGTAATGTTAGTTATTACTGCAGTTCATTCTCTGTGTCATTCCAAAATGAGTCATCCTTGAGCACTGCTCCCTACAGGGCCTCCTCACCTCAGGAATCTCTCTTACCTGCCCCTGTGTGCTCAGGACTTCCAGTCCGGCTTCCACATCCACCCTTGCCTTATTTCCCACTCCTCCTAGCCAATGCCCTCCATCTGAGTGAGGTTGGGCTCTTCCCAGTCCCGTGAAGTGGCTGCCTTCTTTGTGCTGGCCTTCATTCACAGAAGGTTTGTTCCCTGGAGATGCCACAGCCTCTACCCAGCTGACCACTATCCACTCTCCAGGATCAGCTCAGTGTCCACTTTCTCCAAGAGACCTTATCTGCCTCTCCTGGCCTCTTCTCACAGTTCCTTTCTCCAATGGCCTCCAGAAGTCACTGACCCTACCACACAACTGAGAACCCATGATCCCGGCCAGAAACATTTAGTCCTTGATGATCGAACACAGGGTCAAAGACTTAGGAACTGAAGGGACCTTAGAGGTCAATGAGTACAGCCCCCAAGTGTATGGTCAGTCATTCTTCACCCTCTATCTGGACAGTTGTTATTTTACTAAAAATTGCTCAGACAACCAGCCTCCTATGACAGTTTTTGTGCTTTTATTGTCCAAAGAGCTGTACCTGGTTTGAAAGATACTGTGGCTTTCCCCTGGTACCATGTGCCCCATTGTGAAACCTACACATGTTGAGAAGCTGAGCACGCCCCACAGTAGATACTCACATTCATTTCTGCTTTGGATTCACAATGGAAGTTTTCAAATGTGTACTTCTCTGATCTCCTCTGGCGCCTCTTGAACAGTCTGGCCCCTCGGTTACTGAGGACTGATAGTTCTTCCAGCATGATGTCTCTGGGAATGCTGAGCTTTTTGCCCAGGTCCATACCATCTACTTCTGCAAAGCAAGCCACAAAATCCTAGTCACTCTATCACTCTATGCTCAATGTTTCTGAATGTTGGCTTAATTCAGCATTGATAGTACTTTCTCAGTCTCTCTCTCTCTCTCTCTCTCTCTCTCTCTCTCTCTCTCTCTCTCTCTCTATCCCGTTGGATTTTAGAAGCTGGGAGAATCTGTTTCTAAGCTATTGTGATGCCACCAAGCAGCAACCTATTCTTCTGGTTTCCTGTTCAGCAGGACTCCTCCCGCCTCCCCCCCACTACAAAAGAGAGTAAAATCCCTCCATTTTCCTATTGGAAGGGGAGTTAGGTTGGGTGTTACCCACAAATGATGCTACTGTTCCAACCTTCTGTGAGAAACACAGACTAATAACTAAAAACATAATTTTAAAAATGGATTGGAAAGCCTGGCCCTGAAGAAGAGTTATGAAAAGCTGGTTCTCTTCTTTGCAGAGGACTATGAATGTGAAACAATATGGACAATGTCAGAATTTTTCACTGGGTTAGTTTTGCTGAACTTTTTTTAAAAAGTATTTTAAAAATTGCTTCTGGAAATGGAAGGGAGAGTGCTACCTTGGAAACTGTAGATGGTGTAAAAACCTATCAAAATTTATTTTTAAAATAAAAAAAATGGTTAAGAGAAACATTCTCAGATTGAGGAGCAATTAAGTCATATGGTGAATATTCACAAGGGTTTAAATTTTCTGGTGTGTGTTTGTATGTGTGGGGAAGAGGGAGGTGTAGAGTCAGGCAACACATCCCCCAGAGCGCTGTCCATTGTACCACCCTGCTGCTCTCATTGGGCTAAATCAGGGTTCTTATTTTTGGCTCAGTGAACTTGTTTTTTTAAAGCATGTTGGGAACTGCATTTCGGTATAACTGATTTCCTTTGTGATCCTACACATTTGATTTTATACATTTAAAAAAACACAATTCTGAGAAGGGGTTCATAGACTTCCCCAGACAATTGAGGGGTTTCCATTACACAGAGAAGACTAGAAACCTCTTCTCTAGATGAATCCCGGATGACAGGTAGGGGTTGCTGACAGTCCCCGCAGACTTTCAGCCATGTAGAAGCTGCTGAGCACCCATGTGATTTTGGGCAAGTCTCTGAACCTCAATGTCCTGGTCTACAAAATGAGGCATTTTGACTAAATTCAGAGTTCTTGTCCCTTGAGCAGCCTGATGAAACCTAGGGAGCCCTTCCCAGAATAATGTTTTTAAATGCAGAAAATAAAGCACACAGTATTTCAAAGGAAACCAGAGGTCAATGAAAATGAAGATGTATTTTTTTTTTCCATCCAGTTTCACCAACCTCCTGAAATATAACCACAGACCCTGGGGGCACCAGGTAGCGAACCCCCACTACCTGCAGATAACAAGTTAAGAACTCCTGTGCTCTAAGGTCCTATGGCTCTAAAGTCAGTTTTTCTGGGTCTCGGTTTTCTTCTCTGTAAAATAATTGTGGGGGAGGAGAGAGAGGAGGGGAAGGAAGGGAAGGAATGGAAGGAGGGGGAGCAGGGGGAGGAGGGGGAGGAGGCTGCCCCTGATAATCTCTAATGCTCCTTCCAGCTTTAAGATGTGGGCACGTGGCCAGTAATGGAAAGGAATCAGAGCCACAAGTGGCAATTGTGCTTGGGGACAGTGGTCATGACTGTGCCCCCAGCTCAATTAGCCAGTGCTGGAGGAATAGAGGTCAGAGAAGGGTGGGGCTGGAAGGAGCTCATCTGGAGTGTGGTCATGGGGGGAGTGTACCATCTTGTAGCTTCTTATTTTAACTAATTATTCTTGCCTTGTTCGTTTGTTTCTCCTTTACTGAAGGACTCCAAGCACTAGGAATGGCCTCTAAATATGACTGCCCTAGGCACGGCTCCATTTGCCATGCCCTGGTTATGACTTCGATAAGCCTCTGCACGTCAGAAAGCCACCAAGGCTTTCAGCTTCTGAGTGAACCAAGCTGATGCCCGGGCCCCATGAAGCTGAGTCCCTGCCAGTTGCCATGTAGGGCCTGAGCAATGCACATCATAGTGCTGCCTGATAAGTGATACGCCTCATCTATTATCTGTGTCCTCACACTCATGGCTGGGAAGGCCGTCTCGGTGAAATTAGATCATCCATTGAAAATAACTCCAATCAGCTGTGTTCACAGAGTGCCAGCACCGTGCCCATGAGCTGCTGGGGGCATTCAGCCCTTAAAGCTTCTGGCGGGGGGAGAACAGCTCCAGAACCAAAAATTCATCACTGGTGTTTCAAGGTTTGGGACTTTTAAAAAAAACTCCTTTTAAAATCTGTAACTATGAAAGGGGCAAAAGTCATCTTTGTAATAATGGGTGATGGCCTTAGACTTCATCTGGTCAATTCCCGTGGGGAACCTGAGCTTTCCAACCATCAGAAAGGTGATGTCCCCAGGCTTCCTGTGCATGAGCTAAAGTCTCATGTAACACTCCCTATTCTGGGCTGCTTGGGTTAGGGTTAGGGCAGTAAGGTGGCACAGTGGATAAAGCAGCCAGACTGGAATCAGAAAGAAATCAGTTCAGATCTGCCCTCAGACATTTTACTAGCTGTGTGACCCTGGGCAAGTCAGTTAGCCCTGTTTGCCTCAGTTTCCTCATCCATCAAATGAGCTAGAGAAGGAATATATTCCAGTATATTTGCCAAGAAAATCCCAAAGGGGTCACTGGGTCAGACATGACCAAACAGTGAAAGGGTTAGAGGGGCTGAGTGATCACATGTGAGGCTTGCAGATTTTCAAGTTTATATTTTCTCCTTCTATGCAATGATGGTATGAATCTCAGAAGCCTGGTGGAAGTTTTCATTGTACATGGAGAATGGCAGGAATTCTCGATGGTGTGAGAGAATGCTGCTGTCTAATGGGCACACACTGAAATGTTACACCTACCCCACACCCCTTCCCCAGCTCCTGCCTTGTCTTCTGGGTGTGAAGGCTTTTGTTTTGTATTAAACTTTATGGCACCTTTCCCTCCCTGCAAGTGGCAAATGGCCTGTTCTGTTCATTAACTCTCATGGCTGCGTGATCATCAAATTCAATTTCTATTAATAGATTTTCACTCTGAAATTGGTGTCTCTCTTCCGGAAATCTCCTTTCCCCTCCTGAATGATGGGGGCAGACAAAATGCTATAAAAGGAAGAGTCCAGACCTCCCCCTCCCGGTGCAGCAGGTGAAGTGCTGGTTCTGGAGACAGGTCCCTGGGGCACGGCCCACCATAATACCTTTGTCTTTGTATCCCCATCCCCCCACGGCGCCTGACACTGAGCCAGTGAGCACTTAGCAAATGCTTATTGATTGATTGAACAATCATTACCTATGTGATCTTGGGCAAGTCATTTCCCTGGGCCTCATTTTCCCCATTGGTAAAATGTGAGAGTTGGCCAAGATGACCTGAGAGGTACATTCCAGTTTTAGGTCTATAAGACATTGGACAACCTTCTTGGGCCTCAGTTTCTTTATCTGTAAAATGTGATGGTCAGACCAGATGGCCTTTGAGATCTACATAAGATGGATCCATCCTTTCTTGGGGACAAGAGTTCACCGGTAGCTCTGTAAGGGGACTGGCCAGAAGTCACGGCAACACCACATGGGCCTTGGAGGCCTCCCTTGTGTTTCTTAGCCTGAAATTTCATAGGATGGTGGGAAGAGACCTTCAAGATTATTTAGACCTGTTGTTGTTCAGTTGTTTTCAGTCATGTCTGGTTCTTCATGAGCCTTTTTAATTTTTTTTTGCAAAGATCCTGGAGTTGTTTGCCATTTCCTTATCCAGCTCATTTTACAGAGAAGAAAACAGAAGTAAACAGGGCTAAGTGACTTGCCCAGCATCAAACAGCCAGTAAGTGTCTGAGGCTGGATTTGCACTTAGGTCTTCCTGACTCTTGATCTGGCACTCTAGCCACTGGCCTACCTAAATGCCCCCATTTAGACTTCCCTCTTCATTTTACAGATAACCTGAGGCCTCACTTGCTCAGTCACACAGAGAGTGAGGGACTGGATGGCGATTCTCTGACATCAAATTTGCTGCACTTTGACCTGTCAAATTTTCATCCAGTTCACAAAGTGCCTGTAAAAGTTGGTTCCCTAAGAGTTTGTTTGAAGGGTAGAGGACATTGTAGGGAGAAAGTCAAAAAGAGCTTCTTTTATCCTTCCTGTGCTAAAGATGGCACTCCCTGGAACTCGAAGAAAGGAGGAGGGGACCATTTGTGGACATGACTCCAGGATATTTGATGCATTGTAAACTGTAGGCACAGATGTACTCTGAGCAGCTCAGGTAAAAGACCTTTCCCTTCTCCTTTCTAACCCCCATTAATTAATGTGGAAACACCAACATCTCCCACTGCATCCTGAGTATTCCCCCACACACTTCCTAGTTTGGTGGCTCAGGGTAAGCCATAGACTGTCTCCATTCCTCACTTCTCACTTATAAAATGAGTGGGTTCTATTGGATGGTCTGTAGGGTTCTTTCCAGCGCTAAATCTAAGGTCTTACTATCCCATTTGCAGAAATGTCCAGTCACCTATATTCTCCAAAGGGGACTGAAGACTTTCTCTGCTCTTGAGTTGAGGAAGGAATCACACCAGCTTCCCCTTCTCACCCCACCAGGCCAATGGTGGCTCATGGTTCATTGATTTATGAGATGACTGATACGTAGAATGGGGCTAATTATTAATAGCTACTCCACCTCTGTTATGGGAATGCCATTGAGAAAGCACTTTGTAAGTGCCAGACAGAATTGTGAATCACCATTGTAAGTCTGACCCCAGAATCCGGCGACAGTGAATTATAGTGTGCCATAATCGATAGAGTGCTAAACCTGGAGACCAGAAGACTAAGATTCAAATTTCACCACAGACACTTCCCAGCTAGCTGAGCTTGAGAAAGTCTCATGACTTCTTTTTCTTTATGCCTCCAATGCATTCTCTGAAAAATGATGAGGCTGAGATTGCTGCCTTCTAAGATCCCTTCCGGGGCAGCTGGGTGGAGCAGTGGATAGAGCACCAGGCCTGGAGTCAGGAAGAACTCATCTTCCTGAGTTCAAATCCAGAATCACACACTTACTAGCTGTGTGACCCTGGGCAAGTCACTTCACCCTGTCTGACTCAGTTTCCTCATCTGTAAAGTAAGCTTGGGAAGGAAATGGCAAACCACTCTTTGCCAAGAAAACCCCAAATGGGGTCATGAAGTCATGACTGAAAATGACTTGAACAACAACAATTCCCTTCTGGCTCTGACTAGGATTATCAGTGGTCCTGGGTTCGAGTGGAAGACAGTGTGAGCTCATAATGTGGGTTTCCATTCACAGCTCTGACTTACTGACTTTGGGAGACATTGGTTGGTGTGAAGTGGGGCTCCTTGTAGGCACATTCATGGTTCTCAGGATTGGCAATGTTGTGGACCCCCTTTTCAATGGTAGCAGGTCTGTCCTCCTTGGGGCAAAATAGAGGACAAAACAGGCCATCTCTTGGCTCATTGCCAGTAAAAACCAATAGGAGTCCTTCAGATCTAATGGGACAGTGGAGAACACAGCATTCCATGCCAAAGGACCTGAGTTCAAATCCTGCCTCATCACTTCCTAGCTGAGACCTAGGATGAATCGCTTCATCTCTCTGGGTCTCAGTATTCTCATCTGTCAAATGGAGGTGGACTGGAGTGTGTTAGTCCCTGCCAGCTCTGAATCTATGATCCTATGATGTAAAAAGCTGCCCCAGCACAGTTTTATGCTTCCCAGAAGATCATCTCCTTTGAGCCACAGACGAGCGAGCAGGTGTAGCCCCTCTCTCAGATCATGCATTCAAAGCCTCATGTGACCACATTTGAAATGAAAATCCCCTTCATTAGCTACAAGGGGGTTTGAAGAGGGAAGTGGCATCCTCCCCAGCAATGAGCTGGGCTGACCAACTAGAGTCCCTTCTTGTCAGACCCCTTTGTTCATCCATTGGGCATAGTGAAGCCTCATCACCTGCACTGCTGGGGTTCAGGGGGTGACCCAGGAAGAGGTAGATCATTGACTAAAGAGAACTGGAAATTACTTAAAGGTTCCCATCTGAGTTGGACCGTCTGTGTTACCTTGGCCAAGGCCGCTTTCCTCTTGGGGCTCCATTTTCCTCAGCTATCAAAAGAGGAAGTTGGACTGGCCTTGGCAGGGCTCTTTACTTGGGCTCCCTCCCCCACCCCCAACAGGTGTGCTGGAGGCAGCTCAGACCTGCTCGTGAGGGGGATGGGTAAATCTTCAGTCTGAGCCTTGAAAATCGACTGGTGTTACAAATCAGAGCCCAATCTATTGTCGATTGTCCAAACAAGTAATGGAGAAAATGATAATGATTCAAACCAATCTGAAAAGTGCATCTTTTCAGAGTTCTGAAATCCTCCAGAGAGCTGGTTGTTAAACGTTTTTCAACACACTCCTAGATCCACACACCCAAATTTCAGGGAGTTGGTGGGTGTGGATGGGAAAAAATACACCTTTATTTTCACTAACCCCTAACAGAAATTTAGCATTTTGTCCAGTCGTGAATTAAACAAAACAAACATTATTCTGATGAGGGGTATATGGGCTTTACCAGATTGGCAAAGGGGTCCAGGACAGAAGACAGGTTAAAAGTCACTGGATGAGACAATTTGCAAGGTTGCTGAGTGGATAGAAGGTGAGGCCAGGAATTAGGAAGACCTGAATTCAAATCTAGCATTAGACAAGTACTAGCTGTGTGACCCTGGGTAAGTCACTGCACATCTGTTTCCCTTCATCCTCTGAAGAAGGAAGTGGCAAACCATTCTAATACCTTTATCAAGGAAACCCCATGGACAGTCCAGTCCACAGGATTATGGAGAGTTGGACAAGACTGAAAAACAAAGGTTCTTTCCAGCCAGGACATCCTGTGATCCTAGGATGCAATGAGGAAAGGCACAGGGGGTATACGTCCACCCCAATAGCTCAGGATCCCCAGTTACCGCTGGTAGAGAAGTTTACACCTTGGTCCCTTTGGCCTTTGCTGCAGCTCCCCAGCCCCTCCCTGGTCCGCTGGGCACTTTGGCAGGCTCCCCAGTGCATGCTGGTCCCAGGCTGGGCCCTTGGAGTGATTACTCTAGCATATCTACTGTGCCTTCCTTCCTTCCTCTGATTTTTGGAAGCTATGTGAGTGCTGATGTGAAAACAAAGCAAAGAACCCCCACCCTCTGGGATCCTTCCCTTGATCCCAAGGTTTCTGCCCTGTGTCGAAGGCCAAAATGCAACTTTCTGAGCAGCCATTCTGAGAGACCCAGTGACGGGATGGAAGGAGACTTAGCTGTGGCCTGAGCAGACTTGGCTTTGTTCCTCCTTGGCTGGGAGCCACTGGGGGAGCTCCCGCCCCCTCCCCCCCCAACCACTTCTCTCTCCAGTCCTTCCGGGCCCTCAGTCCCATCTCATCCTGTGCCATTATAATCCTGATTGCATAACTGTCCAAAATTTATGACATGCTCATCATATAGTGCACAGTCACCTCCTGGGAGAAGCCTCAGGGTTCCCTAGTTGAGAATTAGCTTTCAAAGAACTCTTTCACTGAATATGTTTCTCTTCATTTGACAAGTTATAAAAATGAGAAACCTAGAGCTTTGCTTGATCATATGGCAGCAAGAGAGTTAGAATTAGCTTCCCGTCTTTGTGTGTCTCCACCTGGCTGCGGAGTCTCAGCCCTGCTGCTGAGAGCCTTTGCACGAGTCCTAGGAAGGGCTTTCTGCTCTCCCATCTCGTCATGATCTGCCCCTCCCCATAGCTCTGAACTCCAACCAGTCATTGTACAACCTTCCTTCTCCAGTGCCTGCTCCCCCTAAAGTCACTCACTCCAGATGAGAAAATGGAAGCCTAGCAGATAAAGGGTTTTCCTAAGGTCACAGAAGTGACCTTTTCCTAAGGTCACTGAAGCCGGGTCTGCAGCCTCCACAGCCAACACCTCTTCCCTGTACCAACTCACTCCCTGTGTGACCTTGAGCAAATGACCAACCTCTGTTCTCAGGTCCTTTATCTGGAAAATGGGGGAGTTTGAGTTAACGCCTTTTAGAATCTCACCTGTCTATCCCTCTCTGACAATAGGATCAGCTGCTTAGTTTTAACGGTGTGTTAGAGAAGACAAGTGACCAATGATCCCTCCCTCCGTAGAATTCCAGTGTAGACAGAGGGTCTCATTTTGCTGCCACTTCCAGACTCTTCTCTTTGTTGCTCAGTCCCAGAGTGGTCGGTGTGTTTGTGGGCATGAGGGGCACGGGCGTGGTTTGGGCAGCATGGGCAGAGATCTGTGAGTGCAGCCAACTGGGCCACATGCACGCCTCATCCATCCAATCTTTCGATAAAAGTGAACACTCAGCAATTATTTACATGAATAAATGTGTGTCACGATGTCAACATGCAGCTGGCATTTCTATGGTGTTTCAAGGCTTGTGAAGCACTTTGGGTCATCTGAGTGTCGCAAACAATCCTGTTCTGTAAGGATGATTATCCCATTTGCAGATAAGGAAACTGAGGCTTGAAAAAGGCTACTGACTTTCTCAGGGTCACACAGAAAATTCCAGTCAGGCCAGGATGGAAATCCAGGTGATTCTGACTTCAGTTCTGGCACTCATGAACTCAGAATTTGAGAATCAGAAAGGTCTCTGCAGCCTAGATCTAGTCCAATCCATGCCCAAGGGGGATTCCTGTCTTAAACAAACCTGACCAGTAGGTGTCCAGTTCAATGACCTCAAAGCATGGGGAGCTCATCACCGCCAGAGGCCACCTGTTCCACTCTGGGACTGCTCTGAGGGGGTACAAAGCTTATCGAGTCTCATGGGGTGGGGGTGGGGAGGGGTAGTGTAGACCTCAGGACCTAGACCCAGAGTGCCTGCGCTCAAATCTAGGGTCAGCCCCTTCTGAGCCCTGTGGCCTCGGGCCAGTGCCCTCTCTTCTCTGGGCTTCAGCTCCCCACAGGTATAAAACTAGGGACCAAACCTGAGCTCTGCAGCAATCTCTGGCTCAAAGTCCTCCTGGACATTTGAGTTGGCCTTCAAAGGGTGGGTAGGAATTCAGAAGGCAAGAAAGGCCCCACTGAAAGTCCAGGGTAGGAGAGAAAACAAAAGCATCTCAATCCCCTGGCCTTATGTCCTAGATCCTATTCAATAATCAGCAGCATTTATGTAACGCTTTAAGGCAGGCCGAGCACTTTACAAAGATTGCCTGGGCTTATCCACATAATAACCCTGGGAAGCAGGTGCTGCCACTATCCCCACTTTACAGATGAAAACACTGAGATAGGCAGAAGCCCAGTGATCACCACCAGCAGAAGTCTGAGGGGGAACTGAACTGCGGCTTCTCTGGCTCCAGGTCTGGCGCGCTCTCTGCAGGCGCCCCTTACTACAGTTGGTGTGGAAGGCAGGCACCCTTTCTTTTACATAGAGGCTCTGCGGCTGTTGTTCTTGAGTTGGTTTTCAGCCGAATCTTCATGTCCCCTTTTGGGGTTTTCTTGGCAGATTTGCTGGAGCGTTTTGCCATTTCCTTCTCCAGATCGTTTTACAGACAAGGAAACTGAGGCAAACAGGGCTAAGTGACTGACCCAGGGTCACACAGCTAGTAAGTGTCTGAGGCCAGATTTGAACTGAGGAAGAGGAGTCTTCCTGACTCCAGATCTGGCTCTCTATCTACTGCACCCCGTAACTGCCTCATATGGTTACTTACCCAACAGTAATTATACTTTGAGCAACAATACTTAACGATGGACAGTATGAGAGAAAAGCAGGTAACTGAACACAAAGGCAGTCTGGAGTCCATCTGTGTACACCCTGAGGGCCTCACCTGGGGTTGCCTGCCGGGGAAACACACTCACACACATGCACACACTGAACACATACACACACATACTCACCTACTCACACCCACTCATAAACAAACTCACAGACACATACACCCACCCACCCACACACACACACACACACACTCTCACACTCATGCACACACTCAACACATACTCTCACACATACTCACATGCACTCACATACTCACACCCACTCGTAGACACACTCACAGACACATTCACATACACACACTCACACGTGCGCGCGCGCGCACACACACACACACACACACACACACACACACACACACATCCCTGACCTCTCCACAAAGTGTAGTGGACAGATTGCTGGAGGAGGAAGACCTCAGTTCAAGTCTTGCTTTTGACCCATGCTGGCTGTGTGACCCTGGGCCAATCAATGAACCCCTCAGTGTCCCGGACAACTGTCCTGGACTCCCCTGGCAGAAAAGGAGTCACTCTCCATGGCTGAGGGTGTTTCCTCATCCTGGGAGTTCTCTCTGGCCCCACTCCCTCTCCCTCCTCTGACAACACACTTATAGAACCTAGAGTCTGTGTAGCGTTTAACAGCAGCCAGGGAGGGAATCCATCCCCAGGGTTAGTCAGAGACCAGGTTCCAGAGCTGGGAGGCAGCTCAGAGGCTCCTCCTCCAGGTCCTTCATCTCACAGGTGAGGACAGGCAGGGTGGTGACTTAGCCCAGGTCTCCCTCCTCCCTCGGCCACACCTGTGAGGTTAGAGAGCACAGAGGCTCTTGGCTGGAATCCTGTCTCAGCTCCTTGCCACTGAGTTTGGAATTCCTGCTTCCTCTTTCCAGGTCTCAGTTTTTTATTCAGTCTTTTCAGTTGTGTTAACTCTTTGTGACCCCATTGGGGGTTTTCTTGGCAAAGATACTGGAGTGGTTCACCATTTCCTTTCGGCTTATTTTACAGATGAGGAAACTGAGGCAAACAGGGTTAAGTGACTTACCCAGGGTCACACAGTAAGGAAGTATCTGAGGTCAGATTTGAACTCAGGTCTTCCTGACTCCAGGCCCAGTGCTCTGTCCACTGGGTCCCCAGGTTTTCATTTACTCAGCTGTAAAAGGGAGGGTTGGGCAATTTTTTAACCTGAAAAATTATGAAATTTTACTGAGGTAATTAATGCCTCAGTTCCCTGAAATTTCAGCTCCAATCCTGTCACTGGCAGGTAGAAGAAATTCCCTTCATTTCCCCTTTGTAGGAGGAGACCACCCCACTTCTGACACCCATTGCCTCTGTACCTGGAAGCAAGGCTTAGTGTTTGTCATGCCCCAGACATCTTAGTCAGTCACTAAACACATTAAGTGCTGACTGTGGACTCTACTAAGAGCTGGGGACACAAAAGGAAGCAAGAGATATTCCCTGCCCTCAAGATGCTCACTGTCTAATCTAATAACTCTTGGAGACAAAGAGCCCTAGCAGGGTTGGTGAGGAGTCGGTGAAGCAGGAGCAGTGATAGAGTTAGGGTCGTGGACCCAGGTTTGAATCAAAGCTCTGCTGTTTCCCAGCTGTGAGCAAGACACTTTACTTTCTGACCTCAATGTCTTCCTCTGAAATGAGAGAGAGGATCAGATGGCCTCTGAGGTCCCTTCCCACCCTAAATCCATGAGCCTCTTAGACAATCTTTACCAGCGAAGAGAATTCCCATACTGAAAATACCCCATACCCATGAAATCACAGATCCTAACCAAAAAAAATAAATAAGGTAGAAACCACAAATTTCTGTGGCCATTAAAAAAAACCATGAGCCTGCATTTTCCAATTAGTAGCCTAAAAGAATGAGACCTACCAATTGCTTATAAGATAAGGACTTGTAGGATTTGACATCTGAATGGGGCATCAGAGGTGACCTAGGGAGGCAAGGTGGTGCAGTGGATAGAACACTGGGCTGGAGTTAGGAAGATGAGTTCAAATCCAGGCTCAGACACTTACTAGCTGTGTGACCCTGGGCAAGTCACCTTACCTCTGCCTTCCTCAATTTTCTCAACTGTAAAAATGAGGATAATAATAGCATCTCTCTCCTAGGGTTCTCCTACATGAGGATGTGGAGATGATATTGGCAAAGTGCTTTGTAAACCATGAAGTACTTTCTAAATGCTCGTAGGGCTTTTTAGCCATTAGTCCAAAGCCTCTCATTTTACAAATATGAGAAGTTAAGCTCATCACTTGAGGTCCTAGAACCCAGGGCTCCTGACTCCTAGGTCAAGGCTCTGTCCACCACACCAGGCAGTCTGTTTAATTACATAGGAAGGTGTTCATCAGGATAGCCAATTCTCTACAGGAAATGGGCAGTCATAAAAATGATCTGAAAGATACTTTTGTGAGCTTATGTAGGAGGAAGTAAAAATATCTGCCTCTCACTTAGGTGAATCAGCTCAGCACAGCTGCACACATCTGTATGTCTCTGACTGTATGCATCTGTATTTATAGCTACATATGTCTACATATCTATCTCGTTTGATAAAGACAGACCTAGATGGAATGATAGATGGATGGATAGATGGATGAATGGTTGGATAGTTGGATGGATGGACAGATGGATGGGTGGATGGATGGATGGATAGATAGATGAATAGACAGATGACTAGATAGATATGAAGTCACAGGACCTGCAGTGGGGAGGGAGCCAAAGAATGAGTCAGTCATGGGTCATAGGTTATAGTCACAGAGCTGGTGAGTTACCCGAGATTGCATTCCCCATAGGCTTGAACATCCTAGATAAAGACAATTTAGTCTAGCTTTCTTATTTTACAGATGGAGAAACTGAGGTCTGAGATAAGTGACTTGCCCAAAGTCATGTTTTTCAGAGGATGTTATGATGTCATAGATTTAGAGCTGAAATGGACAGCTGGGATACCTTAATTTTCTTTATGTCATGGATCACTTTGGCAGTCCAGTGAACCTTGTAGAACCCTTTCCAGAATCATGTCTTTAAATGCATAAAATACATAGGCTTACAAAGGAAGCCAACTACATTGAAATATAATTATCAAAACATTTTTTAAAACAAGTTCATAGATCCCAGAATGAGAACCCCTCATATAACCTATCATTTTCTATTTGAAGAAACTGAAACCAGTGTAATGAAAGTGACTTGCCAACAGTCACAGGGATTAAGTGTCAGAAGCAGGACTTGAACTCTGGGCTTCCTGACTGTATGCCCATCATGCCACACTTGCTGCTTTTTCACTCAGAGTGACATCCACAGCCCCGCTATGACTGGGTCCAGTGGACAAAGGTTGAGAGAACACTTTGCAATTCTCAAAGCATCATGGGAAGGGGGGGTTCTTGTTCTCACTCCTGGCAGGATCAGGGGCCCCATGTTCATGTAGGAGAACTTGGCTGCAGCCTGTGGTGACTGGGGACATCTAGGATTGAAAGAAGGGAGGTCTGATCCCTTCTGCATCAGAAGGGGATTGATTCAACCTCCCCACCTTGGCGGTGGAGAGAGGGGCTTGTGCCCTTGGAAAAAATCAGCAATTAGTGCTGGGGAGACACATCACCCCTGGAGTGTTTCAGAAAGGGATTCCCAGAAGAATTCTGAGAACCGTTGACCCCTGAATCCTTCCCTTTTTAATAGCTAGCACTGACCTAATAACAGCAAAGCCCTTTACAGACCTCATTGTATCTGTAAATTGTGTCCCTGAGTTTCCTGGCTTTTTTCTCTTCGTAGAGAAAAGTTCAAGGGTCCTAGACTCTCTGTGCTGGAAGAGACCTCAGAGGTCTTATCCAGCGACATTTGGACAGAAATCCCCCAGCATCAGGCTCAGTCTCTGCACTGACATCCTCCAGAGACAGGGAACTCACTGCCTTCCCAGGCAGACCGTTTGAATTGATGGGAATTTTTCTTTGCTTTGAGCAGAAAATGGCCTCTCTGCAGCATCCTTACATTGCTTCTGGCTTTACTAGGTACAAAAAGTTTACTTCCTTGACATCTGAGAGTCCTCATGGGCCTTGAAGACCCTCGAGTCTTCTCTTCTGAACTCGACATCCCCAGTCCCCGAAGCCAGTCCTTGAAAACCTTGAATGCCTGTGTCCCTCCCTGAAGGGCTTCCCAAAGAGGTCCAAGTGCAACCCTCTCCCTTCACAGCTGAGGCAGGTGACACCTGGGGGCTAAGGCTTTGTTCAAGGTCACAGAGATGTCAGAGGTAGGATTTGAACCCAGCCCCTCCGAGGCCAGAGCTGGTCCAGAGTTTCATGCTCCCTCCCTTCGCAGTTGTCAGCATCCAGAGCTGACCACACTACTTTAGCAATATTTCTTTTTTGTTGTTGTTAAGTTACTTCAGTCGGGTCTGACTCTTCGTGACCTCATTTGGGGTTTTCTTGGCAGAGATACTGGGGTGCTTTGCCATTTCCTTCTCCAGCTCATTTATATATGAGGAAACTGAGGCAAACAGGGTGAAGGGTCCCAGGATCACACTGCCAGTTGGTGTCTGAGGAGGATCTGAACCCAGGTCTCAGACCAGTCCCTTACCACAAAGGCCATTCTCAACAGTACTGTGAGGTGAATGCCCAGTACCAGCATGATTGTCCCCATTTCAAAGATGAGAGAACTAACTCTCATGGAGGTGAAGCACACAGCTGCCTACCAGGTGTCAGAGCTGAAATCCAGACTCAGGTTCCTGCTGCCTGGGCTCTCTCTGCCACTACTCCTGATCCCTCCCACCATAAGGCACCACCGTCCTCATCAACCCCCCTGCTGTCTGGTTGCCATTTGTGTCTGGAAACACAGCTTGGAGAGGGGCTAACTGACAGCTATTAGGGGCCGAGATGAAAGCTTGGCTTGTTAAGTGTCTGAGGCTGGATTTGAACTCAGGTCCCCCTGACTCCAGGGCTGGTGCTCTATTCACTGTGCCACCTAGTCACCCCTTCTGCATTGTCTCTAAAGAGAGACACAAAGAGAGAATGAGAGAGACAGAGAGAGAGGGAGAGAGAGAGACAGAGAGAAACAGAGAGAGATGTAGAAGATAGAGAACCTGGGATTAAATTTTCAGTGTGGGCCTTTACCCCTGAGAAATTAGCCTTATTGACTGTTTTGTTGGTTTTCTAGAAATAAGTGAGAAATGGTTGTTAAAGCAGATTAGCCTGAAAAGTACATCAAGTGGTGTATACATGCCCCCCGCCCCAGCCAGTTGTTAAACATTCACCACCAGCCCACTTGTACTCAGGGTCAAATCCCAGCTCAGCCACTTGTTATCTGTATGACCCTGGGCAAGACCCTTCTACTCTCCATGCCTCAGTTTCCTTTTCTGTACAAAGAGGGGGCTGAGGTCCCTTCCAGCTCCTGAAATCTCTGGTCCCTGTATTCATTTCATTGTTTCACATTTATCTACCTATCTATCTATCCATCCATCCATCCATCCATCTATCCATCCATCTATCTATCTATCTATCTATCTATCTATCTATCTGCCTGTCTGTCTATCTGTCTATCATCTATCTGTCTATCTGTCCATCTGTCTGTCTAACATATCTATCTATCCATTTATTTGCTTATTTATTCTCCGGAGCACAGGCTCTGGGCACAGGAAATCCGGCTTCAGATTCCACCAGTGACACTTACTACTTCAGTGTAGGACCACCAGGGACTCACTTCTCTTCTCTGATTCCAATTTCCTCATCTGCACAATTGGAGGGTTGGACTCAGTGACCCCTGAAGTTCTTTCTGGCTCTAAGGCTACGATGCCATCATCTTCTGACCCCTAAATTCCCTTCCAGCCCTCGGATGCGATGGCACCTTTATGCATTTCAATGTCTGTGTGATCTCTATTCCTAGCTGAACATGCTACTGTTGTTGGAAATGTTTAGCAACATTAATAACGATAACAGGAGGCAGAAGAATTACGGGTCTCATTATTAAAGATCCATCAGCTTGCTAAATGCCTCTAGGACTGAGAGAGGGAGGAGGAGAGCCCCACATCTCTGTCAGGACCATTCTCCAAGGTCAGGGAATTCAGATCAAAACGCTGACCTGGGGGCGGTTAGTTGGTGCAGTGAATAGCACTGGCCTGGAATCAGGAGGACCTAAGTTCAAATCTGACCTCAGACACTTAACACAAAACTAGCCGTGTGACCTTGGGCAAGTCACTTAACCCCAATTGCCCTGCCTTCCCCCCTCCCAAAAAAAGGGAAAAAAGACCTGCTGACCTGATAGATATTAACTGATCCAAGTCCTTGCTGCTCAGCATCTCCAGAGATCCTCCAGAGAAGCTATGGAGGCCTGCCACCCCAGCCCAGGATTTGTGATGAGCCCTGCCTCAGCTCTGAGGAGGAGGAGGCCCAGGGTCTACCAGACGACATCCATTTTCTTGGGAGCAGATGCATGGCCTCAGAGGCTCCCAAGTGAGAAGGGGACTTATAGGTCACCTGGTCTAGAGATGTAAATCTCAAACAGAAAGAACAAGGTAGAAGGATCCCTTCGAGGTGGGTGTGGGGGCGGCACATTGACTTAGAAAAGAACACAGAAATGTTATCTATATTCTACTGCATTTTTATCCATTTGGCTAAATACTTCCCAATTACATTTCCTCCTGCTGTGGTGGACTCTCGGCTCCAGTCTAACCCCTCACTTGACAAATAACGAAGGGGAGGGGGGGAGATGCTGGCCCCCAAGCCCAGGTCCTCTGCTTCCCCACCCAGCAGTCCTCACAAAGCCCCTTAGCCCCGGGCCCCTCGGCCATGCCCTTTCCCCAAGCACAGTTCACCGAGGTTGGAAGAGGAAATCCGAAAGGAAAGGGAGGACTCGACGGCTATTTTATCTGCCGGGAGTGCAGGACGTGTTTCTGATTGTCACCGGGTTATCAGGAATAGTTAACGCTCCAGCAAAGGCATGCATGTGACTGCAGAGGGTAGCTGGCAACTGTCCCACCAGGCCCTCCAGAGCGGGCTTTAAATGGCCAGGACCCTCCTCGGGAGCCTCCTCCTGGAGCTGTTTGCACTGGGACTGGCTTCCCATGACCACAATTCAGAAATCCTTTTGATCTTGGCAATGGAGGAAACTTTCTTCCATTCCTAGATCTGTCTCCAGACCCAGAACACCGTTATGACTCTAGCCAATGCTCTGGTTCTTCATGCCAAAGCCTGGGAAGGACCTACAATTGTTGATAGATGTGTTTAGACCTGGAGGGATTTGTGATTTTGACACCTGCACCTCTGGCCATTTGGAAACCAAATTGGAAATGGTGAGAGGCTTAGACGGGGAAGTGACTTAGGACCAAACTCGATCTGGACTCTGGAGTCAGTGGGTCAGTCTCCAGGCCATGATTGATCAAGGGAACAAACCACAGGTGACCTCTGTGTCCTGGGAGGGTCATGAAGAGAGGGCAAGAACACTATCTGTACTGTGGAGTCCTATAGATTAGGTTCTGGGCTTGGATTCCAATTCTACCTCATTTTATCCAAACCAGCTGGTCCTTTAGTAAACCTGGGTCTGTCTGGAGGATCCTGAGAAGGATGAGCTGCAAGCCTGTGAGCCTTTTCCTGAATAGATTCATCAGATTCTCCTTCCGCAAAGTAAAAGTAAATTCTTCAAAATCAGACTTTTCAGGTAAAACTATAACCTATGTCCTCAGAATAACAGCTGAAATTTCCATAATGCTCTCAGGATTCTAAAGCACTTTGCATACATTCTATCAAGTGAATTTTGCAGAACACCTGGTAAGATAGAGGCTGAAGGTGTTATTAAACCCCTTTTACATCTAAGGCGCAGAGAGGCTGCATGATTCCCCCATTTTACAGAGGAGGAAACAGAAGCAAGGAAAGGTTAAGTGATTTGTGCAAGGTAACCCAGCTATTAAGTGTAGAAGTCAGGGTTCAACCCCAGCCTTCCTGATTCCATGTCCAGCACTCCATCCACTACCCTACGTTGTCACATCTAATAAGTGTCTGCTTGTATTATGCAGCTAGCTTTATGGAGAACAAAGTGTAAAAACATGGATTCGTTAAACAATGTGTCTTTGTGTTTTCCTAGAGATGTATAAATGCTCACATGGGGAGAAAGACGCCACTTAGGTTTCCTGAAAATCATCAGGAAAATACTGGAAATGCCCAGTCCTTCTCTCTGCTACCCAAACATGTGCCCGACCCAGCCAGGAAAGTGGGCTCTTGGCACCTTTGCATGCTCTGAGTGCAGTGACAAGCTCTCAGCAGCAAAAAGCTCGCAGACTTCACTTGGATTGGTGAGAGGCGCGAGGAGGTAGTTTGAGGAAGGAAGAATTTAAAGAGAACAAAGGTGGAACCATAAAACCACAGGATTTTTCTAAAAGGGTTCATTGGTTTGAGGCACATATAACAGAGCTGGCAGAGACCTTAAATGGTAGCTAGCCCAACATCCCATTTCACAGATGACAAACTGGAGACCCAAAGTCGTTAAGGGATTTGCCCAATGTGCTACAAGTATTTGAGGTGGGATTTGAACCCAGGTCTAGCTAGCTCCAAAGTCAAAGCCTTGTCCGCCATTCCATAGTGATATGATGAATCTTTCCCTGTTTTCACAAGGATAGCACACAGAGAATCAAGCTTCCTTCCCAAAATGTCTCACTGCATCAGTTAGGAAACAGAGAATTGATTAGAGAATGAAGGGTGGGGCAAGTGAAATGTGAGAAATGGGGAAATGAAGAAACTCAAAGATGCCTCAATGCCTAAAAGAGCAGAAAACAAACACTCCCCCAAGATGGACCTCTTTGGGTGGCCAACGATGACAAGCTTCTCTAGGACCTCACCCAACCCAATGCAATTAAGAGAACTTCAGATTAAACTGAACGGCAGAGCAGAATGTCCCCCAGCTGTCCCGTGGCTCCATGCCTTTGGAACAGTTGTTCATCTGGAAATAACTTTCCCATGAAAAAGAACAACTACAAAAGGCAGAGGGACTTGGCCATGGGCTCTCACACCCCCTGTCTCTAGCACCGAGGTTATTTATGACAGCAGGACCAGACACACGCAGGAGGGAAACAGAGGCAGGTGTGTTAGGGAGGATTGGGACAAGGTTAGGTGCCCCCTCCCCAGGACTGGCTTTCTACCGTTTCCGTGAATTTCCTTCATGATTGCTGAAACTTGCTTTCTCTGCTTTCCAAGGTGCTGGGTGTTAATACTCCACAGGCGGCTTCCCTGCTGAAAGAGAAAGAAATGCACACAAGGCAAGATTGAGCCCGGGTGAGAGGGTCAATCTATGGCATCTTTCCTCAGCCACCATCTCTGAGCATCAATAAGCATTTGCTGAGCGCCAGCCCACAGTGCCAGGCACTGTGCTAAGCTCTAGGGGTATGAAGAAAGGCAGGAACAAGCCAGTTGCCCATAACAAGCACTCATTCTAATGGAGGCAACAGGAATACACAATCATATGGGCTCCATGCAGATGGTGGAGGGAGATGCCAGGAGGACATTTCATGGCGGTGGGGCCTGGGCTGGAGGTCTCAGAGATATTAGCAGCAGCCCTCGATCTGTGTCCTGGTCTGACGACAGGCACCGATGGACAATGGCTCATGGGTCAAAGGGTCCTCCCAAGCAGGTACAGCACTGGGAAGCATTCCAGAAACCACCTCCTTTGCCCACCCTCCCCTTGTTTCTTCCTTTGTTTGGAATCAGTGATTCATTATATTCTGCCTGTCCCTTTGTCATTTCTGTCCTAGCATGGGCAGCACCACGTATAGATTCTAGGGTGGTGTCTCAAGGAAGAGTGAGGTGACAGCGAACCAGAGGCCACTTTGGTGCTGGCCTTAACAGCTGGGTACCAGCCACCTGCCACAAAAAGACAGGAGAATGCCCATTCTGAGTCCCGAGGGGGTGACTGTTTCTCTGGAAGACCAGAACCAAGGGTTGGAGAAGTGTTCTACTCACCTGGCTGTCTGACCTTGTTTCGCAGCACAGAAGAAGCCTGGCCAACAGGTGGAGGTTTGAGAGTCAGAGGGATATGGATGGGGAGCCGGGCCCAGGCAGCTTCTATCCTTGTGCCTGGGTCTGCATGGTACCTCACACCAACATGAAGTGAGGACTGAGCCTCTCTGAAGAGACTGACATCCAGCTGACATCAAGGAGCTAAATATAGACCCCCTCTCTTGAGCCCCTCCTCCTAACCCGTTGAAAGAGGAGACCAGAGAATGATTCCATCACCCCCCTTGTGTCTCTGGACTCATGGTTTATGATGGTCAGCATTCACCCTGGACTTAGAGAGTGCCTACTGTGTGCCAAGCAGAAGGCACCAAGGCCAAAATGGCAAAAGAGGTGTATCTCCAGGAATATACAACAATTGGGAGTGAGGGGATCCACCCACGGCCCCTTGAACTTGGGGATCTGTTCTGGGGGACTCTTCTGTGAGAGAGGGGTGGAGGGTGGTCCTACAATGGAAAGGAGAGCCATTATTGACTCATGATGCTATTGACTGAGCCTGACATGGCCTTTATCCTTGATTCTAGTTAGATGTGTATGAAGGGAGGGAGATGGGGCTAGCAGATATCAGTTCTCCGACTCAGTTGTCTTCCAAGCAAAGCTTCGCTCTGATGAGATGGCTGAAACCTTGATGGAAACACATACAATCAGCCACTGCGAGTAGACTGTAAGCCCCTGGAGGGCAGGGGGCTACTTCTCCTTTTTCTTCTGTATGTATCACAGCAAGTTAACCCAAGGCTTTGCTCACAGGAGTCAGAATTTTTTAAACTAAGCGGACCTGATCTAAGACTGAGACCTTCTTCTCACTGTCTTCCAAAAGCATCATATTCCGGTTCATTTCAGAAACACAAAGTGATTTAAGAGCTGAGGTGTTGAACTCTCTGATTCTGGAAAAAGAACAAATAGAAGAAAGTTTCCATTTTCTGGGGCCATCTTTAAATAATGACACCCCCATATAGCTTGTCATTTTAAAGTTATAATTGTGCCCTCAGATGTGACCAACAGTGACGTCTACTTTCAGTTGTTTCATCGTCTGAATCTAAGTAAACAGGAAACGCGACGTCTTGTGCCACCCAAGTTCTTATTTGTTGGTTGCTTTGACAGGAGTTATTTTTCAATTTTTTTAAGGTGCGTTGTTATTTGTTTGTTTTTAGCCCACTGAGTCCCATTCTCTGTTATTTCTTTGGTTTCAGATAGATCATTTATCCTGAAGAAGAAAAGGCTGGAATCCAGCTGCTGATGGCCTGTTCAGTCAGAGACACTGTGTCCAGTCTCTGTTGGAAGGCACCTTCTCCCTTGAGTGGGGATCAGTTTGTTAGCTTGGAGAGCTGACACATTGACCCAGGAGAGGATAGAATGCTGGGCAGATGAGTTTAGCAGGGCAGGGAAGAGCCGGGCAGTGAGAGAAAGGGTGACAATACCCTGGAGGAGGAAGGGGACTCATGAGCCCACATCACACTGATTTAGGGGCACAGAGTCAGAGCTGGGAAAGAGGGGCTTCTAGTCCCCCGCTCAGTGTACAGAGGGACAGAGAAGTTAAGGGCTTGTTCCAGATCACACAGGAAGGCAGTGCCAGGGCTCAGCTTTGAAGCCTGGTTTTCTGACTCCTGATCCATGGCTGGTATCCCTGACGCACACTGCTTTCAGATGTTTCCTCTGATAAGTGCCTAACACCATTTCATGGGCACTCAGCGATGACCCTTTTGTTGTTGATTAGTCATTTTCAGTCATGTCCGACTCTCCATGACCCCATTTGGGGTTTTCTTGGCAGAGATGCTGGAGGGGTTTGCCATTTCCTTCTCCAGCTCATTTTACAGATGAGGAAACTGAGGCAAACAGGGTGAAGTGATTTACCTATGATCACACAGCTAGTGCCTGAAGCTGGCTTTGAACTCAGGGCTTCTTGACTCAGGGCCCAACATTCTATCCACTGCACCACCTAGTTACCCTAGGGATGACCTAGGGAAGATGATAACATAGGCTGAAGGTGGTCTTCCTTGCCTCAGTACCCTCCCTACTCCTTCACCCATCTTCACCACTTTCACCAGCCTCTCCACATGACCTGTTCCTATATTAATTCTACAAACTGATCTGTACTGAAGGGGTTGGACTCCTTCCAAGTAAAGGGCACCCTTGGGCAGTGGTGAGAAAGGCCTAGGTCAGAGACCACTATGCCTCTGACACACACTAGCTGTGCTGTATAAGCATGGAAAGGTCCCATAATCTCTGAGACTCTCAGCTTTTTCATTTATAAATGGAAATGACCATAATAACTCTGGCACTTGCATCGCAAGTTTGTTGTGAGAATAGATGAAATTACGCCCATATTTACAAGTGTATTTACATATAATGTATAATAATCCAAGGTATTAATGTTTACACCAATGTATTAAAATGATAAATTTATAAATTAACAGGAGCATGCATTGATTAACAGGCACCGTGCTAGGCAGATATGTAAAAGTGATATTAGCAAATATAGAAGTCACTAAATAATAGGTCTATTTTATTTCATTTTAAATTTGACTTTATTGATTTTTTTATATGACCATTTCTGGACCTAACCTACTTCTTCCACACCAACTGTCCATGAGTCTTCTCTTTGAACAAAGAAAGACAGTTAAGCAAAACCAACCTACACAACGACCAGATGTGACCGGTTATTCAATATTCCACACATGTAGTCCCCTAACTTCTCCACTGAAAAGAGAGAAATAAATTTCATCTGGTCTCTAGGGCCAAGGCTGATCACTATGGTTATTCATGCCCTAACCTCTCTGCTGACTTGCCTCTCCACTACCAAAACATATCTCCAACTGGATGTCCAGTAGACATCTTAAACTCAACATGTCTAAAATAAAACTCATCATCTTTCCCCCTAAACTCTACCCCATGCCTTCCATATCACTATTGAGGGCAACACCATCCTCCCAGGCCCTTGGGCTCACAACCTAGGAGGCATCTTGGATTTCTCACTATCTCTCACCCCCAAATGCAAGCTGTGGCTAAGGACTATCCACTTCACCTCTTCAGGATCTCTCAAATCTGGCCCCTTCTCTCCTCTGGCATTGACCATCGCCATGCAGACCCTTATCCCCTGGACTATTGCAATAGCCTGAGTGTGGGTCTGACTGCCTCAAGTCTTCCAGCTCCAATCCATTCTCCATTCAGCCAATCAAAATTGTTTTCCTAAAATGAAGGTCTGACCATCACACACACACACACACACACACACACACACACACACACACACACTCTGGCATTCAGAGCCCTTCATAACCCAGTCCCCCCCAGTCTTTATTTCCATTGCTCCCCAAAATGTCCTCTTCAATCCAGTTACACAGGCTGCTTTCTCTCCTCAACTCTGACCACTGTCTTCCCTGCCTTTCTTTAATCCTCCACTAAAATCCCATCATTTCCTGAAAGCCTTTCCAATGTCTCTCCTGTTTATCCTGTAGATAGCTTCTTGTTAACGTGTGTTTGCTTATTGTCTCCTCCATTAGATTGTAAGCTCCTTGAGGTCAGGGACTGTCTTTTGCTCTTTACACCCCCAGCGCTTAGCCCAGTGTCTGGCACTCAACAGGTCCTCAGTGAATGGTCATTGACTGATTCATATTTTAGAGTAGTTGTCATATACATTCTTCTCGTGATTCTCACTTCACTTTGAATCAGTTCACAAGTGTTTCCAGCTTTCTCTAAATCCCTCATACTTGTCTCATGGTATAAGAATATTCCACCAATCCATATACCCTCGTTTCCTTAACCATTCCTCAGCTGATGGACACCAGTTTATTGTGTTTAATAGGAAAGGCCTTTGCAGAGCTGTTTTCAAACCTATTAATGACCTTTTGGGGGAACATTAGGTCACTGCAGTTTGAAAAGATACACACAGCTCTAGCTTTTCCAGTCCAGGCTTGGATGCCCATCCACCCAGCTCACCCTGTACTTCAGGGTGATACTTGACACTGAATCAAACAAAGCTCATTGGGCCCTTAAAGGAGCACCCTAAAAAGATGAGCCTACTAATGATATGTGAATTGGAAAGATGAAGCCAGCTGGAAAAACACAACCCAAAAACTTTGTGGTGTTTTCAGGCCTGTGTTTGCCTGGCTGTGTTTACTGTCTATCTTAGGGACTTGTGGGCAGCAGATGGATTAAGGGCAGATCCGGAGAGACTCTGGGGGTGGGAGCGGGCTGTGGGGTGGAGAGACACCACACTGGTCTTTGTTCAGACTTGTGGGTGAGCTCAGGGCCCAGCTCCAGCGGGACAGCTGCTGACCACTGTCCCTACCAGGGACACGTACAAGTGGCCAGGCATCACCTTACCTCTCTTCAGATGTGGAACTCAGTCTGGCAGGAAGGAATCTTGACTGAGGATCAGAGTCTCTTAGTAAGATGAGAGAAACTAAGGCAATGAAAAACTCACAGATTGGGAGGCTGGCTTTGGGAGAGTAAGAATTGACTTTTGGTCACACTTCACAGTTTGCAAAACACGTAGCTATATAATCTAATTGTAGCCTCAGAACAAACCTGCGAAGCCCCTAAGAGTGAAGTTATTATCTCCATCTCACAAAGGAGGACACTGAGTTTGAGAACAGCAAGATGGCTTGGCCATGGTCACATAGATGCTGAGTCAAAGGCAAGATTTGAACCCGGGTTCTTCCTGATTGCAAGTCTGGTCCCTGCTATTAATTCTGCCTTCTTCAGGTCAAAGTCCAATCCTGTTTTCTACACAAGAACCCTTCAAAAACTTGAAAGCACTCATCACATTTCCCCCAGGGTTCTCTTCTGCGCATGAACCGTGCTGGGCTGTTTAAGCTCTTCCTTGTTTGAGGGGAAAGAACCAACCCACTATGTGCCAGGAACTGTGCTAACCCCTTCAAAATCTCCTTTAATCTTTACAATAATCCCAGGAGGAAGATGCTTTTATTATCTCCACTGTGGTTGAGGAAACTGAGGCAGATGGATGCTAAGTGACTTGCCCAGGGTCACACAACCAGTAAGTATCTGGGACTGGATTTGAATTCAAGTCTTCCTGACTCCATGGCCATTGCTCTATCCTCTCCACCACCTAGCTGACATGGTTTGTATTAGAATCCTTATTTTGCTTGCTAATAACAGCAATTATTAATATATTAACATTAATATATTACTTTATAATTTACAAAGCTCTTTATGCATTTTAGTTCATTTGATTCTCACAGTAACCTTGTGAGGGAGGTGCTATTATTATCCCAATTTTACAGATAGGGAAACTGAGGCAGAGAAAAGATTAAGTCACTTGCTTGGAGTTGCACAGTTAAGTTATCCTAAGACAGGATTTGAACTCAGATCTTCCCAATTCCCAGTCTAGCCCTCTACCCACTGTGCCATCTGGCTTTCCTCCTCCTTATAAGTTTATTCATTGTTTCTCCCAGAAATTTTAGTCCCTCGGTGGAGTAGGAAGGTCCTAGGAGTGGAAAGATGAGTATAAATCAGGCTTTCTATCTTCCAGGGCTATTTATTTTGAGGTGGTGGGCAGGAACCAAGTGTGTACAGGCACTGTCTCTCTCTTCACACATTTCTCCTTGGTGGTCGACTTGGCAGGAGGTGCACTCACTCCCTTTGACATCAGCCCTTCTTCTCCACAAACTTTTCCCATGGCATGTTTTTCTGGACTGGTGTGTTTTCTAAAGGGCCTCCCCTGGTTGCTCAGCCTCAGCTGTGCAAATACACGAGTGATTGAGGTGCTAAGCATCAGCCAGGCAGGAAACGTGTGGCTTGGGTTCCAGACAGTTCCTCCCTTTCCTTGTGTAAACATGCCACAGAGGTGCACCTGCTGCCAAAAACTGGCCACATCCTCCAGGATACTTGGAGACCTTGAGCTCCGTCCTGGGTTTGCCCATCTCTCTCCAGTTTATAAGGAAGGCTCCCACTGGCCTATCTTCATCAGCCATGTTGTTTTTCCACTTTTCTGGATTGCTCATATATTAATTGCTCTTCGGGTGGTGGGCCAGAGTCTGTCAGACCTTGACCACATACCCTTGGTCCATGTCAAGAAAGGAAGTGAGTGTGATGGAGAAGGGAGCTTGGATAGAAGCTACCATGTTCCAGAGCATGTGGCCAAAGCAAACTAGCAAACCCTTTGCCGCGCTTTGCTTGTAACAAACAGGCATCCATCCAGGAACTTGGCCTCATTTCCTCTGTGAGTTGCAGCCAATCTGTATTTTTCCCCTCATCTCCTGAAGCCATTCCTTTTCCAGGTATCTGACCTACAGGAAATTCTGCCCTCTTGCCTATTGTACAGATTAAGTGAAGTCCATGAAAGACAGTCCTAAGGTTTGTGAAGGGCAAAGCATTGGGTATTTGGTAAGAAAACCTAGTGGCCATCTGCTCGTGCTTCAGTAGGAAAAACTTCAAGGCATGAGAGATAGCTCTCCAGATATTTGAATGGCTTCCACGGGGAAGAAGAATTACATTTCTCCTTCTATTTTGGCCCCAGCAGGAAGAACCCAGAGTATTGGGTGGCTGAGAGTCAATGGAACGGAAAATCTCTGGACAATTTAGCAACAAGCATTTCTTAAACAACAACCATGAACAAGTCAGTGGTGTGGGTGCTAGGGAATCAGAGACAAAAGTTGCATAGTCACCGGTTAAGTGTCCTTGCGCTAGCGATGACGCATCCATGCTAGGCACTTCTGTGGCTTACAATGGGGGAGAGACACCCTGAGAAACCTCAGTCAAGGCTGAAGGGATGTTGAGGGCCCTGCTTTGGACAACAGGCATAATTGTTGTAGATGGAGATCAGTTCTCAAAGTTTGTACAGCACTTGGAGGAATGGATCAGCAGATTTGAAGTACATCAGCCCCTCAGGATCATGGGAGATTGAATCAATGAGGTAGGTTATTAAAAAAAAAAACTTTACTAAATATAAACAAACATTCATCAAGGACATACATTGACAGGTGGTGTTTTCTAGGTCCCTGCCAACAAGGATGCACCCAGGTACATAAAGACAATAGCCCAAAAGAAAACAGTCTGTCAGGTCCCTTCTTAATACTGGTTTACCCAGCATTCCTCCCCAAAACAGGCCATGACTGAAGGTTTTGTATGTGCTTTATTTAAAGATATATATTTTTGTATGCCTATGTGATAATTTTATTTCTTTCATTTTTGTTCCATGTATTATTTCTATAATAGCGAACAAATATTTAGTTTGCTTTTTTTATTAAAAATAAACATTTGTTGACATCTGCTATTTTTACATCTCTCACTTTTCCAGATGTACCTCTGTCTGCCTGCCCCCACCAACCCAGGTTTCCCTTAAAACAAAGAATAAAAAAGAGAAGGGCAGTGACAGTTCAGGAAAACTCCTCATGGGGTACCATCCTTTGCATTCCAATTTTCCAGAACTCAAACCAAAAAATTCATATAACCAGAATTTTTCTCTTGGGCTGTACAATGCTGTTTTCTTCTCTTCTTCCTTAAACCATGGTTGGGTCTCTCTCTACCTTTAAAAGCACAAACTTCATTTGACCCTACCCTTCAGATGACATCCTCTTTCTTCCTTTTTTGCCTTAACTATTAGGACAACCTTCTAATAGGTCTCTTTCTAAACCATAATCCATGCAGTCACTGAAGTGATTTTTCTAAAGCACAGGTCTCTCTTGTTCAACAAACTCCAGTGACCTCTAGGACCAAATACATGCTCCTTTGTTTAACATTTAAAGCTGTTCTATGCTCTAACCAACCTTCCCAGGTTTAGTTCAGTCCTTGGCCCTTTGCTAGTATAGACACAAACCCCATTGGAAACCTCCACTCTTGTGACTTCAGCTAGCATGGGGTTCTGGTTGATTCTCAGCTCCGCTCATTTGCATTCTGGCATCACAGGTTCAAAAACCTATCCCTTATTTCCACTTGAGTACCCTGATACCATCCCATGGATCAGGATAATATGTGAAATGTGTCAGAATGATTATCTCAAAAGGAACTCTTCTCATTTCTTTTATGTAATCTTATTTATGTAGTATCCACAGTAGCAACATTTCTGACCTCCATCTCCCCCCTCCATCCCCATGGCCACCATCGAAGGGATGGGCTTCCCCCCACCAATCTTTCTAACCTCGTTGAGCATTCACTCTCTCTTCTACACTGTGCAATCCCACCTACATGGTCTTCTCTCTGTTCCTCACACATGGTACTCCATCTCCCATCTCTATGCCCTAGCAGTCCCTCGTGACTTCTTACTTCCAACTCATAAAATAGAATCCCATTCTTCTTTCTGGGCTTATCTCTAGCCCCAGCTGCCATGTGAAGTGTTTCTTTTTTAAATTAAACTTTATTTTATTTTTGAGAAAATAAGAACATCAAAACTCCTGTTACAAACACATATGGACAAGCGATACTAATTCTTGCTTTGGCCATGTTGAAAAACATTCCAATGTATCCTCTGACTTTATTACCTTTCTACCAGAAGGTAAGGAACATGCTTCATCATGAGTCCTGTAGAATCATGGTTGGTCACTGGACTGTTCAGAGTTCTGAAACCTTTCAAAGTTGATTGTCTTTATGATAGTGTTGCATTGTATGAATTGTTCTCTTGGTTTTGCTGGCCTCACTCTGTATCAGTTCATACCAATCTTCCCAGGCTTCTCTGTGAAGCTTTTTGTGATTTCCTCAACTGGCTAGTGCCTTCCCTATCAAAGCACCTTGTATCTTACTATTTTCTGTGTATTTTTTTTATATTTATCCATATATACATATATGTGTATACATACTTGTGTGTGTACAAGTATAGCTGAAGGGGGGTGGCAGATTAGCCAGTAGAGCAGTTCTTCTCAACCTTCCTAATGCTGCAACCCTTTAATACTCGTATGTGGGCAGACCTGCCTGGAGACAGATAGAGGAACGGTGTCTCAGTTCCTGAGACCATCGGAAATATGTGTTTTCTGATGGTCTTAGGTGATCCCTGTGAAAGAGTCATTCTATCCCCAAAGGGCTCACAACCCACAGGTTGAGAACTGCTGCAGTAGAGGGTTCATTTCTTGTAACATGTCTGCTGCCAACTCAAATGGGGAGTTAAGTGAGACTGTCTCTAGAAGTATGTGAGGACATGCGATGGATGGGCCCTACCCTCAGTTTAAAGGATACACATGTATTCTATGATTTTCTTGTCATCTTGTTTCATGGTGAATAAAATTGGTTATTGAACTGGAAATGCAAGTGAAGTAATAGGTTTTTATGGAGAAACTCCATCTTTTTTGCCTGGAACTAGTCAGGTTCCATGTGGGTAGAGGTGGTTCCACAGGCTTCACCTCTCCATCCCTGCCACAGTGACTTTGAATGCATGGTGCTGCTATTTCTTCTGCTGTGGTTGTGTGACTTTTTTCTTGTTGTTCAATTATTCAGTCATATCCCATTCTTTGAGAGCCCATTTGGGGTTTTCTTGGCAAGTTTACTAGAGTGGTTTGCCGTTTCCTTCTCTAGTTAATTTTATAGATGAGGAGACTGAGACAAACAGGGTTAAGTGACTTGCTCAAGGTCACACAGCTAGTAAATGTCTGAGGCCAAGTCTGAACTCAGGCCCTCTTGACTCTAGGCCTGGCACTCTATCTACTGGCCCCCCTTTTTTTTCTCCTAGGTATCTAAGGCTGTGACCTTCAGAAGAACCACCCAAGGTGCAGCTGCTGAACCGAGGGAGGAGCTAAGCCTGAGGAGCAACCTGCTCAAACCTGGTCATGATTGTATGTCCTGAAAGCAGGACAAGGATTCACTCCCTGGCCATGCTGCACCTGGAAGAGAACCCTGGGAAGGAATGTTTACAGCTGCCATTTTATCATCGAGCACAGTGTTAAGAGAGAGGACATGCCTCCAGTGCCTGGGGATGTGGTTGTCCTTCTATTCTCGAGATATCTTCTCAGTAAATATCTCTTTGTGAAAGTGCCATCCTTGGTTTATGGGAACTGCCTACATCAGCTATCAGCTGGTACTGGAGGTGTAGTGACTGGCCTTGACAAATAACATTAGAGCAGGAATCATTGATGATATTATTGGGGGAATGGGAGCTTGGACCAATAGAATTCAAAGTGTGTCACAGATAACCCTTGAATCCTTAGGGGCTAGGAACTATCCTTGCTCTGGGGACTCCACAGTGTGGAAGGGGAACTGCTAACACAGTTCTTGGTTTTGCATTTTGCTCACTCTTTTTTTGCATGGCTTAGGCTTCCTGGAGGGATGGGGTGGGGCAGGGGAGTGTTCTCTCCTAACCTCTGGTCGGAGTTTAAACCTCACTCTTGTAGTCCAAGTAATTCATCCATAGAAAAACTTTAAGTCAATTATTGCTTTTCCGTTGTGCAGATAATTCATTCAGTGGCCGTATGCTTTTGTTATGGGCCTGAGACCTCATTGACATGGATGGTCATTCGTGTTCATATGATAGCCCATGCTGTGTGTTGCTCCTCTAAGCTCCTCCCTGACCCAAATCTTCCATACAGGATCCAAGTGGTATAGTTGTTAGGGCGCTTAGCATGGGGTTACAAAGTCCTGAGTTTGGTCCAACACATTCTAGAGCAAGAATCCCGAGTGCTGCAAATCTAACAGGGGGCCATCCAGTGGGAGGCTATTGGCTCCAGAGGCAGCACATTCCACTTTGGGGCATCTTGAATTATTAGGAAACTTTTCTTTACATCTTTGTGAGTTTTTTTTCTTTCATCATTTGATGTTTTTCTTTCCTTTAAACTTTCCACTCATTATTGCCCACAGGGGTCCAACAGTCTTCTATTTAATGAAATCTTCATTGGAGAATTTTCCCAAAGTATAAGTTAGAAGAGAGGATAACAGATGAGGAACACAGAAACATTGAAGTGGAAGGAGATTTTACAAAAGAAGAAACAAAAGGTATCATTGTTTTAAAATATTGTGTGTATACACGTATGACTTTTATAGGACCCATAGAAACTAACTACTCATGCACAGAGATAGCTTAAGGATCATAGATTTCTCAGAAAAACATGGGGGAAATCTTATACCGTAACACAAGAAATAATACAAAATAAAAGCAATTGTCCAGAACTTTTGAATAGCAGGAACCAAAAAGTACTTTGGAAAATCCACAAATTAGTGCCAGCAAAACCTTGCACTTCAAGCTCCAGGTCTTGTTGTGGTTTTATTTCTCAATTTCAATCGCATACAACACAATTTGCATGAGTAAAATTCTTAAAATATAAAGGAAAGGTAATTCAAATGACACCACATTCACAAGAATCGGTAGAGAGAAAGGAATAACTTTTTTTGGTAAGAGCCAAGGAATTTGCAAAGGGAGCTATTATATCCTGCAAAGCTGAGCCTGATTATCAATGCAAAGAACATGAATTGTCAAAATGGGAGAGAAATGTGAACCATTCCTGAGGGGAAAAAAACCAGAGACAAGCATAATATTCAGCATGCAAATACCTTAAACAACAGGAATTTAAGGAGAGTCACCAAGTACAGTGAAAAGACTATGTAATGAAATGATTTCTCAGATGTTTCCAGATTATTGTTTAAAAAAAAGAGAGGTATCTATATTTAGTGTAAGAGGACAGGACAAAGAGGGATTATCAAGGCGGAGGAAGAACCTAACAGGTTAAACATACATGAGGAATGTAAAGAACGGTGGGAATGGGGGCCAGCTAGGTGGCTCAGTGAATAGAGCACCAGCCCTGGAATCAGGAGGACCTGAGTTCAAATATGGTCTCAGACAATTGACCCACTTACTAGCTGTGTGACCTTGGGCAAGTCACTTAACCCCAATTGTCCTAAACAAAAAAAGCAAAAAAATATTGTGGGGATGGAAAGTGAACGAAGAATTAATGATTTTTGTGGAAAGGAATGAAAGAGTGGGAAATGGCTTGAATGGGGCCAGGGAATGTCCATTGACAGAGTGGAGCTGGTGATGGTTCCTTACTAAGCCTATAGGTGAATGGCAAAGGGAGAGTAATTCCTTTAGTTTCCCAACTAGTTTAATAAAAGAATGGGTGTATGGTGAACACAGCAGCACCCAATAAACACAATAAAAAGGAAATAGAAAATATTTTAATAGACAGGAAAAGACTTGTCATTGATGTGGAAGTTGTCCTTGAATCATCTCTGTGTGTTCAGTCCGAGCATCAGCTAATCCAAGGTGAGATCATCACTTGTTTTTTTTTTTAATGAGTAAGAAAAATATATAATATACAATTAAAATGACTTAATCCTGAATTTATCTAAAAATTTAACCAATGAAAGTTCTTTGCAACAAGGAGGTCCAAAGAACTTGGGCTGTATCTTAGTCAGTAAATGTCTGGCTTACCAATGGTTGGAGAAAGCGAGCTGGCTATTAAAGATGGTGTGGGGTCAGAATGTGAACTCACCTGTAAAATCTTAGGAGGAAAAAGGATGAATGACTGTAAGCAGACGCATCTCCCAAAGCAATGGAAGGAAACCAGTTCAAAGAAACCTTGACCAAATAACTGAGCAAAGTCATACCAAAAGCATTCACAGAAAATGGCAGGGTGATAAATGAATAAAAAGAGACAGGAAGTGGTGAGTGGACTTTCCTATTTCTCAATCTTCGAGGTGCTTGCAGAGGAAGCAGAAATGCACTCGAGAGAACACAAAAGGGAAAAGGGGACCTGGTCTGGATGGAGGAGGTCTATGATGGAGGAGCTACAATGGCAAGGCATCAAGGGGCTGAAATAGAGGGTATGTGAAGGGTGTCATATCTGGAGATGTGGGAAAAATGGGAACTTCATTGATTTTAAAGAAAGGTGGCCAAGAGGACGTTACTTATAACAGCTTTTACACTTACCCTTCCATCTCTAGAAAATTTCTGTGAGAGTGTTGACACGTGAATGGAGGGCAACTTTACTGAGGGCACTATTAGTAAGGAACAAGGAGGCTTTCACAAGCAACAGTGGACTGCATCTCTACTGTTTTACAATTAACTGAAAGATAATGGGAATATAAAATCCCATAGTACTGATTGTTTAAAGATTACCAAAAAAGCATTTGACTTGATAGAATAAGGCACAGCTTTCAAAGCTCCCTTACAGCCAGATTTCTCCTGCTCATACATTCAGTGACACTTGGATAATCTACATTAAGAAAGGCCCAAACTGAGGCAGTCTGATCACTCCTGTGAGAGAAGATAGACAGACTCTGAGTTCAGTGAAGGGGGCTTCCTAGTCAACGGTGAGGACCTTCTGATGCTCCTGTTTTTGGAGGTCCCTGTTTGCAGTGTCCTATGGTCCAAGCCACTGCACACCCTCTTGGGACAGATCAGCCTTTGGAAGGAAGGGGCTAAACTAAAGAGTGTAAGTTAAAGCCCCCCTAGCCCTTGAGAACAATCAGAAAAGCAACTTCCTTTTCGAATGCCTTAAAATCATACTCCTCAAACTCGATGTATTTGATGAGTGGCAAATAGATATGATTCCTGTCCAAAATCCTTCTTGGGGAGTGGAGGAGAGATTGGCCAGCCTAGGCAGTCTGGAGCCCATTTGTCCTTCCCCAAGCCAGCTGCTGATGGTGCTGGTCCAGTCTTGCTCCTCTTCTCCATTGGGCTGAACCAGACTTCGGATCGTGTCCATCCACACTACCCCTAAGTTGTATCTATGCATTAGAGCAGCCCCAGACACGAATAACAACTTGGCTGCTCTGGCCCCACTCTCCCTGAGTCAGGCCCGTTAAATCGACTTCCCCTACCTGTCTCCACTTCAGAGTTCTCAGGAATTTGGAGGCATCTCTTTTCTCCATGTTGGCTCAGGCTTCCATCAGTCATGTTCTTCCCATTTATATAAGGAGGCCAGTGACCAGTACTCTCATTTCCATTTATCCACTCAACTTTTATAAACATGAGTCAGATGATCTGAGTTCAAGGTTCTGCCACTTGTCTATGACCTGCTTCATTAGTAACATAGCACAACTAATCTCAGTTCTACTTTGAGAGGCAGCTGATTGGTGCAGTGGACAGAATGGGTGTGAAATTGGGAAGACTTGAGTCCAGAGCTGGTCTCAGCCACTTAGTAGTGTGTGACTTAGTGTGTGAATCTAGGCCAGTCACTTAGCATCTGTTTCCTCAAATGTAAATAGGGAATAACAACAGCCCAGAATCGAATGAGGGAGCCAGGGCACTTTAGCAGCCTTAAGGTGCTAGGTAAACACTAGCTGCTGTAATTGTGACTTCAGTCCTGGGGGTGCTGTGTAATGCAATGCTTTGGATGAATTCTCTTCCTCCCTGACAGTATGATTAGAATATGATAGGGCAGGGAGAGTGCCTCTGCCTTGGATGGCAGCTTTCTGGTTGGCCTACAGAGCTGGCATGGGCTGAGAACATTTAGGGACACGTGGTTAGTGGGAGGCCTTGTGCCTAGACCCTGGGATCCTGGCAGGCAGGTTCTGGTTGCTTGGCAGGAGAGAGCAGTGAAAAGGAGGGAGCAGTCCCTAGGAGAGAGATAGTCTCTGATATGGGTGAGGTGTTGCTGCTGAAGTGTCTGACAGGGCCCTGGTCTTGGTGTCCTGGGACTGATTATCTAGGGGTGCTGCTGGAGGAGGTGGAGAGAGAATGAAGTGAGCAGAAGCACCATTCCCCCCCCCCCTTCCCCCTACAGATGTGACTCATTCACTATATGCCCTCTGATCTGATTTACTCCTCCTGTGCTGGTGCAGAGGCACAGGAATTTGTTGGGGGATATTTAGCACCTGATAGAATTCTAAGCTTTTACATTGTTCTGTTTCATTATTATTATTATTTTTGCTTCAAATATTGTGTTCAGATCTTGTAGAGATTCACTGGCTAGGGGCTTGAAGCAGTGGCTTTTTATTGATAAGACCCGAGCATGCTCCATGAACTCCCTCAGAAGGGGGCTACTTTGTAACAAATCTTCATTTAGTCATTTTATAGATATTCATTGAGTGTCTACACCCTGCTAGGTATTTGACAAACTAGTCGTGTAAGCTATTCAGAGATCATCAGATGTGGATATTGAGAAGGTACAATTGATAAACTGGAATATAAAACATCTGTTATGTTCCTATCTTCTACAGTGAGATTTTAGTGGATAGAAAGCTGGCCTTGGAGGCATGAAGATCTGAATTTAAATCCTTGCTGTAAAGGACACTAGCTGTGTGACCCTTGGTAAGTCACTTAACCTCTGTCAGAGGTGTGCTGAAACTAGGTCAGACTGGTTCATGAGAGCCGATTGTTATATTTTTATTGTGAGCATTTACACCTTGGAATTCAGCAAATGCTACAAATCAGAGCTTGATTTATTTTTTCTGTTGAATGTCCAGACATTTTTTCTGTTGAATGTCCAGAGAGTAGTGGAGAAAACATTAATAACGCGGATCAAACTTAAAAGTGTGTTTGCAGGTACTTTCTGTTTTCTTAGAGAACCCATCATGAAGTGTTTACCAGTACACCAGTGCACCTGCCGTCTGGGCAATGCCGCAAGATTACAAGGTGCAGAGGAGGTGCCAAGCTGTGCTGGGGGAAGTCCAAGTGGATGTAGTCAAAGGGCTGCATTTGAGGACCTTGAGTGCCACATGTGGTTCCCCACCCATGCAATATCTTCCTTCTCTAGAGGTCACAGGATCCCAGATTCAGAGCCAGAAGGAACCTCAGAAATCATTTATTTTGACTCCCTAATTTTCCTGATGAGGAAGCTGAGGATGCCCAGAGAGGTGATGGCATCGTGGATTTAGACCAGGAAGGCTGCTGAGACTGTCTACTGCAACGCTTTCATTTTATACCAGAAAAAGTCCTAGAAACCCAGAATTTCTCCACCCAACTCATGAAGTCAGAAGGATGCACCTCCCTCTGAGATATAAATGGGCATCATAACACAGATTCAGAGGGCTGGGCTGGTGGCTGGGAGGCCCAGCCTCACACTCTGGCTCTCTCCCTCACTAATTGTGGACTAGAAGGCAGGGCTGCCCCCTGACTAGTCATAAGTAAAAGCTGTTTTCCTGTTCTTGGTATGCATTTAGCACCTTTGGAGGGCTGGGCCTGGAGTCAGGAAAGCCTGAGTTCAAATACAGCCTCGGGTACTTGCTAGTTATATAATTTAGCCTTTGTCTGCCTCAGTTTTCTCAGCTGTAAAATGGGCATAATCATACCCCTACCTTACAGGGCAGTTTCCAAGATAAATGAGATGATGTGTGCCTGATGCCTGGTGCACAGCAGCTGTTTGATAAGAGCTCGTTCTCACTCCCCTTCCCCTCATAAACCCTTACCTTGTAGTGTTGTGGGAATCTGAAGATCTTCCCTGCCCCTAGGCCCTTTGCTAAAGTGGCTACGTGACCCTGAGGACCCTTGGATATTTGAAAGTATACTCTGTTCCCTAATAGGCTGAATGTGGTCATGGGGAGCCTGTGGCG
>CM053583.1:202058831-202074739 GCA_028627135.1 Pseudochirops cupreus
CATTTTCCTTTATCATACATTATATGCTAATATCATTATTATTTATTTGGGATGTATTTATATATATTTCCTATATTGTAAGCTTTTCATCCCTTACTCCTTTGATCCTCATGGTATTTGAGGCAGATGTTATTATAATTTTTACAAAAGAGGAAGCTGATTTATCCCCCATTAGCGGCTTGCTCCGGCCTGCACAGAGTTAAGCGTCTAAGGCAGGATTCAAATTCAGATCTGCCTGACTGCCAGGAGGATCAATGTTGCCTCCACTCCACCACCTGACTCCGCATGGGCTAGGTTTGCTAAGGCTTTTCCCTTTCTAGCATTGTTTAGGACTAAACCTCCTGAAAACCAACCTCTGTCCTGTGCTTGAAACCAGACAACATAAAGGATTTTCTTCTTTTGCTTTTCATTGGCTGCATCTCAAAGGACAGCTCCCTTGGTTGCCTTTTAGAGGCATGGAGGTATTCTAAACCCAGGCCTCCCAGATTTTACAACCGAGGCCCAGAGGTCAACTAGGAATTTAAAGAACCCCGAGCTGAGTGCCAGGATATCTGGCCAAGATCTAATTTCTGTCCTGCTGGGCTTCCCAGTCTAGGAAGGGAACCATATGCCACTGTAGAGGGCATGACCATATAATAACACAACCGGGCATGCCAGATTCGTTAGAGGTGAGACATGAGGGTCAAGCAAGGCAGCAGGGCAGGACCTAAGGTCACAGGTGCTCAGTACGAGGAAGAACAATCAGAAGACACCCTATGAACAAATGTGTGTCACGCAGCAGAAAAGCGACCAACCTCAGCTGCCGGCTGAGCACCGTGTACTTGACTCACATCCCTGGAATTAGCTCTCCTTTCATCCCGCCTGGAATGGTTCTTGGGCAGCCTCTGAGGAGGGGAGGCCAGCCACTCACCAGCACAGGTGCTAGCAGGGATACTAGGTAGGCTGGGACTGAGTGAGCCTTTCCTTCTTCACTGCTCCTAGTGCCCAGCGCCGGTGGAGTGAGATGCTGCAGATGGTGGCTGGTGATAGACTGAAACAGGAAGGGTAGCCCCCGCCACCTGATCTCCCAGAGAGCTGCCCTAAACCCTTGAGTGGGATCAGTCCAGAGGAAAGGAAGAGCAGAAGCCACTTGAGAGTAGGGCATTCCTGCCAGCATGATCCTAAAGGGAGGCACACCAGATGGCAAGAGGAGGGTAGCCTGTGGCAGGTGAAGTGCGGAGATCCCCACTGACATTTGTGCCAGGGACAGGGTCTTAGGGGGGGCCCTGGGTCCCAGGGAGGGAGAGCTGTAGCTGGACCTCTCTACAGGACAGGGACAGTGTGTGCAGCTGTGTCCGAGAGCCAGGGAGGGCCACCTATCTGCTGAACCTGTAGAATGGCTGAGATCAAGGCTGGCGATTCAGCATCGCCCCTCCACTAGTCCCTTTCCTCTGTCTCTTCTGGGAAGGGTTTATCTGTCAGTTCCCTGAATCTCCATTTCTTAAGTTTGCTTGTTTTCCACTTTCCTTTTGGCTTTAAAGTCCGTTTTCTAAGATAGATTGGACTGATCACTGCTGAGCTACACATTTAACTACTCAAAGGCAACAAAAAAGTCAATGTGTGTGTGTGTGTGTGTGTGTGTGTGTGTGTGTGTGTGTGTGTGTGTGTGTGTGTTTTAATGACTCTCGTTTGTCATAATGGAAGGAATATTGTGAGGGAATAGTGATAGCAACGCAAAAAGAAAGAAAGGGAAAGGGGGGAAAAGAAGAAACAAAGAGACAAAAAGAAGGAAAGAAAAAGGAAAGAAAGAAAAACAAAGGGAAGGAAGGAAAGAAGGAAGGAAGGAAAGAGCCCAGGAATCACTTAAAATACATTGAAAAGAGCTAAAAGTTTAGAACACAGACAAGCAGGGTGGTGTGGGCACTGCTGTCTTAAATGTAATATTTACTTTAAAAACAGCCTATAGCACAGGTTGGTGGCTTCAAATGAAAACCTCCTTTTTCTTTTCTTTGTATGCAGAAATAGTTTGTGTTTGTTGATAATTATCAAATTCATAATACAAATATTTCAAAATAAAATTTTTTGATCAAAAAAAGCAACCAGATTAAAGAGATCTTCCAAACCCATTTGTAAGCTCATGTGTGGAGCCAAAGTCTCAGAAAGGCAGGGATATTTTCCTCTGCTGAAAGCTCAAGCCACCTAAAGAGGAGTTCATGAATTCCAGGGGTGAACTGTGGAGCCAGGAGTGTACTGGCAATGAAGGGCTGAGGTTGCCAGATGAAACTAAAGTCAGGAGACTCCAGGTTTGAGTGTCATGCCTCACATCATTAGTGATGTGACTCTTGGCAAATCACATTCCCTCTTGGTTCTATCCTCTGTAAGGCAATACAGTTCATAGCATGCCAGTCTTGGAATCAAGGTGACTCATCTTTATGAGTTCAAATCAAGCCTCAGACACTTGCTGGCTGTGTGACTGGGGGAAGTCACTTAATACTGTTGGTCTCAGTTTCCTCATCTATAAAAATGAGCTGGAGAAGGAAATGGTAAACGCCCCAAAATGAGTTGAACACAACTGAACAATGACAAAGTGGCAATAATTGTGCTTACATTATGTCTCTGACAGTGATGCTTAGAGAAATGTGCTGTAGCAAATGGGAGTTATTATTAGTGTGATTTTCAAATAGAAAATAAGTTATGATCCAGTAGAAAGAGCTCTGGATTTTGAGTCCAGGAACCAGGGTTAGAATCCTTCCTTTGTATCCTACTACCTGTGGCATTTTGGGCAAGTCCCTTTCCCTTCCCTGGCCTCCAAACATCGTCTAAAAGACAAAGAGTTTGCCCTCATTGGGCTCTAATGTCCTCTCCATCTCTAAACTCAGGATCCCCGGATCCAATGTTCAGAAAAACAAATGTTGGGGGGAGAGACACCAGGAGTGGCACCCTAATCTCAATTCTCCTTTCCACTCACACCAACCAATTTTGTTGTCACACTACAATGAGGAATGACATATAAATTCTATCTGATAGCCAGCATTTATATGGAACTTTGAAACTGGTAAAGCACTGTCTGTGTTATGTCATTTGAGAATGACAGCCCTGGGAGGAAGGTGTATTATCATCCCATTTTACAAATAAGGGAACTGAAGCCGAGAGAGGTTAAGTGACTTACTCAGGGTCACATAGCTAGTAAGTATCTGAAGTAGGATTTGAACTCAGGTCTTTCTGACTCCAAAGCCAAGTTCACTGTACCACCTAGTTACCCTGTTCTCTTTTTCTAAGGGAGGATACTAAAAGACTTGCATGAACTGATGCTAAGCAAAGTGAGCAGAACTAGGAAAATGTTGCCCACAGTAACTTTGTGTGATGATCCAATTTGATATACTTGGCTCTTCTCAGTAGCACAGTGATTCAAGACAACTCCAAAAGACTCATGATGGAAAATGTTGTCCACATTCGGAGAAAGAAAGAGGGAGTCTGAATGCAGATCAAAGCAAATGGTTTTCGCTTTCTTTATTTTTCCCATGCTTTTTTCCTTTTGGTCTGTTTCTTCTTTCCCAACATGACTAATATGGAAATATATTTTCCATAGTTACTCATATATAACCCATATTAAATTGCTTGCCATCCCCGGTGGGGAGTGGGGTGGGGAGAGAAGGTGAGGGAGAGAGAAAATTTGAAACTCAAAATAAAAAAAAGTGTGTTAAAAATTGTCTTTACATGTAATTGGGGAAAAGAAACAAAATTTTTTTTTTAAAGAGGACAATAAAAGTAAGAGAGGAGAAATGATGTGTGAATAGTCACACTGGCAATTGGTACAATTACTAAATCTCAGATTGTAAAGACATTTTAGTGTAGTGGGACAGAGAGGAGGGTGGAAAGTAAGCATTTCTGTACTGTCTCCCATGTAGCACTGTGCTAAACACTTTTTGCAGATTTTCTCTTATTTGATTTTCAAAACAGTTGTGAGAGGTAGGTTCTGCTATTCTTATTTTTACATTTATGGAAACTGAGGTTAAGTGATTTTCCCAGGATTATACAGCTAGAAAGTGTCTGAGGTTGGATTTGAACTCAAGTCTTCCTGCCTCCAGCTTCACAGCTATAACCACTGAGCAACCAGCTATTTAGACTTTCACACATTGGACTTGCAGTCAGGAGACTTTGTTCTGCTCTCATCCAAGTTATTTTTAAAATCTATTACCAAGCATAATTTATGTAAATAACAGATGATTTGTGACTCTCACTAAATATTAACCTGATTCTGAACTCTTGGGGAGTATGCTAGGTTTATACCTCTTACTTAATGTATAAGGAAACTGGAGCACACAAAAACTAAGTTTTTATCCCAGTGTCACCGAATTTCAGATTCCTTTGAGTCCCACCAGCTTTCTTCTTTCTTTGTTGCCGGGATCTAATGCAGGATGTCAGAGCCATCTTGTCCAACGCAATCATTTTAAAGATATGGAAAATGCAAGAAAAGCAAAGAATAATCACTTATGGTCTGCTGACTCCATTGGTACTCAGGCAATGTTGACAAAACCCGAGGAAAGCCCCAGCACATTGGAGGCACCTCCTTCTGTGAACTGATGAGAGAAATTGGGCAAGAGTTGTGTAGGATAGACAAGCACAAGTGGGTTCAGATGGATCAACAGAGGGAGTATCACATTGACAAGATCCTAATTCCACTGGGATAATGGTAACTGAGATAGGCAGGCACCACGCAGTGGATAGAGTGCTGGCCCTGAAGTCAAAAGGACCTGAGTTCAAATCTAGCTACAGACACTTGCTAGTTGTGTGACCCTGGGCAAGTCATTTAACCATATTTTGAAATATTTTTATTATGAATTTGATAATCATCAACAAACATAAACCATTTCTACATACAAAGAAAAGAAAAAGGTGATTTCATTTAACCTTCGTAGATCACCTCCCCCCCTACGGGGAGGGAGTATTAAGCTACTTTCCTAAATTATTATAGCTCGTAAATGGCAAAGTTGGAACTTGAATCCAAGTGGTTTCTGCACTGCTCTTTTCTTCCGTATTTGTTTTCTAACTTTTGTCAAAAGTAATAATGTAATTGGCAATAATAAATCAGCGATAATAATGGGTGGTTATATATAACACATCCACATGGTGAAGCAGAAAGAGAACTGGTGATGGGGGTTACAGTCCTCGCAATAAAAGCCACCCGTTGGTTGTATGATGTTGAGCTAATACATTCACTTTATGGGTTTCAGTTTCCACACCCCCAGAATCAAGGCATTAGATTAGATGATTAGATTGTCCAAAGTCTCTTCCTCTATATGTCCTGGGGGTGGGGGGACTTGCAAACTGTCTCTACATAATAGTAAGTTATGACATTTCTCCAGAGAGCAGATAAAATTGAAAACTAGGTATGTGTTCTTAACTCTATCTCATTGCTGACTCAGTGGTCCCTTTTTCACTTTTCCTGAAAAGGACCAAGTTATTTGTCTTCAAGAATTCTAAAAACCCACCTATTATTGAAGACAGGTTCAAATATTAGAGAGATATCAACTCTGCCCAAAAGGCCACTGATGTAGAATTTAACATATGCTTAAGAGGGGCAGTCAAAAGGAGACCATAGTCTTGTCCTGTGCCTGACAACGCAGAACTGTTAGGCTTCAGTGCAGGGAAGAAGAGGAAATTCCAGAGTCTTTGGTAATCTTCTTCCCTTGGTTCCTCCCTCTTTCTCCTCTGTGGTAATATGTAACTGCTGAATGCTAAACAGAAAGGGAAAAGATGTTGTTCACACTTTGAAATTTAAATCTCAGAGTATGAATAATAACTGAGTGTTAGGAGAGGAAAGCCCAGAGTAAGAGACAACTGAGTCAAGAAGACCTTGGTTCTAGACTTACCTCTGACCCGTATTATCTGTATGATGACTCAATTCAGACACATATAACTGTCATTGTGTGACCAAGGGCAGGTCCTTTACTTCTCAGTCCTAAGATGTATCACCCCGCTATTGGCTGGGTTGTCTTTGCACCAACAGTTCCCTAAATAAATGAAATTAGAAGGCCAGACAAAAACCAAAACAATGTCATACAAGGATCAGTTAAAGGAACTTGGAGAGTTTAGCCTATAGAAGACTTTCACAAATGGTCCCCCTTCAGTGGGGGCTAATTGATGAAAATACACATCCAGTAAAAAACAAAACAGCATCACACAAGCATCAGTTAAAAGAACTTGGGGAGTTTAGATTGTAGAAGACAATCACAAGTGCCACTCTAGGGCCAAGGCACCTGGAGAGTGTAGATCAGAACCTATTTAAAAACATAGCTTATTAACCCCCCTGGGTGTGTTTGTTTCTACTAAGCCAATCAAAAAGGGCATGTTAGTTTAGAACAAAAGACATTTAATTAAATAGCATGGAAATGAAGTGACAAGAAACATCCCCCTCTGCACGCATGGGATCCACTTTCCCACAGACTACTGTGCTACCAGTTGGGGGAGGGCACACAAGAGAGAATACTAGTGAATAAGGAAAATAGAGGGGCATGCCTTTAGAGAATACACATGGCTCAGAACACACAGGGAGACAGATCTTGACTTGACATGAAGAAAACCTTCCTCATAAGCAGAGCTGCCCCAAACTGCAGTGTGCTGCCTTGGAAGGTGGGGAGTTCACTTCTTGTGCAAGCAGAGCCTAGGTGACCAGTGGCCAGGAGCTTCCTGCTCAGGTGAAGGTGGGACCAGGCAGACCCTGAGGTCCCTTCCTGCTGGGAGATACTAGAATGCTCTAATTCTGCTCTTTGGCCAAGTCCAGGCCTGTGTTAAAGGTGCAAATCCAGAGGAGGACTCAAGTGGGCAACTGGAGCCTCTCCCACTTGGGAAGGTCACAGGTGTCCCAGGGAAAGGCTGGCTGGCCAAGTCACATTCATTGCATTTGTCACGTACCCCCTTGTCTTCCTTCCATGACTCCCTCTCCCCTTCTGCCCTTTCCTGCCCCCTGGACATGCTTTAGCCTGAACTTGAAATCCACACTTAGAATGACAATGACAAGTGTTTTCTGCTATGACATCAAAGATGTGTCAGGAGTTGGAGGTTCCTATTTGTGCTTCTCTGTGAATCACTTGGCCTTCCCACACTCAGAGAGGTTGATGTCTATTGTTAATGGCTGTGGGTGGTGAACAGAGAGCCGAGCCAGCTTCAAGGCTTGCACGACAACAGCCCCTAGAAGTCTGGCGGGGCTCACTATTGGAGAGCGATGGAGGGGCGTGATGTTTTCCCACTCCCACTCTGTCTGGCTCAGTCTCCCTGAAGCCAGGGCCACAGGTCTGTGCCAAAGCACATGCTAGCAGCAAGTCATGGTATCTGGAGATAGAAGAGGTGTTTGAGTCATCTAAAGCAGTCTACCCATTTTATGGAATGGCATACTGAGGGCTAGATGGGGAAGAGACTTGGTCACAGTCACGCAAGGTTCTGAACCTAGGTTTTCTGAGTTTAGATCCAGCATTACTTACCACAGCCCCCTCCCTGCCCCCAACCTTGTTGAGTCATAACTGACATTTTCTTTTAGCTTTTTAACAAAATAACTTTTTTTTTTAGGCAACTGGAGCTAAGTGACTTGCCCAGGGTCACATAGTGAGTAAGTGTCTGAGGCTGAATTTGGGAATACAATGTCAGTCTCACGGCTTCACAGCAGGAATGGCAAGGGCTTTCTCAGAGGTTCATGTTTAGGGTGAACATTTAAGTCTCCTGGAAACCCTTTGCAGATCTATTCACCAGGACTCCTTGGGGCTGCTGGGCTAATACTGTTACCCAGGCACAAGGAGCCTCAGCCTTAACCATTAAGACTGGGAAGTAGACTGGGTGTGAAGTCAGAGGGTGTGGTTTTCATCCTGGCCCTGTGGCTTTGGGGGATCTTGGGTAGGTCATGTCCTCTCTGGGCCCATTTCCTCATCTATACAATGACACAGACTAGACAAACACTGAGGCGCCTTTCAGCTCTAAATATAGATTAATCCAGGAAGTCCAAGGTTCAGATCCTGCGTCTGACACATTCTGGTGGTTTGACCCTGGGAAGCTTATCTAACTGTTCTGTGCTCTGGGCAACTTTTTATGCTTATAAGCTTCAGAGAAGACACCAACCTGCACTGGCAGAAGGAATCTCCTCACCCCATAGTTCCCTGTGCCAACAGTTCTCAAAGCATGGGTATCCCTGGGAATTCCCAAGATCCACCCAAGGAGTCCACTAGGTCAAAGTATTTTCATAATAATAGTGATGTTATTTGTCTTTTAAAATACTCCTTCCTTTGCCAACCAGCCATCTATGTGCAAGTCAAATTCTCTTCGTGTATCTCAACCAGAACCACAGGTTGCAACGGATTGGATGCAGAAGCAGATCTGAGAACTGCCTTCTATTGAGTCATATAGTAGAGAGACTTGCAAAAGTATTAAAAAAATGTGACTTTTATTTTGAAAAGTACAGTTATTTTCACAAAATACTATTTATATGGACACAGAATGAGTTTTATTTTCTTTTAATGAACAAATATTTTAAATAATTAATTTAAAGTTTTCACATAGTAAATGCTGATATAGATACAAGAGGTGTGCCGATAAATGTTTAACAATTGGATGCTTGTAAAAATAGACAAATGACGCACTTTTAAGTTTGATCTGCATCATTAACATCTTCTCCATCACTTTAAGTCTAAACAACCAACAAAACAATAAAAAACCGTTATTGGTGCTATTCGCCAATTTTCAAGGTGTAAATGTTCACAGGGAAAATTTAACTATCAGCTCTTGTGAACTGGGTTTGAGCTGGCTTCAGCACACCTCGGATACAAGTCACATTTGAAAAAAATAGACCTCTTTGGGGTCCTCAATAATTTTAAAGAGTGTCAGTCCTGAGGCCAAAAATGTTTGAGAACAGCTGCTCTAAACCAGCATCTCCAAGTCTAGCCATTCTCCTCCATGGTCTGAATTTTATCACTAACTCTCCCTCTCAATACCAGTATGACCTTAGAAAAGTGACCTGGGGCCTCAGTTTCCTCACCTATAAGAGTATTAGCCTCAATGACCTCGAAGGTCAATGATCTCAAAGGTCTGCAGTGCTATGCCCCCTGTGACTACATGCAAACAGGCCCTGGAGGACCAACCTAGATGAGCTCTCCCATGGCCCTAAGGCAAGGGTGGGTATGGAGGCAGAAACTCAGAGCCTGGGAAGCATGGGCCCTTAGTACCTTTGGCATTTGTGGCATGTAGAAGAGGTCAGAGGTGCTGGTATTGGTCAAGATGGTGCCTTCTCTTACTGCTGTATCACTAGCCCTGGCCCCACCCGGAGCGTGTACAAATGAGTAGGCCATGAGAAAGCCGTGTATCAGCCACAGGCTCACTCCTAGGCATGTGTTGTCTCAGGTGAGCTTATGTTCCCAGTTCTCCTCTGTAGTACAGGGTGCCCTATGGTAACGGATAAGGGAGAAACCCTGGGAAAGTACCTTGTGGTCCATCAGGATCACCAGCTTTTTTTCTTAAAACTACCTTTATTTTTGATCCTCTCCTGGTCACAGCTAATTTACAGGAAGAGGTGGCTGACCAGCCATGTGTCCTTCATGCCTTTAAGTTGCAACTTATGGTTGTCCACTTGGCTCCTATGGTTAGCCTGCTGGCCTCAGAAAAGCCATATCTCTCTCTCTCCATCTTGCGCTCTCTCTCCTCCCCCTCCATCTATCTCTCCATCCATTATCTATCTCTGTATCTCTCTATCTCTCCATCCATCATCTCTCTCTCTCTCTCTCTCTCTCTCCATCTCTCTATCTCTCCATCCATATCTATTTATCTATCTATCTCTCCATCCATCATCTTTCTCTCTCTCTTTCTCTCTCTCTCTCTCTCTCTCTCTCTCTCTCTCTCTCTCTCTCTCTCTGTCTCTCTCTCTCTCTCTCTGTCTATCTCAAGATCTGATGGAGATGTTTTCCTGATAGAGAGACTGTCTGCTTCACTTTGGGTTGGCCATCCTGGCTGGACAGAGATCAGAAGGGCCTGTCTGCCTTGCCCACACAGCTGGGTAGAAGCAAGTATTTCTTTGCCTGGAGATCAGTTACAGAAGTCAAAAGCGTCAGTTGATTTCCCAGGGTCCTCCGTAAGCCCAATAACCGAGCCGGACAATGAGAAGAGAAACTTTGTCTCTCCCTCATCTCACAGGCCCCTGTGATCTTATCTGGGGAGCAGGATTGAACTCGAGAACTCCGGTCCCTGCAGAACAAGTGGCCCTTCACCCCTCCCGCGTATCCTGGCTCTCATTGCTCTGGGCTCCTTCAGCTGACTGCCCCAGTCTCCTCCCTCTGTTTTCTTGACCCGCAGTCTCTTCCCATGTATGGTCATGGCCCCCAGCATTCTCTGACTCCTCACAGAGAGAACAAAGGAGAAAAAGCCCAGCTTCCTCTTTAGAGTCAAGCTGGCTCTGTGGTCCTCTGTCGCTCTGTCTGTCTGTCCTCAGCAGCAGGCTCTCCTCCTCTCTCATGGCTTCCTGTTGCTGGGAGCAGAAAAATACAAACTCCTCTGTTTGGAAGACTCTGGCTCCAGCCTCTCTTTCCAGCCTGGATTCTCCTGCCTGGCCTCACCCACTCTGGTGCCAGCCAAGCGGGCCGCCCTGCTGCATCTCCCACCATGTCTCCGTGCATGGGCCAGGAATGCCCTCCCTCCTTTCTTCCCTTCCCTTCTTTCTTTCCATCCCTCTCTTCCTCCCTTCCTCCCTCCCTTCTTTCCTAACAAAATTATAAAAGACCAAGCATGACTCAAATAAAGAAATATGAGAGGATACCCCAAACCCACCCCTTCATGGAGATGGCAGGTATCTATAAGGTGTGCTGATTTTTTTCCTTTAAAAAACGTGACTTGTTATATGAGACGGTTCTCTGGGAGGAGGAGGAGGAGGGATGGAGGATTCTGGGAGTAACTATAATGATGTAAGAAACAGAAGGTGGAAAAAGAAGCATTTAAAAATAGGACTGTAGTGTTTGGGAGGCATCCACTTCCCCACAATTCCACCATGAACTGACTTGAAAGCCTGGACTCTAAATCAAGTCCCAAACAGGCTAAGTTCATAATGTCTGGAGTGAGAAGGGGCCATAGCATGGGCCTCCTGGTGAATGCTACCAGCTCTCTGAAGTAAAACACACAGGCATATGGGTGTGTTTGAAAATGCAATCGCTAACACTTTCTCCATCACTCAAGTCTCGATGATCAAGGACAATAAATCAGACTCTAATTTGTAGCATTTGCTGATTTCCAGGTGCAAATACACACCCTGGAAATTTAACAGTTGGCTCCTGGCACACCTTAGGATCATGGATCCAGCTGTCCCAGCATACAGAGTAGAAAACTGAGGCCCAGAGACCCAGAGTGCCTGTCTGTACCATAGACATAAGCAGCAAGACTTGAAATGGAAGCCAGGCCTTTTGTCCCCCAGACTTCTGCTCTCTGCTCTACGGTGATGATTTGTGTCTGTTCCTGACTTGGGCTGCCCGGACAAGCTCTCTAGAGTTACCGGGTCTATCCACGTATTTCAAGCCTATTAAGGTCTGTGCCCAGATGACTTTGGGAGGCACCAGACAAAGGCATTAGATTATAGGGCAAGAGTCTGTGAGTCACTCCCGGAACTGTGAGCTAATCAGCAGACTTCTGGGAGGCCCTATTTCCTCATTTGCCAAATGGGAACAGTAATAATAGTACTGTATTTCCTATTGCCCTTGAAAAGGCTGCTCGAAGGCCCTTAAGGACATGTGTAAACCAGAAAGGAAGCAGAAATGGGAGAAGGGGAAAGGTCCTCGGGGAAGGCCATGGGCTTCTGCCCAGTAAGCTGAAACACAGGGACTTAGTGTCAGGAGAGATGAGTTAGAATCCCTGCCCTGCCATGTGCTAGCTGGGTGATATTGGGGAAACTGGGACAGGGTGGCAGGGTGGATGAGGGTGCAGGCTTAAGGTCAGGCTGTCACCAGCTAAAACCGGGGGGATTACAGACAAGGCACTGCTTTGGGCTTGTCTCAGAATGAGAGGCCTGGGCAAGGTGACCACTCTGATGCTTTCCAGCTCTAAATCAGTGCCCTATGAACCCTCAGCCGGGACTCAGTTTCCCCTGTAAAATGATGAATTGGAGTAAGTGATCCATTCAGCTCTGGTTTTCCTTGAATTAGGCATCCCTGCCAAACCCTTCCCTGAGAAGATGCAGTCTCTGGATGAGCATGATTCTTCAGTATGTCTGCCTACAGACGTGGAATGAGGAAACCAGTGTGGAGTTATGATGGCAGGGGCTAATGAAGGCAGGGCCTCAGTTTCCTTCTCTGTATAATTTAGATGAGGTGTTTTTTTTTTCTGTACTTAATAGCATTTTTTCCAATTATGTGTAAAGATAGTTTTCAACATCCATTTTTGTGAGATTTTGAATTCCAAATATTTCTCCCCTCTCTCCCTTCTCTCCTCCTCCCCAAAACAGCAAGCAGTCTGATATAGGTCATACATGTACAATCACGTTAAGTCCATTTCCACATTAGTCTTGGTGTGAAAGAAGAATCAGAACCAACAGGAAAAACCACAAGAAAGAAAAAACAGCCAAAAAGGGAAAACCATAAGCTTGGCTCTGCGTTCAGACTCCGTGGTTCTCTCTCTGGATGTGGTCGGCATGTTCCATCACGAGTCTTTGGGAGTTGACTTGGATCTTGGCGTTGCTGAGAAGACCCAAGTCTATGGAAGCCGACCCTGGCACAGGGTGGCTGTTACTGGGCTCAGTGTTCTGGTTCTGCTCCCCTCACTCAGCATCAGTGATGAAGTGATTTCCAGGATCCCTTTGGAGGCTAAATCCCAAGAGAGCCTAAGCTCCTCTGAAGGCAGGGACCGTGTCACATAAATGTTAGGTGATTGATGATGATGACGATGCTCATAGAATTTAGCACAGTGCTCGGGACACAGGAGGCATTTAATTAACTCTGACTGACTGCTTTAAGACAACATTCCTGGAAGATATATTATTAGCCTCATTTTACATAAGAAGAGAACCGAGACTCAGAAATTTGCATGACTTTCACCGGCTGTGCTGGTAGTGAGTGTCCGCTGGGGATTTGAACTCATACCTCCAGCTCCCTTAGTAAATAAAGATCTTTCTCAGCAGCTGCTTTTGCACCCAATGTCCAACATCCTGTCCCAGAGGCCGGTGGCTGTCATGACTGTCAGGAGAGGGTATTTGTGAGTCCCTAATCATCCCCTGTCCCCAACACCAGAGCCTCCAATACAGCCCTCGAAGTGGTCCAACTACTGGTAGACCTGACACTGACTCCCTAGCTTCTCCCTCTCTCGATGCATCTATTATACACACACACTGGGGCTGATTCTCAGGGCATGGCTCTAGCAACACAGAAATGTTAGCCCACCCACACAAGAGCCAGAATTGGGCCTGTTGCCATCTTAAGCTGCAGCTCCAGGTTCTCCACCTTGTGACCAGAAAACAAGCGGAGTGAGGACCATCTCTCTCTTTTCTCCCTAGAAGTATGTTCATAGTTGCCCTTCCTGGTTCTGAAGGATCCAATGGAAGCTTTGGGAGTGAAGGGTGGTCACTTCTCACCATGGGTGACTCAATTCCTCCACAACAAGGGGCTGTTATTGTGAGATGACAAGAAGCCTCTTTATTGATGGTTCATTGCAAGTACCAAAGGGACCAACCGAACCTCTCACCTCTCGCTTGACTTTGACTCTTCCTGATAGCAAGGAGATACTCTCTAGACTCCTGAAAAGAGATGGAAGGAACAATTCGTTCCCCCATTTCTCTGCCGTTATCCCCATTGGGCACAGAGCCAACTAGACAAGCTTGTTCTCTTTTCCAAGCTTTTTCCCCTCTGTCTCCTTGCCTGAGAAGGCTCAGGCAGGGTATCAGACCAAGGAGTGGTTGGTTGCCATGGATACAGGGGCTGCAGACTTCAGAAGAGGCTGAGTCCCAGGTTCAGAGTGTGTTAAGAGTAATAGTGCAAAGACAAGGTGAAATGTAAAATATCTGACCAACAATGTCACAAACTGCTTTATGTTCTGGGAAAGCTGAAGAACCATCCTCCCCACAGACCCCAACAGGGCTTACAGGTTGTTCCCAAGCTCTGTTATGTTCCTGTGTGATTAGGAGTATTTAACGTTTAACATTTGTGGGTAGAGGCGTGTAGAAATAAAGTACCTGTCCCATACCTGATTTATGCTGTACATGGAGTGTTTTGTTTTGCTTCCTTCCCCTTTGGGGAGAGATGAACTAAAAAATAAACTTGTCCTGAGGGGACAGAACAGTAATGGGGAGGACAATAAGCCTAGCTTTCACCTTTGAAGACAGGCACCCCTAGGGCTGAATCTAATCCCAACAGCATAGAAATGACAAAAAAATCACAGCCCATGTGGGCCCAGTAGCAGTGAGTGCTCTAATTCACCATTAGAAAAAGAATCCATTGCATTGATGCATCCCTGGACCCACAGATGTCTTCTGCTGAAGCTTCGCACACTCCTCTTGGAAAAACCCACTCGGGGTCGGTACCAGCATGGTCTTCTGCCCTTTTCACTTTTGATTAAAATTTCCCAGAAGCTTGGATTTTTTCCCAATTAGAGGCAAATTTTGCTGTTAACAGCTTTAAATGAGGGCACCAGTCCAACTTGGCTGGGTTTCTGGTGGCTAATGTGGGAAATTTCCAAGTTGGGTAATTCCCAGCACCTTGTATGGTTACTGAGATAGGAAGAGGCCTAGTTTGGGAAGACCACTGCAGGCTCCTGGATTTCCTGGGGATTTTTTTGATTTTCTTTTTTTTTTTTATACCAGCTTTATCAGTGACACTGGATCAGCCCTAAGATAACTGGATTCTCTTGTTTGGGAGTAAAATCTCTTGCTTAATTTACAGCACGTCTGCTGACTCTTTCTTTTAGCTGTTCTTGGCATGGCCGATGACTGGTGAATTATGCTCCATGCCTCTGGTGACGGTGTTTCTTAAAAAAGGATCCTTTCAAAAATATTATTTTGTAGCTCTTTCATTACTTCATAGCTCATTGTATGACTGATTTTTAAATCTGCCTCCCCACCCCATTAGCCACCCTTTCAGAAAGCATTTATACTTCGCAACAAAGAATTGTAAGTGAAGAAAGCACTTGAGTACAGACAACCAAATCATAACCAACACACACACACACACACACACACACACACACACACACACACACACACATATATCCATATATCAGTGTAGTTTCTGCTCCATCATTTCAGTCCTGTCTGACTCTTCATGACCCTATTTGGGTTTTTCCTGGCAAAGACACTAGAGTGGGTTGCCTTTCCTTCTGCAGCTCATTTTACAGATGAGGAACTGTGGCCAACAGGGTTAAGTGACTCACCCAGGGTCACACAGCTACTAAGTGTCTGAGGCCACATCTGAACTCAGGAAGACGAGTTCCAGACCTCTGTCTGCTGTCTCATCTAGCTGCCCTTATCTCTATCAGAGATATTTGATTCAGGGATTTTTTCTTCTGCTTAATCAACAACTTCCTTTCTTCTCCTGGGTGAATCAATTTTCTTAGTACAAACTTTAAAAACTTCATCTAATCAAAATTTGGTTTATCCTTTGTGATCACCTCCATCTTTGGTATGATTAAGAACTCTTCCCTAGCTGTAGGGAAAGAAAAGCGCCTACCCTGGTTCTCCTCTAATTCTCCTATGGTGTGACTTTTATTTTTTAAAATTTGTTTATTTTTAGTTTTCAACATTCATTTCCACAAGATTTTGAGTTACAAATTTTCTCCCCATCTTTCCCCTACCCCCACCCCCAAATAGTTAGCCTACTGAACACCCCTTCCCCCAATCTGCTCTCTCTTATATCCTCCCTCATCCCTCCCCCCCCCCCCCAACTTCCTAGTAGGGCAAGAAGGATTTCTATATCTGTATTTCTGATTTA
>CM053583.1:202075239-202178839 GCA_028627135.1 Pseudochirops cupreus
ATCTATCTACCTGTCTGTCTGTCTGTCTGTCTGCCTGTCTGTCTGTCTGATATCTGTCTGTCCATCTGTCTATATAAATAGAATAAAGAAATATAGATATATAGAAACATATACATTCACATATATAATCTATGACATATTTAAGAATTGTACGCTCCCATTAGAATATGCCCTTCTTGACTATAGGGACTTTTTTGGGAGAGGGGACTCTTTACGTACCTTACCACAATGCTTGGTTCACAGTAAGTGTTTAGGCAATATTTGGTGATTGACCAACAAGTGTCTGTTCAGCAGTACCAGAGAGAGGACCACGGGGGCTTCTGACTTTGACACAATATCTTGTAATATAAAGGGCATTTTTTTCTTCTTAGGCTAAACTTGTGGGCAACCCTCCAGGTGACAGTGGAGCTAAGGTGGCAAAAATACCATGGATAATTGTTCCAGTCCCCAGCTCCCATTTTATCCAAGAACAAGAAGAAAAGAACCATTCAGTGTGAGATGCCTAGCTTCCTTTTTACATTCATCACATTGATATTATTCAGCAAAAACCCTGGGCTAAGTGTTACAGTGTAAAAGGTTGCTGTTCAAAGTGAAATTATTTAACTATTTCTGGAATTTGACATCATGGCAAGTAGGGATGGACTAAATAGAATGGGTGGAAGAGATAGAATATTCACATTGATTTTTTTTTCTGGGAACAGGTAAAATGGGCAAAGATGGCATCTGCGCTGCGGGTGCCAGAGCTCTGGCTCCAGATTCAGACAGAGGATCTGGGTTTGAATCCAAGCTGTCTGATTTTGGCCATATTGCTTCTCTCTGGGCTTCTCCTCTGTAAAAGGGAGGAGCTAGACAGTCTATGTGGTCTCTAAGGTCCTTTATTGTTATTGTGGTTCATTTTTCAGTTGTGTCTGACTCTCTGTGATCCCATTTGCAGTTTCTTGGCAGAGATACTAGAGTGCTTTGCCATTTCCTTCTCCAGCTTGTTTTATAAATAAGTAAACTGAGGTAAACAGGGTGAAGTGACTTGCCCAGGGTCACACAGCTAGTAACTGTCTGAAGCTGGATTTGAACTTGGGAAGATGAATCTTCTTGACTCACTCTCTGCCCAGCACTCTCTGCACTGTGGTGCCCCCCTAATGCCCCTCTAAAGTCCTATTCAACCCTAAACACGATGATCTCACATAAGGAAAACCAAAAATCTTTCACTTGATTTTGCTAAGATAATTTTTATTGATACAATCATCATCTTCAACATGCACCTTTCAAACCCAGTCACTGGTGATGAATCAACATAAGTGGAAATCACAATTATGTTTTATAAGATTTAGATGGCAAAGAGTCTCATAATGGAAACCAGCAATGAGTATTGTTCAGAGGCTAAACCTGGACAGGGAGCCCTCCTGGTAAGCAAGCCTTTGCACAATTCCACAATTTGCACTCAAATTAGAGCTGAATCTGCAGCCACCTGATCCCATTTCATGCAATCGATCTGTGTGCAAGTCAATCTTTGTGCAAGCTATGTATATCTATGGCCATGTGTGCATGCATGCATGCGTGTGTGTGTGTGTGTGTGTGTGTGTGGTGTGTGCATGCTCTTCTGAAGTCTAAAATGGCAATCTTTATGGAGGTAACTAAGAGATGCTTCTAAGAGAGAATGGCAGGTGGAGTAGAAAGAGTATTGAATCTAAGATAGGAGGAAGGGGATTCAAATCCGAGCTCTGCCGCTAACAACCAGTCCCATCTCTTCTGTATGACTCCATTTCTTCTCCTATACAATGAGGGGGTTGGACGAGATGACCCCTCTAAGGCCCCTTCCAGCTTGTAATCTGTGAATAGATTTGTACATTCATAAAACACACAAGGTGAGAAAAAGTTCAACAAGTAGTAATTAATAAGGAGCATCCCAGGTAGCCACTTGGGATTCAATTTGATATTTGAAGTTGAGAATGGAGGAAAGGCATTCTGAGAACTAGTCCACATTACTGCTGAATGCATACCTGCTCCATCTGGTGAAGATGCATTTTTCTCTAGTTCTGGAAGGACATGGTCCTGGAGGAAAGCTGGTCCTACCACTTGGGGCCACTGTCCTTACAAAGCTGTATCTTTCAGCAAAAGCACATTGGTTCAGTATGTCAATTTCCACTTCTTCATTAAGATCATTCTTCAGTTTGCTGGAGTAGGAATAGTATTGGACTGGACTCTGAAGACAAAAGTTCAGATCTCAGCTCTGCCATTTACTCTCTGTGTGATCTTGTTAAGTCACCCCATCTATCCAGGTGAGCATCAACTTCCTACTCTGTAAAAGGAGGGGTCTGTAGTAGATGACCAGCCTCTAAAGTCCCCTCCAGCTCAAAAGTTAGCTTCCCACTCTGAGCCTCAATTTTCCCCTCCATAAAAGCAGGGGGTTTCAGCATTTCTTCTCCAAGACCTCTTCCATTTCTCAATCTATGATTTGATGATTCTAACATTGGAACAATTAGGTAGAATGAATTTCTTGCTCACCATGCAGGGCTCTAGAAGTCAACGGGGTCCAGTGCTAATTATTTGAACCATCTTCCATTTGAGGTCACCTCTACCAAGTACATATGACTTCCTGGAAGGGCTCCTTTCAACAGAAATCCAGTGGGTGTGTCCATCCTGTTTGGTGAAGATTGAATTCTTTGCTTCTCAAGCATTGCTCTCTTCTTAAAGTTTAAAGACTGATAACTAGATAATTAATTTTTTTAAATTATCTTGAATTAATTTTGGAAAGGGGAGGAGAGTTCTGTAATGATACCTTAAAAAGTAAAACACTTTTTTTCCTCAGTAGAATAGTGGAGACTATGACTAAGCAATACAATCAGACTCTGGTTAAATATTTTTCTTGTAGCCAAGAAAGCTTTGGGTGGGGGTGGTGATATTAAAGGGAAGTGAACAAGTGATCTGCTTGTCTGGAAGGCATTCCTGCCTCACCTCTGTCTCTTGGAATCCTTAACACCCTTCAAAGTATGGTCCTTCCCATCAGAGCCCTTCAGTTACCAGGGCTCTGTTATTTCTGAAATAACTTTATTTTTCTTTGTCTTTGTCTTGATCTTATATTTACTGATCAGTGTACATGTTTCTCTCCCCCCCCCCCCAGGAATGTAAGATCTTTGCAGCTGGTGATTAATTTATTTCTATCCTTGTATACCCAATGCCTGGCACCAAGACGTGTGCGTAGTAGGCAATTTTTAAAAGGCTTGTTGAGTTGAATTTTTAAAAAGTCATTAATGAAGCCTTTTTCTGGTAACTGAATCTACTTCATTCTGGAAATTGAGAAAAACAAAACTTGATATCGTAAATGATTGTGTCTTCCTCTAGCACACCACATGGGTGGTCATGGGTCCAGTGACTAATACAACTGTGATTAAAAGGTATGAGTTATTTAGCATTTATTTAGGAGCTAAGTAAGACATACAGGATGGGGGGGGGGGGGGCAAGTCTTTTCTGCTAAACTCCCAATATCCCACATCAGACTGAGTCAGTGGGCAGCTAAATGATATTGTGAAGGTCCTGATGAGTCCAGAGCAGGGCTGCCAATGAGAGAAGGGCAGACAAGTGGAGTCGGCAGGCATCATGCCTAGAATTTCTCAGGAATTCCCCATTATTATTCTGTGCTACTGCATTTGGGAGAATTTGTGCTAATATCATCTTTCTTCTCAGCAATCAACATTCCTTTAAAAACAACACTCTTCACTTTTTTTCAGTTTCATCACTGCACCATTTGGGTGATGATAGCAAAGAGGTTGTCAATATTGCATTTCTGCAAGTCAAGAATTAGGGTTGACTTTCCCCTTTCCTTTTAAAACTTAACATTCAGTGAAAGAGACCAGTGAAAATGACATTTGCTAGCTCCCTAAGCACTTCTGTATACCAAATAAAAGTCTTCAACTCCTCATACTGAGAGTCATCTGAATGCTTTTTAAATTCACAGTTAATAGAATTTGAACTGAGACAGAGTCAAGTTTGGACCTGGTTTCTCCTAGTCAAGCTAACAGGGATCTCAGACAGGGCCCTGAGCTCTGGCAGCCTGCTTTAAGAATCTCCCATAGCTAATGACTGATTCCAGAGTCACACTGATTACTTTACAATTTATGAATCAGAGCCTCAGTTTCTTGGGGTGGCAGAAAAGACAAATAATGCATCAGGAGTCAGGGATCCCGGAATGAACCATGATGTTGCCACCTACTGCCTGTTTGGCCTTGAGCAAGTAAATTCCTTCACTTCTATGAACCTCAGTTTATTATGTGAAAAATAAGGGGTTGGACTAAGAGACCTCTAAGATCCCTTCAGCCTCAAAATCTCTGAGCCAGTGTTCTGCTTTTTGCAAGCCCAGATTGTCTTATTTGCTTTTATTTGCTTCCCTAGCACTTGGCATATAGGGAGTACTTAATAAATGCTCTATCCATGTAGCTGTCTTTCTGTTTATCATCTATTATCCATGTGTCTATTAACTATCTATCTGTCTATCTATCTATCCATCTATCTATCCTTCTATCCATCCATCCATCCATCCATCCATCCATCCATCCATCTATCTTTTTATCTATCTATCTATCTATCTGTCTGTCTGTCTATCCATCTATCTAACTATCTAACTATTAGCAACAGCAGTTCTGGCTAGTTGACTTGTTGGCCAACAACTTTCTATACAACTCAGTGACTGGCTACCATGGACAGTGACAAGCAGTTATAATTGACTATCTCCCTATTCCATTAAAATATATGACAATCTCCCGAGGCTCCTTTCCTCTCCTCAACATCAGTACTCACACCCTATACCACATAACAGAAAACCTGCCTTTCAACAATTCTTTGGGGCAATGAAAAAGAGGCATGTCATGACATTCATGGCCTCACTAACCTTGAGACTGAATTTGGTATCTATATCACGAGTAAAAGACGTGAGTAACCCATCACATTTATTTTGCTCTAGTCTTTCACTCTTTAGAGGCAGTATGGGACAGTGCATAGATTCAGCTTTGGTGATGAGAACACTTAGGTTCCAGTCCCTTTCTGTCCGATATTGACTGTGTTACCCTGGGCAAGTCACAACCTCTTCTTGCCCCAGGCAACTCTCTATAACTATAAAATTGCAAAGAAGATACCAACCTGCATTGCTACAGGGTATTTCCTCACGGGGAAGTCCCTTTGATCAGTGAAGTCAGTCCCTATCCCTGTACCTATTTAATCTTTATTTGATCAATACAAATTGATGAGAACTAATACAATAAGCACATTTTCCCTTACTTCATGTATACAACTCTATCGGTCTTAAAATAATTCTGGCATTCCTGGTGACCTTACCCTAAAATGTCCATTTCATTAGTCTCTTTCACAGACTGTCTGTAACTACTATCGGTTTCGCAAAGAAAACCAAATTTAATTAGATATGGAGCTATCAAGGGAAATACTTTTTAGAAAACCATCGTCCAGGAATTCCTTCCTGTACAAACTATATTGGTGTATTGCCTTTGAAAGTCTCCCCCAAATTAGGCTCCTTGTTATGGATTTCCAGTGTCAGATCTAGAAGTACCAGGGTATTCCTTCCTTTCTGTAACTCATGGTGGCAAAAAGGTCAGACAGGAGACCCAGTCCCAGACAGTTCTCGCAGACATGAATTGCTTAGCCCTGCTGGGAAACGTATTGGTGACATAAAGAAAACTAGGCTAAGAACTCCAGTAACCAACTCTGACAACTTCATTTTCCTCCCATAAATACAATCTCTTTTTTCCCCCATCCCTTGCTTGAGTGAGGAGTAGGGAAAAATAAGTCCTGGTATTTTGAGTTAAGGTTTGAATGCACATGTGCAGACACTCTCACATGCTAAAATATACAGATGTGACTTGGGGAACTAAAAACAAACAAAAATTATGGGAATCTCTCACATAGAAGAATCTTGGAGCCATGTGAGTCAAATCTGTTTGTTTTGCTGAGAACAAAGGATTGTCGTGTCCTACAGAATTGGTTGGATCAAGGAAGGATCACTTGATTGGCTCCATGATTTAGCTGTTAGAAGTGGCAGATGGTAACTGCAGGAAGAGAGGTCTTCTCTACCCTGTAGAAATCTCAGGTCTCCCGCTTCCACCCTCTGGGGTGTGGATTGTAGTTGCCATCACTGAAGGAAAAGCCATACTCAGACTTGGTCTCCATGGTGATCCTTTCAAACCCAGTCCTAGATGGCTGCCTGTAATAGGTGGAATATGGCAGTGGGGCATCATACTGGCTGTTGGCATAAGCGGTTGCCCTGGTGCTTTTGGGCAGGTTGGGGATGCCATTCTCCCTCCTGTGGAATGAGCCTACATTTGCCTTCTGAGCCTGGGGTGCATAGGAAACTCTGAGTTTCCAATCCTCAAGTGGCTCTGGCAAGCTTTTCCTCTGGGCAGCAGAGACTACATTGGCCACAATGGATTCCCGGATATTTCTGGGGCCAAAGGCTTCATCCACAAGGCCAAGGGGTGACTTAGCAGCTGCTTCCCAAGGCGTGAGCCTCTTATTCACCTTTGCAGGCTCATTGGCTGGTTTGCTGGGATAACTTGAGGAAGATTGGGACATCAGAGGAGAAGTGGGAGATATAGCGGCTGCAACAGGTCTTCCAAAACATGGTAAGGACAGTCCACCATCCTAGAAATAAGAAAATTGTTAATAAATCATGTTGGATGCTGTCAAAAAGAGTCAGTGAGAAGGGCTCAGCAGAAATGAGGGGCTAGTGTTTACTCCCATCCCCAACACACATGGGAACCCATCCTTTTCAGCATCTCAGTTCTAGTACTTTGACTTTAGACTTCCTCATTCTTCAGTCCCATTTCAGTGTTTACACAAACACATCGCCTCTGTTCACTGCCTCATCAAGGTCAACATGGGGGATGGAAGACAGTCTCAAAACTTGCTTCTGAAACTAGTCCTGTCCACATCTATATGTCATTCTCTGCACCTAGGGATGTTATATGATATATCTCTTAGAAAGAACATTGCTAATCACATGGGGGGAAATACTCTTATAACTATCAATTAGAGAAAAGCAAATTAAAGTAATTCTGGGGTACCACCTCACACCTATCAGAATGGAGGGAGAGAATTTGGAACTCAAAATGTTTTTTAACAAATGAATGTTAAAATTTTTACTTGTATTTGGAAAATATTTAATTAAATAAAATTTTTTTTTGAAAAAAGGAACAGGCATTGAGTTTGAAGTCAGGGGATGTGGATTCAGATCCCAGTTCTGCACTTGCTACCTGTATAGTATTGGTCATATCACACTAATGATGCAAGTTCCTAAATTGTGCATACTCCTTGACCTAACTCTGTGACTACTAGACCTGTGCTCCAAAGAGATCAAAGAAAGAAGAAAAGGACCATATACACAAAACTGTTTGGAGCAGCTCCTTTTGTGCTGGCAAAGAAACTAAAGAAGTGGCCATTGATGGAGGAAAGACTGGACAAATCATAGTATATGAGTGTAACGTAATAGTGTGTCATAAGAAATTACAAGAGGAAAACTTTCAGAGAAACCTGGGAAGACTTATATGAGCTGATGCAGAAAAACGTGAGCAAAATTGGGAGAACAATTTATACAGCAAAACAATAATGTAAAAGTGAAAAACTTTGAAGGACTTAGGAATTCTGATGAAGGCAATGATGAGTCATGATTCCAAAGGGCCATGGTGACTCATGCTATCCACCTCTTGATCTAGGGATGATGGCAGGTGCAGAATTGACATGACTACTGTAGGCATTTCCTTTACTCTGAATACTTTAGTAAACAACTTTTTCTTTTTCTTTTAAATTGTTGGGATAGGGACAAGGAGTGTGGGAAAGAGGAAAACAAATACCCATTAATTGTAAAATAAAATAAAACAAAAGCTAAAAATAATTTTTTAAAAGAGCTAGACAAAAAAATGGCAAAAATGCTTCATTGGCCTCTGCTGACATCATCCTTTCTGTCCATCTTTCTGGGGATTGTAAATACTTGCTGATTAACTATTTGATTGTTTTTTTTCTTGTAGTCCCTGAAGCCAAATTGAACTGTTCTCCTTTTCCTTCATGTCCCTTTTTCTTTCTTCTGTCTCTCAATTTCCTTATTGGCAAAGGTGAGAGTTTTCTCAAAGAGAGCATCAGAGTGTGAAACTCTGGATCAAGAACTATTGTGAAGGGTGGTCATACTAGAGAACTCCCTTTCTCCCTCTTCCTTCCCTCCTTCCTTCCTTCCTTCCTTCTTTCCTTCCTTCCTTCCTTCCTTCTTTCCTTCATTCCTTCCTTCCTTCCTTCCTTCCTTCCTTCCTTCCTTCCTTCCTTCCTTCTTTCCTTCCTTCCTTCTTTCCTTCCTTCCTTCCTTTCTTTCTTCCTTCCTTCTTTCCACATATCACTGCAGGATTACAAAACTGAGGTCTAACTTCCTGTGGAATATCCACAAATTTTACAGCTCTTCTTTCTCCTTGAATGGGATGAGTCCAAATCCTTTAAGGGTGGTTTGAGGGCATTTGTACATCATGACTGTGTTGGATTTGTTTCCATTGCTTTTAGGCCTTGGGCAAGTAACTGAATCTTGGTGAACTTCAGTTTCTTCATCTGTACAATGAAGGATCAGAGTAGAGAGTGACTGAGGTCCCTCCAGCTCTACATCTATAACCCCATGACCCTATGGTAGCCTGCCAACTGCCCAGAAGTCCACACCACTGGCCTATGGGGAACCATGGGGCATCTGGTATAAGTTGACCTGAACTACACCTTGTAAAATCTGCCACAGAGAGCAAGGACATACATAATGTGGAATAGAGGATAAAGGGCCAACCCAGGACACAGGAAGACTGGCGTTCATGTCTTGTCTCTAACGTACACTGACTGTGTGATCCTGGGTGAGTCCTTTCCTATCTCAGTGGTCAGAGAAACTTTCTGAGACAGAAAGTTACAGAACTGATCAGGAAAATTTTGACACTCAGAGTTCCCTTCAGCAATAAAGATCCAGGCTTGCACCCCCAAAAACCCAACTCCCCAATAAACAACTCCTGAGTAGGATTTCTGGCATAGAACAATAATAGTCCCTGACATTTAGAAGACACATTAAAGTTAATAAAGAACTTTGAGTTTGATCCTCTGAACAACTCAATGAAAGAGATATAATGAAGAAAGACTCAGAGGTGTCCATGGTCACCGAAAAAATAATTTCTGGAAGCTGGATTTGAATGTAAGACTTTCTGATTCTGAGACCTGCAATCAGCAGCCTCTGATAATGAACAAAGTAGTGAAGAGATTTAACAAAATGAAGAGATCATGAGGTGACAGTGACATAGAATTAAGGGTCTGGAATCAAAGGGCCCGTGTTTGAATCCTGGTCCTGCCACTTATTGCCTGTGTGACCTTGGGTAGGTCACTTAACTTAGGCCTCAGTTTCCTTCTCTGAGAGCACTAGGGAGCTGCTGAGGGTTTTTGATCAGAGTAGTGACATAGTTAAACTTATGTAGCTGTGGCCTGGATGGCCAGCACAGATTATTTGAGAAGCCATACGGGGAATGAGTTGGAAAGGTGAGAGAGCCTGAATGTAGGGAGAACAGGAGGCTACTACAGTAGTTGGGGAAGGGGGGGTGGCTAGAGCTAGAGAGGGGATCTTGGATGAGGAGACAAAGGGATGGCTGCAGGAAATGTTGGGAAGGTAAAATCTCTAAGTCTTGGTGAATGACTGAATAAATCTGGCGAGGGGTGAGAGACAGAGGACAGTTAAAAATGACTCACAGAATTAGAACCTGGGTGACTGGTCATGGTCCCTGTAGTCAAAATGGGAGAGCTTGGAAGAGGACCACCTAGCTACTATGAGCCATAGAACACTAAACCCATGATCCTGTGGGGGGGGAGGGGGATGCCTCCAGGCCTTTCTTATGCATATCCCTCTGATTCTACGGAATTTCCCCAAGTTAATATCACATCTTGTATCTGCTTCTGTGCAGTATGGTACCATGGAATACACATAGCATCTGAAGTTAGAAGACTTGAGTTCTAATTCTAGTTCTACTACTGACTATATGACTTTGGGCAAGTCACTTCACACCTCTGGGTTTCAGTTTTCTTGTCAGTAAAATGAGCGGGTTGGACTCCATGACCTCTGAGGTCCAGATCTAGGCCTGTGATCCTACGATTGCTCTGTCCTGAGGCTCAGGCAGGTCTCTGTATCCAGAGGTATCCAATGAAGTCACATGTTCTGCTTAGCATCCAGACATGGTCTGGCAAATAAGGCTTTAGCTTTTGCCTAGAGCACCGTGTGATGGTGTCTTTTAGCCAAGGGGCATCCAAGACCATCACCATTCCCACTCTACACATTACTTCACTTTATTTTAGGTCTATTTAAACCTCCAAGACTTGTAGGTTAATATTAATGTCTCAGTATCTTCAGAGACATACAATGTTGCAGGAAGCAGAGAAGCTTTCCTTATCTCCTGGTTCCTTCCTTGCTGCCCACAAATATGTTCCAGTCTCTCCCATATTTTATCCTTATATTAATCTTCAGCTGATCCTACCCCCTCCTCAGACGATCGTTGGGTTTTTCTCCTCCTTTGCTTGGCCAAAGTTGCCTTTACTCTCTTACCTCCCACCCAGTCCTCACTCTTTTGTACTCTGGCTTCTCTTCCCACCACTCAGCTAAAGCTATCCGTTTCCTGATTTCACCTCCATAACATTTCTTGCATCCATCCCCTTGTCTCCTCACCCAGGCCAGCCTCTGTAGCTCTAGCCTTCACTCACTCCACCTGGACCACGGTAGTAGCATCCAGGCTCTCCTCTTTCCAATTCATCCCCCATTTGGCTTCCCAAATAATCTGCCTTGGCCATCCCGGCCACAGCCAGATAAACTGGACCAGGTCTCTACTCGGATGGAAAGCCCTCAGAGGCTCCACATTGCCTAAGGGATGAAATTCAAATCCCTCAATCTGGTATTTAAAATCCTGCACAATCTAACTATCTGTTGGTTGGTTGATTGGTTGGTTGGTTGGTTTCAGAACTCCCCCCTCCCGTCACTCCCCTCCAGGCACTCTCTGTGGCAGCCAAACCAGCCTGCTCACTCCTCTCCATTCCCAGCTCCTTACTTGTATGGCTTCCCTCCCATGTCTGGGATGTACAGACTCTCCCCTCAATTCCAGCCTCTCCACCTCTAGGAATCCTTCCTGGCCCATCTCACAAGTCACTTCCTACATGAAGCTTTCCCTGATTCTCCCTCCTCCCCACACCACTCCAGTGATAGCTGCTCTGTCTCCCTTCCTTTAGCTTCCATTGTTTCTTCTCTGGATTCCTGTCATGTATCACCAGAGTAAGCTTCTCCAGGGAAGGGGCCACTTCATTTTTGGGGCAGGAGGGTGTTAGAGATAGTGGACTTGGGGTCAGGAAGCATTGAGTTTGAATCCTGACTCAGATGTTTAATAGACATGTGACATCGGGGAAGTCAGTAAACATCTCTCAGACTCAGTTTCCTCATCTGTAAATTGGGTATAACAACAGCACCTACCTCAGAGTGTTATTGTGAGGATCATGTAAGATAATATATGTAAAGTGCCTTGGAAACCTTAAAGCACTTTATTTTAGCTCTTAGCGTTATCACTATTTTTATACGTAAAGCACTTCGGAAGCTTTAAAGCTAAATGTTAGTTACCATTACTATTATTTTTGCCTTTGTTTTGTGCTAAGTCCTTGTTAGACTGAATTGACTGAATGAAAAGACATTAAGTCCTTATTATGTGCCTGGAAGCAGCTAGGTGGTGGTGCCATAGCACACAGAGTGCCAGATCTGGAGTCAGGAAAACTCATCTTCTGAGTTCAAATGTGACCTCAGACACTTACTAGCTGTGTGACCTTGGGCAAGTCACTTCACCCTGTTTGCCTGTTTCCTCACCTGTAAAATGAACTGGAGATATCTTTGCAAAAAACCAAACAAACCCAAATGAGGTCATGAAGAGACAGACATGACAAAAAAATAATAATAATAATAATAATGACTGAACAACACCAAGAAAATGTGCCAGGAAAGGAGTTAGGCATCAGAAATGCAAATACAAGGAAATGAGATAGTCCCTGACCTCAAGGAATTTACCCTCTAGAGGGGGACACAACTCACTTGGAGTGAATGATCATGTCATGTTTAAATGCAGGGATTATCAACAGTAGGTCTAAATTCTAATTAGCATGGTGAGATTGTTCCAGTGGTCTCAAATCAGAGGGAAACAGTGTTGTTGCCATCCACTGATCTGTTCTGTCTTCGTCAGTGTTACCTTGAGCTCCTTGGCAAGCGCCAAGTTTGCTTACTTGTATAGTCCATACTTACATAGTAGAGAAATGTACACACCCACATTCTTCTGCATAATAAGGAGGTAAGAGCTTATCTCCTAAGCTGCTGGAAAAAGGGCCAGAGCTTGGCTTGAGGGGCAGCCACAGCTGGCAGATGACCTGGGAGTCTGAATGCCATAAGGGGAACATTGAGTCTCTCCGTATTTAGAGCAGCATATTACTAAAGCGAGATGAGCTCAGCCTTGGCTCCTAAATCCCCTTGTCTATCCCACTTATCCAATTCCAGGAAACAATGCAAAGGTTTCCCCATTGCTTGAGCCTCCCGACTGCTCTTTACTCCTCCCAGAGGGCTCAGCTCCTTAGATCCTTTTCCTGACCTTGAGACATACTTGACCATGGAGAATTGGTCAGAGGACAGCTGACAAGTTGCATTGGCTCAGAGGATCTAGAGCTGGAAGGGGCATGAGAAATCACCTTATCCTACCTGCTCGTTTGAGGGAGGAGAAAACTGGGGCTCAGAGAGGTCATGGGAGCTGGCCAAGGTCACCCAGACGGTATGTGGCAGATCGAGGTTTCCAGCCTAGGGCTTTAGTCTCCAACTGCAGTGATCCTTCACCCCTGCCAGACTGGTTTCCAAATGCCTGGTTTGTGTATTTTGGCCTTCCAGCAACATTCTACAGTAGACTGTGCCTTTATTTCCTTCTCCAGTAAACAATAGCATTTTCAAGGATGTTCCCCCAAACTTTCATTTCGTAGATTGCTTTCCCTTCAATTTGTGACCATTTTTGGTGGGACTTTGGAGAAGGAGCTGGGGAAATATAGACTAAAAGAGCTTGTAGGTGTTAGAAATTAAGTGATCAGAGCTCAAGAAAGCAGGACATCACAATGTCTTTCTGGCTGTTCAACTTATTCCATTATTCTGGTCATTTAAATTTGGAGGTAAGTATTTGATCAGGACCTCAAATAATCAATATTTGACCAGGAGAGGCAGCTAGGTGGAACAGTGGATAGATTTTGGGCCTGGAGTCCAAACCTGACCTCAGACACTGACTAGCTGTGAGACCCTGGATAAGTCACTTAACTCTGTTTGCCTCAGTTTCCTCATCTGTAAAATGAACTAGAAAAGGAAATGGCAAACCAATCCAGTACCTTTGTCAAGAAAGTAGATCATGAAGAGTTGTACATGACTGAAAAACAACTGAACAAGAACAGTGGAATTTGATCAGGACATATGTGGAATATTGTGTTCAGTTCTTACCACCCATTTTCAAAAAGATGTTCTTACCACCCATTTTCAAAAAGACGTTCAAAAGTAGACAGCATCAAGAGGAGAGTGCCCAAGATGGGGGAGGGGGAATCTTGCCAGAGAAAGATCAATGGAATAAATTGGTGATGTTTAACACAGAGAAGAGAATACCAGGGCATGAGAGGGAAATGAGTCTGTCTTCTGCTATGTGAAGGGCCATCACTGCTAGTGGGATCACACTTGCTCTGTGTCCTGAGGGGGCAGGCCTGGGTCAGTAGAAAGTTATAAGAAAGGTCATTAGAAAGGCCAAGTTCATAGAGTGATAGAATTCTAGAATCTTGGGATTCTGGGGCTATCAGAGGGCCCCCATACTGGGGCCAGAATTGTCTCTATAACATTAGCTTCCAATGAAGACATCCCATTTCATTTTGGAATAGTCCTGACCAAGGAGACATTTATCCTTCCATTGAACCAAAACACTCTTCTCTGTCATATGCGGTCTTAATCTCCAGTCTAAGCATATCTAACACTTTTTCCACGTGGCAGTCCTTCACGGACTGTCCTCTCTTCTTTAGGCTAAATATTCCAGGCTCACAGAATCATGACATTTCTGAGTTGGGAGGGACCTCAGTAATCACCCAATCCAACACACAGCCCAAAAGAATTCCCTCCAACATATCAAATTCCCTACAAAATACCTGACTGGACAGCTAATCTTTGAAGATTTTAATGAGGAGGAATCCAACTCCTCCTGAGTCAGTCCATACATAGCTCAAATTCTTAGGATATTTTTTCCTCCGTCTCCCGATCTATTCCTTTCTTTGCCCCTAGTTCTTTATGGGGCCAAGGAAAACAAAACTAATCTGTCTTCCAGATGACAGTCCTTGAAGACAGTACCTGAAGACTTCAGTTTTCTCTTGTCCAGGCTAAGAATTATAACAGACATTTCTGCCATTACTTCAACCATTCTTCATGTGACATGGACTGGAGACCATTCGCCCTCCTGTTTGCCCCGCTTTGACTTATCTCCAGCTTCTGATTCACCTTCCTTAAATGTGGTGCTGAGCACTGAACACAACATCCCAGACATGGTCTGACTGTGTGAACATCCTGCTTCCCCTCTTCTGGACAAGAGAACTAAGCACAAGCCTTTAGAAGGGGGCTGACTATCAACTGGTTATGATAGTGATTTTTAAGATCAGTAGAAAGTGGCAAAATCCTCCAAATTAAAATGACATTGAATCTGCTCCAAGTTTCCCAGATCCCTGACAGCAGCAACTCAGTGACCTCATCTGCACCCTGGGATGGAGTTCATAAAAGGCTGGTGACATGCACTCAGTGAGAGCTACTGGCTTTATCTCACTAGCTCCTTATTTCTCTTGGGTCCTAATTCCTGGTTAACTATGTTTTATGTGTGAATTCTATCCTTCCCAGTCAGAGTATTTTTTTCCTTGGTAAGTAAAAAGCAAGAACATAGAAGCAGGATATAAGAAAAAATTTCCTAACCACTAGAGATTCCCCCCAAAGTCATGGGATCTATGGGTTCTTCTTCAAGTAGAATGCCATCTAATCCCATGCTCCTCACTTAACAATCAAGGAAATCAAGGTCATGGGCACTGTAGAGAGCAGAGCTCAAACACAAACCCAAGTCCAAGTCTTCTGCACCAGGCTGCTCCTTTACAAGTTCAGTAATCACTTGGCTGGGCCTGTGTTGACAAGACAAATTATTCCCTAGGTGAAAGCCAATATTCCTCCTAATTCTCAGATGCTGTGATTGCTTATCAAGCACTACATGGCTCCATCAAACCTGAGCCCCCTCATATTCTCTCAGATGGAAATTGAACAAAGAAGTGCCCCCCATGGGTGCTTAGAACAGAAAAGCCAGCGTCTGAAGAGGTCTGGAAACAGCCCCTGGAAGCAAGAAAAATCAGAGTTGAAACTTGTTCAGAATGTCCCCTCTTCTTATAGAATGAATAGTGAAAACTGGAAGTCTGGCACCTGGAAGGCTGCTTCCTGCCAGCACAGGAGGGGACACCTGGGTTTCCAACTGTAAATATTTATTTCTTTCCATCTCTGTCTCTCATTCTGTCTTGTCAGGTAAGTCATTTCTCAAGAGCATGTATCTGCTCTCTAAAGACTCCAGCAAGATGAGGAAAGGTGTGAGGGAATCCCTGGCATTTCTTCTACCCCTTTAATAAAAGTATTTTTTTTTTAATGTCAAGTCATTGATAGAACAGGTTTGCAGGAAGGCCAACCACTCCTTCTACATGCCTGCTATGGTCCTCACCCATAAGAGTGAGGCTACTGACTTTGGGTAGCCCTACCTCACTCAAATTCAATTCACACACAAGTCAAGATGTCGCCCTCCCTACCGATGTCATTGGTCCTCTTTGAGAACAAAGGATGAAGAGTAACAACAACAATGGGGTTCTGTAGTCTTGCAAATAGAAAAGTGGGTCAGGATCCTAACTTCTCAGCTCACAAAATCCATGAAAGGCACAATCTACCCAGCTGCAATACATGGCATGGGTGTGCAGGTGTGTGTGCACATGTGGGTGTGTGCACGCACGTGTACACACACACACACACACACACACACACACACACACACTGGTTTTTGTCTTTCTCTGTATGTCTAGTACCAGCACAGTGCCTGGCACATATAGGTGCTTAATAAATGCTAGTTGGCAAACACACTTGCCAAAGTCAGTAATACACCTTAAGCATGGGTTGGAAAGATTTCTGACTCTGAAGTCAGCACTTGGGCTGAATTCTTGCTTCTGAAGCTATCTGTGTGACTTTGGACAAGTCACTTAACCTCCCTGGCACTCAGTTTCCTTATCTGTAAAATGCAGAGGGTAGACTGTGTGGTCTCTAAGGACCCTTTCAGCTTGGGATCTATGATCCTCTGAAGTCCAGGCAGGAGGCAAGAGATACCACTCCCACAAATGATTTGAGCCTCAGCACCCCCATAGGGGCATCCTGAGCATGGCTTTGAGTCACAAGCAGACCTTAGACACAAGGATCATTAGAAGGTCACAGATCCTGAGCTCAAGGGAGCTCAGAGGCCATCCCATCCAACCCCCTCTTGTCTCTTGAAGGAATGGATGAATTGCAAGACCATTGTGGCTGTTTCTTCATGATGGAAGGAATAACCACTTGTCTCTTTAACACGTACTGAAAACATAACTGTTTGTCCTGCCCTCCAATGTATTTTGGTTTTCTAATTTTCATTTTCTAAATGTCAGAAAAATTTAATCCCAATTCCCCGAATGTCATATGTGGTATGTGTGCTGGGAGAAGCTGTTTCTCTTGGCCTTCCAATCTTATTTTCTTATTAAGACACCAAACATTTGAGCTTTAGGTATCAGTGACTGGAGTCCTGTGGTTGCAACTGGTTTCCATGGGGGCATTTTATCTGTTCCACTCCATGGGGGTCTCACATTGGTACCATGCAGTTCATTCCTTAGCTATCAGTCATTCCAAGTATGGAAAACTTAGCCTCATGAGAGTTCTAGCATGTTCTGTGTAGGAATTTTGTGTAAAAATGCAATTTGAGGAGCAGCTTTCTTGTTATGTTAGCCTTGTCGAAGACAGATGAGTCAAACATTGCATCATCCAAGTGACATCAACATCTTAATCATAACCTCAGAGCTGGGAAGAACAACTGAAATCCTCCATTTTACAGGTAGAGGAACTGAGGCCCAGGGAGGTGTAGCCCTCAACTATCCATCTGACTTAGGATAGACTCAGACCAAATACCAATTTTTCTGGAGGTGCCCAAATACTCCCAACCCTTCCACTCAAGAATAATGATTCGTAACTTATGAAAACTCCACTGGAGTCATGGGATGATGGGATAGGAGATTTAAAGCAATATGAAGGGGCCTTAGAGCTCACCTGGTCCAATTCCCTCAGAGGGAAACTGAGACTGAGAGAGGTGAAGTGACTTTCCCAAGGGATTGCTCATTATAGAGGTGCCTGCATTCTTGAGGCAACTGGGTGGTACATTGGACAGAGCACTAAGACCTGCAGTCAAGAATGCCTCAGCTCAAATCCAGTCTCCGACACTTTCTAGCTGTGTGTGACTCTGGGCAAGTCACTTCACCTCTGTTTCCCTCCATTTCCTCAGTTGTAAAATTGGGATAATAATAGCACCTACCTGGAAGAGATGTCATGAAGAACAAAAGGGATGTTTGTAAAGTGCTTAGCACAGCCATCTAGTGGGAGCTCAATGTTTGTTTCCTTTTTTCCTGCCTTCTTAGAGCCTCTATCTAAGCAATTAAAAACTCAGTTTACTCCAATTTCACTTTCTACCAAAAATATATTAGACTTAGAGTCAGGAGAAATCGTTGTTCAAAAGCTGCCTCTGACCTTACAAGCTGTGGGGCCATGAGAAAGTTATCCCTTTTTCTCATCTGTGATATGAGTATAGTAATGCCTATGATCCCCACTTCTGAATGGGGCATCAGGAGTAGTATAATAAAAATAAAGAAATTTTTATTATTTCTAAGCTAGAAATATTTTACATATAGTCAGTTAGTCAATCAGCATTGATTAAGGTGCCAGGCACTTGGCTAAGAACTGGGAGATATAAAGAAAGGTTTTTAAAAAAAAAAATAGCCCCTGTCCTTGAGAAGCTCCCAATCAAATGAGATAATGAGCTACCCCAAGTCACACAGCAGTGACAGAGTGAAAATCCTCCATGCTTTTGCAAAGCTCCACCCCATGACAAGAATGCTGGCTCTCCTCATTGCCATCAGAGCTCTCTGCTTCAAGGTTCAGCTTCCTCCATGAAGCCTTCCCTGGTCCTCCCACTGTTCTCCTCCTCTTCAAATGATCTGGTATGGACTTTTCTACATCTATGGCATGGACTTTCCTGTGGAGAGTCATTGTCTTTGAATCTCCAGTAGCTAGCAAAGCTAGCTAGCTAGCTAGATATAGATATATCTGTATGCATGTATGTGTCTATGTGCATATATAGGCATGTATGCATATGTATATGTGTATGTGTACATATACACATATATATGTATATGATAGGGATCTGACTGACTTGGGATTTCATTAGTAGAAGGAATTCCCATAGAGAAAATTTTCTCCACCAGTATAGACCAAGAACTTTTTTGTAACTTAACATTAGAGAGTCACTTGGGGACCCTGAGAGACTGACCATCTTGGCCTCAGTTGCCCAGCAGGGATGTGCCAGAGGCAAGACATGAAACCAGGTCTTCCTTCCACCAATGCTGACCCTTCCAAGGCTGACCCCTCTAGCTTTTCCCTAAAAATCTTTGTCAAATCAAATAAATGTGTGTCTTTCTGATCTAATTCCAGGATCAGAGAGTTTACATTTTGAATCTGGATGGGTTTTGGTTACAGCTCAAGGAAGCAGAGGGTAGAGGAAAGTGCTCTAATAACTTGGAGAAGCCTCTAGAGAGCCCAGCCCTGGGATTTAGCAGTATAGAGAACTCACATATGAGGAAACTCTCAACTGAGGCAGGTTGGCACCTCCCCACTACTTAAAGTCTTAGAAAGATGCTTAGCCCACTGAGAGATATGACAAGTTCCCCAAGATGACCCAGCTGGCATGCTTAGACTTAGCTTGGAGGTCACCTCTCATTGTCCCCTGTCAGTCTCACCATCTTGGAGTTAGGAGACCTGTGCTAAAATATCATCTATGATACTTATGAATTCGAGTCACTTTTGCCTTCTGAGACTCAGTTTCTCCCTCATAGAAACTCCATCATGGAAACCTTAAAAGGTTACTGTTATTTTCCCAGAAAGGATTTGCCAACTCTGAAGGCGGAAGCCACTAGCTCCCTACCACCAATGCAGCTTTCCCCTTGGAATGTTTCAGAAGAGAGCTAATCACACTCCTCCTAAAATATTTCCCACGTACTTCCAGTGGATTCTTGTTATAATCAGGCTAGCTGACCCCTCGAGGTTCTCTTTAATCCAGTACTTGTTACAGATAAAACCTCTCCAGTCCAAACTCGCCATTTCCATCAGCTTGAGGATGGCCATAGGAACCATGTTGTGTAGAGGGAATTTACTGCCACCTGCTGGCCCTTCTGCTGTACTCCAGCAAGGCTTGGACCAAAAATGACTCCTTCCTCCAGTCACAGAAAGCTGGGAAGGAATCACTGGCCCATAGGAACATGTATTTAGAGCTGGAAGGAACCTTAACAGCCAAAACCATTTGGAAGCAGGTGCCATTGATAAGCCTGGCTACATCTGGGAGAGCCAGACTGCCAAGCCAGCCACAGCCTTAAAGAGGACCAAAGTTGGCTAATGGACTCATGGGTTGGAGAAGCTGTGAAGACACGGCTCAGCTACAAACAGGAAATACTGTGTGCAGGGAAACCTCCCTCATCCCTCAATGATCTGAAGGGTGAGATCAAATTTTTAAAGGTTAAAAAATCAAATAAAGAGATCTGAAAAATTCCCACATATTTTGCCTCCTTGGTCAAGTCCCTTCTTCCTCCCAGCCTCTGTTTCTTCTTAAGGTTAGAGTTGGGAGGGATCTCAGAAGTCATCCATCAAAATCTTTCCTTTTATAGAGGAAAATGAGCTGCCAAAAATAAAGTGACTTGACCAAGGTCTCTCAGGTAATAAGGGTCAGAGGTGAGATTTGGACCCAGGAGGGTAAACTCCAAATTCAGGACTCTCTTCCTTCATACCCCCCACTCCTTCTTTGTGGGCTAGTAAGAGGTTGGCAGCATTCTAGAATCTCATGAGAGCTAACTGCTCAATGTTCATCTTGGAAATTAGCATAATGCTGCAAATCAAGACTTATCTGTAAGGCTAATCTTTAAGATTTGTTTGTTGATTCCTAGACTTAAGGAGGGTATAGCTAGGTGGTATAGTCAATAGAGCCCTGGACCTGGAGACAGGAAAATTTAAGTTCAAATCCAGCCTCAGACACTCACTAGCTGTGTGACCCTGAGCAAGTCACTTAACCCCATGTGTAAATTGAGCAGAAGACGGAAATGGCAAATCCAGTATCTTTACCAAGAAAACCTCAAATGGGGTCAGAGAGTTGAACACAATTGAAAGAATGAGCAACAACAACAACAAAAGAAACTGGAGCCTCTTCTGGGGATCCCCATTCCCTTTATCGGTGTGAAGGAGGGAGTGCCAGATTGTGATCATCAGAATTACTGGTTAGGAGAAAGTGACCCCCACGGCCTTCTGCAGGAGACTCTCCCTTGTTCTCCTCCCTCTTTGCCCCTCTGCTAATGCCTTCCCCTCTATAATGACCCCACCCCATCTACTCTGCAATGCATGCAACTAATGCCATGCCTTCTCCCTCTTTAGAAAGGGAGCTCCTTGCCCTTTGAATCCCCAGCACTTAATACAATGTCCAGCAGTGTCTGTTGACTGACTTGCTGACTGACTAACTAACTTTAGGGATAAGATTTCCTCTTGCCAGTACAGATTGCTACCTTTCTCTTGAGAACTGACTTTGCAAGTGTAGTCTTAGCAAGTTACCAAGAACACAGAGGGTTAAGTGACTCAGCCAGGGCCACACAGCTAGCATGTATCAGAGATGGGAGTTGAACCCAGGTTTTTCTGGGTTCCTTGGCCAGCTCTCCATCCACTATGGTGGGCTGCCTCTCCCATGTGTAGTGAGAATAGTACCTTAAGACAGAATTTTGTGAATTATGGGGCATGAAGAGGGGAGCAGTGAGAGAGGAGACCCTTTCAAGAGGAGTGTGGAGCAATGGGCCAGATAATTGAACACTTTCAAGTCCATGCCTCACAGAAATATACCCGCTGTTAAAAGAGAAACAACATTCAAATCCAAGTGAACAAAAGCCAAACTAACTAGGTGAATGCCTTTCAGCTGATGAGAAGTGGCAGCATCCTTGCCAAGAGAACCCCACGGGCAGCACTGGCATTCTGTGGTCCATGGGGTCACAAAGAGTTGGACATGACTGATCAGCAACAAAAGGGTCCCAGTTTTCTCTTGAACAAAAGAAGGCATCACTGGACAGGGCCAATGTCAGAATTTTCCTTACTTGGCCATGCAAATTTATGAGACTATGTTTTGTAATTGAATAAAATTGGTGGGGGGTTTAAGCTTATTTCCTAGACAAGATTCTCTCTTTTTTTTCTCCCAGTGGTAGTGGAGGGAGAGTAGGAAAGAGAGAAAATCCATTTCTTAATTTTTTTTAAAAAAAAACTTTGATTAAAAAATAAAACATATTGACTAGAACATGGTGAGGGGAAAGGGGGCATTGCTACAGAGAGTTTGGAAAGGACTGCCTTGAGGAAGTCAGCCTGGAGTGAAGGGCCATGTAGAGTTCTGAAAGGAGGCCTGGTTTCACTGAGAGGAGCTGGGAGCTGAGCTCCCCTTCAGCCCCTGCTGGTGTATGGCTGTGGGCAAGGCCCTTTCCCCCTGGGGGTCTTTTTTTCCCCACCCGTAAAATGAAGAGGTTGGATTATAAGATCCTATGATTTGGAGCTAGAGGGATTTCATAAATCTCAGAATCTCCCTCAGCCTTTCTCTGTCACCAACACAAACAGATAATCCCTGGGCTTAAGAAACATCTGAAGTCATATGTACTTTCTGGAAGCAAACCTCAGAGCCATCTGAGAGCCATTAGTCATCCCTTGTCCCAAAGGCAGCCACCAGTTCAGTTCAAGCAGACTTCACAGCCTCCATTTAGCAACTGACCCTAGTCCCAAAGAATCAATCGCTTCAAAGGGTACACTGAGCCTCTGACCCACGATGATGTTGAGTGAGGAGAGTGAGGACATCTCTCTGTGTGCTATTCTCTGCAGAAGCTGGGCTGGCCAGATCAGGTAGGGCTGACCTGGGGCATCTTGGGGCACTCAGCTGCCTACCTCGAGGGCTCGTGAAAGCAAGGCGCTTTGTAAACTTGAAAGTAACCTATGATTCCCATTCTCTACACCCTGGAACTGACACATCAAGTCTGAGGAGCTCACCATGGGGTTGGCCCAGGCTTTAGCCATGGAAACGCTCAAAGACTATCTGCTAGGAAATTTATATTCTATCCCAATGGAAGGAATATTCAAATTTGGGAATCACTGACACCTAAAGTATGAATGTTGTTCATTTTAGAAATGGGCCAGCATGGGTGGCTCATTAGAAGGAATGCCCACACCAATGATACAATGGGTCCACCATTTACTAGAGTATTGTTACCGCTGCTGTTGTTAGTGATCACACGTTCCTCTTATTTTGGAGTTTCCATAGAAACAGGCCCAGGATAAGTCCTTGCCCTATTATCCATATCCATTTCATATCCTGTGACCTTTGAAATAGCTGCTTTGGGTGATTGAATTAAAGTCTTTGGGGTGTACGCTTGTTTTCTGGAGCAGAGATTTTAAAGTCTTTTCTATCCTGGGCCCTTTGGTGCTCTGATGAAGCCTATGAGCCCCTTCTCACAATAATGCTTTCTTGCTTACTTTCATAACTGAAGGAAAGGCTCAATTTCAGATAGAGATTAGTGAAAAGAAGGTGTCATTTCCCCCATTCCAGTTCAGAGACCCCTTGAAATCAACCCATAGACAGACCCCCACATAAAAACCCCTGCTCTCAGGATTCTTGGAAATGATCTTCAAGACAACATTCATAGCAGACGTGCCACCAGCTGCCTTGATCTTTAATCCACCTGGCTTTGATTCACTCCTCTGGGTCTCTGCTATTCTCATCAGGCCTCTGCTAACACCATTATCATGATTGCTGTTTGATGGTGTTAGTACAGACTTCCTGTGACTGCAGTAGATGGAGAACTCCTAATGGGGAAACTCCCTCTACGGCTGCTGATTGCAGCCTTGCCTGCAATTTATAGCCATAGAAAATTAGAACCCTGAGATATTAAGCAACTGGCCCAAGGTGATCAGGCCAGCAGGAGTCAGAGGCAGGAGGGGCTCCAAGGCCAGCTCTGTATTCAACAAGGCTGGTTTTAGCTCCCAGGTAGAATGGAAGGATGGGACATTAACCCCCTCTCATCCTGTCAGGGGGGCCCAGAGCAAGCTCCCCTCAAAGAGCCTCTTTGTTCTGCAACAGGAAAAATGCATCCACATGGAGAAGGCAGTGAGGCCATTGGCAGCAAGGAAGATGCCAAGCCCCAACTCTGATGCCTTCTGGTTGTGCCAGGTGGGCAATCACCAACCCTCTCAGTCCCCCGGCAAATCTCTAAAACAATAAAGTACAGATGGGCAGCTGCTCTGTGTTGGTGAGGGAGCTCCTATGCCAATGAGTCACAGATTTGGAACTGAGAAGGAAGCTTAGAGGCCCTTCATTTTACAGATGAGGAAAATTGAGGCCCAGAGAGTTTCAGTGACTTGTCCAGGGTCACACAGTTAGTGTCTGAGACTAGATTTGAACACAGGCCACTCACAAGTCCAGGGTTCTATCCACTATCTACCAAAAAAGAAAAAAGGAAACCCATACAATCTTCTTAATTTGTATCATACAATTGTAAAAGAGACCAGAGGCTGTCTTGGGGGGGCGGCCCTTTGTTCTTCACACATCTGATGGTGGATGGAGGCTGTCTGCCTGTATCCTCTGTAACATGCCTGTCTTTGGCCTTCTTTATAGAAAGGCCTAAGGACTGAGGTAACTTTTTGGTGGGTCAGCTGGCATAGATGTGCTGTTTATTGGACAGAAAGATTGGCAAAATCTCCAAGGGAAAATCAACAGAGCTCAGAATCAGAGACTCCTGAAGATTCAGGCTTGGAAGGGACCTTGGAGACTGTCTACGTTAAATTCCTTCTCTTTGGAGACCCAGAGAAGTGACATGACATGTCCAAGGCCATGCAGGCAGCAGCAGAGCTCCAGCCAAACTGAGGTTTTCTGATTTGGCATCCCAGGCTCTTTTCACTGAATGTCCCACTACTTCCCTGTTATTTCACTGGCTGTTTGGGTGGTTGACACCAGTCTAAATTATTAGGCCAACATGGAAACCAGGACCATGTGGTGCCCCTGGGGGTAAAAAGAGCTGCCACTATTGATATACCTGATTTTGCGACACTGATGAACACCGGGTAATCTGAATCATTGATGGCCTCAGTCATAGCAAAGAGTTGCCACCCAACCCATGGGGGAAACCTCTACTTTGTTCCTCCCTTCCCTCTTTCCTCTCTCTCTCTCTCTCTCTCTCTCTCTCTCTCTCTCTCTTCCTTTCTTTCGGAGGCAATCAGGGTTAAATGACTTGCCCAGGGTCACACAACTAATAAGTGCCTGAGGCTATAGGTCCTTCTGACTCCAAAGCCAATGCTGTATCCATTGGGCCACCCAGCTACCCCACACCTTTGCTTTCTAAAAGCTCTCTGAAGCTTCTTGCTCTTTAGTATTTTCTGTTTCTAGGATGAAAATGTTTCCCTCATTCACCTGGAATCTCTTAAATTCTGGGACCATATCAATGATTTTGCTACCCAGAAATGCATTGTTAGATAGATGGATACATTAGAAGCAGCTGGGTGGCTCAGTGGTTGAAACACTGGCCATGGAGTGAGGGATAGCTAAAGCCAGATCTGACCTCAGTCATTGACTGGGTAACTCTGGGTAACAGTTAAGTCCTCTCAGTCTGTTTCCTCCTCTATAAAATGGGTATAATCCTACCTCCTCTCTCTCAAGTTGGCATAAGGATAAAATGAGGTAATATTTGTAAGGTGCTTTGCCAACCTCAACGGGCTGTATAAATGCTAAATAAACACAGCAGTGTCCACAGGCATATCTACTCTTAGGGTCACAGGAAGATCAAGCAGACCACAGAGGCCAACTAGTCTAATCTCATTTTACAGGTCAGGAAACTGAGACCCAGGAAGAAAACATGACTTGTCCAGGGTCAAGAAAATCAGAGGCCTCTCAGGCAGGATCTGAACCGCACACTTGCTGGCTTTTCCTGCTGAAAATTTCAGAAAGAAGGACACGGGGGTGTGGGAGTAGGAATTCTGGGTCATGAGCTATCAGGGAAAACCTTGGCAGAATGTTGTTTGAAGATCCAGAATTGATACTTCATTAGCAAGATGGTACCTTTGAAATCTAAGGCTGGAAGGTGGATGGCTTTCCCTCTAATGAACCTGTGTGTTCATCTACCTATGTCTAAGTGTAAGGATTGGGCATTCACTCTTGGTACTCAATATTTGAGAGAAGCCAGCCTCATCATCGCGGTTCCTGACCTACAAGTCTAGGCAAATCTCTCTCCTCTCTATGCCTCTATGCTTCCCCCAAATAAAAACCATAAGGGCAGAACAGAGTGAGGTTCCCATCAGCCTTTGCCACCTAATCCTCCTGTGACCTTGGATAAGTCATTTTCCCTTTCTAAGCATCGGTTTCCTTTTATCTACAATGAGGGGTGGGGCTGGATCTGAACTGTGGCTGCCGGGTAAGGCTATCAGCTGAGACAGCTTGCTGGCCTTCCATTCAGGGAGACCTGAGTTGAAAGCCTGCATCTGACACTTCCTAGCAAGTGACCAAAGCTGTCTGGGTATGACCTTGGGCATGACAAGAACTCTCTGTGTCCTCCTCTGTACAATGAGCCCTTTGGACCAGATAACCTCAAAACTGCCTTCCAGCTTCAGCTCTTCACCTTACACTCCCAGGACACTGGGGAATCCTGAGCCTGGTGCTCTCGGATGAGACAGGAGCTGTGGCCTCAAATTCATCTATCCACCAATATCAGATCAGGCTAGCCAGGGAGCTGGCATGCCATACAATGAGAGCTGGAGCTAGCTAACCCCATTCTGATTGACAGATTACTCAACCAATGACTCTGATAGGGAGAGAATCCATGTATTGGAATGTGCACATCCATGGAAGGCAGCGCTGCTATTATGGATCTGGCTTCCAAAGAGGTGGACCCTGGGCTTGGCCACTGATGAGCTCTATGGTCTGGGGCACATTGGCTTACCTCTCTCAGCCTCCACCTGCCTGTCTGTAAAGTAGAGGTTATGACACTTGCCTACCTGCCTGTCTCACTGGGCTAGGTCTGGGATCAAATAATATCACATTTGTATGTATTTCTCTGTAAATCTTCCTATAGAATTGCTACAATGGCTCATAGAGCTGGGTAAGGCTCCAGCGATCAGGAAAATGGCAGCTAGAGATGGCATTTACTTCCATTTCTCTGCATTCAGTTGGCTCCAGATCTTTCAAAGTTCCAGGGTTTTCTCAAGGGGCAAAATGTGGTGCATGGGCAGGTGCCAGGGAAACACTAGAACTTTCTTTTAAAGACCATTTTGTACATAGTTGGTGAGATGAGAAGCTGAACTGGTCAATTCCAGAGGACATTTGGACTTTTGCTATTATGCTCTAAACCAAGGGTTTTTAACTCACAGTCTGTGAACTTAAAAAGTCACTTATAACTGCATTCAACATCATTGCTTTCCTTTGCAATCCCACGTGTTTTCTGCATTTAAAAACATGCTTCTAAGAAAGGCCCTTTGAGAATTGAATCCCTGCCCCTACATCCACTACCCCCATTTTACTGATGGACAAAATAAGGCTTTACCAGACTGCCAGAGGAAGTCACGATGCTGAATAGCTTAAAAACTGGCCAGTCTAGAGAGACTTGGGAATAGTAGACTTTCCTTAGGTAGTGAGTTGAGGAGCAAAAATGAGTACCATCTATTACCCTAAGAGGCCCTGCCCACTCTCTGGACATCTCAGAAATTCCCTATGCCTGTATCATGGCAGGTATCCAGCTCTGGTGGGCAGGAAGTCTCCAGAACTGGCTTCTTCCCCACCTGGGGCCAAGGTGATGGAATCAAAAGGGCTCTGCTGCCTTTGAGTTTGGAAGGCTTGAGGCTGAATCCCACTCTTGCCATATCCAGCCTAGGGCCCTTGGGCAAGTTTCTTTTAGCCTCTTTGGGCCTCGGACCCTCCATTATAGACTTGAGGGTCTGGCCTAGATGGCCCCTAAGATCCCTCTAAGCTCTAAGCCTATGATGCTGAGACTCTACAGGGACCAAATGTTGGGTAATCTTTCCCCTCCCTTTACTCACCCTACCAATAAAAACCCCTCAAAGGATTTTTCTCAGGCTTCTTTTCATGGGCAGAGGGTGAAAAGGCAAAGAGTATTTTATAACAAATTAGTCTTCGGGACATAGTATCCCAATTTCTGTTTGAACTCTGGGAGAGAGGCGGGAAATGTGCCTTTATTGGCGTAAGGAACTCTTGGATGAAGAAAGTCCCTCTACCAATGTGAATAAGCACCTTTCTGTGATATATAGACTTAAAAGGTTACTTAGAGGTAAAGTGAATTGCCCAGGGTCACACAGCCACTATGTGTCAGAGGTGACACTTGAACCCAGGGCCTCTTGACCCTAAGGTTTGCTGTCTATCCACTATGCCACATTACCCCTCCCCTTGTGATCTTAAACTTTTTTTTTTAACTGACAACAACAAAACACCTGGGGTCCTTGGAAAGGAAAGGGAGGAGGGTGTTCCATTCTCTTTCCTCCAGTAGTATTTGACCTTTCCAGAAACAACCCCATCATTTTATCATGCCCTTCCCTCTCATGTTGTGGGGAACAGCTGATGGCAAGAGGCAACGTTTAGGGAATTTGGGGGCAGAATCAGAATCTGACAGCTTCCTCATGGCTGGCTAAGCCAGAAAGAAGAACAGAAGGGTCTTTGGCTGGAAGGTCAAGGGTTAAGTAAGCGGGTCTCTATGGTGGACTCTTGAGGCCACCCTGGGTAAGTGAGACCTCTTGGAGTGCTTGGCATTCTTCAGCAAAATCCTCCTAGTGCTTCCCCCCTTGGGGAAAAAAGAGAACGTTTCCTAATAAGTTCATCCAGCCCCTTTAAACACTGGCCATCTGCCGTCCTGGTGCCTCTAATCTAAGCAATAGCATTACCAGTCTCTGAGGAAGCCTGCATGGCTAGTCTCAGCTTTCTTAATGAGTCTTGGAAGAAGGAGGCCAGGGCTAGCAAAACTAATTAGGAACTTCAGAGCCTTCTGACCAACCACAAAATGGTCATGGCTTTTGGTTTAGAATCCTAGAAACTGAGGCCTGGAAGGACCTTGGAGAATCGAATCTCTGCTCCCATATCTACTACCTCCATTTTACTGGTGGGCAAAATAAGCCCTAGAGAAACGGTCTGACTCCCTCAGATTCACAAAGACTGCACTAGAGATAAGACTAGAAGGCAGGGGTCTCTGCAACTCGGCATGTGAAAATGAAGAGATCTGAGGAATATAAGGACTCAGAGTTATCTGTGCTATCATGGGAGTACAACTGTTTCTTTTGCCACTAATAATGTTTCTAAACTTCATTTATATCATGGGTAAACAGGCTGATTTAATTTGGTAGAGAAACAGGATATGGTATAGAGGAGGTTGGACCAGTTGGCCCCTCAAGGTGCCTCTCAGCTCTCAGATTCTGTGACCCTCAGGAGCAGTGCCCCAGTCAGGGTGACTCGGACCCAGAAGCATAGTGGTAGCAATCTGTCATCATTAGCTCCAAATCATGGATCTTCTGGTTGTGTTTTCCTTCACAGAGTCTCTTTCTCCTTCTTGCACACAGCTCAGCCCTAAATCACTGGGGACCCTTGATTAGCAGCAGACCCAGATACATTTGACCTATTGCTCTCCAAGGAACTGGCACCTACCCATGCCCAACTTATTTGCTTCTTCCTTTTGAGACTTTGGTTAGAGGACAAGGTTGGGTCCTGTTCCTTCTACATCTCAGTCAACCGCATTGACTGACTAATTGACCTCAATTGGCTTCTCTTTCTGAACTATCTCCAGAGTCTGACATTCAAAACACTTTCTTTTCTAGGGAATGCTCAGAGGGAGTGTGAGTTTAATCTGTGTGTCTCCATCACTGATTTTTTTTTAAAAAGGTTGATTATGGGATGGCACCCCCATCATGTTTCTATTCCTCCAGATGCTGCCTTGAAAGTAGCAGGCATATCTGCCCAAGGAAAGGCAGAAAAATCAGACCCATTGTCTTGTAGCAAATTCAGACGTCCGGTTTATTGGTTATGTTCTCAGGATAGCAGTGCAGAATTAAATTTGCCTCTCTATAAAAAGGCAAGGAAGTGAGCAAAATGGAAGGGCAGCCTTCCCAAGTGGGAAGGAAAATGGCACAGAAAGGACCATGGACAAAGAAGCTCATGCAAAGAAAAGCCAAATGAGCGAGGTGTCTCTAGCAAACAGGTACCGAAGGAAGGAATCTCTGTAATGGTCAAGTGAAGAGTACAACTGGCTGGCTGCCTGTGGCTCTGGGGAAGAAAGGACACAGAGACAGAGAGTGCTAAAGAAGTAGAATGGGGCCAGGCAAGCTTCTGGTGAGGTCTCTAGAAGATTCTGGGCAGAGCAGCTGGGTTTTCTCTTGACTTTTCAGAAACACTTTGTCATTTTCTGCTTTCATGTCAAGTGGTTTCCATTGTTACTCTGGATCAAGTAAGTTGCCAGCCAAAGAATTTGGGGGTTTACAATAGGTCTGAGAAAGGTCTTCAGGTGTGTTGGCAGCCCATTCACCGCCTCCGAGTCAGGGGGAGTTAGCATGGCATGTGACCATCCCCAGGCTGAAGTGGTCAACTTGCCTGGCTCCTTCTGGTCCATCCAAGAGGAGTAAGAGAACGATCGTGCAAGGACACAACAGGACAGAGCAGTGGAAGGAGCCGACAGTCAGAAAGGAAAAGAGAAGTCTATGTGGTTGCCCAGAAACAGCCGTGTGCATCCTCTCCTGGGAGCCTCGTAGCTTCCAAACACTTGCCTACCTATGGATGGGGGGATCCCTCATGTGATGTAGTCCATCCCTACCACCCAATTCATGCTGCCTTTGGCTCCCCCAGACTGTGACCAGGCACCTAACAGAATGAGATCTGTGCACAACTCAGCCTCCTTGCACAGACCCATCCCTGCCTTCTGTTCCCTGCCCTGACTTAGTAGAACACAGCCCCTGGCCAGTGGCGCTGGTGGAGTGTATCATGTGAGCAAAAGAAGACAAAAAGGGGGAAAAGAAAAAGCAGTCCCTGGTGAGCTTGTGAATTTCTCTTTCACACTTGACCTTGAACTCCCTGGAAGCCCCTGCTTTCCTCCTAGCCCTTCCCTCCCTCCTCTCTTGGTGCCAAGCCTCTGAATAAGCCGCAGCCAGAGCCCCAGGACGGCAGGGCAGCTGGGGCTCTGACCTAGGACGTGGAAGTTCAGAGAGAGCTGGCAGTACTAAGCAGCATGCCCTCCAGAGTTTAGCAAGGAAACCCAAAGTTTGATTCTTAGCACTGATTGGTTAAAATAGGAAGCACTTCCTCCTGTAGTAAAGCAAACTGCGGCCTCACCCCAAGTGGGCTCCTCCTTCAGCCAGACCCTGCCGGCTCTCCCCTCTTCCCCCAATTGAATTGTCTTTAAAAGAAGACACGTTTTGTGCTACACCCCCCCCCCCCAGGAGCCATGATTGCACCACCCTACCAATATGCCTCCAGTCACATTCACAGGATCATAGGATCACAGATTTAAAACTGGAAACGTTGGCCTAATCCAATCCCCCTCATTTTTCAGTTGAGGAAACTAAGGCCCAGAGAGGTTAACTGACTTGCCCAAGGCCGCACACACACACAGCAAGTAAGTGCCAGGAGCACCGTTCGAACCCAGGTCTTCTCGACTCCGGGTCCAGGGTGCTCTACCCGTGACGCCGGAGCTGCCTCTCAACCTGTTGGGTGACTGAGGAGCCCAGATGAGAATGGGGCTGTTTGTTGAGCGAACTCCAGCACTCCCTTACTACAGTGTTAGAGGTAAAGCCTATGTTTGAAAACAAAAAAGCATGTTAGGTTGCCCTTGTAGTCCACCCCGTCCCCTGGAGGGCAGTCAGCCTAATTTTAATAAGATATCACACTTTCTCTGGCCTGAAGCGCAAACCCTGAGTCCCGCTGATTTGGCACAACGGCTTCTGCCTGCTGGCGCTGCCCTGCATTCGAGGTGTCTCAGAGGAGGGATGCTGCGGGCATCTTTGACTCATTCACAAACGGTTAACTGAGGAGCGGGCCGTGAGCCGGCCCCTCTGCTGGGCTAACTATGCTAAGGACCCCGCAGCGCGCACTGCAAGCGAACCCACGCGCGCCATCGGCAGCTCGGGCATTACTCTTCTGCAATATGGTTCCCACAGGACGGTTTCCACACCTGCACTGTGACTCCACTTTTCTTGGCCGAGAACTTGGGCCTCGGAGCCACAAAGTAAGTGGCAGGGGCAGACTCCGTTTTGGGAGAGACGGGTACGGCTGCGGTCACCGGGGACATCGGGGCCGGGCTGGCTGGCGTGGCAGCGGCCTCAGAGTAGAAGGTAGCCTGGGAGCTGAAGACTGGCACCGAGCACACAGAAGAAGCTCGGAAGGTAGGGGGGGAGCTGGCATGGGCCGGCTGGGGGGAAGGAGCTGGCTTCGAGACCGGGCCTGGAGCAAGCTTGGCCAGTGGCTTTGAGACAGGGCCGTCCTTGGCACCTGGGGGCTGGAAAGTAAATAGAGACGCATTGAGCTGATACGGCTGGTGCTTCATGACGTCGAGCGCATTGAGGGGCTTCTTCCCCTTCTTCTTGCTTGGTTTGGAGGCGGCCGGGGTGCCGGCCTGCTGCTTGAGTGCAGCCGGAGGGTAGGCTGGAGAGTGGATGGGATTGTAAGCCACAGGTGGCGGCGCTCGGACGTTGGAGGAATATTTCCAAGAGGCCGGTAAAGATGGAGTAGGAGACTGAGCCCGGGCCATGTGGGCCTGGACTTTCTCTGAATCTACCACGTACTTCTCCATCCGAGACTGCCTCTTAGCGAAGAGCTGGGCCCCTTTGCCGCTCATTTGTGGCAACTGGTTGGATGGTCCCACCCCAGAGACTGGTGTAGCGTTTCCTGTGGGCATCACCTTGGGTGTGTAGTTCACACTGGCCACTGCTGCTTGAGGTCCTTTAAAGGGACCAGCCACATTTGGAGCACTTGGGGGCTGGTAAGTGGTGGAAGCAGGCCGAGCTATTTTAATGGCAGATGCAACTATTCCCTGGGACTGGTTCGAAACAGGAAAGGCGGGAGGTTGGCTAGGAGCTGCTACTGTCGATGGAGACCAGACCGGGGAGACGGGAGTGACTGGTTGAGAGGGGGAGGGTTTGGCAGAGGGCTTGGGAGCTACAGGAGGTGGGGTCTTCTGCTTAGAAGAGTGTCCCTGCATGAAATTGCAAGCCTCTGCTCCAAGGCTGAGGTAGTCTTCTTCCGGTCCTGACTCGAACCCGGCCCCAGGACCTCGCTTGCCCTCTGCGTTTTGCACGAGTGACAACAGTTCAGGGTTAGGGCTGACCTTGGGTTCTTTGAAGGTAAACATGGGCTTCGAGGTGCCCCTCCGCCTGGCCTCCTGCAATATGCCCGTTCTCTTGGCTGGCACAGCGATCCTCTCATCCCGGGAAGCGATCTGTTCGGTGGGCTCATAAAAAGCCTGCTGGGCCCACGGGGCTGGCTGGGGCCAGGGAGGTGGCTGTGCTGGGGCAGCTAAGGGGCTGCTCAGCCCTCTGGACAAGACTTCTGGAGGAGGGGTGACCGCAGAGTACGGGGGTGGCGCGGGAAAGTCATACACGGGACTTGCTAGGTTTCTGGTAGGGGAGAAGGGCCCCGCCGCCGGATTCATGGACCCTGGGAAGGGCTTGGCCGTCCTGTTGGAGGCAGCCAGTCTGGGGGCCTCCGGCATCTCTGGGGCTCCGCTGAGGCCGTTCTGTTGGGCTGTGAGGCTCCCTTCAAGGTAGCTTTTAGCCACGCTGCCCTGCGTTCTCATGCTCTCTTCTTCTCTCCTCTGGTACGAAGTGACCGTTCTCAGCCCATCTGTTCCGCCATCCTCCAGCTCCCTGCGGGCCGCTCCCTCTGCTCTCACCTCCTCTTGCTGGGCTGTGATCTGGTCCATCCTCTCTCTCCTCTTGGCAAACATGAGCACACCCTTCCCGGAGCTGTCCGGTAGCATCTCCATCTTGTCTCCACTTTTCAGCTTCCTCTCGACGTCTACCAGGCCCGAGTCCCAGGCCGAGGGCCACGCTGGGCTTCCTTCGTCGTCGTCAGCGTCTGAGACGATCTCTTCATCTACCTCCGACTCGCTCGTGAACTTGACTTCCACCAGGCCGTCTCTCTCACCTTCTTCTTCGGTGTCTGCGTCGCGCTGCAGCTCCCCAGTGCCGTAACTGATCAGCGTGTACTTCTTCGCCCTCCGGCGGCGCTTCTTGAACATCAAAACCCCTTTGGAATTGGGGTTGAGGGCATTTGTGAGGAGGAGGGCAATGCTCTTACACTTGGACTTGGCTTCCTTCACCTGTTTCTCGGACAAGCTTTCGCTCCTCCGGAACCCTGGAAAAAAGACAGAGAGGATTACGGAAAGGAGCAAGGTCAAGGGAACCGAAGACGCTGTCAGCCCCTGGAGGGAGCTGCTTCTCAGTTACCCGCCAGTGCTTCTCCTCTCTCGGGAAACTCTTCCTGAACCACGAGGATGGGAAAAGGCCGGGAGTCTGGCTCGGTCACTACTTGTTACAGAAAGGCAGCCTTGTGCCAGGGGAGGCGAATCTGCCGTGCTAATGTAGACACAAAAAGGCGCGGCAGCAAAACATTTTTTAAAAGACCATAGAGAAGGAAACAAAAAATTCATAAAACAGTAAAAAAAAAAAAACAAAAACAAAAACAAAAAAAAACCAAACAACCAATGTTCCTGGTTTCTTATACAATTCTTTTTGTTCTGAAATGTGTGTGTGTGTGTGTGTGTGTGTGTGTGTGTAGGAAATTTGCAACACATTATTATAGAAATACTTGAGCACAATGTTAGAGAAAATAACAGGAAATTCATTTTGTAACAGTGACCTGATCAACACAAGCACCACAAACCATACAATTCCCGAACATTAACACTAGCTAATAAAGGAAAGAGGGCATGATTACTTACTGAGTGAAATGACAAAGTCTTGGGCTTCCACACTTGGATGATCCTGGTGCGCTAGTGGTAGTGGTATTATTTGGAAAGAGACATAATCTGGTTCTGCAGCAGAATTGTATGAAAATGAAAGATTTGGCGAGTTTCCTTTACTTTGGTCAATTTAGATAGACCCGCAAGAAACAGAAAACCTAAAAATACCTAATCAGAGGTGGGGAGCCTGCCCCCTCGAGGCCACAAGCTGCCCTCTAGGTCCTTTGACTGAATGCGAATTTCATAGAACAAATCTCAGATCCTTCCTCATAAAGGTATCAAAAATTTGGAGCCACAGAAAACCTTCAAAGTCATCTAGCCTTAACACTCTCCTTAAACAAACTAGGAAGTAGAAGGTCAGAAAAAGGAAGGGTCTTACTTAAGGTAATTCAAGTAGCAAATGACAGAGTCAGGATTTGAATCCAGGGCCTTGGGTGCCAAACCCCTGACTCTGCTTCACTTCTTTGCAAACTATAGTAATAACTGACATGCATTATCCCTTTTGAACCTCACAATGGCCTCATGAGGTAGGCATGGAGGTATCGTGCCAATTTTCCCACTAGGGAAAACTGAAGGGTTAAGTGACTTCCCAAAGGCTACACAGCAAGTAAGAATCAAAAGCAGGATTCGAATCACGATCTCCCACTGCCAAGGTTAGTACAATCCTTTCGCACATAAAGAATGAAATTTCCTCACAGTACCCTTCCTAAATGTGTTTCAAAAGGAGGGTTCTCAAAGCAGATTTCAGTATCAAAATTACCCTCATGTAACTCATAAAAAGAGCCTTGATCTACTGGACTGGGATTCTAATTCCAGCTTGGTTATTTATTTATTACCTGTGTGACCTTGGGCAGATCACTTAACATGTCCAGCCTCCATTTTCACAATAGGATTAGATCAGGAATTCTCCCCCTGTTTGATGTCACAGACCCCCTTTGGCCATCAGGTAAAGCCAATGGGCTCCTTCTTAGAATAATGTTTTTAAATGCATAAAATGAAATGCACAAGATTGGAAAGGAAACCAATTCTGCTGTTTGATTCAGTAATCAAAGAGTTTTTAAACACACACACACACACACACACACACACACACACATACACACACACGTTCAGGGACCTTGGGTTAAGAGCTTCTAGACTAAACAAGATCTGAAGTCCTTGCCAGCTTCAAGTTTCTGACCCTTTAAACCTCCGTTCCTTTCCACCTCCAGAACTAGGAGCACAACCTATGTCAAAATTTCATTTTTGTTGTGGCTAGTTTCAAAGTTACTGACAGAACTACTAATGAAACATCCACGAAGCAGATAGCATCAATTTGTTTAAAAAATGTTGGTCCCAAATGGTTGCAGTCCAAGCTAATAATCATTTTTTTTTTACACCATATTTGTGATTTCACTGAGTCTGGCCATCAGGGCAGCTCAGCACCTCAGTAAATTAAAAGTCTGGCAGAGTGGCCCAGGGCACCAAATAATTAAGCATTTTACTCCTGGTCACAGAGCAAATATGTATCAGAGGAAGTACTGGAACCTAGGCTTTTCTGATTCTAAGGCTGGCTCTCTAGTTACTGTATCCACTATGCCAGGATGCCTCCTGATACAAAAGACTATGTCCCATATCTGCAGAAATTTTAAGTAACATTTCAAGTACTCCTTCAGCTCTTGCAATGGTAAATGTTAGTTATAAGAAATTTTATAAGGCATGTGATTTTAAAATTCTATTGGGATTTGAGGAGAATGGATCATATAACTTCTACTAGTTTTCAACATTTTAAAAAACAACCTACTTTTCCAAAGTTTCTTTTGTTAGATATTAGCTACTGGCATTAAAAAAAAAAGATTTGGCAAAAGTTTCATCTCTAACTACATTTACTTAGTTCTTTTTTAAGGATTGAGTAAATATTTGTCACAAATTAGAAACAAATTCAAGTGGCTTTGAATTCCACACAAGAGGTAAATCTGTTTCTTACTTTTGAAAAATCAAAGGAAAAATGTACTTAGCTCTCACCAGCACTGAAAGAAACATGCCAGACAACTTAAGAGCTTACCAGAAATAATTCTGTCATCATGACACAATGATTTTACGAAATCAAGTTGCTGAGATTCTCCAGTGTTCCCATTTTATGGAGGGACAGAGAAGCTGGGAAGGCTGAGCTCATGCAGGATTCCTGTCTCCGGTCCTCTGGAAACTGGAGCCCCAACTGCCCAGTTGTTACTGCCTTGGGTGCCAAAATTTAAAGTATGTGAACTCTTCTCTCTGACGCCCCTTTAATGCATTATAAATGGGCTGATTACATATAGATCCTTGCAGCACAAGCCACAGCCGGCTCCACATGCCACTGAGGACACAGGTGGCTCTGCTAAAAATATGCCCTGGAAAGCATTAGAATTGGGTGCTGCTGCTCCCAGCATCCCTGATTCCAGACCTTTTGAAGACAACCCTCAAATCCCTCACCAAGATTCTTAACAGAATCCACAGAGGAAACCTCAAGAATAGTCATGGACTTTCTCCTCCTCAACCCCCTTTCACAGTGAAAGCATCCAGGCTTGTCTTGCCTTTACTACCTTCCTTCCTGAGAACCCCCTCCCTTCTACTACCATGCAGCCCAGGATGTCATTGTATCCCCCTTTGAGTGCCCCTACCTCCTGGGCTGAGAGTCTGACCTCTGTGTCAAGGGGGTAGCCAGGGCACCGTGTAGCCTCATGCAGAATCCCTGAGCTGTTGGGATCAGGTATCCCATGTGCTGGTGTCCATCAAACAGACTTCTGCAAGCATCATCAAGCTGCAAACATTTCTCTCTCTCTCTCTCTTCTCTCTCTCTCTCTCTCTCTCTCTCTCTCTCTCTCTCTCTCTCTCTCTCCCTCTCCCTCTCCCTCTCCCTCTCCCTCTCTCTCTTTCTCTCTCTCTCCCATTCCCTCTCTCTCCCATTCCCTCTCCTTCCCCCCCCTCTTCTTCTCTCCTCTCTCCCTCTCTCTCTCTCTTTCTCTCTCAATCTGGATCTGCTTTTAATATCCTTACTGTAGCCTGACTCTCAAAATTGCCTCTCAGCAATAGCTGTAGAAGCAGAATCAGTGGCTTTGGCCATTTAAAATCAGCTTGTCCATTTCAAATGCATTTCTGGGTTGTCTTGAAAGTGATACAGTTCATTTTTTAAAATGAAAAAACAAAAATCCCAGCTGGATTCTCTTTGGTAAGGGATTGGAGAAGCAAGCCAGACACTCTGCACACTGCTAATTGGCTGTCCTCTCTGTTCCGAGGGGCTGACACTGTTGGCCCCTGGTGCCTGTCTACAGGGAGAAGAAGAGGATTGCCAATGGGCAAGGAGAGAAAGTTGAGGGCTTGGGAGAAATCCTCCTCAAAACCAGAGCGGAGTGGGAGAGGGAGGGAGGGGTAGTAGGTGATGGGCCGGGTGGAACAGCCCTTCTTGAGGGGCCAAAGCAGGGTGCAGGAGCTACTTACGGGCGTGCCGGGCTCGGTGCTTGTGGGGCCTCCGGTGATCCCTTTCTGAGATCTGCTGATCTTCTCCCTGCTCAGTGCCTTCCGAGGAGATGGGAAAGGAGACCACAGAAGGAGGTGCTTCAGCCCGCCCTCCTTCCACTTGAAAATCACCACACCCCTTTCTTCCTGCCCAGTTGGACCCTTCTGCCTTCTCTCTGTCATAGATGATCACTTCAGCCCTGGAGAGGTGGGGGGCTCCCGCCTCTCTCCCCTGGGTAACTTGCAGCTCTCGGCCACTAGAGAGCTGAATTAGCTTGTCATTGGGCCCCTGACCAGAATCCTCTTTCCCATCAGAGAAGGCAGAAGTTCCTTGGCCAAGCCCTCCCTGCAGCTGGTCAGGGTGAGGGTCAGAGGAGGGGTGGTTTTCAGCTCCTCCTGGGACAGGCACCACCAAGACCCCAGGGTCTTTGTGTTGGTCAGGCAAGAGGGACAACTGCAGCTCCACCACGGCTCCTGGCCTGCCCCCGTCAGTCTCCTTCAAGACTATTGACTCTGGCCAGGGTCTTCTTGGGGGCTGCAGAGCTATCTGGGTGCTTGGCTGGGTCTCTCCTGAACAATCAGGGCTCTTTTCACCTTTTTGGCCAGGAAATGCTGTCTGGCCCTGGGCACAGGGGGGCCAGATTTGCAGGGTGGTTCTCTCCACATGGTCCTCATGCACAAGGTGGTCATGATCTTGGTTTGCAGTTTCAGGGACATAGGTCTCATTTATTCCACTGGACGGTCTGCACACAAAAGATAATTCCAGACAGTTAAATTCATGGGTATTTCTTTGAGGGGCTAGCCAAAGAATTCCTGACACTTTTATGAGGTCTGATAAATGTAGTACAAGGTCAGTCTGTTTTTGCCTAAATGTCTACAGCAGTGACTGGGAGGAATGAGGCTGGTGGTATGTCCCCTTTTCCTCTAGCTCCTGAAGAGGAAGCATGCTCTACTGGACAAGGCAATGTGGGTTCAAATGCTACCTCAGACACTTACTGTCAGTGTGATCCTGGGTAAGTCACTTAAGCTCTCTAAACTCAGTTTCTTCATCTGTAAAATGAGTGGTTTGGACTCAATGACCTTGAAGATGCCTTCCAGTTCTGGACTGATGATCCTACAATCCCTTTCTAAGAACTTGGCTCTAAAGCAAAAGAGAAACCCTCCTCATCACTTGGATTTCCAATATGCATCTTGACTTTATCTCCAAGAGCTAGGGGATGCCAGAACCACCTCTCAGATCCAAATATTTGGCACAAGCCCACTAACCCATCTGGATGCTTCACAGAGTTTTTCTGTTTCTATCCAGATGTTCGATGTCACATAAACAAAACCCAGCTCTTCCCAGACGGTCCAAAAGCTCCCAGATAAAAGTGATCCAATAGCCTTTGTGGAGATTTTATTTTGGGATGAAATGAAATTGAAGGCAATATCTCTGACCACAAGAAATATTTGGGCTTGGTAATGAGTACCTCTTTCCATGCTGCTGTGATTTGAGAGGTCATGGGATATTTATCATTGGAATTTGATTGCCTCTCCCACTGAAGACAATTGACCAGCTCATTTACATTTTCTATCACATCTTCTCTTTGGGGGATTCCCTAGAATAAAAGCTATTTCAATAGCTCTTGGTAAAGGGGCTGAGTTTCTTACTCAAGACTTTTGCCTCTGAACTCAGTCCCTCTCCTTTTGGGGTTCTATATCTTTTGTTCTCACTGGATAAAGAAGTGTAGGTTAAAAGTTATTGAAAATAAATGAAAACCTCCTTTCTCAAGTTCTAATTATAAAAAAGCAACTATCTTCTCTGCTCTTTTCCTATCTCAGTCAGTCATGTAAAGAAGTATTAAGGGGAATTTATTCCAATATCGTAAGCCTATGAACAGTGTTATATAAATGCTGGCTATGAGCTTTATGAACCTTATTTCTTTTTACCTTCACAGCAACCTTGGGAGACGAGTATGATTATTATCCCATTATACAGATGAGGAACATGAAGCAGACAGTGATTAAGTAGGTTGGCACCTTCTCTGCCATTCGAAGCCTTAGAGAGCTTCCTTGAGCCTGAGAAGTAATAGAACCTGCCCCAGTCACACAAGCAGCAGGTGGCAGAACAGGGATTTCAACACAGGTCATTCTGACTGCTTCTTGGCAGAGTAGGGGACTGCAACATTTTGTGCATATGAACCAATTAAGTGGCAGTCTGATAAAGACTGTGGACTCCTTTTCAGAATGAAGTTTTTAATTGCACGAAACAATGTAGGCTTAAAGGAAATCAACTGCATGGAAATATTATTATCTATATATATATTTTAAACAATTTCACAGACTCTAAGTTAAGAACCGCTGCTCTACAGAATGATGCATACGGTTGCTGCCTCACACAAGCCCATTATTTAAAGATGCTTAATAAATGCCTATTGCAAGAAATGCAAATTAAAATAATTCTGAGGTGCCACTTCACACCCATCAGATTGTATAATATGACAGGAAAGGATAATAACAAATGCTGGAGGGGGTGTGGGAAAATTGGCACATTAAGGCATTGTTGGTGGAGTTGTGAACTGATCCAACCATTCTGAAGAGCCATTTGAAACTGTGCCCAAAGGGCTATAAAACTGTGCACACCCTTTGATCCAACAGTACCACTGCTAGGTTTGTATCCCAAGGAGATTTTTAAAAGGGGAAGGTCAGGGCAAAAGAACATATCTGTACAAAACTATTGATAACAGCTCTTTTTGTGGTGGCAAAGAATTAGTAATTGAGACAATGTCCATCAAATGGGGAATGACTGTGGTATATGATTGTAATAAAATGTTACTGCTCTATAAGAAATTATGGGCAGGCTGATTTCAGAAAAACCTGGAAAGACTTAGGAACTGATACAAAGTAAATTGAGCAGAACCAGAAGAACACAGTAACAGATGTACTGTATGATGATCAACTGTGAATGACTCAGCTCTTCTCAGCAATACAATGATCCAAGACAATCCCAAAGGACTCATGATAAAAAATGCTATCCACCTCCAGAGAAAGAACTGATGGAGTCTGAATGCAGATTGAAGCATACCTTTTTTACATTCTGCATTTTTTTGTTTTCCCCCTTTGCGTCTGTGTCTTCTTTCCCAACATGACTAATAAGGCAATATGTTTGGCATGATTGAACATGTATAAACTATAACAAATTGTTTACTGTCTTAGGGAGGGGGGGTGAAGGAAGGAAGGAGAAAATTTGGAACTCAATTTTTAAAAACATGAATGTTAAAATTGTCTTTACATGTAACTGAGGGGAATAAAATATGATTAAAAATAAATGTCCATTACACTGAATTTTCATTTGTGCAGTGCCAGATATCCACTGGTTTTCTTTGTATAAGGTCTACAACACACGCTTAGTAATCCTATTGTAAAAACAGCACATTAGGTCTATAAGGGTACTAAGGAGAGGGCTGCACTGAGAAAAGATAAAGGTGAAATCAGCCAGAGAAAAGAAGACTCCAGGAGGCCACCCATATTTCTGATCTCTGGTTCTAGCTCATTCCATCAGATTGGATCTCTCTGGACTAAGGAACAATGTGCTGCATTCATTCTATCCCACTGGAGGCTATGCCAGGTCAGGAGGTTTGTAATTTAGCCAGACTCAGGATAGGTTCTGGACTGCATCTCTTGGAGTTATGAGACCCCTCTGCTGAGTACATGCAGATATGGTAGCTTGAATTCATAAACATTTCCTTGTAGGTTAGAATACTTGGGGACACACAGAGAAGTGTTAGCCTTTATCAGAGCTGAGGCCAGGAGTATAGCAGATATGCATAAAAAAACCAAACTTTTTTTAAAATTTAGAGATAGTGAGAGAAGAGAAATCCATACACTTAGAAAGTTATTTTCACTTCCATCAATGCACACATTAATTATACAATATTTTATGCTTTTAGGTCTGGCAATTTATAAATATGCTCAAAGTCTTATTGACTCATTGACCGTCTTTGAAGCCTTATGTGGGCAATTGTACAGGAAAACAAGACCTATCTTCTAGTGAGAGTCAATTTAGTGCAGTAGCTAGCAAAGCAACTGACCATGGAGCCAGGAAGATTTGAGTTCAAGACCTGCCTCCAACACTTTCCAGATGTGTAACCCTGGCCAAGTCATTTCAAATCTCAATTCTCTAGATAATTCTTTCCAAGTATCATTTGCAGAGAAGGTTCTGACCTGCACTGATTGAAGGAGTTCCTTCATCAAGAATAACCCTACTCCAATGAAATCCCAAGCCTAGTCCTTATCCTCTGGTGAGAGATGACATGAGCACGAGGGAAAGAGAACTATTTTATCTCATAAAACATAATTCAGTTCAGCCTCATTTTGATCTGACATACTAAGAGATCACCCTATCCAATGAATGGTTTCTTTAAAAAAAAAGCAGTAAATAGAATTAAGAATAACAGGTGAAAATTAAAAATAATAGAAGGAAAATGAAGCAGTTCACTGGGATCCATTCAGAGACTCACCCTACAACCTTTCACTAGCTGGAATATAAAAGTCAGCATCATCCTGAAGCTTTCAGGAATAAGAGTCCATTGTGATCAAAACAAGGCCTAGAAGAGAGCATCCCAGATTACAAATGAGTTACGATGGAATTTAACTCCCTAAAGCAGTGAAGGAATTAGCCCTCCAAGAGCCTAAAAAGGAGAGAAACAAGAAGAGAGAGCTTCTCTTCCTGAGGGAAAAAAGTGCCCAAAGATGGCCCTGCTGTCTTCTCCCTGGTGATTCCAAGCAGTAATCACTAGCAGTAACACCCTTCCCAAGTCCCCACTAATCACCAGGCACTCACTTCACTTGGGAACCTTAATAAGTATTTGGCAGGAAGAGCCAAATTTAAACAGAACACTGATGAAAATGCTTGTGCTGTGCCTCGCTGTGGTGTGGCTGTGACTGCATTCTCAGAGGCTGGGCCAGTAGAGCACCATCTTGGACAGGTACCACCGAGCTGGAAGGGGACTGTGGAGACCCTCGCTTTACAGATGAGGAAACTGAGGCCCGGAGATATAGAGCTAGAAGGGGCCTCAGAGGTTATCTAGACCCCTTCATTCTACAAATGAGGAAATCTAGGGCCAGGGAAGTTAAGTACCTTTGGTGCTGCTGTTCAGTCATTTACATTACACCCAACTCTTCATGACCCTATTTGGGATTTTCTTGGCAAAGATACTGGGGCGGTTTGCCATGTCCCTCTATAGCTCTTTTTACAGATGAGGAAACTGAGGCAAACAAGGTTAAGTGACTTCCCCATGGTCACACAGTTATTAAGTGTCTGGGGCCAGATTTGAACTCCAGGAAGATGAGTCTTCCTGACTCCAGGCCTAGTGTTCTATCCACTGCACCACCTAGTTGCTCTAAGCAACTTTCCTAAGGTCACATGAATAGTAAATATAAGAGGTGGGATTTGAACCCAAGCCCTCTTACCTCAGCTAATTCATTTCTTTTTCCATTCTGCATCCATGTGGTGCTGTCACGTAAGGCCTTTGTGTACAAAGGCTGAGTGCACAGACTGACTACATGCTGATCATGTTTATAGCCATAGAGGGTCTGTGATCTGAAGTGGCAGAAGGGACTCCAGAGGAATACACTGAGGGTCCTGAAAGCCCTTATAACCTCTAGAAACAACCCTGACCTTCACCCCTTTCTGTGATTTGTAGTCTGAGTTGGGCAGGACATACCTGCTGAGATGTAAGCAAAACATAGACTAACAGCAGCTACACAGGGGAAGCAGAGAGCTTGGGGGCAGAGGGTGGAGGGAGGAAAGCCTGGGCTTGAGTTCCATCCCTGACATTTACTAGCTGGGTGACCCTAAGTAAGTGCTGGCACCTCTCTGGGCCTCAGTTTCCTCCTCTGTAAAATCAGCTGGCCTTGGCCTCTAAGTTTCCTTCCAACTCTACATCTATGATTGTGTGATTTGGGGATCCTATGAGCCCATGGCTATGGATAGCTTATAGGTCCTGTCTAGTTGGGAGAACCACAAGATAGTTTTGGCCAACATTTTCCAGGAAGCCACAGCCCTGTAGCATGGGAGTGGGAAATGGGGGGGGGGAGAGGGGGAGGGTTATATCCTATGAGTAGGCAGGCACATGGAGAACATTCTATAGCTCAGCAGCAAAGTTCTAGGGATTTGGTCTCTCAGAAATATTTAGGGCATGCTTATTGTTCAAAAGTCGAGAAAATGACCATTGGCTCTTTCTTACCAAATGGGATTATACTTTACTCTCCCTCCACATACTCTGGGATCCAGTTATTCTGGCCTATTTGCTGTCTCTCACATATGGCATTCCATCTCCCATCACCATGCCTTTGCATTGGCTGTCCCCCATGTCTAGAATTATCATTCTCCTCACCATTGCCTCTTAGAATCCCAGCTCAAGCACCGCCTTCTTCAGGAGGGCTTTCCCAGTCCACAACACTACTAGAGACTTTCCCTCCAAGGTGACCATCCATCTACTTGTGTGTGTGTAGTTATTGACACAGTCTCCCCTATTAGAATGTGAACTGCTTGGGGTGGGGTGACTGTTTCGCATTTCTTTATAGCTCTAGCACAATGAGGACATACAGTAAGCACTTAATAATTGCTCATTCATTGACTGAATCTCATATTCCCCCTCTTCCTGAAAGTATTTTCCTTTAAGAAGTTAATGAGTAAAATGGTCAAATGGGGGAAAAATCTTTGCATCCAATTTCTCTGATAAGGAATTAGTATCTAAGAGATATCAGATATAGATACGTGTGTGTGTGTATATATAGGACTAAGTCATTCTCCAATATATAAGAGTTCAAAGTTCTTAAAAGAAGAATCGCAAAGTATACACATAAAAATGCTCCAAATCAATAATAATAAGAGAAATTCATATCAAAACAATCCTGAGGTTTCACTTCACATCTTACAAATTAGAAAAATGACCAAAAAATGGTAATAATCAGCGTTGGGAGGGTTGTGGAAAGATAAGGCAACCTATTAGGGTAGCTAGGTAGCCTAGCAGAGAGCACACTGGGTTTGGAGTCAGAAGGACCTGAGTTCAAATTCAGCCTCAGACACTTGCCAGCTGCATGACTCTAGGCAAGTCATTTAACCCACTTTGCCTCAGTTTTTTCATCTGTAAAATGAGCTGGAGAAGGAAATGGCAGACTGTTCCAGTATCTTTTCTAAGAAAACCCCAAATGGGGTCACAAAGAGTCAGACATGATTAATTAACCAAACAACACAAGGCACACTAATACATTGTTAGTGGAGCTATGGAATAGTATGATTATTTTGGAAAGCAATTTGGAATTCTACAAATAAAGGGACTAAAATGTCCATGCCTTTTGAACCAGAGACTCCATTACTGTACTTATACCCCAAAGAAGTCATCAATAAGAAGAAAGACCCCACATATTCCAATATTTACAGCATCACCTTTCATGATAGCTAAGAATGAGAAACAAAGTAGATCTCCATCATTTGGGGAATAGCTAAAGAAAGTATGGTACATGAATGTAATGGAATATTACTGTGTTGCAAGAAATAATGTGTGTGACAAATACAGAGAAGCCTTGGAAGATCTATATGAACTGATGCAGTGATCCCGACAGAACCAAGGAAACAACATACACAGCACAGCCAATGGAGACATCAATGAGACGCCAAAATGCCAAAAGTGAATGTAAAAAATAATGAAGATCCAGCAGGACGTGAGTGAAGAGAGATGGAAATCCAGACCTTTGTGGAGACAAGAGCTCCTCCGGTGGCAGACGGGCACATTTTGGACTTTTCCCAGTATATTAATTAGTTGTGTTGACTTCTTTTCTTTTCTAAAATATACTATTTGCTATATGGGGTGGCTGGAATGTGGAGAAATATCTAAGATAACTGTGATGATGGAAAAAAGAGAGAAAATATCAATAAAACTTTATTTTAAAAAGTTAAGGAGTGATGACATGGTCTGTGAGGCAATGACTAGAGATGAAAGGATAGTGACTAGACTCCTCTGAACAGAAGCCTCATTACACTGTCTTCAGAGGGTGAGTGTCATCAGCGCCCCACTGAAGAGGAGGAGCTGGTTCAAACTCCCTGAAGTCAGCAGTGGTCTGGACCACACAGTGTGGTATTTCTCTTTCCATAAACCTTAGTCAAAGTGTACAACTAGCTACCAGCTGGTCAGCCCAAGACCAGCAGCCCTGCTATGCAGGACCTCAGTCCCAGCCCTACAGACCTGAAGTTCTTCAGCCTTGCTCATGCCATTTTGAAGAAAAGAAGATACAGTGTCTCCCTCAAAATGACAGGGACACCTCAAGGAACAGAAGCCCAATTACTCAGAAACAGGTTGGGTGAACAAAGATTAAGTGGAATAGCAATTTTAAAAAATCAAGAGAGGCAACGTGCTGTGGTAGATAGTACACTGGGCTTTGGGGTCAGAAGAACTGGGTGTAAATCCTGCTGGCCTCAGACACCTACGTGACCCTTGATGACTTGCCCCTCTCTCTCTGGGTCTCAGTTTCCTTATTTGTAAACCGAAGTGGTTGGATTGACTTCTAAGGCCCCTTCTTGCTTCAGATCTCTCATTCTATGAAGGCTGGAGGACAGGGTTTGTTGTTGTTGTCACTACAATCTCTTTTCAGTAGAAAGAGGCCAATGACCCATATCATCCCTTCTCCTCTCCCCACAAATAGTTTCACTAAGGAATTCACTGGACAAATAAATAAATGGAAACACATGACTGCCAGCAGAAGTCCCAGAATCACAAGGGATCTTTCCCAATGTCCAACAGCTTTGCCATTTATAATCCTATGTACAAAGAGAATTAATGTTTGGAATAAGAGCCCGGGGGTACTGCAAGGAAGACCAGCAAAGTGATCCTGAGTAGGCTGCACTTAGGAAGCAGACAAATGAATCGAGAAAAGCTTCTCAAGGAGAGTGGGAACAAAGGTTTTACAGGGTAATATTGTGGTCATTTGAAAATCCAGCCATCAAGCACTTATCAAGCCCGTACTACATGTTTAAGTGCATATACAGCTATCATTTATCCAGTGATTTAAATCTCACAAAGTGCTTTACAAATATTAGCTCATCTTATTCTTGAAACAACCCTAGGAGGTGGGTGCTATTAGTACCCCCGTTATACAGGTGAGAAATAGAGGCAGACAGCAGTGAAATGACTTGCCCACAGTCACATAGCTATTATGTGTCTAAGGCTGGATTTGAATTCAGGTCTTCCTGACCCCTCATCTACTGTACCTACCACCTAGATATCTGTATGTGTCTAGGTCTGTGCTAGGGGCCAGAGAACCAAAGGCAAAAAACAAAACCAAACAAACCCAAACCCTGTTCTAAAAAGTTTATGGCAATCCAGGCATGGGGAAGACAACATGCACATGTATAAGTGTATGAGAACAAATACAAGGTCATTAGACATTACATTGTCGGGGAAGGGGCTGGCAGTTGGGGAGATCAGGAAAGGCTTCATGCAGAAGGGAGGTGTGGAGATGCATCTTGCAGGAGGAGAGAGAGCAGGGAGGGCCTTTCAGGAATGGAAGATGTTCAGAGCAGTGGCACAGAGATGGAGTGTTTGCCTTCACCAGGGAGAGCTGGAGTGATACACACTTAGGCTAAAAATCAGAGACTGAGGCCAAGATCTTAAAAAAATGTTTCTTTTATATTCTTCTTGGTATCTTTTGTTTTACCATTACCTACATTTTCCACTATCAGCTAGGTGGATAGAGCACTGGGCCTGGAGTCAGGAAGACTCTTGTGCCTGAAATTCATATCTGGCCTCAGATACTTACTGGCTGTGTGACCCTGGGCAAGTGGCTTCACCCCATTTACCTCAGTTTCCTCACCTGTAAAATGAACTGGAGAAGAAAATGGCAAACCATTCCAGTACCTTTGCCAAGAAAACCCCAAACGGGATCACAAAGAATCAGATGTGATTGAAACAACCAAAAGAAACAAGGAGTTTGTTGAGTTGGGGAGTGACATGGTTAGGTCTGTATTCATGGAAAGTCACTTTGGCAGCAGGTAAATTCAAGAAGGAAAAAGATACAAGGTGGGAAGAACAATTAGGGGCCATTACCGTAGCCCAAGTGAGAGACTGTGAGAGACTACATTGACCTAGCAGCTGTGGGAGTGGAGAGAAGGGACCAGATGCCAGAGAGTGTGGAGAGGTAGGACCAACAAGGTCTGGAAACTGATGGGATGTATGTGGCATGGAAGAGTGAGGAAGCAAGGAAGGTTATTGGCAAGGTTACAAATCTGGAATACTTGAAGAAGGTTAGAAATAGGGAAGCATCTCCTGCGAGAGAGCAGAAGGACTAGACCTGCAAAATGAGACTTTTGGGGAACATGGCCAAAATGGAAATTTATTTGGCTTGACTTGTTTGTAACAGAGATTTTGTTTTTCTTTGTTTCATAACTGGGGTTAGGGGTGGGGAAGGAAGGGAAGAAGGATGGAACCAGACAAAGTAGATTTTCATTCATTGAAAATTTTTTTAAGTTTACAAAAAACACAAGGAGAAATTTAGGCAAAGGGAGAATTTAGGTGATAAGATCATGAGTTCTATTTTGAATATATTGTTTGAGATATAGCCTGGAAACCCAATTTGAGATTTGTTTGTTTGACTATTTGTTATAAGAAATTGGGTTTTCTTTTCCCTTTTTTCAAAATGAATTTCTGTTAGTTTTTTAAAATAGAGAGATGGAAGGGCTGCTAAAGATGTGCAATGTTGTATGCACTTTGAGATGAAGTCACTGGCATATTAGTTTTACTTTTGTTGTTCAGTCATTTCAGTCTTGTCCAACTCTTTGTGACCTCATTTGGTATTTTCTTGGCAGAAATACTGGAGAGGTTTGTCATTTCCTTCTCCAGCTCATTTTACAGATGAAAAAACTGAGGCAAATGGGGTGAAGCCACTTGCCCAGGGTCACACAGCCAGTAAGTGTCTGAGGCTGGATTTGAACTCAGAAAGATGTGTCTTCCTGACTCTAGCCTGGGCACTCTATCCACTGGAGCACTTCCTAGCTGCCTCACTATTTGGCTTACTCTGTTACCAGAGATCTCTCAGGAAGTGAAGGGAATCTGAAAATGTTTGCAGAGACCAGAGACCCGAGCAGAAGGAGCTTTTCACTTAATCAATGTTGAATGCATTCTAACGTAATTCTACCCAAGCCCCTCCTGGATCACTGCCTTGTCATGGTGGTGGGGCTTGTGTAGCTCAATGAAATGAGCTGTACCATGCAGGGCTACCCAAGTGGACAGGTCATAGTGGAGAGTCCTGACAAAAGGTGATCCCCGGGAATGAAATGGCAAACCACTACAGTATCTTTGCCAAGAAAACTCTATGGACAGCATTAAAGTGATATGAAATTGTGTCAGAAAATGAGCCCTTGGTGTCCAATACACTACTCAGTCAGAGTGCAAGACAACTACAAAGAGCTCTAGCTCTAATTCTATCCAAAAAGTACTTATTAAGCACTAGCTTAATAGTTTTTAATTAAGCACTATTTAATACCTAGCTTATTACTAGCACTATGTGCTAGTCAGTATACTAGATGCTGATGATGCAAACGTAAAATCAAAAGTGCTTCTGCAGTCAAGGGGGTTCCATTTTTAATCTGAGGCCATGGACCATCCTGCCCCCCAAGAGATCCATAGGGAGATTTCAGGAGGTCTGTCAACTTGAATGAGAAAAAAAAATACATCCTAATTTGCACTAACCTCTAATTGAAATTCAGGATTTCTTCAATTATACATGTTTTTGAAAAACTGATTTTGAGAAGGGGTTCATGGGGGTCATCAGAAGCCAAAAAGGGGTCCATGACACACAAACACTAAGAGAACACAACATGCACGTAGACGTGGCAATAGCAAGAGTAGTTTGCCTTTCCAAAGCACTCTAAGGGTTATCTGCCATAGCACCAGAGGGAGAGGGGGAGGTTCAGGAAAGACCTTCATGGGGGAGGTGCCCTCTGGCTGCTAAGGGGCACAGGGGAGAGGGAAGCATTTCCCAAGCAGGGGCACAGTCTGGGCAAAGACATGGAGAAGGTCAAATTTGGAGAACAGTGAGCTGGTCAGCTTAGGCAAAAGGTCAGCTGTGGGCAGGGGGGCAATGGGGACTATGTAGCACAGCGGGGCACTCCCGTTAGTGATGGGTTTTATTGAGATGACATTGCATGGTCCTTCAGTTCCAAATCACCCTGACCCAACCCCCCCAAAGCCCCACCCCCCAGTCATAAATGTGAGCCGGAGATGTTCTTCTTGGCCTAATCTGGACACAAACAAAGGCTTCCTTACCTTTTGATGAGCATTTGGAGCGAATCAGTGATGCTTTCCATGAGTTTGATGACTTCTGCATAGGTGAGATCTGCACACGGGGAGCCATTGATAGAGACCACTTCATCCCCTTCACGTAGACCAGACCCCGAGGCTTTGCTCTTGCCACGGATCTGAGTGGATTTTAAAAAAAGAGGCAAGATTCAGAAATTAGTCATTGAAAAAATGCTGCTGTTCCATTGAAAGAGAGACAGGGTCATATGTCTACACGACAATGTGGGGAAATGTGAAGAGTCGGCTATCAGCAATCATTTATCAAGTGCTTACTGTATACCACGCTCTGTGCTAAGTGCTGGTATATAAAGAAAAGCAAAAAACGCCCCTGCCCTCAGATAGCTTACATCCTAATGGGGAGGGCAACAGGCAAACAGCTGGGTAGACAGGCTACAGAAAGGGGAGATGGAAGGCAATTTGAGAGGGGAGAGAACTGGCAACTGGGGAATTAAGAAAGGTCTCCTGCATAGGGTGAGGCTTGTGCTGAGAACCTGGGAAGCTCAGAGGAAAAGGTGAGGGAGAGAGAACATTCTGGGAACAAGGCAGCCAGATGGGAGAGGGGGTGCTCTTTTAAGGAACAGCCAGTAGGTCTGTGTAGCTGCATCATACAGCATGGGGAAGAGAGTAAAGTGTAAAAAGACTGGAAAAGGGAGAAGGGACAAGCTAGGAGAACTTTAAATCTCTAAGCAAGATTTTTACATTTAGCCTAGAGCAGGTGTGGGGAAGCTGTGGCCTCAAGGCCACATGTGGTCTTCTAGGTCTTTAAGTGTGGCCTTTTGACTAAGCCCAAGTTCTATAGAACAAATCCTTTTATTAAGATAATTCATTCTGTGAAGCTTGATTTCAGTCAAAGAGCAGCACTTGAGGACCTAGAGGGCCATGTGTGGCCTCAAGGCCACAGGTTCCCCAACTCTAGAGTAAAACAGAAAGCTACTGGAGCTCATTGAGCAGGCAGGTGACATGGTCAGACCTATGCTTTAGAAAGATCACTTTGGCAATTTAGGGAAGGATGGATTGGTGTGGGACAAGACTTGAGCCATGGGGACCTCCATGGAAAGAAGTCATTGCATTTACCCAGGTGAGAGGTGAGAGGGTATGAGCTAGGCTCAGATCTAGATAATGTACACAGAGTACTCTGCAGACCTCCAATACATATAAGTGGCTGGCTATCATGATTCTGCTATGTTATTTGGGGAGGACCTTGAAACTTGAAACACGGGTGGCTAGGGGCTCTCTCACTATGAACTTGTTATATCATGGTCATCAATTTTAGATGCAATTGTTTCACCCTTTGCAGTCCAAAGAATCTTCTCTTTGACAGAGAAAGCAGATGGAATTTGAGAGTTGACTACTCTACCTTCTTTCCTTTGTCCCATTAAACCAGGTCACACAAGCACTTTCTCTGACTGCCGCCTTCCCCCAGCACAGCTGCAGAAAAGACTTCTATGGTCCTCTGCATTCCTCATTAGCTTCCTCTCCTTCTCAGATGTAGTACCCCTGGACTATTTGTAAAGACCATGCCAAGCTCTGCTACTTGGCCTTGTTTCCATCTTCTGTATGTGTCTTTGTAAACTTTCATTTTGTTTCTAGTCCGCCCACATCATCTCTACATCCATACCACTTTTTCCCTTTGTTAGAATTGCTTCTCTTTGTGTCTTCTGAAGTCCAGCCTCAGAAGCCTTCCAAGTTCATTCTCAGAAGCATCCCACCTTTCCTTAGCAGACTTCACCTATAGAAGTCAGGCCATGAGATCTGCCAGCCTTTCTCTCGACCCTTTGAAACCTTCTCTCCCATCATCCAGGTTTCAGGTTAGACAATACCTAGCTTTCATCTCCTCTGTCATAAATTTAAGGATGCTTCACACAAGGCTCCTAATATTTCCACATCGAGATAGTTCCTCTTTGCAGGGAATCAGGGCTAGATCCTAAGTTGCCACCATCATTTTTACCTCTTGGAGGAGTGAATTTTCATCTTGGCAATATGATAAATGATCACCTATTCTGTTTTCAGCAGGGAGAGTTTCAGCATTTGCTGGATGACTGAGGTTCTCCCACCCCCACCCACCCCAACCCCCAGACTCATTACTGTGTCATACTTCTTTGTCAGGTCTGGGGTCTCTTTGTTAACTCCCCCTGACTCCTTCAGCCCTGGTGATCACTAGCATGGTTCCATAATACTTCTGGTTTTCCTTCTGCTGAGCTTTACCAAAATGCTTTAAACCCTCCTTATACAACGTTAATATGTACAATTCTATGCCTCCCTTATCTACTCTATTCCTTTTAACTTGGATATAATCTCCCAAAGCCATTTCTGCAATTGTGGGTCCTCCTTTTGCTTGTTACCCATAAATGCTTTATGCTGTGGGTTTTATTGTTCTTTCATTGATTAGATTTTATCTTCAGAGAATTATTGACTGAATATAGGCCCTTTTCTTCCTCCCTTCTTTCTAGCTTAAGAAACTTTTGTAGGAATGTGTAGGATTCCTTGTTTGGTCTTGCTTTTGTCAGCCTTTGTGAGTGCAGTCCATCACTGCCCAAGGGCCCATCATTGCTATATTTTAAGCTATGGTCTCAAAAGACCAAATCTTCCACACATCATCTCTGTAGCCAGCTGTTCCCTTCCAAAATTTGCCTTTCTCTTCTAAAATTCTTGCTTCTGGTTGACCATAAGGTTTTGTGTCTAAGATTGGCAGAGTCTTGCCCAGGATTTAGGAGTGCTTTCTAGTTTCTTTCTGGTCATGTTGTTTGTTCCTGAGTGGTTTGCTGGGACTGGATGATAGCCATCAGGTTTGACAAGTCTGGGGAGTCGGGGGAGGTGCTTTTCACATTCCGGATACATGCCCTGGGGCCACAACAGACCTTTGTTTATCTTTTGTTCACTAGTATTATTCAAAAGCAAAACCTTTTTTTTTTATCTTGGTACTAAAATTTTTGAGTATTCCCCCAATTTATGTACATTTATGGAAAATTATATACAAGTCCTATTGTTTAATGATTATGAAAATTATGAAATATACCCAATATAGTAATGTTGAGATGGGATAAAGATGAAATGAACAATATTTTAAAATAATTTTTGGCTTACTAACAGTATAAACATTTTTGTTCTCTGGATTTTTTTAAACAATCAATATGGTTCTACTGAAGGATGTAGCGACATAATTAAGAGGAGAGATGAAAAAAATACAAGAAAAATCACACCAGAGTTCTAAATATGTGTATATATATATATATATATATATATATATATATATATATATATATATATATATGTATGTAATTTATGCAATGATACTTGTGAGAAGTAAAGCAGCAGTTCCCAAACCCCCTTTACACTTTTAAAAATTCTTAAAGTCCCTCCAATTAGCTTTTGTTTATGTGGGTTACATTTGTCAATATTTACCATATTAGGAATAAAACCTCTTTTCATACTGTTATTATTTTATGTATCATATTATCTTAAGAGCAGCTAGGTGGCGCAGTAGACAGAATGCTGGGCCTGGAGTCAGGAAGACTTGAGTTCAAATCCAGACTCAGACATTTGCTAGCTGTGTGACACTGGGCAAATGACTTGACCTCTGTTTGCCTCAGTTTCCTTATCTGTAAAATGGGGATAATAATAGCACCTACCTCCCAGAGTTGTTATGAGGATCAAACGAGATGATATTTGTAAAGTTCCTAGCACAGTACAAGGCACATAGGAGTACTAAAAATCTCAGCCACAGTGATGGTAAAAAGAGTTTTGACATCATGGCTTCCCTTAAAGGGTCTCAGGGACCTGTTGGTGACTCCAGACCATGCTTTGGGATCTGTCCTACTACCTGCTACCTCCTTGAGTCAGAATAGTGATGAAAAGGCAAAAGAAAAGTAAAGAAAAAGAAAACCTAGAAAGGGTAATGACAACGACGTCTTTGGAAACTGAGTCATCCTGGGCCAATATAGAGTTTGGGTGGAAGGACAAGAAATCCCAGTCAGGACAGGGGTCAGAGGCCAAAGAGTAGAAGAGGAGGCAGGTGATATTTATATTGTTAACAATAATATTTTTTGTGAGAACATAATGGAATATGCTTCATTATTTGGAAAAATCTCAGTTCAACCTTTTGAGATGGAACAATTCCAAGGTTACTTCTAAGTTTAATTTACAGAAAAGAAATGAGATACATTATGAAGGGTCGACCAACCCAGTTTTTGTGAAGGTGGGTCTCCATGATGTCAAACAGAAGTGAAGACTTTCAAAACTATTTGGAAATGTAGAGATTTTCTTTGAAGGCATCAAAACCTCTGAGGGGTTGGATCTTTGCCGGAAGTCCTTGGCTATCACCCAGTCCTGTATCACAGCATCCTATCTTGTGATGACAGGAGTCCAGTCTCCTTCCCAGGCCGAGCAGGAATATGAGGATTAGGTGCACAGAAACATAGAGGAAGTCATTCCTGTTGTGTGAATTAGTTCTTATTTCATTCCTCCTTAACAGCAAGGAGGGCTTTTCCACCAGAACCTGGAGGACATAATCTGGAGTTTTACCAATTCGCACCTTAAAATCCTCTGTCTATAGACAACAATATAGCATTTCAATGCCGCTTTACATATGTTATCTCACTGGAGATTCACAATAACCCTGTGAGGTAGGTGCTAATATTTTCTCTGTCTTACAGAGGCTGAGAGGCAAAATGACTTACCCAGAGTATACAGTTAATAACAGTCTGAGGCAGGACTAGAACTCAGGTATTCCTGTCTCCAAGTTCAGCATTCTAGCCACTACAAGGCAGGTAGGTAGAGCTGAGTGCTTGGGGAGCTGAGGATTTCAAAACAGGAAGAATCAAGATAGGCACCCTTATTATCCCCATTTCACAGAGGAAGAAACTGATGCAAGTTAAGTTACTAACTCAGGGTCATACAAGTGTCTGAGGCTGGATTCCTACTCAGGTCTTTCTGACTCTAGGCAAAGTACTCTATCCACCGGGAGGCCTCCTAATAGTACACACTTAGTAAATACTTATTGGATTGAATTGGATTGGAAAGAATGCTGAAACGTGGAGCCCAAAGGCACAAAACTTGGGTCTGGCTAATGGCTTGGCTCATCCTTAGCTAAGTGATTGTGAGCAAGTCTTGGAAACTCCCAGAGGCTCAATAATTGTAAAATCTGTAAAATGGGGGTGATACTCAGACTACTGACTTCCGAGGGTATTCATGAGGAACAGATTTGCTTGTAATAGAATATTATTTTTCTGAAGTCTTGAGCACAGGAGTCACTCAGGCAAGATTTATATGCCAAGAGCACAGGATTAAGAATCAGAGGAACTAGATCCAAATTCTAACTCATTACTTGTATTGATACCTCCGGTGCCCAGAATAGTACCTGGAGCACAGCACTTAGGGAATGTCATTTAATGGATTGGAAAGGGCTTGGATTAGATGGTCTCTGAGGTCCTTTTTCAGAGCTAAATCTATGAGCCTATGAATGGGAAGGGGAAAAAAAAGAAAACCAAACAAAAGACAAGCAAACTATAAACCTTAAACCACCTAGATTAGAGAAAAGTCCTTAAGGCAAAACTACTGAAGGGGAGTAAAAAGACTTCAGACCCTCTGTTACATCCTGCTCCTTTCCTTATGTCCCTTTTTCCCCTCTTCCCCACTCCCCTCCCTCTCAATTACAGCACAGATGCTGGATATGAATAAGCTGGAGCAGGACTAGGCTTTCCACAGCTTGTATTTAATTCTGTCGTTGTTTTGCAAAGCCATTGACATGGGGAATACTGTCTATTGGGAGTCTGTAGCTGGGTGTCCAAAGCCATCAGCTGAATTTTATGCCCAGAGGCCCATTTTTGTGCTGAGCTCTGGTCAAAGGGTCTAACCATCATCAGATCTAAACACAAAGCCCCCAATTTTGGTGTTTCTGCCCCATTCATGGGATTGATTTTCCTCTTAGAGGACAAGTGACAATTAGAGAAATCATTTCTAGGAGTCCCAGAATAAAATACCTATAACTAAAATGAACTTAATTTTCCAAAAGAGCTATGGTTCATTCTTTTGGTGTGGCACTTTGAATACCTAGAGCTGAATGTGTTTCCACAAGCAGAGATGATAGTGTCATAATAAGGGCATGAAAATCATTCTAGCAGCCTCCACTGTTGTTGTGTTGGAGGGGAACATTGACAAATATGGAGTGGTATGTATGCTCTGCTGATCTTTCTTTCCCAAGAATGTAAACCTCCAAGTACTTTCAGGAAAAGAGAGAGAGAGAGATTTCCCTGAGACTTGCAAGGATGTTTTTCTACATACACAGAGGATGCTTTTCTTTCTTCATTATTGGTTTGATTTAAATATAGAAGATTTTCCATGGAAGTCTTTGAATTCCACCAGTAAAACTTTGTCAATATTGAGAGAGAACAGAGATAATTAGAAAGTCTTTCAAGCTCATAAATGCATAAGCAAAATTCAGCCAAATGGGCTAAATGTCACATAGTTCCACTGGAGAAAACAAGAGATGGTTGTTTTCTCTGAAACAAGGCCAAAGGAAATTGAGGACTCTGGATAAGGACTCTCTGGATGCAAAGGGCATAACCATCTGCTGAACTGGGTATTACTTAATAACTTTGCAAGAGTAACATGCCAAAACTCAATCTGTGAGCTCATTCATGTGGGCATTCCCTTCAGGAATATAGATTGCAATTCATCCTGTGCACCTTTCCTTCATATCCTTCAATATGATCACAATTCTTTGTGCTTTCCTTTCATTCTGACATTGTGTGGACAACAATGAAAAATGCAAGCTATCCATTAGTTAACCCTTTGCACTCATTCCAATACTGGCCTCTCTTTTATCTCATTTTGGTCACCCCTTTACACCATTTTTCCCCCTGTTATTTCTTGTTTTCCATCTTTAGTAGACCTGTGCCCATTTATTGCTCATGAGAATGAAAAGCAGGGATGATCAGATCTCAGATCTAAAGCTGAAATGGACCTCAGAGGTCATCTAATCTATCCCTCCTCAGTTTATAGATGAGCAAGCTGAGACTCAGAAATTAAGAAGTTTGACCAAGGTACAGTGTCCAGGACAAGATTGGAACCCAGAGGCTTTAGAGACAATATTCTTTCTTCTGTCCTATGCTAAAGTTTTAGGCAGACCAACAAATTGATTTCAACTTTTACAAATGAGAAAAACCAGGCCACAGAGAGATTAAGTGACTTTTCTAGCACTAGAAACAAGCTCAGAACCTGTCATGGTCACTCGTCATGTCACTTGACACAGATGATCTTGAATTTCAAGACACTGGACAAGATGGACAGCTCCCTGGTTGAGGCGTGGTAGGAAGCAGCAAGGACTGCTAGATTCCATGGAATTCACACACACACACACACACACACACACACACACACACACACACACATGCACACAAACACACATGTGCACCTACACACACACACATTCACACGCGCGCACACACGCACACGCACACACGCACGGTCCACTCTCAGAAGCATGGAGGGCACAATGTACTCTTCCTTAAGGTGGTCACGGTCTTTGAGGCCCTGCCACAGGAAGTACAGGCTGGCTCCCTCTTGTAGGATTCCATTGTAGAGGGGGAAAAGTTTCTCTTAGCTTTAAAGCAAAGCCACAAGTGGTCTTTCAGTGTTTGTTGGCCACACTAGCATTCAAAAGGCTGGTTATAATTAAGTGGGTATCAAGACAATGAACTTGCTCCTTGGCTTCGTTTGTCTCTCTTCCTTTCCCCCATAAAGTCATCTGCATGAGAGAAGAAAGGAGACTTAGGATTCAAATCTGGGGAATCCCAGTCCTCAGAGATATGGGATAGTTATCAGGCAAATAGCCATTTCAGGGCTTGTCATCTAGGCTTCAGAGATTAAAATTAGGAAGTCTATGGAATGGTTACTGTCATCTGGGATGAGGTCAGTGCTAGAAGGATGCAAGTGCTTGGACTAATGAGAAGAAAAGATCCAACCCTAAGGCAGGTAGGTGGCACCATGAACAAAGCACTGAGCCTGGAGTCAGGAAGACTCAAGTTCGAATCTGACCTTACTGGTTGTGTGACCCTGGGTAAGTCACTTAACCCTGTTTGTCTCAGTTTCCTCATCTGTAAAATGATCCAGATAAGGAAATGGCCAACCTCTCCAGCATTTTTGCCAAGAAGACACCAGATGGGGTCATGAAGAGTCAGACACAACTGAAAATGACTGAACAACAAAAGACAAAAGAAGACAATTTGCCACCTGAAGCTAAGCATCTTCTGCTATGGAGATCAAAGGACTCTGCAAACAAGGTTCTGTGGGAATAAGAGAAGAGAGCCCAAGAGAGACTTTTTGCTGATCCCTAGAAAGGATGTCTTCCTTTTCTAAAAGAGCTAGAAAAAAGAGGGGAGACAGACTTTATTTGCACTGAGAGAGGATGCCAGCCCCTGCCCTTCCTCTGACTGGTTAAAAAATAGTCTCAGCTGAGCCCTCAGCTGGAGACCACACACCCACCAGAGCAGCTTCTGGCATGGGCCATGTGTCCTAGCTGAGCAGCATACAGTAGAGGCTGTGAGACTGGCAGGAGCAGTGTGATTGCATCCCTAAAAGCTAGCAGTAGTTCTCTAGGACCAGAGGTGTGAGTCAGGACTCCACTGTACCTGGTTGTGTGCCTTGGCCATGTACATTTCCTACATATGTGTGCCTTGGTTACATGTATGACCCTGGTCACATTATCTGTGCCACACTGTCTAACCCTGAGCATTTCTCAAGGATCTATCCTGGGCTTTCTTTTGGTAATCCCATGGATTTCCTTATCATCTCTATGTAGATGACTTTCACACATACACACACACACACACACACACACAGAGCCCCAGCCTCTTCCCTAAGATGTAGTCCTTCATTACCAGCTATCTATTGGACATTGTAAACTTCAAACCAGATATTCTGGGAATACCTCAAACTCAACATGTACAAAACAGAGCTCAAAGTTCCTTGTGTTCATCTGCTTTATTCTTTATACACTTAGATAGGTACCCATTGCTCTCCCCCGCTCCCAGATTAGAATGTAAGCTCTGTGAGGGGGATTGTTTTGTTACCTGCTGTCGCCTCTCCAGCACCTAGTGAAGTGTCTGCCCATGGTAGGAGCTTCAGAAATGCTTGTCAATTGATTGGATGATTCTACATTTACTACAGTTACTATAAAAAGTTGGTTGTCAGAAACCTTAACTGAGCTTTGAATGTGGCACCTCATCAGCCATTAGGTCAGGGCTGAAAGATAGTGCTGACTCTGAGGGTCAGCACCCTTGGAATTTGGGAAGAGATTGGCAGTGAGACTTGTCAGATTTCTAACCATGTGACATGCTATTTCATGCTTACCCACAGGACTCCATTCAGTTGAATTACTAATGGGATAATGTCTCAAGACTTGCTTAGAATATCTTTATCCAGATTTAGACAAGGACTCATAATGCAAATGGGAACATATTCTGAACATTTGAATTACAAAGGGTGTGTCAGTCTACTCTCCCTGTGGCCCCACTCACCCTCTCTGAAGCTCTCAGGACCAAAGTATCCCTCCCTGGCCACCACTCCCCTGCATATGGTTTTTCCACTCATTAGAATATAAATTCCTTGTGGGTAGGGGCTATTGGGGGTTTTGTATTTATATCCCATTGCATAGTACAGTGCTTAGTACAGAGTGAATTTTTAATAAGTGCTTTCTCATTCATACATATGGGAAATCTTTCTCTATGTAGGAATGTGTGCCTTGTATATAGACTTCAGACTTAATGAGATTTCTTGGGCTTTGGATGCATTGAGTTTAATGTAACCACTGCATACTACTAGCAATGACTACCTACAATGCCAATGTCCACTAAGGGTTGCCATGATATCCCTCTTCATTCCATTGGGAAACTTCCAGGCTCTCACTTAATATGTCAAGTCTTAGGTCATCCTATCAAGGTATGCCTGCATACCTTGAATTACTTCAGAGACCTGAGGGGCCATCCATAGAGAGCAAGGCTGAAGATTTTCCAGAGGTTCAGATCAATACAAGAACAGCTCTGATGAGCCAGAGGTAGGTACTTGATAGGCAAGATCAAGGCTTTTTGGGGGAACTAATATGATAATGAAAGCTGGTGGAAATAGTGATAATGGAAGGAGAGGGAAGAAGATACCTAGAATAAATTTTGGGGTGATATTTTTCCAACTTCAAAAAAATACTAAAAAGCCAAGTATTGACCAAAAATACTATACAAATCTACTAACTCTTTCTAAGGCTATGTCTTATACATCTCCAAGTGTTTTGTATGTAATAGCCATTCTATAAATATTGGCTGAATAAAAGAAGACAAATGGATGAATGAAATCTAGATGCAATGGCATGGTGGGAGGTTCTAGTTTCTGCCTCTAACTCACCAGGTGAGTTGGAGAAAGGATGGGCCAGTTTCCTTATTTGTAAAATGGGCCAGGGGTAGGGGGAGAGGATGTTTATCTCTAAGTCCCCTTCCACCTCTGTTGCTATGCATCCCCTCCACACCCCCTTTAAACCATTTCTAGGTCAAATGTTCTTATAGATCCAATACATAGATCCTAGATAGAGAGCCGGGATGGGTCATCTTCAGGATTATCTGGCCCAATGCCATTGTTTGACAGTTGTATTAGCTGGGGCCTAGAGAGAAGCAACTTATCCAAGATGGTGCAGGAAGCAAGTGGTGGGGGTCTTCTGACTCCAAACCCAGTGCTCTCTCTGCTGCCAGGCCCTGTTTTTATTTCCCCAGGGAGCAGAGTTTCTTTGGGACTCTGGAAGAATGACAAGGTCATGTGAGGTAGGTGGAGGATTCTTGGTTGATGTGCAATAGATCACTTGTCTCCGTGGCATGCTGGCTGTCCCCAGGCCCCGAGGTGTGTTCCCCAAAGAGGGCTGCACACACACTTTGGGTGAAGGAGGAAGCAGCTGCACCTGTCACTCAGCTCCTCACCCCAAAAGGCCTCTGGCCCTGTGCAAGTTCATATCCCAACATGTTTAGCAAACTTAAAAAAAAACCAAACCCCACACCCCACAAGGGCACACTGGATCCTAATCTGCACAAACATGTCAGCAGCTGACTCTCCCCAGCCATCAACTTGGCTCTGTTCCACTAAAGCCCTGCAATTCCTCCCTTGTTTTTTCATCCAAACGTGCCCTGAGTGACTTAGCAAGATGATTCCTACAGGTCTGGGTTATTGGAGAAAGCTCTACTAATGGAAGCAGCCCTAGATCCAGTGCCCCTTTGTGTCCAGCTACGGGGCTCATGGTGGCTTTTCCCTGGTCCTAGCTTTGTTCTCTTTATTTCAGATTTAAGAATGTTCTTGACTGGGTGGCATCATGCATGGAGCAAGGGTTGTCCTTGGTGGCAACAGTCCCTGGGTTCAAATCCTGCTACTGACAGAACCTAGGAAGGACTATACAACATACACTTCATCCTTCTCCTAACTTCTAAGTTAAGAAAATCATGAAGAGTGTGGAGAGAAAGCACCCAGGCCCAGGCACTCAGTCCTGGAGTAATGGAACGAAATGCTCTCCTTTGGTCCTTAAAAGAGATCATTTAAAGACAATGATTGGTCATATTCATGGGAAGTCAAGTTATAGAATTCATCCTCTCCATTGAATTTGGAGTGAGAGGTCTTGGATTCAAATTCTGATTTTACCTCTTTCTCTTGGTGGGACCCTGGGCTCAGTTTCTTCATCTGTAGAATGAATGGGCTGACTGTGATGCCTGCTAAGGTCTCTTCCAAATCTAAATCCATGTTTCAATGAGGATCATGCGTTGAAACTACAAGGAGTTTCAAGGAGAATCCAGATAAATACAAATCAATGGTATAGAACAGAGATCTCCATTGGGTAATCAAAGGGATCTAGGGATTCAGAACTATGTCTGCTCATTTTTTGAGGATGACATCATGGAAGACAACCATCCATGAGGCTGACCCAGTATGACATTTCTCATGCTCTTGTGTCCTTGCCATGTCTAACATTTGGATGATCCAGGGCTGTTTGGTGGAAGATATGTATATTCTTGTACCATGATTTTCTGAGAACTATTGAGTGTCCTGGGGTAGAGGAAAGGGCAAGCATTGACTCTCTGAGGCCTTCCCACCATACCCCCATGAGGATATCTTCCATGATGACAAATAGCCCCAGGGTACCTGGAAAGTCACATCCCAGAACCTCTTTGACTGACTTTCAAAAACTTTTTGCCCTTTGTCCTACCTGCTGAAGTCTATCTCATAAGTTCCCAGAGTCAGGGACTGTGACACCCCCATATTTAAAGACATCTCAGATGCTTTCCAGCATGGAATAGTGTGATCATATTTGACCCCAAACATTCCACATCCATATTGGTTGCTTGACATGTAGACAACAAAATATTTTATAGGAAAGATGTTCTCGGCTAAATATTAATGTCACTTAGCATGTGTTTATGTCAAGTAGGCACAGCCTTACTCCTTGACTCAACTGTAGAAGAGGGTGTTGTTGGCTCTAGTATAGTATCCCATGATGCAGATGATGAGGCCTCCATAGAAGGCCTCCTCCAAGGTCTCATTGTGATCCAAGGATCCTGGGTCTAGAAATGGAAGGTTTCTCAGAGCTATCTCAGCCCACTGCCTCATTGAAAGAGGAAGAGACTGAGGTTCACACTCCAAATTACTTCCCCAGTCCACATAGATGGCAAGTGTCAGATGCAAGATTTTGAACCCAGGTTTTCCTGACTCTCAGTACAATTCTTCATATTGCTTCTTTGTTTTATGGAGGTTCTAATAAGCTAGGAAGGCTTTAGATGGAAATACCTGACATTAAGGACAGCTATGTGGGACAGTGGATAGAGCACTGGGGCTGGAATTGGGAAGACAAGAAGCCTACTTTCATAGTCTGTGTGCAAGGTGATGAGAGTCTGCACCAGGGTGGTGTCAGTGACAGAGGAGAGAAGGAGAAATATTCTAGAGATGTTACAAAGGCAAAATTGATAGTACTTGACAAGAGAGCAAATATGGGAGATGGGGGGGTTGTGAAAGAGAATGAGGCTGATACTTCAGTTGCAAATCTGGCCAACTGAGAGGATCATGGCACTTTCAACAGTAACAGAGGCTTGGAAGGAGGGGCGGGCTTGGTGGAAAATGTTATCAGTCCATCTTCAGGCATGTTGAGTTTAAGATGTCTGCAAGACTTTATGCAGTTCAAGATATTGAATAGGCAGTTGGAGAAATGTGAAGTTGGAAAAGGGCTTATAAGAAGATTAAAGAATCATTAGCATAAGGGTAACAATTTAATCCAAGGGAGCTGATGAGATCACCAAGCAAAATAGTATAAAAAAAACAGAGGGCTCAGGACAGTTCTATGGGAAACCCATGATTAGAAGGTTTGATCTAGACAACAACCTAGGAACAGAGCTTAAGAAGGAGTCAAATAGATAGGAGGAGAAGGAGGAAAGAGGAATAGACTGAAAGCTGGAGAGAAGAGAATATCAAGGAGAAGAGGGTGAGCAAAAGCACTAAAGGTCACAAAGAGATGAACAAGGATGAAGATTGAGCAAAGAACAGTGGATTTGGAAATGAAGGGATCATCAGTAACTATGGGGAGAGCAGCTTGGGTTGGATAATGAGGTCAGAAGAAAATTAACAATAGAGTGAGAGGAGAGGAAGAAGAGGCACCTATTATTGTGGGCAGCCTTCTCAAGAAATCTGTTCACAAAAGGCAGGAGACATCTGGGATGACTGGGGAGAGGGATGGAGGTTCTTCTGAGGTTCAGGCAGACATGAGCATGTGTTGTAGGCCTGGAGCCTAGAGAAGGAGCCAGCAGATTTGTACAAGACATGTATAAGAATAGGGATGATGGAGAGGGCATTAATATAATTATAGCTTTATGAATGACAAAATAACAGGTCACAATGAGAGCACTTATGTACAAAAGAGTGATGACAAGGAGCAGACAAAATTGGAAAAGATTAGTTGATATTTATACAAGTTACTTTCATGATTGATGATGAAGCTACCGCATTTGGACACTTAAGGAAAGATGGAAAGAGCAGCTTGACCAGACTTTCATTATGACAGCCCATACAACATTACGGGGCTCTTTGGTCAAAGTAGGAGAAGGGAAGAGCCAGGTTTTGCCAAATAACCTCAGGCAGCAGACCACATCTGTACAATTGCACAATTCACTGAAAGATGCACAGAACAAAGGAGTTCACTGGCTCTGTCTTTTGTTAACTGAAAATAAGTTATTCAGTAGAGCAATACACAGTCTCAAAGTCTTCCCTATAATAATGTATCTCCCACAGATATGTTAAAATAAAGAGATTCCTTAAAAGATGTCATATCAATAACTTTGGCCATTTTCTTGCTATTAACATCAAGCAAGGCATAAAACAGAGAGATGTCTCCTGGAGAAAGGTATTTGCAGTGTTGTGGAAGACTGTATGTAGAATCCAAATGGATGAAAAATTCCAACAGACAATGTAGTCTGACACATGCTCCTGTTTGCAGATAAGTATGCCTACATCCTCCGAGTCACTCCACATTCCATCCAGCCATTCCCCAAAGCCCTCTTGCCATCTACCCTGATGCTGCCATGCTCCTTGTTACCACTATGCCTCCTAAAATTACAGCCTCCACTTCTGGAACAGTCAGCCTACTCAACTCTGGAATTCCTACCCTGGAACTACATTGTTTCAATTGATGAGTGACTGCCAACCCACCTAAGCCACTGTGTCAAGTTGATCCCAGACCATGCCACACTTCACATTCCATTCCACTTATCCACCTGGTCCATCCTACAATCTTTCCTGTCACCACTTGTGAAACACACCCAAGCCTCTCTTGTTCTGAGCACAGCATTTAAGTCAACATTCCTACTGCTTCTTGAAAGGGTGACAACTGACCTCCTCATGGTTCAACTCATCCCACTGGCTGCCCAGACCAACATTCTGTCTGCCTCCCCCTTCCCTCTTTGCGTTATTCTCCTCCCTCCAGGAGAATGTATAGTCCTGGGAGTCAGAAGTTACTTAATTTGTATTCCTAGCATTTAGCATGGATCCTGAGGCATCATAAATGTTTAATAAATGTTTTTTCATTCAATTCGCTCATAGCATGAAAAATTTCATGATTTCTTAAGTGAGACCATAATCACCCAAAAGATTCAGGTCTAACTCTCCAAGAGGATAAGTCAAGTGGATAAAGAATGTCTATGGTCCTCTTAATAAAAGGATTTGTTCTGTAAAATTTGGATAAGGATCTAGAAGGCCACATGTGACCTTAAGGCGGCAAATTCCCCATCCTGGTTCAGGCTGTGATATATACAGTTGGATTGACCATCCATTGAACTGGCCCATCAGTGTATTATCTTGCACAGACATTGAAGTTGAGTACCACACTAGTCCCAGAATTGAACATGAGGAAAAAGAGAGGGGGTTGGATTCCATTTGAAAAATTCCAATATAATCAGTGACCTTAAGCTTATGTCTGAAATGAAAGCTCCTTTTTAACAGCATTATTCCCCAAGTGTTGCTTGGAATACCTATTCTCCAAAGCATCAAAATTGTACTTCACCCAAGAGGTAACAGTGAAATGCAAAGTGGACATCAAATGACCAATTTGGCATAAGGAATCTTATCTAAGATGCAGGAGCAGAAAAATAGGTGAAGTAGTCATTCACAGGCAACGAGGGGTGTCATATGGATAACCGGGGTGCTGCGTCAGTGCCCTGATAATCTAAAGAAACTTAAAGGAAGGTTTCCAGAACACCGGTTGGACCCCATTTGGAGGATTCATGGTAGAACATGGACAACAGCCAGTGAGAATAGAAGGCATGAATGGGCTGTGACCTACTCTGGTAAAGGGAGATCCCATATTAATAAGATTAGGAATAAATGGGTGAATGGATGGACAGGTGGATGGATGGGTGGTTAGATGGATGGACAGATGAAAAGCAGGCACTATGATAAGTCTGGGGATAGAAATACCAAAGGGAAAAGTCCCTGCTCCGAAGGAGTCTACATTTTAATGGGAAAGGCAACACATATGGGAGCTAGAGTCGGCAAGCTTGAAGAAAGAGGGTGAGAAAGGCCTCTAGTTGGAAAAACCCAGTAGATAGTCAATGATGTAGGGGTGTAATTTATGAGAAAGAATAGTGTGTGAGAGATAGATCTGGGAGTCATCTGTACAGAGGTGAGAAATGAACCTAAGTTAGAAAGACCTGAGTTCAAATCTCACCTCTGCCATTTGTTAGCTAGGTAACCATGGGTAAATCACTTAATCTCTATGGAGCTTTAGTTCCTTCATTAGCCAAAGGGGGATGATAACAGCACTCATCTCGAAGGGCTCTTGTGAGTCTCCAGTGATATCATGTATATAAATGTGAGAGCACTATATGAATATCAACCATTATCGTCATTTTCTTTACAATGAAATTAAACCAGATATTCACTAGGGTCACTTCCAGATGGAAATTCTTTAGTCCTATGTCTTGGCTCCTTCCCTACTTCCTCCAAACATGCCCAGGTCTCTCCCAAAGTGAACGAACGAATGAACGAAAGAATGAACGAATGAATGAATGAATGAGCAAATAAACAAAACAAAACAAAATTTGTTACAAATGTGTATATTTAAGCAAAACTAATCCTTTCGTTGACCACGAAGGGGCTCACACTCCAGCCAGATGCGCAGCCGGCATCTTAAACTTGACACGACCAAAACAGGACGCGTCTTTTCCCCAAGCTCTCCCCTCTTCCCAACTGTCCTATGCCTGTTGAGAGTACCACCAACTCTCCGGGCCTCCAGGCTCACAACTCCGGTGACTGGTCAATGCTCCCACCAAATCCATGTGGCCAAATCTCCTTTTCTACCCTCCCGAAGCTCTCCCTATGCCCCCTTTCCTGCACCCCTCACGCCCAGCGCACGAGTTCAGCAGCATCCCTCCCCGCAATTGGAGCAGTAGCCTCCTCACTGCCTCCACACCTCCCCAGAGCCACCCAGTCCTTTCACAGGCTTCCAGATTTTTATTCTGAAAGCAAAGCTCCAGCGGCTCTCTGGCGACTGGAGGATCAAATTCAGTGAAAGTCCTTCCCAGTCTGGCTCCAGCCGACCTCTCCAGGCTTCTTATCCTACATTACTCCCCTTCATGCTCGCTAGTTCCCAGCCAACCTGGCTTACTGGTTACTCCTCACATCCCAAAGTCGCTACTTCTTCTCCGTGCGCGTGCACTAACTGTTCCCTGTGCCTGAAATGCCGTCCGTCTTCCCCTCTGCCTCCTAGAATCTCTCCTAGCTCCCTCCAAAGTTCAGGTTCAAAGGCACCTCCTCCAGGAGGCTCCCTGCGGTCCCCCCAGCTGCCCCCAGGAGGCTCCCCGCGGTCCCCCCAGCTGCCCCCAGGAGGCTCCCCGCGGTCCCCCCGGCCTCCCCCAGGAGGCTCCCCGCGGTCCCCCCAGCCTCCCCCACGAGGCTCCCCGCGGTCCTCCCAGCCTCCCCCACGAGGCTCCCCGCGGTCCCCCCCAGCCTCCAGTATTCCCAAAATGACTTGTATTTTCCTTGTAGATATTTAGCCTTTCCTTGCATGTATACTTCTATTCCCTGAAATAACGCACGTTCCTTGAGGGCAAGGACCAGTTGGGTCTCTCTCGCACCGGCACGGCGCCTCATGCACTTTAGTGCTTAATAGATGGCGTTTGCTGTCGTTGTTCTGACACGTTTAAAGCGTGTCCGACTCTTCATAACCTCGTTTGGGGTTTTCTTGACGGAGACCCTGCACTGCTTTGCCATTTCCGTCCCCAGCCCACTTTACAGATGAGGGCACTGAAGCAAACAGGATGAAGTGACTTGCCCAGATCACATAGCTAGTACCTGCCTGAGCCCAGATTTGAGCTTTCTAATTACTTGATTTATTGGTCCTAAGTACTATTATCCCCATTTTACAGTTGGGAAAAGTGAGGTTTAGGCATATCATAGGATTTGCTGAAGATCACATAGCCAGAGTTTCTGCCAGTCTAGTGCCAAGACAACATTTCTTAAAGGCATAATGCCTCACCCATAGTCGGTATTTAATAAATGTTTATTCCTCTTTCCTCCCTTTCTGGAAAACCACACTGCCTATCTACCTGTGGGATGTGTGGGGGAAAAAGAAAAAAAAAAGGCTGACCTAGCACCACACATACAACTATTAATATTTTGAAAAATATGTTTAAAATTTACAAAATGAGATAGTTAGGATGAAGCTCCAAGACATCCTAATTGTTGGCTTACAGAGCACGCAAGTGACTCGAGTTGGAAAGCTTTCCCATCCTCATGAAAGGCTGGGCTGCAATAGGTTATAACATGACCTTTTTTGAAATGTAGTTGGAGCAGAGGTTCTCAAGCCAGGATCTGTGTATCTGAAAGAGTTTTTAATATTATAACTATCTCAAAATAACTTACTCCCATTGTAAACCTGATTATTTTATTTTTTGCATATAGAACATGCTTCTGAGCAAGGGCTGATATTTACTTGACTGCCAAAAGGCTCCATGATGCAAAAGGGCTAAGGATCCTTTCCCCCATCCCTGCTACTGAAATAATAATCCACCATCAGATTTAGGGCAATTATTACAATAGTGAAAAGTCATACGAAGGATTAAAGCCAATGAACCAGCCACCTGAAAGGTCCTGAAGGAAATGGCCCATCAACGAGGCAACAGATGGATTTGTTTCCAGATAGCAAATAGTCAGTGGTCATCCTATCTTCTGGTCATGACCCACTTTGTCTTGGAGATGGGATGATGCATTTACGTCACCACCAGCTGAACCACTGGTGAAGCAACAGCTCTCTGTGTAACATAATCACCTCGTGGGATGTAATAGAATATTCACTGAATGTTCCCATCTGATTTATGGCTATCTAAGACAATTTGGGGGCTGCTCTCCTTTGCAAAGGCAGCATGGTCCAGTGGCTAGGGATCTGGAGCTGGAGTCAGAGACGGGGTTCAAGTTCCATCTTTGACATCCATTGATTATGTGACTCTTGGCCAAGTCATTTTCCCTCTAAGGGGAAAATGGGGGGAAATAATCAGTTTATCAAGAGGCAAGCATGCTTAGTAGGTACAGAACTGGCCTTGAAGTCAGAAAGTCATGGGGGCAACACTTACTGGCTTTGTGACTCTAGCAAATCACTTAACCTCTTAGTGATTTAGCCAGCTCTTTAAGACTCTAAGTGACAGAGGAAGCTTGGTCCAGTGGGGAATGTATTCAGAGGACCTACATTCAAATCCCAGCCCAGCCATGCACTAACTGTGCAACCTTGGGAAAGTCACTAGCTTTCTGGGACTCAGTTTCCTCACTTGTAAGATAACAGGATTGGACTAGATACCCTTTAAGATTGCTTCAAGATTTGACTCTATTGTCCTGTGACCCTCAAACATTACAGTTTCCAATATGCACTGGCATAAGAAATTTCTAAGCGCTTCTTAGTAATAAACTAAAAAGTATTTATTTCTACATCATGAAATCACAGATCCAGATAAGGAAAAAAAAACAACACACCAAACTTGCCAGGATTCTCCAGAGGTAAATAAGATCATGCATGTAAAACATTTGACAAATCTTAAAGCAGGGGCCAGTTCCAACTCATCCAGGAGAGCTGATAGTTAAATTTTTAGTGTGAGCATTTGTACCTCAGAAATCAACAAACTCTCTAAACCAGGGCTTGACTTACCCTTTTGTTGATTGTTTAAACTTAACAAAGTAATGGAGAGAATGTTAGATTTTAAAGCAGATTAAACCTCAACATGTGTCACATGCACATTTTTTTTCCTTCAGAGAGCCAGTTGTTAAATCCCCCCAGTCTTAAAGCATTATATAACAACTATTGGGTCACAGAATGATGGATTTAATGCTGGAAAGGGCCTCAGAAATTATTGAGTCCAAATACCCCATTTTACAGATAAGAAAACTGACTTTCCCAGAGACAAAGTGGCTAAATCTCAGGCATTCAATAGCAGGATCAGAATTCAAACCCAGATCTGCCTCTGAACTGAGTCATCTGCACCACTCTGCTTGTTCTTAGGGGAAGCCTTTACAGATATTTCTTTCCACGAATAAGAATTTGACACTTTCATTTTAGAGTGTCTTAGTAATAAGGAAAGACCAGGTGGAATCTAGGCGACCCAATTCCCAGTGTACTTGGCCACTCTGAGAGTTCCTTAGAGAGGTCCTACTCCTAAGTGGGGAAAGAAGTACAAATTGCCCCCTAGATCCTGGGCGGATGTCCAATTGTCCATTGGAAGAGATACTGAGAGAGGGTTGTCTCTATCTGATGGGAAACCATAGCCCCAAATAATTTGCTGTGAATCCCTCCCTTCCAGCCATTGGAAACACTGGTTTCTAGGTCCCAGCCTGAGGGGTGTAGTTTCTGGTCCATAAACAAACAGGAGAATAAAGGCTTTTGGGATGAAGCATCTGAGTGTAAAATGTTCTAGAAGGCCTCTGTAGATAAAGTACTGAGCTGGAATTCCACCGGGGCCTTTCAGTGGGGAGGAAGCCAGCTCTAGTGGAAAGAACACTGGCTTTAGAGTCAAAGGGCCTGACCTGCAATTGTGACTTCAGTATTTGTTACCTGTGTGCCCTGGCCAAGTCATTCCATCCCCCTGGGCCCTCAGTTTCTTTATGTGTAACAGAAAGATGGTCTTAAGGGATAGGATCTGGTACTATCTCCATCTGCTTTGCGGCTGTACCAGAAGGCCCATTGGTCCTCTCCAGATGAAGTCTCCTCTGCACGATGTCTCCCTCATCAGAATGCATGCTTTGTGAGGGTGAGGGACTGTAGCTTCTCTATCCCCAGTACTTAATATTTTGCCTACAGTAAGCACTTCATAAATGCTTATTCATTCACTCATTCATCCATCCATCCATCCAGGACAAATAGCCCATCTGTCCCGATAGCCCAGACTTTGCTCACACTGAAAGTACACTCTGCCCCTGGCTCTCCTTCCACCCATGGGCTGGTACCTCCTACAACCTCCATTTTAAAGAAAGCATCCATCCTGGCTGTAGCTTCATTTTTCTCCCGGTTCCAGTTCTGGCTCTGTCTTTAACCACCATGCCCCTACACAGGTTCATTATTCCTCCTTCAAACAGCCTTTTACGTTGTCTTTCCCTATTAGAATGGAAACACCTTGAGGGCAGAGTCTGTCTTTGTTTCTGCCTATGTTTATGTCCCCAGCATTTAGGACAAAGTAAGCATTTAATAAATGCTTGTTAACTTGATTTTATTTATATTAGCTCTAGGGTGGAAACATAGAAATATTTATGGGGTTAATATTCATATATGTGTATGCATGTACACATGTATGGACAGCTGGGTGGCTCAGTGGATAGACGCCAGGCCTGGAGTCAGGAAGATTCATCCTCCTGGGTTTGAATCCAGCCTCAGACATTTACTAGCTGTGTGACTCTGGGCAAGTCACTTCATCCTGTTTGCCTCAGTTTCCTCATTTGTAAAAAGAGCTAGAGAAGGAAACAACAAAGTTCTCCAGTATCTTTGCCAAGAAAACCCTAAACGGCGTCACAGAGAGTTGGACACGACTGAAAAATGACTGATCGATATGTATGTGAGCGTGTAAATGGATGTGGACGAGCTTTGAGTGAAGAAAAAGGAACGAGCCACATTCTCCTTCTCCCCCTCACCAGCTCCTCTTTCTCTCTAAGCAGCGGTTCTCAGCCTTCCTCATGCCGCGACCCCTTAATACAGCTCCTCACGTTGTGGTGACGGCCAAACATAACATTATTCTCGGTGCTACTTCCTAACTGTCATTTTGCGACTGTTATGAATCCTAATGTAAATATCTGATATGCAGGATGTGTTTTCATTGTTACAAACTGAACATAACCCACAGGTTGAGAAGCGCTGCAAATCTAGGGGGTGCTATGGATAGAGTAATGGGAGTCAAATCTAGCCTCAGGCACTTACTAGCTGTATGGCCCTGGGCAAGTCATTTAACTTCTGTCTGGTTTGCTGTCCTCAAGTGTGAAATGAGGATCTGGATAGCGCCTACTTCCCAGGGTTGTTATGAGGATCAACAGAGATCATTTAGGTGAAGTGCTTAGCACAGTGCCTGGCACATAGTGGGATACTTATTAAGTACTCGGCCCTTCTCTCTCTCTTCGTGGAGGAAAGAAGAGTAACCAGGCAAGAATAAATCAAGGAGGGAGAAAAAACAAGGATTGAATTCACTCCTCTCCCCCTTCCCCCTTCCCCAGGAAGGAGGAGGATGAAAGTGAGTCCTTCAAAGGAAAACTGGAGCAGATTTGGCCTTCTCTCTCCCAGCCTCCAATTCTGGATTCCAAAGTTAAGCTTGGGTGCCAGGGAATGATTTTTAGGATTTCTAAGTTTATAAATTTGTCTGAGTGGGTGTAGGAGACAAGGCACTGGGGTTAGAGACAGGAGTGTCTAGGTTCAAACCTCACCTTAGCTCTGTGACCCTGAGCAGATCACTCGGTCTCTCTGTTCCTCAGTTTCCTCATATGAAAAATGAGGAAATCCTCCTAAGTCCCTGCCATTTCTAAATCTCGAATCCTGTGATTTAGGAGAGAAAAGGAATCCTTGGGATCCTTGGATCTAGCGCTAGAAGGCAGCACAGGGTCCGTGCCCTTCATTGGACAGACAGAACAGGAGGCTCTGGAAGCAGGCCAGCTGGAGCCAAGCTCAGATCTTTCAGTTCTTGGGGAGCATGGGGAGTGTGACAGGTGAAGTGACAACAGCATTCTGCTTCTGTCTGCTTCTCCATCTTGGCTTCCTCATTCTCCCTCCCCCACCCTAGTTCTGATGAAAGTCAAACCCTGGCAGCCGACGAAAAGATGAGATCAAGTTTCCAAATGTGGCCATGGCCTGTAAGCAGGAGAGATCATTGCCCTCCCCCATGCAGGCCACAGTCTACTCGGTACTAAGAAGGAGACTTAGGAACAGCCTCCGGTACTAAGAAGGAGACTTAGGAACAGCCTCCGATCTGGGAGCTCAGCCCATTTTGCCTTAATGCAATGGTTAGTTAGACCCTTGTGGCTTGAGGTGGGGGTGGGAAGGAAGGGTCCTAAGCAGACTTCCTCAGCTGAGGCTGCCTGGGCGGAGGGAAGATGCAGCCGGGCTGATGGTACTTCAGAAGTGGAAAGCACTACAGGGCCAAGCTAAGGGGGTCTTGAGAGATTTGAAACAGTGAAGCCTGCTTAGAGAAAGGGAAAGAATTTGTCTGGGGCCTAGAATTGGAGTCAGGAGGCTGAATTCCAATTCAATAAGCAGTAGTTCTGAAAAGAGTAATTCAAGAGCGATGGTTCTGAAATCAGAGGATCTGGATTCAAATCCTGTCTCCAGACCTTCCTGTCCATGTGACTGTGGGCACATCATTTCACCACCTCAGACTTTGTTTTCCTCTTTTGTTAAAATGAGAAGGTTGAACTAGATCCCTTGGCTTGAAATCCTGAAGCAGGGGCAGCAAAGGAAGGGTCCCTTGGATGTCTACAGGCTGGCTCCCCTCACCCCAATCCAGCTTTCTTTCCTTCTACTTCTGGACTTCTACTACATCCCCCTGCACAAGTCGGGGCTTCAGGCTCCTTATCATCACATTGAGCCAGCTAGCTGGCCTGGCTTAAGCTGGATGGTTTCATGAAGAGAGTATGAGAGAAGGAGCACCACACTTAGATACATCCTTCCCCCTCCTAACCTTTCTTATTAAGTACCTCTTTGCTTCCTTATGAAGGTCTCCCTTTTGGATTCTAGTTTTGTTCCAGAGAGTTTTTCCATAACCATGTCCCTAGACTTTCTTTTCCTTCCTTCTCTTTTCTCAGACATGCTTCTGATGGCCATTTATTAAAGAAAACTGCCAAAGATGGCCTTTCTCAGAACCAGCCCCTCCTTGTGCATTAGAATCACCATGTAAGTTTAAAGCCCTGGAACTACAGCTTATCGGAAGAAGTGTCCTGAACTGTCCATTCCCTGGGGGAATCATTCTTTATTCTTCAACAGGACATTGGGGATAAAGAGCAATCTCTTCTGGAGGAAATTCTTCGCTACTTATGAGGGAGCCTATTCATGTCTAAGGATGGGGGCTGGTATTTTGCTTCTTAGAAGAATATTGACAACTATTTGAGCAACAGTTAATAAGAATCTTTGATGCAAACTTCTCAGATTGACATTAGAGGCCTCTCACAGTCTAGTTCCAGCTGATTTTTCTAGATTAATTTTACCTCACTCTTCTTGACCTGTTCTATCTATAACTATTCCAGTCAAACTGGCCTAAGTGATGTTCCCCTGAACTTAGTCATTCCGTTATCTATCTTCATGCCTTTTACCTTGGGCATCTAGGAGGCACAGTGGATAAAGTACTGGGCCTGGAGTCAGGAGGACCTGAGTTCAAATCTGACCTGTGTCATCCTGGTCAAGTCATTTAACCTTGTTTGCCTCAGTTTCCTCCTCTGAAAAAAGAAGTGGCAAACCACTCCAATATCTTTGCCAAGAAAACCCCAAATGGGGTTATGAGAAGTCAGCCACAGCAAAAATGCCTTTTGCACAGACATTTACATCCCAAGGGTTCTCTCCCTCTTTATCTCTGCTCTTTAGACTACATAGCTTTTTTCAGGGCCCGGCTGAGGTGCCATCTCCTCCCAGAGGCCTTTCCTAATACTTCTCATTATTAATATGCTCTCCCACCTCAAATTAGTCACTTAGCTGCCAAACTGTGATATCTTCCCACAATAAAATGTAAATCCTTGAGGAAAGAAACTTTTTAAAAATTTTTACTTTGCTTTAATTGGCTTAATGAATGGAGAGCCAGCTTTGGGGTCTGCAATATTTGGTCTGAGGCCTGCTTCTGACACATACGTGTATTAGCCATATGGCCCAAGGAACATCTCAGTGATCTAGCATTTCTCTAAGAATTTGACTTGCAGCAGAGAAAGCACCATCCAGCATTGACAAAGGGACATTTCCTGTGCCAGCACAGGTCCAGGGGCGGCCTCTGAAGGCAGGAGGACCTGAGTTCAAATCCTGCCTCAGACACTTGACATACTTACTAGCTGTGTGACCTTGGGCAAGTCACTTAAGCCCAATTGCCCTCCAAAAAGCAAAAAAAAAAAAAAAAAAAAAAGCACAGGTCCTAAGCTACATCTATGTAACCCTTTGTCAACTATGTATCTCATTCAAGAGACTGTTGTTATATCTTTAAGAATGCAGAGATTGATACTGTATCTTCAGGAGCTCAGGTGGAACTCCCAGGGTGAAAGACAAGCTTTGTGTTGACAGCTGGAAGAATCTTGAGAAGGAACTGGATGTAAAGTGTCTCTCTCTTTTGGGGCAGGGAGAAGGGGTGTGTGCATGTGTGTGAGTGTGTATAAGTGTGAGTGTGTGTGAGTGTGTGTGTGTGTGATCCCCAGGAATATATGAATAATTCATACTATGTGCACCTTTGCCTATGGAGACAGGGAGAGAGTGAATGTTTTCACTATAATCCATGAAGATCTCTCAAGAATATTAGAGAAGGGCAGCTAGGTGGAGCAGTGAGTGGAACACTGACCCTGGAGTCAGGAGTACTTGAGTTCAAATTTGACCTCAGACACTTGACACTTACTGGCTCTGTGACTTTGGGCAAGTCACTTAACCCCAATTGCCCTGCCCTCCCCCCTCCAAAAAAAAAGACAAAAAAAGAGGAGAGAGACAGAGACAGAGAGATGCAGAGAGACAGAAACAGAGAGAAGGGGAAGGGAGAGACAGACAGAAAGGGGAGAGAGAGACAGAGACAGAGAGAGAAGGGAGAGGGAGAGAGAGAGAGAGAACTGCTTTGTTTCTGAGAATTATCTTATGTGCTACATTTAAAGGAAATGCTATGGAGAGAAGTTTACAACAAGAAACCTATAAGGAACTCAAGAAAGACTGAAAGACTCTTTCCAGTCAATGCTGAGGGGAAGGCACAGAGATAAAGAACTAATCCTAAGGAGAAACATTAAGAAGTTGTTAAAGAGACTTTAAGCCTGGAGTGAGCCGGATGTTTGAGGACAGAGTTTCCAGAGAAGTGAAGAGGAGTCAAGTCCTGGTTGGTGTTTTGAAGTTTGGGGGCGACTTTGGTGATGATGCTGGTCCCAGACAAAACACTATCAACCACTGCATATACATATGTTTCTTATTGCTCATTTTTAATCAATTACATAATAGGCTTTACATTTATTTAAATATGGGTAAGTGACAGTAATTACTAGAGAGCAAGGAGGTTTTTCTAGCTCACTGAAGAATTAAGATTTAAGTAACTGAATTGGGAGCTTGAACTGATTCATTAATTAATCCTACTACTAATGGCTAATATTTCTATGGGATTTACCATGTGCCAGGCACTGTGCTAAATGCTTTACAATTGTAGCTAATGAGAAAAGATTGTAAATTTATAAGTGAGGAAGAAGTTATCTGACAGATCACTAAATTGCCAGAAAGCTCAGGGTTAATGAATTAAATATATAGCAATGAATCAAAAGGCAGATTAGGGTTGAGTGACCCATCATGAGTGACGTCAGGCTACAGACCCTGGATTCTACATCATTGTAAGACAATACACAGTTATTTCTCACATACAATCTAAATGTGAAGTGTTTGATGGTGCTGCCAACTGAGAACAGCAACATGTATGTTTGTTAGTTTGTTAAATATACATACATATATATGTACATATGTACACAGATATACATACACATAGTGTATGGTATCTCTTTTAAAATGGATATTGATATGTTGAATACATGTTGCATTTAGGAAATAGGGAGTGAAGTTCCCCCAATAGACCTAGACTAGAAAAGTGAAGACATTATAAGAAGACAGGAAACAAATGTTAAAGACTTGTTATATTGTGAGACGATTCAGAGTAAAATCAAATAGGGAATATCCACCAGGTTTTTTGTGAGCTGCTCAAACTATTAGTTCATACAAAAATGCCAGATACTTTTAAAAATAGGAAACAATAATTAGAAACTGATTTACAACTATGAAAAAGAAGATAAAACAGAATTTTTAAAAACTGATTTACATATTCCCTTCTGAAAAAGGTAGAATTGGTTAAGGCTGTAGGCAAAGGAGTCTGACATTGAGGAGGGTGAAAAGGATACCTGAGCCAGAAAGGGATAGATCACTTCTGAGTAAGAGAGAAGCTGGGCCTTACACATGAAAGGGCCAGGTCACCTGTGAGAAAAGTCACAGCTAGGTTCTCCAAAGTGGAAAGAGATCATTTAGCTGTGTAAGAGGATAGAGTCAGCTCTCCAGTGTTAGGCACAATAGTAACATGTGTGGGAGAAACTGAGGGTAGAATTTGTAAAGAAGTATTTGCAGAGTGAGACTCATTGCTGACTAAAGCTAAAGCCTCCTCTTGTGTACGGGCTAACAAAACCCAACAGGAGAAAAATGATTCAGATCCTAAGATAAAAGCTTACAAATGGAACAATACAGATGTTACTTCTGTTGGGCCTAGTGCGTCTCATTATACACACACACACACACACACACACACACACACACACACACACACACAAGACTCCTAGGTAAAGTCAGCATGGGACTTCAGAGACAAAGATCTGGAAGCATTTTGTGAAATGCTGATGCTACTTTGGGATGTGCAAAACACTAAGCAATATATGAAGAAAGAAAAATCCTTATATGTTTTCCATAAAGTTACCTGGAAAATGGGCCCTTCTAAAAAATGTAGATTTCTGCAAATACATGGAGTGAGGTTGCCTGGCCTCTCATAGGAGAAGAAAGGATATGGTACTGGATTAAAACTATGTTAATTGATGAGGGAGTGTCTGGAAGCAGATCATAAGAACTGACCTGAAGAAAAACAAAGTCTGGGCCATCAGAAGCACTTCCAGATGTGGACAGGATACCACACTCCACAGAGTGCATATGGTATTGCAGCATAATCCAACTATAAATCTGGGGTGGAGACTTTGTTCAAGAAAGGACTTGTGTCCTCCCAAGAGAAGAAACATGGGAGAGATGCAGGATTGAACTGGTGAATGTTTAATAACTAATTCTCCAGAAAAAGAGTAAAAGTACATACAACACACATTTAAATTTAATCTGCATTATTAATATTTTCTCTGGCACTTTCTTAAGTCTAGACAATCAACAAAACAATAAATTGAACCCTGACTTGTAGCATTTGATGATTTCACCCTGAAAAATTAACAACCCACTCCTGAGTCAGCACAAGCTGGCTCTAGTGCACCTCCAGATAAACGGGGAGAGACGTGCTGGACACAGCTCAGCATGGGAAGGTTCCTGAAGTAGAAAAAATAGTGGAAAGTGTCCCAGTCACCACCAGTGGAATTATACAGAGTCTAAAAGCTATCTATCATAGCTGAAATTTCAGAGTAAGGATGCCTGAGGAGACGAGAAAGGCCACCAGCACAAGCATATATGCTAAGTTCATGCAGTCTGTGACTTGGTGAAAAGGGGAATGGCCTTTCAAATCTGTGACTCAGGTGAACAGGTAGCTACAGAGACTGAAGAGAGAGGGGAGGAATAAAACCTGAGGAAGCAGATTCCAGGATAGCCCTGAGAGCTTAAGGCAAAGATAACTAGTCTAGATTCTAAACAAAAACTGACCACTCGGATCAGAGCTAGAAATAGTAAACTGGCTTGAATGAATCTCAAAGTAACAAAGAAGGATTAACAACAACATGAACCAACAGCTAGCCTGCATATAGAGCTTCCTGTGTACTAGGCACTGGCCTGGGCACAGCCTGGCTCCAGGATATCTTTTCATGTGTGGACCACAGAAACCAAGCAGGAGATGACTTTGATTGCTCAGGCTCAAGGACAAGAATCTACAGAAGATTTGATAAGAGATAGAACAGAAGACAAAACAGCTCCCCTTGGAGGAACCTGACCACAAAAGACAAGAGATCATACCCATCTGATTCAACAAGATGGTCTTCAGGAAGAAAGTGGCAGACACATTTTTTGCCACATTTATGTCTGGATTGGACATCTGACTAATGTGTGCTAGAAAGGGGGGTGCAGGGTTGGTGTACAATAGGTTGAATCCCCCCAAACAAGTTTGGGGGAAGTAGAGACAGAGCCAGTAATAGAGGTTACCATATCCCCTAAGTGAGGAAAGCTGAGCTTGGCCTGTTGCACCTGGACTCATACGACTCCACAACAAAGTGACAGTTAAGAATAGAAGTGGGAATTGCATACCATCCTGTACAATAGATCTATCCACTGTGTTGCAGTCTCTTATTATGAGACCACTTGAGGAACATTCCATTGCAGCCTATGACCAGGTTAGGAATCTATGAAATAAGTGACAAGTACTATCCACCCTTAGGCTAAAGTCAAGCGAGCCTGAAATTTGCTAAATAGTTGCTCATCCAGATCCAGAGGGCATCTCTGTTGTATTGGCCATAGCTGGAACCAGCTCCAGGTTCCCCAAGATATTATCCACATGGTGCATGCAGCAAGTTGGGACTCAGGGGTTCAGTGACTCACTGTTTAGACCATCCCCACAGCTTGTGCAGAAGTTCAGAGGAAGCTAAAAGGGAATGGTGGCAGAGAATACCACCAGAGCTCTTCATTTCCTCAAATAAAGGAAGGTCAGAGCCAGCCAAATTTGACTTTAGGGACTCTGCTGCCTAAAGAATGGGGAGGACTAATTGAGTAAATGGTGGGAAGGGACAAAGATGTTCTCACTGGAAGAGTAGGACTTGTGATTTCCCTGAGGAACAATGGATAAAATGCCTTTCATAAGACTCTAGACATGTCCCCAGTTATAGCTGAACATTCAATAGAAAAGGCTCCTCTTAATTACACATTAGCAGACCAGAACGAGTTACAGAATGTCTACACATGTTCTACAGTCTCTCCAAGGCAGCACCACTCCATGTCATTACAACTATCACAGAACTAGACTCCTCAATCTCTCCACATGAGGAAACACCATTCCAGGCACCTGATTCTCATTATACATGCATCATTGCTGGTATATGTAAAACCAAACAAACCTTTTATGGGTTGGGTTGTTTAGGGGCTCTTTTTTGCAAGTTTTGGAACTATTATTAAGATCTATTACTAAGAATATGATGGTTATCAAAAGCCTATGGCGTTCACTAGTACAGGGCTTACTGGCAATCAGACTCGGTGTGCCCTTCATGAATTAAAATTCTTGGTTTTGAAATGGCATCTTGCTGAGAACTTCAGAACCTAAACACAGACCAAAATTTCAAATACAGAGGCACACCTAAATAACATTTTAACTGGTGTTAAGTCGTATGCAGCCTCCTGGGGCAGGTGGTGACCTTCATTGATTAGGAATTCATCATTCAACGTTGGACAGGAAAAACCAATATTTGGGCACAATTACCCTCATAGACCTCATGAAATTGAAATTCGATTGGCACTCAGAGAAGGAGTGGAGTCAATCTGTGACATTCAGGACTTGAGTTTGAAAGAAAATAATAATAATAAAATATATTAATACGACATAATGATATAATATAATATAATTAATTAATATAATATAATAATTGCAGCTGAGAACGTGGGACGTTCCCTTGAAGGCTTAGCACCTGTGCATATATAAACAGTCTTACAACATTCTAGCCCTCTTTGCCTCAGTTGTCCTTGGATGACTAGAATAATTGTTCTTACTCCATAATGAAAGTCTATGAAGGCAACTTTGTGCATGCAACAAAGTCAGTGACTGATTCTCAAAGACTTAAGCTTCATTCCCTGACATCCAACACTGCTGAGACAATGGCAGAAACCAGAGCTGTGATGTGGGATTTGGTGCTGGATTGTAACTCGTCTTGCACATATTACCAGGAAGCAGTGGGTGCTCCCTCATGTATGGTACTATGGCTATGTAGGTTTTGCAAAACGACTTTGGGGACATGAGTCAAGAGAGACCTCTTGAGCTATTAAGAAACTTATTTTACCAGCCCCAAATGGTAGCTCTAAATGGTTTCTGAGAAGTGTGTGGGTTTTGCTAGAGCTGTCTAGAGAAAAGATCTGCCTACAACATAAGCAGTGTACTTTGAGAATAGAGGATATCTCAAAAGCTATTAAGTTGGAACTGCACTAAGACTTTTGGGATGCCTTGTATAAATGTTTGCAATTCATATGCATGAACCTTTTGTCTCTAGAAGGAGACAGAATGTGATACCTTTCTATCCCATATGCACAGGCCTGACCAATGAGGGAAAGCTACTACCTTTGCTGAGGTATCATAAGAAAAACATGTCTCTGTATATGGCTTATCTGTCAAAATTCACTCTGATCAAGGTAGAAACCAAATTATTCAAGGATACATTGATCTTGGCAAGGATCAGGAGCTCCAGACCCATATACCATGCCATCCTGAAGAAGACCCATAGGCTGAGTAAATATTTCAACCTTACCCTAATAAATGTGCTAGGAGCTTTGAAACCTGGGAAGAAATCCCAATCATGTCAACATATGGTATTTCTGGTGAGTGAGTGTGATGTTCCTTGGCAGGATGCCACAAGGTTTGGTTGTTCTCATTTGAAAGAAAGTCATTTGTATTTCTCCAATGTGAGTTTTGCTTCAGTTTTGAAGACAATAGAAGGACACCTAGCTAGTGGGTGCCAAGAAAGCAAACTAACACACCCTAATAAGCTGTAGAGAGCCTGGGCAACTTGTCAGTTTACAAAATTATCTCTGATAGGGTCAGAATTCTACAAAGATCATACACCAGAATTACCTATTCCCTGTTGGAGAGACTGCCTTGTGAGACATGGGAAAGCAAAGGTAGATGATCCACTAAGCAGACTCAAAGGAAAAATACCCACCCAGCTGTGGCAGAAAGACAGAAAAAGCTGGTATTGCAATAATTTGGAAAATTGTGATTCTGGTGAGGGAGGAATTGTATATTGGTAACCTTCAGAGTTAAAGTATCCCATTAAGTACATCTCAGTTCAGATGATGAGGGAGGACCTATAGGTAGTAGTACTTTGCTCTATAACCCTAATTATAAAGAGTTTTAGGGAGCAGCGTGACACAAAAGAGACTATGAAGGCCAGCTTAAATCACCTAAACTCAAATCTAGGACCATGGTATATTGCTGATCAGTCACCTAGAAGATGAGGCAGTCAGAGTAGAGGCATAAGGGCTGTAAGGCCAGGCCAGAGCCCAGATTTCCCCACAATGCCCCAGGAAAGCCAGGAGGAGAGGTGGCTACTCACATAGGCAGACTGCACCATGACTTTACTGAACTATGGTTCAGTTTGGTTTTTGCTTTAAACCCAATGTAGATGTATATGTTCATATGCAACATGCTTCTTTAGCATATTATCTTGTACTTGTCTTTTTTCTACCTGTAGTCCATACGTTAGGTTGGTTTACATGCTAGCTAACCCTATAAAATGAAGCTCGGGCTCAAGAAGCTTTGCGTTTGTACTGGTTACAAATTCAGCATGTAAACTGCGAGATACAAATGCTCACATGTCGTCTTCCACACCTGGGAACATAGAATTCAGTGTTTAATCACTTATTATGTTTTGTGCTGGTTGTGAATATTATGGTTCTAATTAACTCTTATCATGCTTCCTATTACTAGTGATTCTGTGTAGTCCATTCTGCAGGTTAAGCCAGCTTCTCAAGCAGGGCTTTGCATGAAGATATGTGGGGAAAAGTCACAATAATTTAACATTATTGTGAATTGTAAATTATTTTCATGAGACTGAAAACTTTTGGCTGTGGGGAGAAATGTATCTCTTCTATCAAATGCAGATCTTATAGAGATTCTTATTGCCTTTTAAAGACCTTAAATATTGGTACTGTGTCCTTAGGAGCTTTGATGGAATCCTGAAGGGATTTGTGCTGACAGTTGGTGTCAATCAAAAAGCAATAATTAATCTCTTCCTGTGTGCCAGGCCCTGTGCTTGTGAATGCAGGTGATGTAGTAAGCTCTGGGGATGCAAATAACCATATCAATAAGGCAAAAACTGTAGCTGTCCTCGAAGGCTCCTGTTCTAACATGTAAAAGTACATGTAGCTAACGAGCTTCATACGAGATGTCACCGAGCAGATGGAAAGTGGGGAGCTGAGCAGAGCAGCTTCCCGAGGGAAGGAAGGAGGGAGGGAGAGTGTGGGTTTGTATCTGGTTGCACCTGGAGGTCTTTGAGCAGAATGTAAGACATGTGTGCCTCTCCCTGTGGAGTCAGGAAGAAAGTATCAGTGCACATCTGGGATCCCTGGGGACTGGGGAGGGTGTGAATACAAGAGAAAGCGATGACTTTCTTGTGAATACCAAAGGAAGGACAAAACTAATGGGGAAATAGAACACATATGCAGCATATATTTTATATAACATATATATTGCATATATAATATAGATACTATAGAGACTATATGATATATAGTATCTTTCTCTACTATACATAATCCATATAATATAGTATATAAACTATATATTATATGTAATATGCTATAAGTAACACAGTATATATACTATGTACATAATATAGGACATGTATTATATGTAGTAGAGAAAGATGTACTAGATATTATCTGTAAGCATAATACTATGCTAACATGACATACATAGCACATCATCTCTCTACTATATAGAATACACAGACATACATACACATGATACTCTGCAAACCCTAAACCCTAATGATCTCGACAAATGTCAGCTGGTATTAAGTACAAGAGGTGAATGAGCTGTAAGTCATGCAATCTGTGTCTGCTCTGCTCTCAGGGCTCCCCCTGAATTCACTGCTGTGTCTCATGGAAAGAATGTTGTCAGGATGTGCTGACGTGCTCACAATTCCTCAGAGACCCTGGACTCTGGCAAATAGCCCTCAGTTGGAGAACTTTAAAGGAAGGAACTCTGACAGAATGTTTGCAGGGGTCCAGTCAGCAAAGGCTCCAGATCTAGGAGTGGCTGGAAGAAGGGTCAGATGCCACCCCTGTGTCTAATGGGGGAGACAGGGTGCCAGAGGCCAGCCTCTGGAGGTGGGTGGGTGTGTGCATGTACATACATAACTGATGAATACATATTACCAAAATGAACAGCTGACCCTCCACCCACATACGGACAGCAACCAAGAGTTGTAATTCTAGAACTCAGAGCAGTCACCCTTCTTTATTCAAATAGCTGCACTGGCTCATGGGAAAGGCATCTGAATCACTGGTCCCATCCTCCCAGCAGCTCTCTGCATTTCTCAAATGCCTTTGCACTGACAGGCCCCTTCCCATTAAGAGCATGATCAGGTAAACTACAATTGCTTCTTCATTCCACTTGCATTGGGTGGGACAAATACTTTGTCTTTTCTGAGTGGATGAGATGCTGTTACTAGATTTAACCTCTTTAGTAGGAAGGGGGTGGGTTGTGGTGGAAAGAACCCAAAAGTTAGAGCTGGGTGTGAGTCCCAGAACTGCAGACTCTCCAAGTTGGAAGGAATCCCAGAGGCCATTTAGGGATGGTCTACTCAGGCACTGAGGGAAAAGATTGGGGAACTACCATAATTGGAAGATGAGGCAGTAAGACTACAAAAGGAGGGTACCCTGCAAACCACTCACTGCCACAAATACCTTGGGGGAACAGGCTGAGCCTAGCCATGTCACTGTGGCAGCAGAAATGGACGGAAGCCCACCTAGTTCCCAAGTTTACCTATGTGTCGTGGTGGCCACCATGATGTCTAGATGTCAAATGTAGTGAGTGAATCCACTGCCAGGGAACCAGGTCAATTCCTGACCACAGTTCCACAGCAGTCAGTGAGGGTGCCTGCCCAAAAGGGGGTTCCCTGAGGCAGTTAGCCTTCCTATTCACCAGCATGGAACCATGCAGAAGAGGTCATGGGGGTCCAAGAAGCACCTGGTCTATTGTGCAGTCAGATAAGGGAGGGGGCTGCTCATTTGATTCCCTCCTGAAACACTTTCCCCCATCACGGCTGCCTTCTAGCTTGCCTGGTTCCTTAAGCCAACTCATCAATAAATATTTATGAAGCGCTTACTGTGTGAAGCACTGGGGATACAAAGAAAGGCCAAAGACAGTCCCCGCTCTTGGGGCGCTCATGACTTAACAGGAACAGCCAAGCCCCAGGCAGGACCAATAGGAAATAAACTGGAGAGGGAAGAAGCCTTTCCCAGCTCTCTCCCCCTGCGATTAACCTCAGTCTGTCCTGTAGAGAGCTCATTGTTTGTCCATGGTTTGCTCTCCCCATTAGACTGAACTCCTTGAAAGCAAGAATTGTCTCTTTCCTTTCCTTGTGTCCCCCACACTGCCTGGCACACAGTTGGTGCTTAATAAATGCTAGGTGACTGAATGGCTGACTTCAGGATAGCAGGAAGCATCAGGACAGGCTTTCTCAGAAGATCCTGTTGGATGGTGCCAGATTAATTCACTCGAGGGACAGCTCTCAGCATGGCCCAGGCAGGGTGAGCTCATCCTACTCAACAACCCAGTCAAACTGGCCTTCTTCATGTTGGCCCTCCCACCTCCTCCCCTTTGTATGGGCTGCTCCTGTGCCTCGAATGAACTAGCTCTTCACCTGTGCCTTTCAGATCATGACTTTCCTTCCAACCCAAGCACCATCTTCCATATGAAGATCTTCTTGATCTCCTGAATTATGAGCACCTTCTCTGCCCCCTGCCCCCCCCCCCAATACCATGCTTTTATTTTGTATATATTCACTGGTCCATGTGGGGCAGCTAGGTAGTACAGTGTAGAAAATGCTGGACCTGGAGTATGGAAGATCTGAGTTCAAATCCAGCCTCAGATATTTACTAGTTGTGTGACCTTGGACAAGTCACTGGACCCTGTTTGCCTTTATTTCCTCATCTGTCAAATGAGCTAGAGAAGGAAATGACAAACCACTCCAGTATCTTTGGTAAGAAAACCGCAAAGGGGCTCGTGGAGTATCAGACAACAACTCATATATGTGCATAGTAGTATTTACATAGCACTTTAAGCATTACAAGAGCTTGGTAAATATCATCTTGTTTGATCCTTACATGATTCTGGGATGTAGGTTCTATTATTGCTCCTGTTTCACAGATGTGGAAACTGAGGCAGATGGAGGTTAAATGACTGGTCCAGAGTCACACAGCTAGTAAGTGTCTGAGGTTGAGATTTGAACTCAGGTCTTCCTGACGTCAGGTCCAGCACTATCTCCACTGCATGACCTTTGGCTGGTCACCTCCTTAAAAGAGTATCAGCGCCTCAAGGGCAGGAATTGTTTCTGACCCTCTTTATATCCCCCAGCACTTAGCACAGTGCCTCGTACACAGAAAGCACTTAATACATGCTGGGTGACTTGCCCAGTGCTACTTTTAAAAGCCTTCCTTCTACCAGTACGCAATGACGTATTTGTAATCCTCAGTTACCATAAGCTATTTACATCACACCAGCCTCTCCAATCAAAATTTCCTTCCCCATTGAGCTACATTCCCCTGGTGTGACTTGACTCCCATTTCCAGAGGACTCCACAGTCCAACATTCAGGGCTGTCAACACAGAACCCTCTTATTTAAACCTCCTAATGGTGCCTCCTGCATGTGCAGGACACATATCCTTTGCTAGATATTTACATGGGCCACATGCCCAGCTCCCAGACTGGAATGGGAGAGGAACTGCCCTGGGTAACAAGGGTGTTTATAGGTTGTGTTGTGTCTGGGAAGGCCTGCTTTTGCTCTCAGTGACACCAGCATTTCATAGAACCATGGAATATATTTTTGGCTACATTTCTCACCATCGGACGGTTCAGGAAACATTCAAATGGCCCAAAGATCCAACTGGACACAAGAAGAAAGCATTTTCATTCCCTAGAGGCAAGGAACTCCTTGTCAGCCAATGGCCTAAAAAGAATTGTGAGATCATAGTGTTCAAAGCTGATGTAGAAGTTGACGTCAATTCTCCAAAAAAGAATGAGTCCAAAAAGATCAAAGGAAAGGATGCTCCAGCGTATAGAACTAGGCATTAACGTTGCCTCCGCTCCAAATAAAAATCACAATATTAACACCTAACGTGATAATGGGGCATGATCTACATTAGTAGAAGGAGTCCCCACACCAGAAATTCTCTCTATTAACAAAATCAGAAATCCTTCACAGATTTGTCCTTTGGGATTACAAAGCACTTTTCTTACAACCACACTGTGAGGTCAGTAGGTTCTGCTTTGTAGAGGAATGCCAAGATGCTTAGTCTCTGTGTCCCTGTTTCTAAAAACAAGAGTCCTGGAATCTTCTGTCTGCCCCTCTCCAATTCATTCTGCATACAGATCACCCTTACACTCAATGTCCTCACACATCATTTTCATCATGTCAACCCTATAAACAAGAATCTCTACTGGCCACCTACTGCCTTCCACATCAAAACCAAACTCATTTGTTGGACTTAGATCTTGGCTCTATTCCATTTCTCTGAATTTTTTTCCATCCATCAGTCAGTCAACAAGCATACATTAAATGCTAAATATGCCAGGCACTGTGTCACTCCCAAACATTCACCCTCCCCTCCAGTTTTGCCATTCTTTTCGTATTCCTTCCCCTGAATACCCTATGTTCACTCCCAAACTCATCCCCTTGCTCCTACTGTCTTCCATTCTTGGAATCTCATTTCTCTTCCCTCAACTTATTTATCACCTGCCCTACCTCTCACAAACTGACTGTGTGACCTTGGGCAAGTCACTTAATCCCTAAGTGTTCTAGAAATCTCTCTAAGGCTAGAAATGACAGAGAAGGTAACAACTTGAATTGGTGGAGGGCATAACCTCATCTAGAAGTTCCCTAGGTTAAAGAAATTACAGGCATAGTTTCTATCCTAATCTATCAAAAAGCCAAAGGATCTCTGGAGATTGAGCCCAGAACCTCCTTGTCCAAAAAGCCTTTCCTGGTTGCTCCAGGTCACATAGATCTATCATCTCACCTTTCTCTGAATGTGTGATATCATGCAACTTAACCCTCAGTTATTAGCCAATGATTTCAGACGTGGTGATTTCCTCTCCTTAAACTTCTTAAGGGAAGAGACTATGCTACGTTGTGTAATCCCACAATCACCTTGTACATTGATTGGTCAGAAATATTTATTTAAAACACTTTGTAGAGAAGCTCTCTTCACTAGCACTCACTTCCCCTCCCTTAATTGCCCCCACCCTACTAACATACGTCCTCAATACCACCTCCTCTTTCCAGTCATTTTTCATGATGCTCTCCCAATACGATGCTTCAGCCAAACTGGTGTACTTTCCACCCCCACCAACGTATTGCCCTCCTCAGTGCCCATAGATTAAATTACCATGTCTATGTAGGTCTCCATTCAGCCATGACCTCTTTCTCAAGCTCCAGCCTCACATCACCAAGTGCGGAATAAACATCAGACTGGATATTCTCTAGATGCCCTAAGGTCAACATGTCCAAACCCTAAGTCATTATGTCCAAATCTCCCCCATTTTCAAACTTCCCTATGCCTATTGAGGGTATGAAGAGGCTCCCGGTCGCCTTGGAATCCTCCCTGACTCCTTGCCTTTCTCCCCCTCCTATTCAGTCACTTGCCATTTCTACCTCCAGAGTATCTCTTGAATCCATCACCTTCTCTCCACTCACATGGCCACCACCCTACTTCAGGCCTTCAGTTTCTGTGACTCAGATCCCTCCCATCTCAAAGCCATCCTCCACAGCTGTCCAAGGGGTCTCCTACAAGCCCATTTCTGACTATGCCACTGTCCTACTCCAGACAAAAGTCCTTTGCATCTATTAACCGACTGGTTACACTTTAGTATACATTCCGTCATTTTAATGGGACGTTGTATTTTATCATTAATTTTAGAAAGAAAGGTTTTGCTCCTTGTTAAGACTCTTCAGGCAGCAGAAAGCAGGTAAAAACATGGGTTGAGGAGGCTTTCTAAAAACCATCAGACATTCGTATAATAGGGATGAGGATGGGACCTGGGATTTCATGGGAACAGGGGACTCCCATGTGAGAAAAGTCCCTCCATCTATGCAGGGCAGCATTTTTCTTTGTAGCTAAAAGTCTTAGAAAGTTCCCTAGGGAATTGAGAGGTTCCGGGTTTGCTAGGAGTCTCACAGCAGCAGGAACTGAGCCAGTCTTCCCGAGCTGGAGCTCAGCTTTCTATCCGTGGGGCCATGTCGTCTACCTAATCCAACAAGACTGACTCCAGTCCTCTGAGGGGGATGGCAGGGGCTAGAGAGGATGGGAAGAGGGAGAGATGGAAGAGAAGTAGAGAGCTGCAGTGTTGGCAAAGTCTGGGGCCCACGATCAGTCAATAAACATTCATTAAGTGCCTACCATATGCCAGGCACTGTGCCCGCTCTGGGGATGGGAAACAAGGCAAAAGACACTCCCTGCCCTTAAGGAGTTTGCAGTTTGACTTTATCTTTTACACCATTGACTCTGCCTTATCCCAGGTTCCAGGGAACTTTCTCCCTACTTCCCTGCACATGCCGAGTCCCTCCATCACTCACTGTGGCCCACCCTTGGGGGAGATACTTCATTTTGTTTTCAAACACATTTGATGTGATGTGACCTAATATACCATACAGGGCAGCCAAATGGAACAGTGGATAGAGCACTGAACTGGGAGTCAGGAAGATTAACCCTCCTCACTTCAAATCTGGCCTCAGAGACATGCTAGCTGTGTGACCCTGGGCAAGTCACTTTACCCTGTTTGCCTCAGTTTCCTCATCTGCAAAATGAACTGGAGAAGGAAATGGCAAAGTGCTCCAGTATGTCTGCCAAGAAAACCCCAAATGGGGCCATGCAGAGTCAGACATGATTGAAATGACAGAACAGCAATAACAGACGTGATGCTTCCAGCATTTTCTGTGCTATGCTCTCCCTTCTTCTGCATTCCTGGAATGCATTTTGCCTTTGGGTTCATTAAGCATATGTGATTTCATCAGTATGGCTAGACCCTCTACCAAAAGAGATCTCTTCTATAACTTAGTAGATTGAGATGCAGAGAGATTAAGCCCCTGACCCATCATCGTGGAATTAATAACAGTCGGGAGTGAGATTTGAACCAACATCTATACTAATTTTGAGGCTGGCACCCTAACCAATAGGCTAAGTTGCCTTTTTGCCCTTCCTTTGCTTTGGAGCAACTTAGTGCAGTGAATTTTGTTCTGGACCTGGAGACAGGAAGGCCTGAATTTAATCCTCCCTCAGGTGCTGACTAGCTATGTGACTCTGGGCAAGTCTCTTAACCTCTGTTTACCTCAATTTCTGAATCTGTAAAATGGGGCTGAAAATACCAACTACCTCCAAGGGAGGATTTCCTAAAGTACCAGAGAAATGGGAGCTATTCTAATTACTGTTCCAACACCTGACAAAGCAATTCTGGATGGCAGAACCTTCTCCTCTTCCTGAATAGACCTGTCATGGATTAGCTCAACAAAAACTCTTCCCACTGTGATCAAACCCTGAGCTAGGAGCTTCTCCTCCCTGGGCTTCCTTGGATAAGGCCACCTCCAATGTCCCTGCCGACTGGCTCTTCTGATCCCAAGGTCACCCTTTCATTTTCTGCAGCTGCTGTGTCCCCGTTAACAAAGTCAATCAATCCATCAGCAAGTATCCATTGGGCACCAGTGTGAGCTGAGGATGCCAACACAAGGAATCACCCTCCACTCCTCCCTGCCAGGCACCTTCTGGGGGCAGGTGGGTTTCAAGTCTACCTGCCCATGAACAAAGTAGCCACCCCAACTCAGGCCCTCATCCCCTCCCCTCTGCATGATAGCTTCCCGACTGGTCGGCCAGGCTCTAGCCTCTTCCCTCTCCAGCCCAGCCTCCACATCAGCCAAGTTCGTATTTCTAAGCCATAGGCTGGATCACGTTGTTTCCATGCTCAAACACAGAGAAGGTGCAGGGGAAGTCACTGCCTCTGCAGTCACAGGGTGTGGGGGCATCTCCCTGCAGGGGTTATTGTGAGATCAAAGCACTTGGCACAGTGCCTGGCATCCAGGAATCGCTTAATAAATGCTGTCTCCTTCCTGATACAGCCCACTCCGCTTTTAAAGGACTGCTTCTCCTCTCCGAACCTGAAACCTCTCTCTCCCCCTCCAAACTTCTACTAGGCATAAGCAAAGCTGCTGGCCACATAGTCCTTAATAAATACTTTTTCTGCTCATTTATCAGCACAGCCTCATAATGGACCCAGAGGGAACCTTAGATGACAGACATCTCATCCAGTCCCTCATTTTACAGATGGGGAAACTGAGGCTTACTGAGGTGAAGTCTAAGAGCACAGTTATTAAGGGATCATGGCAGTGTTTGAATCCCCAAACCACTGCTCTCTCTGCTACACCACACTGCCTCCTCTGGGGCGGGGGGAGGCCAGCACATAGTAAATACTTAATGTATGTGTGGTAACTTGACACAAATGCCTGTCACCTCTCTTCAGGACATTGGTAGCCTTGTTGGGTGTGGCCCCAAGCCCTCAGGTTCAAGGGAGTTCTGCTCCCATTCCCCAGATACAGAGCTGGGCTTCCACAGGAGCTGCCTCTCTCCTCCCTAGAGGGCCCATGGCCTTGCTGTGGCTGCCAGCCTTGTCTAGGGGTTTCGGACACTTTCCTCAGCACTCAGAGTTTCCTGGCACAAGCCTGAAGCTAAAAACAGCCCAGAACGCTGCTGCAGACCAGGCCGGGGCACCAGAACAAGAACAAGACCCTTGCGTGTTCAAGCACCGAGTTATTCAGGGGTCTGTGTGGAGGAGGGAGAAGGCCAACTCCTGGGTGAGAACGAGATGCCCCCAGACCTCCAGACCCTGGGCTGCTCAGAGCCTTGGCTTCCTCCTTTGTAAAATGGGAGTAATAATCCTGAATTACCGACTACCTCACGGACTTCATAGGATCCTAGATTTATTGCTTTTTTCTTGCTTTTTTGGAGGGGGGAGGGCAGGGCAAGTGGGGTTAAGTGACTTGCCCAAGGTCACATGGCTAGTACACATTAAGTATCTGAGGTCACATTTGAACTCGAGTCCTCTTGACTCCAGGGCTGGTGTTCTCTTCACTGTGCCACCTAGCCACCCCAGGATCATAAATTTAGAGATAAAAAAGGCCTTAGAGGTCATTGGGTCCAACCCTCTGGTTCTACTGATGAAAAAACAAAGGACCAGAGACAGTAGATGACTGCCTGGGGTCCTGCAATAAGTATAGAGATAAGAGACAGCTAGGTGGCACTCCAGTGGATACAGTACCAGTCCTGGAGTCAGGAGGACCTGAGTTCAAATCCAGCCTCAGACACTTACTAACTGTGTGACCCTGGACAAGTCACTTAACCCCAATTGCCCTACTCCCACCCCCAAAAAAGTGGAGAGATAGAATTTGAACCCAGGTCTTAGTGACTCCAACTCCAGCGCCCTATTTACTTAGCCACACTATTCCTCTTTGCAGACCTTAAAAAAAAAAAACAACCATAGAAGTGCAAGTAGTGCTTGTTGTTATTACTATGATTTACAAATGGTCGGGCATTCTCTGCTTATCGACTCCAGTTTCAGCTCTGGTCTTGGAAGGGGAGAGGCAGGTACCGTTCACTCAGTGATCACACAAGGCAAATGTCTGAAAATTTCTCTTCTCCTTGGGTTCTCTTGGGAAGCCTCCCACCTGTGCTGCAGCGAGCCTAGAGGCCAGAGAGAGGAGGGGGAAGGGGCTGGAATGGCCCAACAAACACGTCCAATCACACTTGCTAGTGACTGGGCACTGTGCTAGATGCTGAGGCTACATAGAGAGGGGGAAGCTTCCATTCAAGGGGGCAGACGGAACACAACATGCAGAGCAGATGGAAGGTGGTCAGCACTGGTGGGGAAGGAGCAAAGAAGGAGCCTGGGAAGGGCTCAGCCTTGAAGGAAGCCAGAAAAGCCAGGAGGAAAAGCTCAAGGAGGAGGAGGGTTCCGGACATGCAAAGACACAGAGTCAGAGACTGGAGAACACGAGAAGGCCATGGAGCTGGTTCTAGGATGCAGGGAGGCGAGTATCGTGAAAGAGGTCTGGAAAGGCAGGAAAGGAGGGATGATCCAGCACTCCTTCACTCAGTCCACAATCAAGATGGGCAGGAAAGCTGGTGCCAGCTGGCTCTGGGCCGCACTTCCAAAGGGGATTTTTGCTTCTGAGTAGAAGTTGACCTAAATGGCCTGCAAAGGCAAGTCCCCTTCGAACTGTGCAATCTGCCTCTTCTCCCCTAGGACTCTGCTGCTTCCATGTGAACCCTTCTTCCTTCTTTGGCCAGGGAGGGGCACTGCTGGCCTGTCAGCCTTTGCAAACAACAATCATGCTTCCTTCTGAGAAAAGCAATCTTGAGTCTAAGCACTGGCTTTTGGTTATCGCCCGAGTTTGGGAAATCTTCCCTTTGCATGCTTGGGCCCCATTTCCTCTCTCTTTTTTTAAAAAAAAATTATTTATATTTAGTTTTCAACATTCACTTTCATGAGATTTGGAATTCTAAACCTTTCTCTTTCCCTCCCCTTCCCCTTCCTAGGACAACCTGCAATCTGATAAAGGCTATACATGTGTAATCATATTAAACATATTTCCACATTAGTCATGTTGTGAAAGAACCAGAATAAAAGGGAAAAACCACATCCTCTCTCCTTTTCAAGGGTCTTATTCACTGAGGTTTCAAGAGATGGGTCAGAATTTCATGAGCAGTGCCAAAGACAAGGAAATACACACTGCCATCTCTCAGCTGTGCCCTGAGCAGAATGAACTCAGAATTGGCTGCCACCTTTCAGTGACAGATACAAGGCAGCCTCTCCTCTTCCCCAATCTGGAAGCCCAGCATGGAGCCACTCAATTCAGCAAACAATGATCGAGATCCAAGTTCATGGCAGGCCTTTTAGCAGGTACACACACACTTGCTTTTTTGGAGGGGTGAGGGCAGGGCAAGTGGGGTTAAGTGACTTGCCCAAGGTCACATGGCTAGTACACATTAAGCATCTGAGGCCAGATATCCCTAGAAACAAGTATCCCCAGCAAAAAGACAGTCCCTGACCTCCAGAAGCTTCCATTCTACTGGAGAGAACACCATGTCCAAGTACATACAAAGGAAAACACAGTGAGTCTAGGTGACTCAAAAGCCTGGGCACAGGGAGAGGGAAAGTTGATGCACAAGATGGTACCCAGACATGCTTAGAAGACAGACACAAGAAGGGGGCACCTTCTAGGCATGCAGGTCCAGCGTCTCAGAGGCAGGAGGTCATTGGCTAGAAGGGAGGCCCAGGGTGAAGAGCAGCAACAGGAAAGGAGATCAGAAAGGGAGGTGAGATTGGTGTTGTGGTAGACTGTAACTGCTGGCTTTTTGTTGTTGTTCAGCCATTTTTGCCCCTTTCAGTTGTGTCTGACTCTTTGTGACTCCATCTGGGGGTTTCTTTTGCAAAGATACTGGAGAGGTTTGGAAAGGCAGGAAAAGAGAGATGATCCAGTTCATTCTCCAATTCATTTGACAGATGAGGAAACTGAGGCAAACAGGGGTAAGTGACTTGCCCAGGGTCACACTGCTAGTAAGTGTCTGAGGTCAGATTTGAATTCTGGAAGAGAAGTCCTCCTGACTCTCGGCCTGATGCTCCCTCCACTGCACCACCTTACACTGGGCTAGGATTTTTACATACTAGCCTAGAGGCAATAGGGAACCACTGAAAGTTGTTATTATTTGTTTCTTTGGGGTTTTGGGGGGGTGGAGAAGAGTACCAGTACAAACCCGTGCTAGTTTATGATGGAAATCATGTTACCTTTTAGAAACTTCGAAAAACTGCTCCTAGCATCTTGATTCAGGATGTCCCTTCCAAATCTTCCATGAGATACACAAGAGCTTCTAATGTCCATCACTGCCATGCCAAAGGGCAATCTATTTTTAGAGTGGTGTTTCACCCAACATGCCACCTGAGGCCAGGCTGGGCATAGCAGGACAGCAGGGAGGGCAGAACTTTCTAAGGGCAGGAGCCCTGCGCCTGTGAAGTTTATAGCACTTGGGATCAAAGGCATCAAATCTGGAAGGGTCTGAAAGCTTAAGATCGTGGGCTGAGAGCTGGAGAGCGCCTCAGAGGATGAGCCCAAGCCTCTCATTGGCCAGAGGAAGGAAAGGCAGCCCAGAGACAGCTTGGGACTAGTCCGTGGGAAAGGTGGGACTCCCACCTTAGCCTTCCGACTCCAGCCCTCAAACCTCAAAGTCCCATATGCCGAATGGAGAATGTTACAGAAACACAAATTGGTAGTAGTATTTATAGGTTTCTATCTGACTCATTCTATGGTATATTCAACATAAAAATGTCTAACATAAAACATTCAATGTTTAATATAAAGATAAAATGTTTAAGGTAATAATATTTAATAATGTTGAATACAAAAATCTTGCAGCCTTGTTCTAGGGCCAGAAGGGGTCTTATGAGTCCATTTAACCCAGGGTTTCTTAACTTGGGGTCCATGAATTTTTAAAATCCTATTTTGACATCTGTACTTCAGTAAAGATTGTTTCCTTTGTGTATTTTGTTTTGTGCATTGGAAACCCTTTTTTGGAGAAGGGCCCATGGGTTTTGCCAGTTTGCCAAGGGGGTCTAGGACCAAAGAAAAGGCTAAAAAAACCCTCTTTTCTTGAAAGAGGGAATCGAGCCCTAAAGACACTTGGGGCTTGTGCTGAGTCACAGAGGGGGCAGAGTGAGGCATCTGATTCCAAAGCCAGCCCTCCTGTAATCAATCCAATGATTTCTGTATGTGTGCATGTGGTCATGTGCCCATATACCCAGAAATAAAAAGGCAGCCTACAAATCATGGATTAAAGGGCTGGTCTCCAGTGTCCAGGATACCTGGGTTCAAGACTTGCTTTTTCCTCCGCTAGCTATATTAATCCCTCAGTGCTTGGGGCAAATCTTTAAAGCCTAAATGGCAGACGAGCTGATATCTAAAGCAGTGAAGGGAGTTACCACACCTAGACCGAACTAGATCAATGAAATCACAGAAGGAAAAATAAAACTGTGTCTAGCTAGGAGTCTCTTGCTTTCTCTCCATTTCCCTTTATCCCCTGCCAAGAAACTGAAGCCTTTAGAGTTACGTGCCCATTTTCTTTACAGCTTGGCAGAAAGGCATCATGGTAGTGGAAAGGCCACTGGAGTCAGAGGTGTCAGGTTCAAATCCTACCCCTGATGCACATTACACCTCATATGACTCTTAGCAAGTCACTTTACCCCTGGGGGGGTTCAGTTTCCTCATCTGCAAAGGAGAGGGTTGGAGTAGGTCAACTTTGGAGTCCCCTTTGAGCTCCCAAACTATGACCCTCTCCTTAAATAGAGATCAAGCTAATGTAAGAATGATACTAATAGCTAATGATTTATAGAGCTTTACAAATATGATCTTATTTGTTCCTTGGGGCTATGATTATCGCCATTTTACAGTTAGGAAAACAGAGGCAGGCCGATGATGGAACTTGCCCACAGTCATACAGCTAGATAAATGTCTGAGGCAGAATTTGAACTCAGATCTTCCTGACTTGGCCACCTAGCTGCACAAATTCTTCCAAGCACAGATGAAATCATAACAGGTGAACTCATTCTTTGAGTCAGGAGAGATTTTTAATGCAAAGAAACAACTTTTTCCAATGGCACCATGAAAGGGGCCAGGGATGCGAAGGAGGGCCCCAAGGCAGGTTGCTGTGGGATGAGGGGCCCTGAAGAGCAGAGCATGAAGGGGGGGGGAAGGCTGGCATGTTGGTGTAGTGGGCAGAGCAGGGCACTGGCATTTGGAAGATAGGAGTTCAAATCCCCCATCCCACACTTATTCATAGGCTGTGTGGTATGACTTTGGGACAGTCACTGAACCTCTAAATCTCAGACAATTCTTGAAACTGGAGTTACTAAGCAGAGCTACGGAGGTTGTTTTTGTACAGGGTCTCCTGATGCAGAGGTGGCAAGACTTTGCTTGGGCAGTTTGTTTGTCTTCATTGCCCAGTGAGGGACTGGGAGGAGATGGTCCCCAGGAGCCCCTGCAGCTTCCTGGCTGCTGCCCTTCTGGGATTGGGAACACAAGCAGGGCATCTATCAGAAGACCAGGCACACATTTCCTCCTATTGCAGAATCGAAAGGAGGTGCTGAGGATCTCAAAGGGCATTCTCTAAGGTCTTCTTGTGCCCCCTCGACAGGACATTCCGTGTCCTGATATAAAAAGGATTTTATTGGATGACACCAGAGAGGGATCTATGCGCCTCAGAACCTTCTGGCCTCTGTTCTCCATTCTCATCCCTTTCCCAGCTGGTGCTGGGATATAGCTTGAGCCATGTTGAACAGAAGAATTTCAAGGCTGATGCCAAGATCGTGAGTCTGCCTGGGTGACAGGAAGGAGGGTGGTGCACTCCACAGGAATGAGGCAGATGTGAAGGAGCCGAGAGTTCATTAAATGCCTGCCATGCTCCAGATGTTGCACAAGTAACATCTCATTTGATCCTCACAACTGCCCTGGGAGACAGGCACTGTTATTGATCCCATTTCCCAGATGAAGAAACTGAGACAAACAGAAGTTAAGTGACTTAGTGGGAGACAGGCTCTTATGTATTTGCTTTAAGATGTCCATGGGCCATGCAGTTGGAATCATCCAATTGGCTTGTGGCAATGTGGAGCTCAGGAAAGAGATTAGGAATCATGGGATCATTCATCTGCCGAAGGGAGCTGATTGGGTCGGGGCTAAGAGAGTCAGAACATAGAAGAGAAGAGGGTCTAGGGCAGAGCCCAAGCAGATCCCCCCTCCCTAGAGGAGTAGTGACCCAATAAGGCTGAAAGGAGCACAGTCCCTGTGGGTGCTGAGGTTGGCACAAGGGCTGGAGCCACCTGACCTCTGCAGTCATGTACCCCAGTAGCCCCTTTATCTTTTCTCAACCCCATGTTTGCTTCCCAGCTCCTGTAAAGAAACTATTTGCTGCCAAATCCTGTTTCTACTACTTGATCTGTGTGACCTTGGGGAGGTCATTCACCCTCTTTCAGCCTTGATTTCCCTTATGTAAACCGAGGGTGTTGTTTAGGCAATCTTCAGCCCCCTGGGGGGGCCACTACTTGGAGCATCTCTGGCCCAGGGGAGGAGAGCAGGCAGCACTCTCAGCAGCCCATGGTAACCTTTTGCTAATAATGAGGCCAATAAAGTTCCAGAGATAAGTGCGGTTAGATGTCATTCCGTCCCATTAGAGCCGGAGTCCAGAAGATCTGAGTTCAAATCCTTCCTCAGATATTTCCTAGCTGCATGACCATGAGCAAGTCACCCTGCATCATTTTCCCTTTCTGTAAAATGATGGGGCTCTGAGGCCCCTTTCATCTCTAATTCTATGGCCCTCTGATCTGGCATGTGCAAGGAAGGCAATGTGCTAGCTGTCAGCTTCTTGCTGAGCCCCCAGGATGCCTGGGCATCAGCACCCTGCATGGCCCACCAGGATGGATTTGCTGTTCTGGGCTCTGGATTGGTTTGACTGAGTTGATGGAAAAGAGGCATCTGCTGAATTTAATTTGTGGACTTTGCAGAATTGAAGAGGTAAGTTTTGGTACGGAATCATATTGATGAATGAATTTTCCTTTGTTTTACTTTTTGATGAGCACGAATTAAATGTGTGCCGGTGCTAGGCACGGGGGACACCAAGCCAGGGGCAGTGGCTGAGGAGGGAGGGGCTCCTGGGCCCTGCTGAGAGTTGTAGAACCACGAGTCAGTGCCAGAGCAAAAGCCAATGCCTAGAACCAAGCAGGTGCTGAAACCTGGTGGACATGCAACAAAAGGTCAGAATTCACACCATATGGATAAGTAAGGCCAGACCCATCTTCACTGGAGCAATGCATTGTATGAACAGGACCAGCCAGACCCCACCTTCACTGGGACAGAGCCTTGTACAGACAGGGCTGAGCAGGCCTGGTGACTGGAGGTCACTAGCTATTGACCCTGAGTGTTTTCAGTCTGAGGACAGGGAAGGGGCTCCTGGGGCAGAGCCATTAGCCTGAAGGACTCCAAAGGTCCCCGGGAGGGAGGCTTATTGGAGGGAAGGCTTGGTCTGCGCTCTAGCAGCCTGAAGTCCTTTTTCCTTCTAGGGAATCCCACTAAGGCTAGCGCCATAAGTCTGGGGCTGCCAGAGAGAAGAGGAATGGATGTGCCCATCTCTGTGTGGGCAGGGTCATTGACTGCAAGCTGAAAGCAGCTTAGATGTCCCTGAGCCCAAACCCTTCATTTGATTGAGGCAGAGCCGATGTTCAGGAGAAGTTAAATGATTTCTTCAAGGCCACATGCTTCTTAAGTGGCAGAGCTGGGATTTGAACCCAGCTCCCTTGACTCCAAAGCCATGACTCTCTCCACCGCATCACACAAGCCCTCTAATGTGAGGTCTTCATAGTTTCCACCACGTCAGACAAAGCCTCGCTTCAGTCGGACACCCCGTCCCCTGAGTGTCGCCTCCTTTCTCGAGAGATGGAGACACAAAACAGGCAGATTTTCCTGGCAGAAAGCCAAGCTTGAGGAGTGTCCCCCCCCCAAAGGCCCATTGATCATTGAGAGCCCCCAAACCAGGGCCGCGTGCATCCAGTTTCAGTCCTGGGTCATGGATTGCACGTTGAATAGGCCAGGACACCATCTCACGCAAGACCACGGGGGTGCTTTGGTGGGCAGGGCAAGGATCGTTACTGGCTGCACTGGGGATTCTGCGGGGATGGAGACCTCCCAGGTAAGGAAACTCCTTCTCCCAGTGCTAGCCAGCATCCACCTTGCAATTTATGGTCCTTGAGAGTCACCCTAAAACACCCGAGTGAAGTGATTAACCCAAGGTCCCAAGGACAGTGTGAGATGGCTGGGACTTAAGCCCAGGCCTCCCTTCCTTCAGAAGCAGCTTGCATTCCAGGTAGCTCTCTTCTAATGGGTCAGACCTCAGGCTTCACTGGCCCTGGGAGTTAGGTAACCGGCTGGGCCAGGCCCATTAACAGTAGTTGACTCCTGAGTGTTTGGGGCTTGTGTAATGGGCATGCAAAGTGGGGAGGGAGACAGCATGGTACAGAGGAACAAGAGTCCTGAGTCTGGAGGCAGAGTCCTAGCCCCAGGCTGACACTAACACTGTCACCCTGCCCAAGTCACTTAGCTCCTCTGGGACTCAGTGTTTTTCTCTGTAAAATGGGGATGATAATGCTTTCACTTCCTACTTCACAAGAGGGATGTAAAGAGAGTGTTTTGTAAGCCTAGCAGAACCCCTAAAAGCATGAAATCCCAATGATTTCACAAAGCCCAGATGGAGAGGAGAGGATTTCTCAGCTGGACTTGGTGCCCTGTCCAAGTGGTAGGGACTACCTCATCAGGGTCAGAGGCAGGCACAACCAAACTAGGGGCCCCAGGGTTCTCTTGACTTCATTAGGAGCTGCTTCAGGGAAGGAATGAGGCGTGGGGTTTGGATGCCATTTTGCCCTGTCATTGCCAAGCAGGCAGTTGGCGATGCCTGGTATGCGGCTGAATTAGCTCTGAGATCAGAGCCAGTCTGAGGACCCTGAAGGAAATGCTGTACCCAGAGTGCCCTAGGGGCAAGAAGACAATGGATGGAACCAGGTTGGGCCTAGAGTCAATAAACACGCACTGAATAACTAATTAAGCAGGCTAATTAATTAATGGCAGAGGTTTTGGGTGGCCCAGGGCTGGCCACAGCAGAGGGTTGGCAGAACTTTTGAATGCTAATGCCATTAGTCTGTAGACCAGGAAGAAAAAGAGCCTGTCTCTTGATCACATTCCTGGAGGAGAATTATGAGCAAGGATTGGGTTTTCTGTTTCTGTTTTTGTCTTTGTATACTCTACATCTGGCATATTACCTTCCCCAGAACAGAGCAGGGGCTTAATAAATGCTCGTTGAGCTAGATTGGATTGTAAATCCAAGGATCTGGGTTCAAATCCTTGCTCAACAAGTCAATAAGTACTAATTATTTAAGTATCTACTGTGCGCCAAGCACTGTGATAAGCACTGGGGACACAAAGAAAGGCAAAAATTGGGTCCCTGCCCTTGGGGAGCTCAGTCTGATGGAGAAGACCACATACAAGCAGCTATGTTCATTCATGACATATACAGCATAAAGGACTGAAGATCTCAGTACTGAGGGGAATAGGGAAGGTGAGAATTTAGGTGGGGCTTGAAGTGAGCCAGAGAACCCAAGAGGTAGATGAGGAGGGAGAGCATTCTAGGTAGGGGGCACAGCCGGTGCAAAGACAGTGGAGGTGGGAAATCCTGAGTCATGTGCTAAGACTATCACTGGATGGTAGAGAACACAGAGGGGATTAAACTGTAAGAAAACAGGAAAGGTCAGAAAGAATCAGATTATGAAGGACTTTAAAGTCAGACAGAGCTTTATGTTTGGTCCTGGAAGCTTACTTCCTCTGTTACTTCGGGCAGCTGTTTTAAACTTCTCTGAGACTCAAATTGTGGGTTTGTGATGATTTCCGAGGTCCTTTCCAGCTCCAAGGTCTATGATAAGGGGAGGTGGTAAGGTCAGGGGCAGCTGGGTGACACCATAGTCCATAGAGCACTGGGGCTGGAGTCAGGAAGACTCATCTTTCATGAGTTCAAATCAGACCTCAGACACTTACTATGTGACCCTGGACAAGTCACCTAACCTGTTTAACTTAGTTTCCTCATCTATAAAATGAGTTGGAGAAGGAAAGGATGTACCACTCCTTTATCTTTGCCAAGAAAACATGCAGTCAGATACAAAATGACTGAACAACAACCGCTAGGTCTGTGAACACAGCACTAGTCTTGGAGGCAAGAAGAGCTTGGTTCAGATCCTGCTTCATGTACCTGAAGCTGCATGATCCTGGGCAGGCCATTCAAGGCCTCTGTCACTCAGTTCTATCATTCATAAAGCAGGGATCAAAATAGCACCGGTCCCTGGGGGCTATGAGAACCCAGCCAACACACGTCTAAGGCACCTTGCAAACCTCAAAGCGCCCCAGCAGCATCCACTGGGATGGGGATTAGCAAAGAATGCCAGCGAGGCATGGGTTCAAGTTCTGCCTCTGGCCTTGCTGGCTGTTTGACCCTTCTGTCTTTTCCAGCTTTAAATCTCCGACCATCTGTGATCCTGTCACACGGCCCAGCACAGACATGCCACTGTTGTCGTGGTATCGCTTATGTCTCAAGATCTAGAAAAGGAAATGAGCCCCTCCCCTGCCAGATCACGGCAAGAATGAAAACCCAAGATCCATACTGAGGCCTGAACTGCTGCTCCTCTGGGGAGGGAGGTAAAAAACACAATAGAACCTGCTCTTTGACTAAAGAAAGCTGGGCAGGCTCAGCTGTCAGTCCCTTGAAAGGTGAGACAGAGGGTGAGATCCTGCAAACAGCCTGAGGATGTCCTTGTTCCAGGAGCAGGAGGAGGCCCAGTCTCAGTCCCGACAGGGCCAAGACACTGGTGAGACTATGGAGTGTGTGAGCAGAAGAGATGGGGAGGAGGAAGGCCTGGGCATTTCCACTTCCAGCTGACCCTCAAGACGGAGCCTCCAGATTGTGTAGGGGGAGTACATACCTATCAACACACTGAGGATTTAGACAAATACAACCAAAATGCACTCTTTATAGAAATAAGGCACCTGGGTGGTGCAACGGCTAGAGCACTAGGCCTGGAGTCACAAAGACCTGAGTTCAAATCCTACCTCAGACAGTTATTAGCTGTGTTACCCTGGGCAAGTCACTTCACCTCAGTTTCTTCAACTATAAAATGCGGATAATAATAGCCCCTACTTCCCAGAGTTGTCATGAGGAGCAGAAGAAATAATATTTGTAAAGCACTTAATGCAGTACCTGGCACACAGCAGGGACTATATAAATGTTCATTATTGTTATTAAATATAGACAGAACTGAATAATTTGTGAGGTATTCATTGCTCACGGTTAGGCCATCCCACTCTAGTAAAAATGACAATACTCCCTAAATTAAGTTACACATTCAAGGAGATAATAATCCAACTACCAAAAGATTATTTTATAGAACTAGACAAAATAACAACAACATTGATCTGAGGAATGAAAGATAAAGAGTCTTAAAGGAAATAATTGGAAGAGAAAAGAGAAGGAGCTCTACCAGCTCCAGATCTCGAACAACACTGCATAGCAGTAACAATCAAAACTATTGGTATTTGCTTAAATAAAAAAGGAGAAGCAGAAAGTTGATCAATGGAACAGACTGGGTACATGATGCAGAAAAGCAAACGAATGTACAGCAGTGGTATATAGCAGCAGCAGCAGTAGTAGTAGTAGTAGTAGTAGTTATAGTAATAGTAGTAATAGTAGCAGTAGTAGTAGTAGTGGTGGTGGTGGTAGTAGTAGTAGTTACACTACTAGTAGTAGTAGTTATAGTAGTAGTAGTTATAGTAATAGCAGTAATAGTAGTAGTAGTAGTAGTGGTGGTGGTGGTAGTAGTAGTAGT
>CM053583.1:202179339-202214918 GCA_028627135.1 Pseudochirops cupreus
ACCAAAAAGTGACATAGGAGAGAATAGACTGGGGGAGGGGGGAAACACTGGGATGGCTGTTTTGGGGTGGTGGGCAGGGGAAAGACGGGGAGAAAATATGTAACTCAAAAAAAATTTAATAAAATAAATTTTAAAAAAGTAGTAGTTGTAGTAGTAGTAGTAGTAGTTATAGTAGTAGTAGTAATAGCAGTAGTTATAGTAGTAGTATATAGTAGTAGCATGTTTGAAAAATCTTAGGAATCTAATCACTGGTGTAGGGGACTCACTATTTCATAAAAACCTACTGGGAAAACTGGAAAAGATTCTGGCAGAAACTAGATTTAAGTCCCAAACTCACACCATACACCATAATAAGCTTCAAGTAGATGCATGGCTTCAATGAAAAGGCTATCTCATAAACAAATTGGAAGAAGAGGAAAAGAGGCACTTTTCACAAATGTGAAGGGGAGGGGGAGGGGAAAGTTGTTGACCAAACAATGGATAGAAAGGATCAAAGAGGGCAAAATCGACAATTTCCAATACATACAATTGAGAAGGTTTTGCACCAATAAATCAATGTAGTTGGAATAAGAAAGGGAAAGGTAAATATGAAAAAAGAATCTTTCTAGCAAATTTATCTGAAAGATAAAATATTCAAGGTACATAAGGAATTATTACTAACATATAAAAACAAGAGCTATTTTTCAATTGATAAATAGCGAAAGTATATGAACAAACAATTCTCTCTTTTTCAAAATTTTGATTTTTTTCAGCTGTGCTTTATCTCCTGTCGCCTAGTCTCTGCCCCATCCTTTGAAAAGGCAAGAAATATTATATATATGTATATATGTGTATGTATATATTATACACACACACAATTATCTTTCTGCATCAGCCAGAACAAACAATTCTCAAAAGAAATTCAAGCTATTAACAACATGAAAAATATTGCAAATTACTTAATAATAAGAGAAATGCATATTAAAACAACACTGAGATTCTACCTCATTCCCATCAGATTTGCAAAAAAAAAAAAAGCACCCATTTTTAAGAAGCAAAATGACCATTATTAGGGAATCTATGGGAGCAGGCCCACTCATGGCCCTGGGTAGAGCTGGGAATTGATCCTCTCACTCTGCAAAGCAATCTGAAACCACTCCCCCCAAAGTCACTGAGTCGCTCGTATTCTTTGACTCGGCAATACCAATGCTCAGTTTGTACCCCAAGGAGAAAGAGGAAAAACATCCATATGCACACAAGTATTTATAGCAACACTTTCTTAGACCAAAGAACTAGAAATAATATGGTTCCTCATCAACTGGGGAGTGGCTGGATGAGTTACAGTGTATAAATGTAATGGAATACGTACGCCATTTTGTTATCCTTCTTATTTCCAGTTGTGTCTGATTCTTTGTTACTTTTTTAGGAGGTTTTCTTGGCAAAGATATTGTAGTGGTTTGCCATTTCCTTCTCCAGCTCATTTTACAGATGAGGAAACTGAGGCCAGGTTGGAGCTGAAGAAGATAAATCTTCCTGACTCTGGGTCCAGTACTCTATCCACTGGCCCCCCTACCTGCCCTATTATTATTATGCCATAAGGAGTGGCAAAAGGGGGAGCAAAACTTGGGAAGACTTTGATGTACTGGTGCCGACTGGAAAAAGTAGCTTCAGGAGAACAATTTACACAATCGCTACAACATTGTAAAGGAAAGAGCTCTAAAATACCTAAGCAGCTCAGCTTCACTTATCTCTCTGATCATCACATTGTCCAATTAGCACTCCAGAAGACAAACACTGATGCAGGCTAACGCCCTCCTGGCGCAGAAGTGACAGACTAGAGATGCGCACGTTTTCAGATGTGACCAATGGATGGACTTTCTGTACTTATTTGTTACAAGGCAAGGCTTACAAGAAAAGAAAGAAAAGATTGTTAATGAAACAGAAAGTGCAAAGGGGGAACATGTATAAACAGGGTTGTGTTGGAATGACCAAGTTCGTCAATATGTTGGGTTTTTAAATGAGTTAATAAGCCATCTGATAGACACACAGTCATGTACTGCATTGAGAAATGCTTTTATTTGCCCACGTTTGTCAAGTTCATAATAACAAAAAAAGAAAAAGAAAAACTGGGAGGGGGAGGGGACCAATAGGTCTTTTTAGAGCTCAGCTCATAGAATATTCAAACAAAAATTTGAGTCAGAAGAGCTGGACACGTCACCTGGCTTAGCCATCTGGGTGACCTTTGGTAGTAACTTCTCTCTGATCCTGTTTCCTCCTTTATAAAATGAAGGGAGAGAATATTTTTCTTCATAGGTTCTTAGATTCAGGGCTAGAAGAGTCTTCCAAAGCCATCCAGCCTCCCTCCCCATCCTGTGAAGATGATGTGCCTAGCTGGGCCAGTGTTCTTTCTACGCCATACTTTCTTGCTGACACCAGGCAAGGCTGGCAATGCTGTGCCCAGCATTCCCATCTACTTCCCAAAAGATTAGAGACTCATATAATATTAGAGCTATCCCTTTGAGCTTGAGAAACCTTCTACCCCAGGTCTTCCTCCTTCAGATTCAGCCATGGAAATTCCTGGATTCTAATGGCCCTGCTTCCCCATTGGACACAGCTTCCAAGCGCTGAGTTCCCAGTGGCGGTGGACTCAGCGAAGCTGAGAGCTAACCTCTTTCTCTGCCAGCTCAGTCTACCTTAGTCTGGACCACATATCTTAGCACTGCCATTTCCCCACTGTGACCAACAGAGGGACAGGAAGCAGGGGCTAAGCCCTTCAGATTTTTCTAGAACTAAAACCTGGGCCCCAGAAACGACCCAGTGAGGTTATTTGATCATCTGGAAAAATAGTCCCGCCAGACCAAGGCGATCTACCACAGCCAAACATAAAATCTGTTAGCATCTGTGACAACCTCAAAAAGTGCATGCAGATTGCTGGAGAGGGAAGAGGGGTCTGTGTAAGCCCCTTCCCAATGATTTAGAACGTGTTTTCCTTTGAACAGAGCCCATAATTACCTCTTCTAGTGAAGACATCTCTTTTAAGATGGGTAAAGGGTTGAGGTCATCCCCTTCTCCATCTGCCAGATGCCATGTTTTCTCTTGGCCACTTAGATTTACACCCAAATGGATTGGAGAATGATCCAAGAGCCACGGGGAATTCCAGGCTAGCTACGTATGGTAAAAGAACCCACACAAGACAATGTGCTGTAGTTGGAAAGAGTGTTAAACTTGGGGTCAGGAAGTGCTGAGTTCAAATTCTGCCTCAGATCCTTACTAGCTATGTGACTCTGGGCCAACTGATTAACCACCCTGGGCCTTGGTTTCCACATCTATAAAGTGAAGGGGACACTAAGGGCTCTTCTTGCTCTGAACCTATAATCTACGATTCTGTGAGGTTGCTGGCCAGAGCAGCAGAAGGGCACAGGGCAGAGGAGCAGTCATCACCATCCCCCTTGGCCCTCCTCGGCCACACTCACTCTTTTGAAAGCTAACAAGATGGAGGGGACAGGTGTCAGGGAGCTCTGGGCTGGAATCTGACCTGTGACACTTGCTAGCTGGGTGAGCAGTGGTCCTCTGGGCAGTTTCCACTGAGGAAGTGTGTTGTAGAGCACTGCAAACGTCAAAGGCACTGGAGCTATCGGTCCTCAGCCAGCATTTTGTGGCTCGGTGGCCCAGGGCACAGAAGTGGTCAGAGCTGGCCAAGGAGTCTAGGTCTGCCCTGGCATTGACCTGGCTGCCCCTCTTAGCCCAGAGAGGCAGAATGTGTTGGGTTTGAACTTCTAGCAAAAATCACTTAGTCTTTTCGAACCAACCTTGATGGGGAGCTTAACTAATTGTGTTTGGCCCTGTTTATAGTTTCTTTAATTTTCAGATGTTGCTTCTGATCCAGGGACAAGAATGGCCCCCAGATCATCCAAGAGTGATGTTGTGCTGCCCTCTAGTGGTGTGAGGCCTCTAGGACAGCTTCCCTGATTCCTCCCTCTGATTTTGTGACCTTTGAGCTCTCTATAGGATCATCAGGGTAGAAGAGAAAGAAAGCTTAGTGAGCATCTAATCCAACTCCTGCACTAGATAGAAGAAGAAACCAAGGCCCAGGGAAGGGAAAGTGACTTTCCCAAGGCCTCACAGTGCAAAAACTTCCTTTTTATCTGCAAATTAAATACACTGGGTCAGGCACCCAGGAGCATGGAGGGCTCTTTTCCAATACATACCAGTAGAATTAGGGAGCAACACAGAGTACCAGATTGGAATCAGAGGCAGCTCCCACCATGATACTGGCTGTGACCGTACATAAGCCAGAAAACAACTTCTCTGGGAACTCACAGATCTCTCGTGGATCTGCCTTGCTGAGGGGAGCTCCCACACTGGGAGGTTCCCAGGCTGTCAAAATCATCAATCCTTCAGGCATCCAAGTAGCCATAGATATCAAAAGGCACTTGAATAAAAGGGACATTTCTCCATTTCACTTCTGTTAATGATAGAATGAGTTACAGACAGTTCAGTAGGAAAGGAGAAGTGTAGAGGTGTGGCTCAGGGATCAGCTGGTACCTGGCTTTAGAATCCTCTTAAGGCTAGTGGGAATGGGGGGGGGGGGAGAAAGAGAAAGAGACAGACAGATAGAGACAGAGAGAGATGAGGGGGGAGGAACAGAAGCAAACCAATCAAGGGTAATGCCACAGGAGACAAGAAAGAAGACAGTACCAAGGAGGAGGGGATGGCTTAGGAATTAAATGCTGGAAGTTCAAGGATGGAGAATGGAACTGACTAATAACTGCCTAAAAGAAGGCTGCTGGTTACTCCTGGAGACAGGTTTAAGTAGAGTGGCCATCACAGAAGCTGGTCTACAAGTGGCTAATACCATGTTTGAGAGGGAGAAAAAGGAAGGGACCGCCAGAAGGATGTCCTGGGAACTTGGCAGTCAAAGAGAGGAGGGAAACAAGCAGAAGAGGGAGCAGGGTCAGACTGAGGCTAGTTTTGTTTTGCTTTTTCAAATAGGGGGAGATCTTTTCTTTTCCTTGTTGGAGGTGGAGGAAAGGGAGTGTAACCAGTTTTTACTTTCCTAAGCTGCTTTTTCTTAACTTATGGACTGCCTTTGGCTTGAGGATGTTGTATGTTTTTATTAAATGGATTATCTGAATTTGGGCTCTGAGGGATTTATTGGAGCAGAGACAGAGCCCCAGCATCCACAAGGCCTTCATACAAAAGCTGGATGGTCATGTATTGAGAATGTTTTTGAGATTATCCTTGCTCAGTTACAGGCTGAACTAGAAAGGCACTGGGATCTCTTCCAGCAGGAACATACAGAAAGAGAAATTTCATTTAAAATAAGTGCATACAGTATAAAATACTTGGGAGTCCACACAAATGTGGAATTACATAAACACAATTATAAAGCACTCTTCATACAAATAAAAACAGATCTAAATAATTAGAGAAATAATCATTGCTCATGGGTAGCTAAGCCAATATAATAAAAATGACAATGCTGCCTAAAGTAATTGACTTAGGGCCATGACAATCAAACAACCAGTGAATTGCCTAATAGAGCTGGAAAAAATAATCAAATTCATCTGAAGGAACAAAAGGTAAAACATATTAAGTGAATCTCTGATGAAAAATGTGAAGGAAGGGAGCCTAGCAACTATATTACAAAGCAGTGATTATTGAACTCATCTGGTTTCAGAGAAGACACAGAGAGAGGTTGATCAATGGACCAGATTAGCTACAAAACATTTGCTTCCACAAGCAAATGACCACAGTGGCCTAGTGTTTGATAAATCCCCAAATCCCAGCTATTGGGGAAAGTCTTCACTATTGAATAAAAACTGCCGGGAAAGCTAGAAAGTGGTTGAGCAGAAATTAGGCGCAGATCAACATCTTCCACCATTTACCAAAATGACCTTAAAATGTACATGTGATTCAGAGATAAAAGGGGAGATCATAAGCAAATTAGGGGAGCATGGCAAAAGTTACCTGTCAGATCTATCACTAGAGGAAGAGTCCATGGCCAAGCAAGAAATGGGGTTTCATGGGTGGTGAAATGGATACTTTTGATTAGATAAAATTAGAAAGTTTTTGCATAAGCAAAATGAGAAGAAAAGCGGGAAATTGGAAAAAAAAACTGCAGCAAGTTTCTCCGATAAAGATCTTGTTTCTCAAATATATAAAGAAGCCAAGTTGTTTTTGTAAATGGGAGCCAGTCCCACCTGATTAATGGTCAAATGACATGAACAGGTAGTTTTCAGGAGAAGAAATCAAAGCCATCAATAGTTATATGAAAAAAATGCTCTACATTACTGACCATTAGAAGAATGCACGTGAAAACAAGTGAGGTATCACTTCATACCCATCAGATTAGCTAAAATGACCCCCCAAAAAAAGGAAAATAAATTCTGGAGGGGATGTGGAAAAACTGGGACACATGTATTGTTGGTGAAGTTGTGAACTGGTCCAACCATTCGAGAGAGCAATTTGGAACTATGCCCAAAAGGCTCTGCAGATCCTTTGACCCATCAATACTAATACCAGGTCTTCCTAGGGTCTGTACCTCAAGAAGAACAAAGGAAAAGAACCTAAATGTACAGAAATGTTTGTGGCAGTTCTTTTTGTGGTGGCAAAGAACTGGAAATTGAAGAGATGCCTGTTAACTTGTGTGTCTGCCCCCATTTCCTAATTTCGTAAATTATCTAGCAATTCAAGAGGTTATATGGAAACACGTAAGATGGGTATTGTACTTTCTGCCTTCTCTATGGGTAGGAGAGGGGTGAAAACAGGGAGAGAATTTGGAACCGAAAATAAAAATTTAGTCAAAATTTTTTTAAAGTTCTTTACAAGCTAAAAAAGAATCCTAAAGCCAACACGTTAATTTTAACGTTTTACTGACAACTTTGAGATGATTTGGATATGTTAATGAACTAACCCCAAGGAGGCACAAATAAGAGTTAGTCTGTTCTCCCTACCCCAAACCCTACAAAAATGAATCTCCAAGTTCCTACCCCAAGCCCTCTTGCATCTCCATCTGGGTCTGTGGTGCCGAGTGCTCCCAACTCTAATCCATGGTCATGGGAATGACTGTCGCTGCCTCTCCGCCTCCCCAAACTCTTCCTGCCTGCCTTCCTCCACCACCCTAGCCCATCACACACTGTCTGCCTCTGTGTCCCCCTCCTCTTCCATCACTTGTCTCTGTCTCCTCTGTGCCTTACCAAAGCATGACTACAGACTCACTTCCCAGTGCCACTGTAGTGTTTCCCAGAGAGCGCCCAATGAATTAGGTATGTCTGTCCCCAGTTCCTGATTTCATAAGTTAATTAGCAATTCAATGACTTCTGTTTTGCTTGACTATATGTGTATATGATGGGTATTATTGTATTTCCTGCCTTCTTGATGGATGGGGAAGGAGTGGAGGCAGGGAGAGAATTTGGAACTCAAAATTAAAAAAAATTTAAAAGCTCCTTACAAACTAAAAAGGAATCCCAGCGCCTTCTCCCTTGTAGTTATTTCCTATTTATGCTGTACATAGCTCGTTTCTACATATTTGCTGGCTTGTTGGTTCCTCCGCTAGATCATCAGCTCCCTGAGGACAGGGATTGTCTTTTGCCTCTTTCAGTAGCCGCAGCTCTTAGCAGATGGCATACAGAAGGTGCTTAATAAGTGCTTATTGGCTGACTGACTGGTGGAGGAGATCTCCTCCTTTGACACATGAGGAAGCTGAGCCCCAGAGATAGAGCATGACTTAGGATCATAGATTTGGACCTGGAAGGAACCTAAAACTCATCTAGTTTAATCCTTTCATTTTACAGATGAGGAAACTGAGGTCCAGAAGATGATGTAAACAAGCGACAAAGTTCAAATTTGGCCACAGGTCCTCCGACTCCAAACTCAACATCCCCCCCCCCCCCCGCCGCCTTGCAATGATCTATATACGGTTACAGAAAGGGGGAAATGGCTCGACAACACTGTGATGAGTTTAAGTAAACAAATCTTGGCTTTGTGGGTTGCATTTCCCATAAAATGCATGAAACTTTCAAAATAAAATGGGAAGTACTTGGCTAGTATTACATTGATACTTGGCCCAGAGGACTATTTGAGAAATTTAGCCAAATCCGAGAATGTTCCCTTAGCTCACCTCCTAACAGAAGCTGGCTATCATCTATCCTGCTGTGCTTTGCTCTCATCAATGTGCAGGGTTTTAAAGCAAGTCAAAACACCGTGTGTTTTTAACATGACTGAGTATATGTCTATCTGTGTCCATGGATATCTATATTTGTGTGTGTGTGAGAGAGACAGAGACAGAGAGAGACAGAGAGAGACAGAGAGAGAGAGGAAGGGAGGGAGACCATGGTCAAATGAGATAAATAGAATGGAAGGAGTCATTGCAGTACAGTACAGTACAGTCTTGAGCCAAAGGACTGGGTTCAGAACCCGCATCTGATGGTTACTTACTTACACATGTGACCTTAGGCAAGTCTTTTACATTCTATGTCCCTCAGTTTCTTCATTTATAAAATGAGAGAGTTGGGCTATGAGGCCTCTGAAGTCTCCTCTAAATCCACATCTATGATCCTCAGAAAACACTTTTGCTATTATGACACCTTGAATTCTCCTGGAAAGGTGCTTGTGTGACTTTAGGAAAATGCAACAAAAACAGTGTGTTTGTTTCCATGTTTTGTTTTGATATTATACCGTCAAAATATATTTTGAAAGATAATTTTCTTGAGTAGCTTTCTTACAGGTTTTCTTGCCTATAGTCTCATCTCCTCTGGTTTTTCATGCCATGTTTTACAGATATGCTGTCTTCCTACTCCTAGATCCCCAGTGTCTTCCTATTTCTTAGCAAGTAAAATTCTAAATCTTCTGCTTGGTATTCAAGGTCTTCTGAAACCTAAAACCAACCTCCCTTATTCCCTGAGACTCTATCCAAGTCTCTCTATCTACTCTACCCATCTCTCTCTCTCTCTATTTATTCTACTCAGTGTTCTCCATCCATTCTACCCAATTCTCCATCCATTCTACCAAAGTCCTCCCAGCATTATACAGCAGAAAAGGCACTGGATTTGAGTCAAAGGAGCAGGGTTCAAACCCCAGCTCTGCCACTTAAAATATAACCTTGGTCATGTTCATTGGGCCTCACTAATCTCATCTGTAAAATGACAGCATTGGGCTAAATGATCTATAAGACCCTTCTAAGCTAAATTTAGCATCTTTATGCTCAGCTTTATACTATCATAGAAATAAGGATGGAGACTTGACCTGCTGTTTTTATTGATATGGGGAACTCCAAGGAGAGAAAAATGTCTTCTACCAGGGCAGGTTAGCACTCTCTCTATAATTTAGAACCCTAGACCAAAGTATTGAACAGTACCACAGATTTCTAAGGTTGGAAGGAACCTCAGTATCCATCTAGTGCAACTCATATATGAAAGTACTAAAAGGTTAGTTGACTTGACCAGGATAACACAGTCAATGTGTGTCAGAGGAAAGACTTGAATACAAGTCTTTATTGCTCTAAGGTCAATTACCCATTATCCACACTACTTCTATGTGCTGTCATAGCCATATTCATATCACCAAGGACAGTCAGCTCCTTTCTTTCTCATTTATTTTTAGAGGTCCCATGAGAAACAGCTGGGGAGAAGTAATTTGCAAAAATTCACTCAATATCTCTGAAAAAAGATGAAATATGGAAAGACAAAAGAAGGGAAAACTAACTGGGGGAAATGACTCAACCTAATTAGATCTGAGAGGCTCTACTGTTGATAGCAGAAAAAGATTGGAAGGGATAATACCGGCTTACCCCACTTGAATTCTACTTAGGGCAGTACTGTAAATCGCAGAAACTTCACCAGTCTTTGGGAAAAATAAGATACTCCTCCCCTTCTAAGGGCTTGGGGTGGGGGGTGAAGTCTTTTCTGAATTTCTTTAATTGTAAGTAAAACGGTGCTATGTTTTGAGCCTTGTAAGCTTTAATGCTTGTAAGGGGAACTGGTGTCAGACAGACCCAGATTCTACATGAGTAGGTGTCAGAATAGTAGAAAAATGAAAAGCTGCCAAAGTGTACCTGTGTCTTTCATGACAGGAGAGAGCCTGTGATGATAAAGAAAAGATAATTATATTTTCACTCATTAGCCATGCAATCTTTGGTTGATGTCATCACACAATTTCAAGTTAAGGTCTACTGGTCACACTCTGTGGTTTCCTTTGAGTCTAGAAGTGCTTTGTTTGCTCTGGAGCACCCTGGGAGACACTGTAACTGATGGATATATGTCATCTAGAGAGAAACAACTGAGCAAACACTCAGAGAGAAGCTTGCAAAAGTAACACATTTACTAAGTAACAAGTTCATAACTAAAGTACACAAATTTGTGGGGAAATTATACAATTAATATATAAAGCCTAAATCAGGGAGAAGATAAAAATGAATATCTGTGATGTGGAATAATGCTGGGGAAATGCACCAAACAGATAGAACTATTGGAAACTAACCTTTCTGTCCAAACTAGCCTGGCATGCAAAACCCTTCATGCTCCAGCTTCCCTTTGCAGCCCATTTGCAGCTCTTTATTTCCCTCCATGTACTCTCAGTCCTTCTGCTATCTCCTTGCACATTCACACATTTGTGCAAGCTCTCAGGCATGCCTGATCTCCCTCTATTTCCTTCCTTCAAGGAAGCCTTCCCTAATCCATTGAGACCTTCTCTCTCTCTCTCTCCCTCTTTCTTCCTTCCTTCCTTCCTTTCTTTCTCTCTCTCTCTTTCTTTCTTTCTTTCTTCCCACTCTTTTAATTTTCCTAAAGAGCTTTGCATGCTCCCTTTCTTGTCTCCATTACCCATCACTTGCATGATACTTTTTTGCATACTGGTTATATTCCCCATTAGACAGTGAGGTTCTTGACTTTTTATCTAGCAACTTTCTATCCTTATTTTCCCAGCATTTCCCATGATACCTTACTATTTGTGTGTGTGTGTGTGTGTGTGTGTGTGTGTGTGTGTGTGTGTGTGTGTGTGTGAGAGAGAGAGAGAGAGAGAGAGAGAGAGAGAGAGAGAGAGAGAGAGAGAGGGAGAGAGAGAGGGAGAGAGAGAGAGAGAGGAAAGAGAGAGAGAGAGGAAAGAGAGAGAGAGAGAGAAAGAGAAACTATGGTTGCCTTGGAATGGGGTGCTGCTTCTAGGGAAACTCCCTCTACTCATGCAAATGAACACCTGCTCTGCAACTTATAGTCCTAGAAAGTTGTATGGACTCTGAGACTGTAATGACTTGCCCAGGGCAACACAGCCAGTATGTATCAAAGTCAGAATCTGAACCCAGGTCTTTCTGATTTGGAGGTCAGCTCTCTAAACATCAAGTTTTGGCTGCCTCTCTTACTAAGCTTAATAAGTATTTGTTGAACTGATTTGAAAATAAGGCATTAAATGTCTCTGTGGCCACAGGAATCCCTAAATAAATATTTCAACGTTTCTCTGGACTGGCTTCTTTTCTTTTCCAATTGTTTCCTTTTGATTCAGTCATTGAGGTTTTTATTTATTAAGGTTTGAATTGGGAGATTTTCTTCAGATCTATTCTGCCCCCTGGGATTTTTCTTTTCCCCACAATCTGAACCCTAAGCTTTGAATTAGATTTGCCAGAACAAAGGCCAGAATGAAGACTCCTCAGGGAGTGATATTGGAGAAGGGATTCTTGGTCAGCTGTGGAGTGGCCTCCATGGCCCCTAAGATCCATTCCAGACATGAAATTCTAGCATCAGAATTCCACAACCAAAACTCTGCTCTCCTAAAGAATGAAAGATGAAGCCCAGCTCCCTTGGCTCAGGGCCCAGCTTACCATTTCAGAAAAAATCATAAAAGGTTAGAGATGAAACAGACCTTAGAGATCATTCTGCCCATCCCTCTACTTTTACAGAAGAGGAAACTGAGGCCCAGACCATTTAAGTGACTTGCCCAAGGCTGACAGAGGTAGTGAGTGATGGTTGCCGAGCCTGTACCCAGATCCCCAATTTTAGAGCCATCACTATTTCCACTGAAACACGCTGCTTCTCTATCATGCATCAGGTTGGGGTACGATGGAGAGTGTGCTAGATTTGCAGCCAAAAGACCTGGTTTCCAATCCTGACTCACTAATCATTTTTGGCATTTCCGTTCCTCATCATTAAATGAAATAACTGGACTAGGTCCTGACCGAACTGAATGACGCCCAAGGTCCCTTTCAGTTAAAAATCTCTGATCCTCTTCATTGTCAGAATAGAGGGCAGCTGAGTGGGGCAGTGGATAAAGCACTGGGCCCAGAGTCAGAAAGATCTGAGTCCAAATCTGGCTGCACACACTTCCTAGCTGTGGTATGCTAGGTAGGTCACTTAATTCTTATTTGCCTAAGTTCCTCATCTATAAAATGGGGACACACTGGAAAAGAAATTGGCAAACCACTCCAGTATCTTTGCCAAGAAAACTCCATAGAGAAAGCCCATGAAGTCACATAAAGTCATATGTGACTGAATGACTGAACAACAACAAAGTAAGAAGCTAGCCTTAAGGATGCAGATGTCACAGACCTTAGCACACAGGGTGTTCTGGAAATCTCTCTCTCTCTCTGTCTCTGTCTCTCTCTGTCTCTCTCTGTCTCTCTGTCTCTCTCTGTCTCTCTCTCTCTCTCTCTGTGTCTCTCTCTCTTCTCACACACACACACACGCGCACACACACACACACACTACTAAATTTTCTCAGATTCTGACTTCAATCTCTGCTTAAAATTTTTGTGTATGCACGGATAGAATATTTTCCAGCCTGTTTTTGTAGACAAATGGATATATCACAGATGGGGAGAGGAGGGAAGGGACGGCAGGAGTCCTTAGCTCCAAACTACTCATCACCCAGAGGAAGAAACTATGGCCTAAAAGGTGAAATGGATATGTTGGGTAGAGAATGCTGGTGGAGGTGTCTGGGGAGAAGATGTCAGCTAGAAAACAGGCATCAGGGAAAGACCATCGGATCATAGCTGTTGAGCTGAAAGGGATCTCAGAGGCTATCTGGGTCAATGAGGAAACTGAGCTCCAGGAAACTGAAGTAAGAGTACAGTCACACAGGTAAGTCAGTTTCAGAGGCAAAATTTGAACTCAGGTCCTCTCATTCCAGAACCGACATTCTACTTTTGTGTGACTCTTCTTCTAGATTACTGATTTACGATTTCTACATTATAAAATAAGTGGGATTTCAAAAGCAGAGAGGAAGAGAGTATCTTACACACTATCCCATACACCTGGAAAAAAATGATCTTGGAGAGATTAAGGCTATGTTTCTATAAAGTAGAGTGAGATATGGCAGATTTGGGTATTTTCTCTAAGGCACTATCACTTTTCATTTTACTATTAGGGACATCGTCTATGGCAAGAGGCAGCATGACATATGTTAGGTTTGGAATTGGGAAAACCTTGGTTCAAATTCTGCCTCTGATACTTGTTAGTTAACTCACCTTTGGAAAATTATTTAACCTCTCTGCCCTCATTCAACACCCTAACACTTATCTACTAACACAGACTAGTAGAATTTTTAAAAATTGAATTTAGAATTTTTTTTAAAAAAATACAGATATATTAGCCTATGTGTAGCAGGAAGGAAGAACTTTAATAGCTTGAAACTGTACTAAGACTTTTAGAACACCCTGTATAAAATCTTTATCTCCCCCAAGCCCAGGGTCTGTACACAGTAGGTATTTAATAAATGTGCAATGTTGTAGCTTATCAGTATCCTTAGTCTTTTACTATCCCTCACCTTAATTACTTTTTTTCAATAACTGACGTTTTTACTAATAACATTTGTAATCAACCCTAAGCAAAGTATCAGTTAATACCAGATGTAGGAAAAAGAGAGTTCTAAGAGGGAGATGAGAGGCTTTTCAGAAGCACCCAGCGGAGTAGAGAGAAGCCAGCTAAGAAGATCAATCAGTCCCTGAGTCGGTATCAGCCCCCTGTCAATTTCACCATGGGCTTGGCGCCAAATCAGATCACGTTTCATCTGCAATCTGCCAGAAGAAATTAACAATAACAATAAACTCCCACATTCCTGGCTAGCGATCCATGACTGGATCCCCTTCACCGATGCTCTGGGATGGCAGCAGAGGGCGGCAAATGCATCGTTTATCAAGAAGGAGAGGGTTTCATCACCGCCTGGGGAGAATCACTGCATCTCCTTACAATCTCAATATTCAGTCATTTTCCATTTTAAGCCTAGATTACACTATAAATGTTTTTTTTTGGGGGGGGGGGGGACACTGTAGAAAGTCAGTTGAGATGCAGTCCCTAGAGCTCATCCTGAACTTTTACCAAGTGCAGCGGAAGTCCTGGACAAAGTCCTTAGGGGAGTGTGAACTTGGACTTGTCAGAGAGAAGCATGTTATATGGGACCATTGCCGGAGATCATTAGTAACTACCTTCCAGCTTTGGGAGACAGTAAATGGTGGCAACAGGCCAGAAACACATTCCTGTGTTTACATCAGAATAGAACTGGAGTGGGGGGAGGGGGAGGGGGGTTTACAATTATCCAGCCCAATGCCATATTTTTGGAGATGAGGTCACTGAAGTCTAGAGGAGTTAGTTAGGACCCTACCATTGTTGGATATAAACTTGGAAAGAGTTTCAGAGATCATATATCGGGGGTTCCTAGCCTGGGCTCCATGAACTTTTTAAAATATTCTACTATTTGAAAAAAGTGATTTCCTTTATAATCCTGTGTCTTTTATTTGACCTATTTAAAAACGTGATTCTGGGAGGGGGTCTGTAGGCTTCACCAGACTCCCAAAAGGGTCCATGCCAACAGATAAGGTGAAGGACTCCTGATCCTATTCTAATTCCTTCGCAATAAGAGAATGCTGTTCTGTATTTTGTAAGACTTCAACAGCGAAGTTTACCATTTCAGATTTTATTTCTCAGCATACAAAGATACAGGAATCATCAGAATCTCAGAGCTGGAAAGAGCCCCAGAGGTCAGCGAGGAGAATCGGTATCTGAACATGAAGCCTGTCTATGACATAACCAACTTTTGCTTGAAGACTTCCATCATTTCTGGAGGGACCTCTTTCCAATTTGCAATGGCTCTCCTTGTCACATTGTCTCCCTTGCCCACACTGGACTGAAATGTGCTTCTTTGTCTTGGTCCTTTCCCCGGCTGCCAAACAGAAAAAAGACTAATGCTGGGGAACTGGGTGACCCAGGTGACAGAGTGCTAGGTGTGGAGTCAAGGAGACCTGAGTCTCCTGCCTTAGCAGCTCTGTGATTCTGGGCTAGTCACTTAACTCCTTTTACCTCAGTTTCACCTATTTGTCAGGCTTGTAATAAAGAACAGGCATAACGATGAATGTAAAGCATTTTGTAAACTTTAAAGCCCTATGAAAATGGGAGCTAATAGTTATCATGCCTCTTCCACAAGACAGCCCTTCAGACTGGGGAAGACTGTTACATCCCCTATCTCCACTTGCTTTAACCAATCCTCACTCAGCCCTGAATGTTTCTTTAGCCTGACACCTTCCTCCAATTTATCAGTGTCCTTCCTAAAATATATCCTGTCAGTCCAAGCTTACCTAGTCTACGCAGGAGTGCTCAAAATAAGTCTGATCTAGTCTTTGGGAGATTTTTGTTTTAAAATTGGGGCTTTCCACATTGTTGTAAATGGGAAGCCTCTTGGAGTGAGGGGATAGTAAACACAGGTAAGTCACGCATTTTAAAATGTCTTAATTTCTCTTCCCAGAAGGAAACTGGAATGTTTGCCTATTTTTACAGTAAGACCTTCATGAAAAAATCAAGGCAATAGTATCACCACCCTCTGTCTCTCCTCTCCTCTTCCCTCCTCTCCTCTCCTCCCTTCTCCTTTCCTCTCCTCTCCTCCTCTCTTCTCTCTCATCTTTTTCTTCCCTTTTCTTTTCTCTCTCCCCTTCTCTCCCTCTCCATAGCCCTCTCTATCCCCCCTCCTCTCCTCCTCTTTTCTCTCTTCTCTCCCCTCTTTCTTCTCTCATTATCTCTCATCTCCTATTCTCTCCTCTCTCCCCTTTCTTCTCTCTCTCCTCTTTCCTCTCTCTCTCTTTCCTCCCTCTCTCTCTTTCCTCCCTCTCTCTCTCTCTCTTTTCCTCCCTCACTCTCTCCTCTTTCCTCTTTCCTCTCTCTCTTTCTCTCTCTCTCCTCCCTCTCTCTCCCCCCCTTTCCTCTCTCCTTCCCCACACAAGCTGACCCGTATTCAGTCTCTTTTCCTTTTTTCCTACTGTTGCTTCTGAATTCCTTTGTACTGCTTCAAAACTGTGACTTTCCTAGAACTCAGAGGAAACTGGAAACAGCTTCAGAGTCTGCCTTTGATGGAAGGGCTCCCATTTATATGAAGATTTGGAGCTGAAGGGATTTTAGAGACCATTGTGCTCAACCCCCAAATTCTCCAGATGAGGGAAGTAAAGCTAAGAGAGGCCAAGTGACCTCCCTGGAGTAGCTCAGACAGCAGGGACCTAAAGCAGGTCAAGTCCAGGCCTTCCTGACCCCAAGCCCAGTGCCTTATCCATCATACAGCTTGTCTCTCCAAACTCATAGACCCAAATTCCATTTATTGTCCGACTGGGCTCAGAGGCTGGGGGATGGCAGCACCAGTGACAGTACCTAGAAGGGTGGAGCACAGCTGAGCCAGCTGGAATAGCAGTTCCCTCTCCTGCATCCCTGAGGCCAGGTGTTCTATGCAGCATCACTAGTGGGTAAATTGGCACAGAGAGAAGGCAGAAGCAAGCCTTGTGAAGCATATGCTGTGTGTCAGTGTAGAAATACCATCTCATTGCATCTTCACAACAACCCCGGCTATTATTATCCCCAATTTACAGTTGAGGAAACTGAGTCAGGCAAAGGTGAAGTGACTTGCCAGGATCACACAGCCAATATGCTGAGGTGACATTTGAAGAGCTCTATTCACTGCACTACCTGGCTGCCCAGAGAAAAGAGCATCTCTGGGAGACCAAGGCTAAAGGGAAGAGCCCTAAAATTCTGAACTTCATGTTTTTAGGGAAAACAGCTTGCAGGTCAGCAAGAAACTCAGTCAGAGGCTTTCTCTTGGCTGTGTTTTCTGGATGTGACAGAGAGCCGCGCAAGCCTCCGGCCAGACTCCTCTGGCTTTTATTTCCTCTGCTTGGTTTCCATAGCCAGTTTGTTTTGTCCACAGTCTAGAGGCTTTCAGCAGTCAAAGGCCAGGCTGAAATGCCACAGCGATCTTTCCCAATGCCAAACAAGGAAATGCTTGACTGGTCTTTAGAGACCGATAGCCCGAATCCCCAGCTCCTCTTACGGGATGTCTTCACAGAGTTGAGATTAGCTGAGCAGCTCCATTGTACTACAGGCCTCAGTGACTTAGGGAGACCTTTTATTTAGGAGGTATCACATACCTAAAAATAAAGGTCCAGGGATGGGCCCAATTTTAAAACTTACACAAGTAAGCCATGTATGAAACATGAAATCCTGTTCATTAAACATAGAAGGGCTTAAACCCAGAGCTGGAAGAGACCTCAGAGGCCAGCTAATCAGCTGTACCTAGAGGCGAATGCTCCCTTCTCCCAGTGGTCCTCTAGCCTTTGTTTGAAGGCCTCCAGGGATGGGGAGCCCACCCCCTTCCAAGATAGCCCTTTTCATTCTGGGAATGCCTGACTTAGAAGGTACTGCCCCTCATATCTGAGCCTAAATAATGATACCTTTGTTTTGTATTATGCCACAAACCAAGCTCTATGGCAGAGGTTCTTAGCCCAAGGTCCATGGGCCCCTGAAAGGACTATGGGTAATATTGAAGGGATTGGTGAACTTGGCAGAACAGAAATATAAATCTTTATTTTAACTAGCCCCAATAAAATGTTACATTTGCTTCAGCTGTGAAGGTAGGCAACAAAGAATGTTTCCATGTCAGGGTCAATCAGCTTTCCTGGACTACCAAAAGGGTCTCAGACCCCCAAAAAGGTCTTAGGTGACCCCTGTAACCCCTGCAAAAGGGTCATTCAACCCCCAAAGGGGTCGCGACTTACAGGTTGAGAACCGCTTTACTAGGTTATGTTGGGCCAGGTTTTCTCCCCTCTGGGCCCCGTTTTCCCTCTCTATAAAGCTAATGGGCTATGCTGGGGAACTTTTACATTCCCTTCCAACTTGAAATTCCTTGATGATGCACACGCTGTTACCTAGTAGCAGCAGCCTGAGTTGGTTTCCCCAAATTACCAACTTTCAGAATCTCCTCGCTATTAACGTTTGCTGACTCCTAAAGAAATCATTTTGGAAAGCACGGGAGTGCATTTGTACCCAACTGGATTTGTCTCTAATGCAAGGGCATCAGGGTGAAGTGCTTGGTGGGCTGCCTTTGGAGCCAGGGAGACCTGACTCCAGATCAGTCGCAGACACTTATTAGTCAGGCAATCATGAACAGATCACTTACCCAGCCGGCCCAATGGATAGAGTGCTGGGCCTCAAGTGAAAAAGACCTTTGGCACTTCCTAGCTGTTCTGTTTACCTGTTTCTTCATCTGTAAAATCAAGATAATAAAAGCACCTGCCTCCCAGTGTTGTTGTGAGGACTAAAGAATATGTTTGTAAAGTGATACATAAATGTGAGCTGTCACTGCCTGCCTCTCCATGCCATCTGTCAAATGGGGGTCATAGTAGTACCTCCTTCCTGGGATTATTGTGAGGATAAAATAAAATATTTGTAAAGTGATGTATAAATGCTAGCTATCACCATCATCACCATTATCATCCTCCTCCTCCTCCTCATCACCATCATCACCATCATCCTCATCCTCATCATCACCATCACCATCACCATCATCACCATCATCATCACCATCATCATCATCATCACCATCCTCATCATCACCATCATCATCACCACCATCACCATCATCATCACCATCATCACCATCACCATCATCACCATCACCGTCATCACCATCATCATCACCATCATCATCATCACCATCACCATCATCATCACCATCATCACCATCATCATCGTCATCATCATCATCATCAATTAACCCCTCAGCTCCCCCAGGACAACTCTCCAAGACTAGGTCACAGAGGAGCTGCTGACTTGCTACAGTGGAGAGGATGTTTTCACTCAATGGTCCCCACATTGATGAAATCACAGGTCTGGGCAGCCCTCCTCCTCGAATGCAAGGGAAAATTAGGACAAAATCAAGACCATTATTCTGGATAATCTAGCTGGTTTTTTTTTCAGATACTAATTTTGTAGAATGCTTTCTCTTAATTTCCTATGCTTGGATTCTACCACATCCTAGCTAGAAATCTTTCATTTTTTAATGAAAAACATTCCATTTCAAGTGAAAAAGGAAATACAAAACAATACCCTGTCCATTTAGTTATTAAGATCCTTTGGTTTTTTCCACTTGCCCAGTTATTCTCCCAGCATAAAGAGCCTTGGAGCTTCTTCACTTCATCTAGGCTGGAAGCCCTTTGTAAAAATGGCCACAGACATGAAGCCATCAAAGGCCAGGGAGTAAACAAGGTAAGACCCTATGAGAGAAAGCAGTGCAATCCAAAGTGAGGGGCCTTGGTGTCTGCATCAAGATGGCCTGGGTTCAAATCTTGACTCTTTGTCTCTGTCTCAGAAATTACACACACACATACACACATACACACACACACATATACACATATTCACATCCATATAAAATATAGGATATGTATATATATATATATATATATATATATATATATATATATATATATATATATATATAATTACTTCATTTGTCTCCCTTATTAGGCTGTGAGTTCCCTGAGAGCAGGGAGTATTTTTTGTCTTTTTTTGTATCCCCACCTGGCACACAGCAGGTGCTTAGCAAAGCTGGCTGGCTGGCTGGCTGGAGGACCAAGGAGGCTTGCAGAAGGTGGAGTTTAGTGGCCACTTGAAAGAAGCCAAGAGGTAGAAACAACGAGGGAGAGAGTCCCAGGCTTGGGGAAAGTCAAAGTAGATGCATTGGTTTACTGAACTATTTGACAGCTAGTCTCATGATTCTTTTGGGAGTTTAAGATAAATTCTACCCTACCTGGTTGTTCCAAAGTAGTTCTGTCCTAGACCTGGAAGATGTTACCTTGATCTCAGCCAATACAAAATGAGAGATTTGGACCAGATGGCCCTTAACATTTCTTCCAGCTTTAAGTCTATTAGCTTGTGATCCTGGTGACTGCAAGAAGAGGAAATCCCTTGGGAATCCTGCAGAGACTCAGAACCATAAAGGGACAGCCTCAGCTGTCAAGGTGACAATTGGGTTCACTTGTGACAAAGATCAAGGAAGAGGCTAGAGTTGCCCTGTAACTAATTAATAGACAATAGAGAGAATCACTCAGGTTCTCTCAAAGGTCCCCAAAGCTCTCTAAAGAAAGAAATCAAAGGAGTGCGTGGAAGAGGGACTAGACAGCAGAATGGACTAGAATCAATTCTCTCCATTTAAAGAGAAGCTTGAAAGAATAGTGCCAATGCTGCTGTTACTAAACTTTGTAGTCCTTTATCCATTTCCCTTTTTTGTACCAATAGGTTGTCTGAATGCTGTGGTTACAGCTGTTGTAATTGGACGTTATGTATTTTCTTCTGTAACTTTCTTCTATGTTAGGGTAGTTTTTTACATTTTCTCAACCAAGTTAATGGTCTGAAGATTCAGAGACAGTTTAATCTATCAGTTAAGCACCTACTATTGTGCTAAGTGTTGGGGATACAAAAAAAGACAAATAAAATAGACATTGCCTCCTAGGAACTTACCACCTAATGAAGGAGATAATTTTCAAGCAAATATATACAAAGCAGAATGAAGCAGAAATGGTTAACAGAGGGAAGGCACCGGAAATAAGAGAGGTTAGGAAAGGCTTCCTGTAAATGATGGGATTTTAGTTGGGATAGAAAGGAAGCCAGGGGAGTCAGTAGGTATGATTGAGGAGGAAGCAAATTGCCAGCATGGGGTATGCACAGAGCTGAGATATGAAGCGTCTTGTTCATGGAACAATATTATCTGAATTAGTTCAAACTACCAAGGGCATTTTTCATACAGCCATATTAAATAGTAACGTCATTTATTTGGCAGAACAAAAGGTCTGGAATCTTATAGGAAATAATGAAAAAATGTAATGAGTGGAAGAATAAGACTTCTAGACCTCAAATTATACCATGAAGCAATAATCTTCAAAACTATTTGGTTGAAAAATAGAAAAGAAAAGAAAAAAGCTACATAAGGAAAAATTAGAAACAATTGAAGTTAATAATCCTACAAACCTAAGAATATAAATTACTCAGGAAAGAACTGCCTGTTTTACAATTATTACTGGGAAATTGGAGCTGGATGCGTGACCTGAGCATTGAAGATCATCCCATACCAGAATGAGAAGAGAACCAGATCAGCCGTCTTTCACAGACATGGCTTAGGAAAGAATTCTTACGCAAATAAAAGAAGTGATCACAAAAGACAAAAATGAACAATTTTAACTACACAAAATTGAAAAGCTTTTCCATGAATAAAATCAGGGAAACAAGGATAAGACCAGAAGATGTCACTTGGGGAAAAATCTTTGCATCAAATATCTCTGATAAGGGTTAGGTATCCATCCAGGTTATATAAGGGAACTAACACTACTATCTAACATGGAGTTATTTTCCAAGGGGTTAGTGGTCAAGACATATGAATAGACTATTCTCAAAAGAATTGCAAACTATATACAACAAGACTGCCACAAATCACTAGTAATGAGAAGAACGCCACTCAAAACATCTCTGAGGTTTCATCTTGCACTTTGCAAAATGGTGAAGATGAGAAAAGAAGGGAATGGTCAACGTCAGAGAAGGATTTGGAGAGACAGACAAATTAACACAACTAGTAGAACTGTGAATTGGCCCATTCCTTCTGGAAACCAATTTCAAATTATACAAAGAAAGTAATTAAAATGCCCATACCTTTGCCCATGGGATCACCCAGCCAGGCGGTGCCTGATCCCCAGAGGTCAAAGACAGAAAGGACCTGTCTACACCCAAATCTTTTGAGCAGTATTTTTTTACAGTAGTTAAAAGCTAGAAACAAAGCAGGTGCCCATTGATTAGGAAGTGGCTAAGCAAATTATTAGACATGAATGTAATAGAATATTCCTGCACCATAACAAACAATGAGCATGAAGAACAGAGAGAACCATGGAACAATCTGTATGAACTGATACAAAGTTACAACGAAAAAGCAGAACCAGAACCCAATATGTGCAATGACAATAATGTAAACAGAAAGAACGCTTACCGAAAAACAGCCTGAAAATGAAGGCTGAGTGACAAGGGTTGAGGGTTGTCACCAAAGAAAAAGAAAACCAGGAGAAAATTTGCTTTTCTCCCTTCTTCATGGACGTGAGGCCGGGAAACTGTATACAGCGCCAGAACCAATTCACATGTTGGCACGAGATACATGCCGTATGTAAGCGATCGTCTTAGAGGGAAGGCAAGAGCTAGGTGCTGTGTTAAGTGGGGAGGGTGCAGAGAGGAGGCCTCTTGCAGAAGATGGACTTTGAAGGGAGTCAGGGACACTAAGGTGGAGTTGAGACAGTGGAGCTCCCCAGGCATGGGGGACAGTGAGTGCAAAGGTGTGGAGATGAATATAATATGTGGGAAACAGCAAAGAGGCCAGGGGAGCTGGAAGGTTAAGTATGGGGAGGTAGGCAGATCTGGGAGGGGGTAATGAGTTCTGTTATAGAAATATTGAGTTGGAGGTGCCTATCAGGTAAGGTATCTTATCTGAAATGTCTGAAAGTCGGTTGAGAAGGTAAGACCCTTCCGACCTCTTTGGTGGCCCCTTTTCTGACTTCTTTGCTGGCTTCTATCTCTTAAACAAGGACACACCCTAAGATTCTTTCCTGGCCCCCCCCCTTTCTTCCCTTTCTCCTCTCCATAAGCCCATTCACATTCACATCACTGACTTCAGTCATTTTATATAGACAACTCCCAAATCTCTATTCATCCCTTCAGAATTCCAGTTCCATTTTTCCAGATCTGTACAGGACAGTTGCATGACTTGGATCCCCTACTGGCACCTCAGACTCAACACATCCAAAACTGAACCTTCCCCCAAATCAGCCTCCTCCCCAAACATCGATCTTTTTGTTGATGATAACAGCCTCCTTGGCTCCCAGGATTGAAATCTCAGAGTCATCTTCGGGTTCTTTCCTCTCCCTCATGGTCCCACATCCTGACAGTTTCCAAGTCCTAATGACCCACATCTTCTCCACATTTCTTGCATTCATGCACTTCTCTGTACTCCCATTGGCCCCACCCATGCCCAGACCCTTAAGTCTTCTCACCTAGATCAATGTAGTAGCCTCCTAACTAGTCTTGATGCTTCCAGTCCCTCTTCTCTACATTCCCTGCCTCGCAAGGTCAGCCACATCATCTTCCTAAGCCCCCTCTCTCATCACAGCACTTCCCACTGTGTGCCAATCAGTCTTCTGCTTCTGGCATCCAAAGCTCTGCAGCACCAGTCCCAGCTTGCTTTTCCAACACAATCTTTTTGTACTCCCCATTCATACACTCTACAATCCAGGCAAAGTGGACTGCCGATCTCATCATTTCTTATCCTTCCCTCTCTCTCTTCCCATCATGCACGGAATGGTTTCCCCATTTCCATCTTTCTCTAATTATTCCATTCCTCCAAGACACAATTCCAGCACCATTTCATCTTTGCAACCTTTTCTATTCTTCCTCCCTTGTCCTTCCACCCAAGTGAAAGTAGCTCCAGGCTAAAGTTAGCTCTTTGGAAACCTAATTGCTAAATTTTCAGCATGAGCATTTATGCCTAAGTAACAGCAAATGCTACAAATCATGACTTGGTTTCTTGTTATGTTGACTGAGTAGACTTGAGAAAGTAATGAAGAAAATGAAAATAATACAAAATAAACTTGAAAGTACTTCATTCATATATTCTACCCACAGAGAGCTGGTTGTTAAATATTTACCCATCTACCCCTGAAATGGCCTCTCTTGACTCTCATGTTCTCTAGCACTTTGTCTGAGTCTTTCTTCTGCCCTATCTCTCTGTCCCTTGGATCATTAATCATTTGGACATATCTTACCCCCTCCCTATTAGATTGGAAAATTGTCAAAAGTAGGATTTGTGTTGAATCCCCGGTGCCGGTTCAATGAGCCACCTCGAATGACTCGTGATGAAATGGGCTGTGGTTGCTCACCTCCTGGCAGAGAGGCGATGGGCTCAGAGAAGAAATGGAGGCCAAAAAACCCCCAAATCCACAGAGAGAGAGAGAGAGAGAGAGAGAGAGAGAGAGAGAGAGAGAGATGTATATGTGTGTATGTATATATGTATATATACATATGTGTCTGTGTATTCATACATACACATATATACATATGTGTGTCTGGACAGAGAATTTGCTTTGCTTGACTACATTTGTTAGAAACAGGGGTTTGTTTGGTTTTTTTGCCTTCTCAAATAGAGGCAGAGGAAATGTGGATATAAAAATAAAATAAAATTTAATTTAAAAAAATAGAATCAAATCTCTGAATCCTGGTCCAGCCCCAGGATGTGTCCATCTGTTATCCTTGGCTCTTGCTATACGGCTGGCTATTTCCTTTTCCAGGCATACACATCCTTCATGAGCTCTTCTCTATTTAATAAGATGAAAACTTGAAAAAGTGCTCACCCTGTAGTCTGTGCACCTGCAGGGCTTTCTAAATGCACCCACCAGGGATCGCCTCAGCTTTAGACATGCCAGGTTAGCCTTCTCCAAGGCAGCCTCATTGCTAATGAATGGCAGGTGAGGGGGGAAGCTTCAGTGGTTTTCCAAAGGGCTGACCTGTCAATGGAATGTACTCAAAGGAGTTTGGATGAGTTCAGATAACCCTAATTCCCAAACATGGAAACAGAATTGGGCACTTTGGGGGAGCGGAAGGCTTTGGCTGCTCCTTATTTTGCCCGTCTCCATGGATGTTCCCTCAGTTGCTTAGCCTGGTGATGTCAAGATAATGAACTGGCCTCTCTTTCCAAAGTGTGAGTAATGATGTCAGTGCCCAAAGAAGCAAGAGGCTCACTAAGAAACCTGGCGATCTCATCTGAAGAAACAAGAACAGACTGTATGCCTGGTCAGTACAAAGACAGCCTCAAAGCCAAGAATACCCAAGATCAAATCCCACCTCTGGGGACCCAGACTGACTGCGTGACCCTGGGCAAGTCACTTAACTTCCCAAAGCTCCAGGTAACTCTAAGACTGTAAATGGCAAAGAAAGCTGCTGACTGACATGGGTCTAAATCTGGGAGTTCTCTTTACTACTGATGAATTCCCAGCCCAACCCAATCTCTCTCCCTAGATGATCACTGGCTCATGGTTGGCAGGGTTCTCAGTTCAGCAGCACCTCACTGCTACCAGGAAGGCAGCTTGAGGGTACCGTGGATAGAGCATTGAGGATGGAGTCAGGAAGACCTAAGTTCAAATCCAGTCTCAGACATTTCCTACCTGTGAGACCCTAGGCAAGTCACTTAAATCCTGTTTGCCTCAGTTTGCCCATCTATTAAGTGGGGATAACACTCCCCTGAAGATTGTCGTGAGGAACAAACTAGACAATAAGTGCCAAGTGCTTATTGCAGTGCCTGAGTGCTGCAAAAATGTTTGTCATCGTCACCATTGGCACCATCCCCCTACGGCTGAGGCCCGGCTGCTGCCCCGTCTTGCTTCTCTTCCCTTCCCATCCTGAACGTGAGTGCCCTGTGACCTCTGGCTGGGGGACCATAGCCCCGCAATGTCTCGGGTTCCAGCCTGCTCCTGATCCCAGCTCATGGACAATGGTTCCCTGAATAGTCTGCATTAGGTGTGGCAGGGACACGGTGGCAAATGGTCAGGGCAGAAAGGAGGCATTCGGATTGTACTGACATTTCAGATGCCCTGCTACTGTCAGGCTCGGCTTGAACTGAAGCCCAGACAGAGAGATAGAGAGACACGGAGACAGAGACAGAGAGGGGAGAAGAAGAGAGACAGACAGAGAGAAGAAAGAGGAGGCGGGGAGGGCAACTAGATGTTACAGTGCATAGAGTGCTGGGATTGAGTCAGGAAGATCTGAGCTCAAATATAGCTTCAGACACTTATTAACTGTATGTCCCTGGGCAAGTCACATAACCCCATTTGTCTCAGCTACACATCTGTAAAATGGGGGCACACTGGAAAAGGAAATGGCAAACTTCCCCAGTGTCTTTGCCAAGAAAGCTCCATGGACAGAAGGGGTCACAGCATCAGACACAACTGAATGACTCAAAAACAACAAATATGTATGTGTGTGCATATATATGTATACACACAAACATATACACACATGTATTTGTCGTTCAGAAGTTTTAGTCATGTCAATTCTCCATGACCCCATCTGGGGTTTCTCTGGCAGAGACACTGAAGTGATCCACCATCTCCTTCTCCAGCTCATGTTACAGATGAGGAAACTGAGGCAAACAGGGTTAAGTGGCTTACCCAAGTTCACACAACATAGTAAGTTCCAAGCCAAATTTGAACTCAGGAAGATGAGTCTTCTTGACTCCAGCTCCTGTGTTCTATCCACTGCACCACCTAGCTGCTCTCTGTCTCTGCCTCTCTTCTCTCTCCCTCCCTCTCTCTCTCTCTCTCTCTCTCTCTCTCTCTCTCTCTCTCTCTCTCCCTCTCTCTCTCTCCCTTCCTCTGTCTCTCTGTCTCTCTCTGTCTCTCTCTGTCTCTCTGTCTTTGTCTCTGTCTCTGCCTCTCTTCTCTCTCCCTCTCTCTCTCTGTCTCTCTGTCTCTGTCTCTGTCTCTCTGTCTCTCTCTCCCTTCCTCCCTCCCTCTCTCTCTCTCTCTCTCCCTTCCTCTCTCTGTCTCTCTGTCTCTCTCTGTCTCTCTGTCTTTGTCTCTGTCTCTGCCTCTCTTCTCTCTCCCTCTCTCTCTCTGTCTCTCTCTCCCTCCCTCCCTCCCTCTTCTCTCTCTCTCTCCTCTCTTTTCTCTCTCCTCTGTTTTTTTCTCTCTCTCCTCTCTTCTCTCTCTCTCTCTTTCTCTCTCTCCCTTCCCCCCTCCCTCCCCATATATATGTGCATATATGCATGTATATATATATGTATATATATATACATATACACACACATATAAATAAATGTGTATATAGCTTATTTTTTTCTTCTTCAGTCCCCACAGAAGTGAAAGGATACTTCCATCCCTGTACTGTCTTAGGGTCAAGGGTAGAAGTTAACTGCAGCAAATGCTGGAGAAGTCAGTTGGACGGAGACCTAGAGAAATACTGCTTAGATGCAGGATCTTGCTGGCTGATAAGAATGAAACGTCACTTTTATCTCTAGCACTCTCAGGTTTACAAAGCACTTTGCTTCAGGGCAAGTCTTCTCCTCTGAATTTCCCACCTGAGGCTCAGTGGGATGGTGAGATAATTCCCCAGTCCAGTACAAGCTGGAATGTGAAATCTTGCCTCCAGGGCAGATTCCTTCCCCTACGGCACGTGGACTTTCCTTCATGACCATCTAGTCCAGTTATTCTAAGATCTAAGATAATATATCTAGAATAACAGTTCAGAGCTGGAAGGGATTCTCATTTTACTGAAAGTCTGAAGAGACTGAAGCCCAGAAATACATGCCTGAAGTTTAAAAAAAAAGTCTTCTTTTCTCCTTCCCTGAAAGAGGCATAGAGACAGAGAAAAGAGAGATAGAGAGCCTTCCCTGGAAATTCTGGTCTATATGGATCTCTTCCTTTAGTGACCTCCCCTCCCCCCCCAAATCAATAGGATAATAGATTTAGAGATAAATGACACCTTTTAAGCCATTTGATCCAATATCCCCATTTTAAAGATCAGGAAACTGAGGCATAGAGGGGCCAAGGGACCTGCCTAGGATCTCACAGGTGCTAAGATCTGATGTGGGGTTTGAATCCAGGACTTCCACGCTCTAGTCCAACACCGTACCCATTACAAGATACTGCCTCTCCAAGCCCTCACCATATGTTATCCCATGTTTTAATGGGATATTCCAACTTGTCTTCACAGAACCATAGACTCTCAGACCCAGAAGACTGAGGGGCCATTCTCTGTCTAAGAAGCTCCACTATGACCCACAGATAGGGTTCAGTCAGCCTGTCCTTGAAGACCTTCGACAGGGAAAGGAACGCTATCTTGAGGAAGCCCCTTTGACTTTTGGACAGCTCCATTTGTGAGGATGTTCTTCCTGACATCCAGGCTACATCTGTTTCTCCTCAGCTCCCACCCATCATTCCTGCTTCAATGTTCTCCCCTAGGAGGATCTGGGACTCTTCCATGAGTCAGCCTTTCAGATACTTCAGATACTTGTCCTCTGTTGCTGACTGGGGTTTTATCTTGTCTTCCTAACAAGATTCCAAACTCCTTGGGAGCAGAGCAGAGAGACCTGTCCTTCTGCTTTTTATCACACAGAGCTCCTAGCAAAGGGCTTGGCCCCCATTCTGTGCTCTGTAAATTTGAAATGCCTTGAAAGTTGGCCCCTTATCCCTGGGAGTGAGCACACAGTCCAGGGCCCCTGCTGCCCTGGGAGCCTTGGAAATCAGCAGTGACCACCCACTGTCAGTGTGCTGTAGGTAGGTGAGAATATGGGAAAGGAAAGCTGAGCTTCTTATTTCATGGTGATGGATGGCAGTGACTCGCCTTCCTCCCCTAAGCCTACCAAGGGGAAACATTTCAAAGTTATACCAAGGAAATTCTTTGGAAGAGGCAACAAATATCCAAGTTAAATTTGGGAGCTTAACAGTCCTGCCTGGCCCAGCCAGTAAAAGAGGCAGAGTCCAAGGCTTGTCCCAGAAAGGGATAGTGGCTGACCAGCTCATCTCCTCTGTTACCCTCATGATGGCCAAGGAAAGCTGCTGAGTCCAGAAAGGAGATTTGTTTAACGTGTTCCTTTGTTGCTGAAAGCATCACAGCCTCAGAGTAATTGTAGTTGAATCAATCAATCAATTGGCTAATTAACAAGGATTTATTGAGCACTTACGATTTGTGTCAGGCACTCTGCTAGGTACTAGGGATGATATAAAGAGAAAAAAAGAAAAGAAACAATCTCTACTCAAAAAGAGATTACATTCTAGTAAGAAATAGCAGTGCATTTATTTTTAAAAATACACCAGAGATAGAAAGTGAATAGATACACATATGTACAAAGTAGTTGCATGCGAGGCAATTTGGGAGAGAAGATGCTAGCAGTTGTGGGCTGGAGTGGGGGATCAGGAAGGGCTTCATGCAGATGATGGGTCATAGAAGAAGAAAGGCCCTCTGATAATCAGAGGGAAGGAGAGAGAGTATTCCACGTATGGCAGTAGCAGTACCAAAGCCCCAAGAAGGGACATAGAATGCCTTTCATGAGGAAAAGAGCGGGGGCCAGTTGGGTTGGATGACAAAGTGCAGGAGGGACAGTAATGGTCATGGAGCCTGGAAATACAAGTCAGGGCCAGTTGGGAAGGGCACTAGCACCTAAACCAAGGCGTTTGTTTATAGTCTGTTCTAGAGGAAATAGGGAGCCACCAGAATCAGGTGACTTAGAAAAGTCCCTTGGTCTGATCTGCATTTAAAAAATGACCCTGGCACCTTGGGAAGGATGGACTGGAACCATGGGAGGCCAAGTGAGCAAAGTGTAATAACTGAGTCGAGAGGTGATAGGGGTATGTCTGAACTATGGTGGCATCTGGACCAATATCTTTTAAACAAAAGCAGGTCCTGAAGGATCAATGCTTTTACTTCTATTCAGTAAAACCTCCATTAATGGGGTGGAGGAGTTAAGAAGGAGACGAGGATGATGAGTGTACAAGTTGAGGGCAGGCTGCTTTGGGGTGACTTGAAGTTTAGGAGGTGCTTGAGAATCAGAATCTCAGAGCTGAGTGGGGAATCTCCAAGGCTAATGGGTCCAATCCATATCTGAAAATGGGTTGTTTCCAGAACCTGGCCCCACAGTGGCTGTCCTGGCTCTGCTCGATGACCTCCAGTCAGTGGGAGGGAAGCTGCCTCCTCCTTCCGAGGGAACTCATTCCTCTTTGGGCCAATTCTCATTGTTAAAATGTGTTTCCTGGTTCTCACCTCTAGAGGCAAACAGAATAAAACTAATCCCTCCCTCTGCAAGACAGTCTTTCAAACATTTGAGAATAACTATCACACCATACTCTCACCACAACCAAGTCATCCCTAGGCTACATATTCCTACTTCCTTTCATTGACACTCATAGGGCATGATGTCACCACCTATAGCTAGCCCTATACAGGGTTTTAGAGTTTGCAAAGCCCTTAGCAAATATTATCTCATTTATCCTCACAACAAGACTAGGAAGTAGGTGTAATTATTAACTCCATTTTACAGATGAGGAAACTGAGGCAGGGTGTGATTAAGTGTTTTGCCTTTGGTCACCCAGGAAGTTGGTATCTGCAATTGGATTCCAGTTCAAGTCTTCCCAGTTCCATGTCCAGTGCCCTGTCCTCTGTATCTTGTAGTGGCCAGGTCCTACACCAGCCTGCATACTCTCCTTTAGATGCTTCCCACCCAGAGAGTGGAAGTTATAGAAGAAAATTTGGTCTCTCTGTCATTTCTAATAAACAGAGATGACCAAAATTAGGATGGGCTGCCTCAAGAGAGGGCGGATTCCTTCTCCTTCTTAGCCATATTTAAGCCAAGACTCAATGATCCCTTGTACGGGGAGAGGATTCCTTTTTCCATATGGATTGGACTAGAGAGCCACTGAAGGTTCTTCCAGTATCAAAATAGATGATTTGGGCAATTCTGTGATTAAACAGTCTCAGGGGCTCAGTTCTATCTACAATAACTTGAGAAGGAGGCCATTTGTGGTGTCTGTGTTTGTGTCCCTAAATCCTTTAAGAGTTAAAAAGTCTTCAAAAATCACGCCAGAATTGGTCCATCAGTCCCAGTGTTGGCAGTGGTGTGGAGAGAGAAAATATCTTCAATAGATGTCTTGAAATAACAATACCTGTGAGGACAAAATTCTAAAGCCAATGGTTGGGAGCTGGAAGGGACCTCGTTCAGCCAACCTTACTTTGTTACCTGAGGAAGCAAGCCAGGAAGCCTGGAGAGGAGAAGAGCCTGAATGAAAACTGCTGGAGCAGCCTGACAAGGAGTCATCCAAGCTTTGCTTGGAGGTCAGCAAGGAGGGGAAGTCTACAATCTCTCGGGGAAACCCATCCCACTTTAGGACAGCCCCATTGTGAGGGTGTTAGATTTCTATGCCGACACTGGCCTCCTGGCAACTTCTGATTCCTCCTGGTTCTGCGCTGGAACCAAAGAGAATGCATCTAATCCATCCTGCACAAGACCATCCACCACCCACATCTCCTTTTCTCCAGGCTGAGCCTCTCTAGCTCCTTCCAAAGATTTGATCCAATAAACCTATAGTAAGTACCACCATGAGCAGGACCCAGGCACAGTACTAGTAGCTGGGAACACAAAGGCATAAACAAAACAAGGAGATACACCTTCCAAAGCCCTTGGAATGGGCTAAAAACACAGCCCTGTGGTAACTTTGTTCCTTGAGTTATTAGCATAATGGATTTGACAGAGTTAATTAATCAAATTACCCCCACCTCACCTAACCTGAGTAATGAAATGCATCTTAATTAAGTGGGAAAACATCTTGAATTAAATCAATAAAAGGCATTTCAACTAGATATGGAAAAGTATTGATCAATTAAGATATTTCTGAGGAGTCACTGGATTAATATTAGCCAGGAAGAATATTTGGATGGGCTAGAGGAAACCTGGTCATGCCCTAGGCGTCAGCTGTAAAATAACCAGTTAGTTCAGCGTTAGAGTTCAACAAGTGTATAGTAGCAGAGGGAGAGAGTGCCTATAAGAAAGAACCTTAAAGTGTGGGGTGGGGCAGCATTCTGGCTACTATCTCAGCCTCTTTCCTCCCTGCTTCAGCTAAAGAAAAGTGCTGTGAGCTTTCGAGGTTCAGATGATGTCCCATCATTTTCTCAGCATCCTAGCAGTACCTCCGGAAGAAATGGTTAGAGTGCGTGTTGGAAGCCAAGAAGAAAGCACACACAGAATCCTGATTCCACAAGGAGCCAAACAAAGAAACTAAGCCAAACCTAAGGGGAATTTCTAGAGCAGCGGTTCTCAACCTGTGGGTGGCAACCCCTTCGGGGGTCAAACTTTCACAGGGGTCACAGGGGTTGCCTAAGACCATCAGAAAACACGGATTTCCAATGGTCTTAGGAACTGAGACACCGCTCCTCTGTCTCCAGGTGGGTGCGCCCACATGCAGATACTCCCACATACGAGTATTAAAGGGTCGTGGCATTAGGAAGGTTGAGAACCACTGTTCTAGAGTATCCTACAAATGAGAGAAAAGAACTTCTGGAAACCAAGAGCTGTGAGTAATCCCTACACTACATGCGATTTCTAAGCTTGAGCCCATCCTCTTCTGGACTCAACATACACTTGTTAAAAAATGTGTCACAGACTTTGGGGTGGGGGGTATTTGGTATCAATGATTCCACCTTAGTAAATACACTTTTCTAATCAATTGGTAATCATGGCAAGAAGCACAATGGTAGAGGCTCATGAACTATCTAACCTGAGAGAGGAGACCACTCCCTAACCCCTTAGGGACTCCTCTAGACTCTCAAGGGGATGCAGCAGCCATCCCCTGGAGGGCTGACTCATCCATGGAAATGGAAACCAGCATACATCAGCAGTCTTAGGATGGAGATCTGTGACAGAAATATTAGAGCTTTATCTTGTTCATACAAGGGAGCCATACAGTTGAAAGGGCACTGGATTTTGAATCTCTTCCCCACGGCTCCCAAATACGAACCTAGGCTCATATAGACAGACTTGCCAATTCACTGTCCCCCAGGAGACACAGGAATTCCCACCTCTAGATTTTTCATTACATTTCCCCACTATCTAATTTGCTCATTTACATATAGGCACGCACACGAGCACACACACACACACACACACACACACACACACACACACACACACACGAGCATGCACAGGCCCCAAATGTTTACCTCTTCCTGAACACTTAACATCTTTTCTCCTTCTGCCATAAAGGAGAGGATCTATCCCAAGAGAAAGAGAATCATTTCCCAGGATTCTTTACCCTATCCCGCTATGATTTTCCCAATTCTGAATTCACAGCATTTTTTGTTCAGGCCTCTTAATTATGTGGAGAAAGTGCTGGATGTAGAGCCAGATGACTGAGGTTGTGATCCCACCTCTACCCCATACTAGAGTGTGTGACTTCAGACAAGCTGCTTAACCTTCCTGGGCCTGTTTCCTCATTTGTAAGTGGAGACAGCTGGACTAGAAAACTTTCAAAGTCCTTTCCAGTCCTGAGGCTATGATCTTTTATCTTTTATGATCTTTTATATTCATCGTTGAATTCTCGCATTATTATTACATTTTCATGTGTAAATATCTGATGCTCTCTCCGAAACCACAATAAACTCTCTGATAATGAGTCCATGGGTGGGGACTTCTTTGTATCCCCCACCAACAAGTTATGAGGTATGTAGTAGGCACGCAATAAATGCCCCTAAAGCAAGTGAACAAATAGAAATCCATGCTCATTTCAGAATACTTACAGGCCTTGGTAAGAGGGATTGGATTTAAAAAGGAAATACCGCCTGAATATCTCAGGACAAAAATAAGATCTTCTCTACCTCCCTCCTCCCCCTGGTTTTATGCCTATCACAAATAAAAGGTTTTATGCCCATCACAGTTGTTCTGTCTCTGGTCTACATGTGACTGTGTTTCTAGCACACAGAGACACAAGCTGCCCGCTTACGTTCTATTGTAAATGCTTTCAGAACAGCAAGGCCCATTTGGGTTGGCTCTTTGGGTATATTGGCCTAAAGGGTAAGGATGTACCCAGACAAAGGGGCTTTGTGTGGTACGTTGTCTTCCTTTGGGCTCAAGTTCTGGGACTTCCCCCATAAATACCTTTCCACAGTTAAGAAAACATTGGCTCTTTTAATATGAGTTGTGAAGCTTTTCCAGTGAATTAATAGGTGGTTCTTCTAAAACCCTTTTTCATTTCCAAGTTATATACAGAATGTGATACCTGACAGATATTTTGAACATATTTCAAAATGTCTTCGATATTTTGAAAAATAATGCTATGCAAATGAACCCTAACCCTGTAGGAAGTCTGACATCACAGATGCCTCTCTGATGGGCCCTGAGGGGCCACGCTCCTTCCTCCCTGGGTCCAGCCTTCCTATTGAGGGCTCCATGCTTCTCTGGGTCTTACTTCACATGCCTGTTTCTATCTCTGACTGAGCTGGTTGCCTCTTACTGGTCTAGTCTTTCTGACAACACGGTAAAAGAGGAGAGAAGAAGAACTCCCTCCTTCTCCAAAAAGAAATTTCCTTTCATAATTCCGGAATCCTCAGCTCCCAAATATCGAATCCTCAACAGATTAGCTAGTCCCCTACTTGATTTACTGCTTTTCTATGTAGCTGAAAAGTGTGACAGGGAAGTTAGGAGGTGCTGAGACTGACAGCAGGAAGACCTGAGCTCAAATCCAGTCTCAGATACTTCCTAGCTGTATGACCCTGGGCAAGTCATTTGACCCTGTTTGCCCCTATTTCCTCATCTGTAAAATCACCTGGAGAAGGAAAAGGCAAACCACTCCAGAACCTTTGCCAAGAACACCCCCGAACAGGATCCTGGAGAGTCAGACGCAACTGAAAGGCCTGAACAACAACAAGGAAAAGTGGGATTTGATCTTGACCACAATCACCAGATGTTCTCAGTGTTGCACTTGCCATGCACTGGTCCTTTCCCATTGACTGGGGGAATGAGATTGGAGGAAAAGCCCTGGATTCCCAGAGGACTCCATCGACTGATTCTGTTCATCTGTGCCTTCCAGGATTACATGTTTTGAGCAATAAGCCTCCCCTCCCTCAGGGGCTTGAATGGAATAGAGGGGGTGGTCCTTAGTAGGCTAGGCAACCTGGAAGGAAATGTCACTCTAAGGCTGTTGACATGAATGGACTTTTAAAACAAGTATTATGGGGACGTGGGCAGTAAAGAACAGGCTGTTGCTGAGTGTGGTAGACCCTGGAAATGAAGGCTTTGAACCTGGAAATGAAGGCATAGACCCTGAAAACGAAGTAGACCCTGGAAATGAAAGCAATGCCTTTGCATCATGGCCTGAGGGGATCCGAATGCCTCTTTGCCTGACATTATTGGTTGAAGAGAGCTTATGCCTGATGTAATTCATTTCCCCATTTGGATTTACAGGAGATAATGCAAAATTGACAGAGAAATTTATCACAGGAAGCCTTCACTTGGCTGTAATTTAATCTTTCTGATTGATGGCAAGTAAAAATGAAGGGAAGGAATATGTTCATTTAATCTGCTGGGAAGCTTTATAAACAATAATTTGATGTGATATGCAACTATGCACATCCCTACACAACAATGAATGAGGATATGAATATGTTTGGTTTGAAATATGTTGACTACACGTAGACCACCCGGCCTTCCCCCAACAAATCATCACTCCAGGGGAATTGCTGCTGGTCAAAGTCAACAAAAAAGTTGACCTAAAGTCTTAAATAGACTCAGTTTATGGCTGCCTGTGT
>CM053583.1:202215418-202322745 GCA_028627135.1 Pseudochirops cupreus
CTTTTTCCCCTGAACTAGGTAAATGGTATGCTTGATTAAAGTAAGATTGTTAACCCATTTTGAGTTGCTTTCCTTTAGAAAAGCAGATCTAAGAACCTGTGCTAGCAGCCACCCTGGTTGTGCTGGGGTGCTTGCCGATACACTAGGTTTGCTCATCTCCGGAACAAGGAGATTTATTCATTTAATGGACATTTATCAGGGGTTAGTCACTCTTTTCAGTGGTGAGGATAGAGAGATAAAAAAAGGAAACAGTCTTTGTCATCAAGGAAATGACTTTGCACAGCTTTGCTTCATTTAAATCCATGTCGTGTGAATCTCCCTTGTGAGGGCATTGGTCCTCTTTAAGAACAAAGGACAAGCAACAATGCTTTATTGGGGGGAGCAACATGTACACATATAAGTAAAAGTAAAATATATACCAAGTTATGTGGGAGAACACCCAGTTACTGGGGGCATGATAGCTTTAGAGATGGAAGGGTGTCCAAGGCCATCTGTTTGTGGTCTCTGATGTGAGTCCTTTGCATTTGGGGGAGGGGTAGGGAGGTTTGGTTAAAAAAGATCGGTAAGGTGCAAGCACTTAGGCTAACAATGCATCTAACTCAGAATGGCCTATAGACAAGCTGAAAAAACTGCCCTTGAACCTGAGCTCAGAACCAGCTAAGACAATTCTCCTTCCCCCTCCAGGAGGCTTAGACCAGAAATGAAGCTCTCCCCAAGGAGAGAATACTTCAGGTCGTCCTTTATTCAAGCTATTCTCTCTTGATCCAGAGCTGAAACAGCTGAGCAATGCTGCCTCCTTCCAAGTCCTTATGGGTCTCAAATACTTAAAGCTGTGTCCCAGAAGGAGAGGGCCATTATTTCCGTTCTGCAACTACTCCTAGAATTGGCCTTGATGCACTTAAGATAGTCTATCAGGGGACATACAAGTGGAAGGCAAACAATGATGTTTTCCCATTCTTCTTAGGCCTCATGTAGGAAATATATAGTACAATATCAGCACCTTTTTTGAGTTTACAGCATCTGGAAATGGTTATCTTAACACACCAAACTGTCTAGATGGCAACATTTATTTTGTTTAGACAGACCTTCAAGGTAGCTGTGATAGCAAAATATTCTCCAGCTCCTCTTACTAAGCAAGAAGCTGAACCAAAAAGAATTCTACTTCTCTTCCGTTCAACAATCCAGTGGCTCCCTCTTACATTCCAAGAAAGACTCAGACTCCTCTGACTGGCAATGTATACTCTGCACAATTTGGCCCAATCAGCCTCTCTCAGCTTATTTCATACTATGTTCTATACCGGCCAAATCACGGTCCTCTGCCCCTGCCCCAACTAAGCCTGGGGCTCTCCCAACTCAATGCCTTTGCTCATCTGGAATGCCCTCCCTTTCCTTCTTCCATCCCTCTATCCACCTGTTAAATTTCTACCCACAATATAAAGCACAGCTTAGTTACCATTTCTCCCAGAGAACCCTCCATCCCTTGGACAAGCAGAATGCCCACAATACCCTTTAAAGATTTGCTATGTGCCAGCTCCGTAATAACCCTCATCCCCGGTGCCTCACAAAGCATCATGGTTTGTTGGTGCCTAATAATAAGAATAGCCAATAACTATTTATAGCACTTTGTTTGGATTTCTTCAAGACTAAGGCAAAGTTTCCCTTCTGCAGGAGCCATTCCTGACTCCCCCCACTGCTAGTGCCTCCACTCTCAGATTATTCTCCATCTACTCTGTATGCATCTCCCCCTACTAGAACATCAGCTCCTCAAAGGGAGGGGTCATGTTGATTCCTGGGTTTGTATCTCCACTTCCTGGCATGTTGTAAGCACTAAATAAATGATTTGTCATTCATTCATTCATTCATTCATTCATTCACTGGGGGATGCCTTGTAAAGCCTTTTGAAAGATGTCTTTCAGTTAGAGGAAAGTTGATCTTGAAGAAGTGCAGACCAGGACACCTGCACCTCTGAGGAAGTCAATAATTCCCAAGTGTGAAAGGACGCTGTCTCAACTCTTAACAAAGTCTGAAAAAATGCTTCAATGACATATAATGACAACTGGCTTAATTGGCAAGCCTGAGTGTGGAAGCTACCTGAAGCATGGCCTCTGCCATTTTCTTCATGTCAAAAGAGAGAGGAGAGGAGAGGAGATGAGAGGAGAGGAGAGGAGAGGAGAGGAGAGGAGAGGAAAAGAGAAGACAGGAGGTCTTCAGGCTCCCCAATAACCATCCATGATATGATACCATTTCCTGGTCACAAACACAAGCAAAGGACTGCCTCTGTCTGGAGTGACCAGGCCTGGCTGAAGAAGGGGCCTGGTCCACTAATCTCAGGTCTGCTAACGGCTGTCAAGTCAGGTGCTCTCTCTGAGACTTAGTGTCCCCATCTGTAAAATTAGAATGATAATAGTGCCTGCCACCCAAGGTTGTTGGGAAGATGAAATTAAATAATCTAGCTAAAGGGCTCTGCAAGACTTACGGCGTGGCATGGCTAGCAAGTAAGAGCTAGCATTTCCGTAACACTTTACAAATATTATCTCATTTGAACCTCATAACAACCCTAGGAGGTAAGCTCTATTATGAACCCTATTTATAGATGAGAAAACTGAGGCACACAGAGGCTAAGTGACTTCAGAGCCATACAGCTAATAAGTGCCTGAGGCCAAATTTCAGGTCTTCCCTGACTCCATGCCCAGCATTCTACCCACTGCGCCACCAAGTTACTATAGCAACATGAGCTGCTACTACTACTACTACTACTACTACTACCACTGCTACTACCGCTGCTACTACTACTATTACTATTACTACTACTACTACCACTACTACCACTATTACCACTACTACCACTACTTCCATCACCACTACTGCTACTACTACTATCTTGGGCAATTTGTTTCCTCTGCTCTCTGGGTCTCAGATTCTCATTTTCAAAATGAGAGGGTAAGACCAGCTGGCCACTGAGGTCCTTTAGACTCAGTCTCTGCCCTGGTGACACTCTCACCATCTAGTACATGGGTGAATTTATCAGAGCTGCCCCCAGGTTTATAGAACTTTCTGCAAGACATTTCCCCCACCATGTCCATGTGAGGCTTGGAGAACAATTGTTATTCTCATTTCACAGCCAAAGAAAGGGAGGGATAGAGTGATGCTTAGAAATGCGCTCAGCAGGAGAGTGGGAGTGATTGGCTTCATCTCTCTCTGTAGGCACTGAGGCAGGGCTCATGTCTCCAAGTCCAGCATGTGTTGTGTTCCTTGTCACTGCTCACATCGCCCACAACACACACACTCTCTCTCTCTCTCTCTCTCTCTCACACACACACACACACACACCACAATAATGCCTGGTCATATAGGAGGCACCTAATAAATATCTGTTGCCTTAAAAAATGTTTATTGACTGACACGCTTGAGAATCAGGAAGTCAAGCCTTTTTGGTTCAGCTAAAATGTAGTTAAGTATAAGAAATGGCAATATGATGAATACAGAGAAACATGGGAAGATCTACATGAACTGATGCAGAGTGAAGTAAGCAGTGCTAAGACAATAACATACACAATGATCACAAGCATTTAAGTGGAAAGAACCACCCAGAACAGTCTGCCAATGTTACCAAATGACCGAGAACAAGCAGGGTTCTAAAGAGGAGAGGGGAGAAGGTCTCCCACCTGCTGCCTTGGTCAATGGCTGTGGCACATTATGTGTACTTTCAATTTTTTTGATAAATTGACCAATTTTGCTGATTTAACATCTCTTCTAAAATACTGTTTGCATTGGGATAGTTCTTGGTGGGGGGGAGGGGAAGGATATTGGGAGGAATTCTGGTAATGTAAAAAAACAAAAGAAATCAACCAAAAAAATTTTTTTAATGTAATTAAGCATAAAATCTATGACCATGCTGGAGAAACCAAGAGAACCCAGTCTTCTCTGCTGTCCTCATTCTGTTCTAGAACCTGTTCAATCAAATGTTCATAGGATTACGTATAGACTTTGAGCTGGAAGGGACCTTCCAGGCCACCTAGTCTGGTCCCACCCCACCCCCAATTTTACAAATGAGGAAGCTTAGACATAGTGAGGTTAGGAGATTTGCCCAGGATCACAGAGGCAGTAAGTGTCTGAGCTGGGATATTAACACACATCCTTCTCTACCTATGTTTATCAGAAATAATAGTTTCCTTCAGAACCGCCCAATTCTCTGATCTTCATTTCACTCCAAATCTGTTTAAGCTTAGTTTGAAGACAGTTCTGATAAATTCAGCTATCCTGTTTCCCACGCCACTGCTTATTAGAATCAGGAAATTAGAAGGAATCAGGGAGCAATGCTGCCATGTAGACACGCTGGGCCACAGCAGCGAGAGGTGACAAGGGTCAGGGTATCCATGAGGCTGCGACCCAAACTATTTTATGCACTGCAATCCTGGGCTGCTGCACATGGGGAGGAACAACCCAATGCATCTCAATATCAATGTCCTGAAAATGTACCGGCAGTTACCTTCTGACCTTGAGTAAGGCACCTAACTACCCTGGGCCTCAGTTTCCTCATCTGTAAAATGAAGGGGTAGACTAGATGGCCACCAAGGACCCTTCCAGCTCTATGTTAATGACCCTATTGTGGAAGCCACTGCTTTTTGCCCTAACCAGCTTCACACCCAAGGACTTTTAAGATTTCTTATGAGGGTAGGAAGCCTTTTAGACTTTAGACCAAGCTGCTACCTCACTACCAGTGATATCTTCCAGACCTGGAGCTGATGGTTCAAAGACCCTGAAATCATTTTTCCCTTTCTTTCCTGGCTATCTCAAATATAAATAAAGAACTCAGCTGGCCACACACACACACACACACACACACACACACACACAGCAGGGCAGGCTCTTGCCCCCTGTGGAGTGACATGATGGCATCTCGTGTCCAGGTCCAGCCAGTGTCAGCCTCCCTGCCAGGGGTTTCTGTGCCAAGTTTAAGGTCAGCTGATGACAGTTATCTTTCCAACAAACCAAGCTCACTTGAAAAAAAAATTCCTTAATAGGGCAAGAAGTTTGCATGGACCATAACTACAAATATTCCAAGGCCAAAGAATATTTTTCTTTCCCTATTCTAGACTGTTAAGTCAAACATGTGTGTGTGTCTCAAGGACAGAATGTAGTTTCCCTGCAAGGGGGGCTAATTTGAATTCTGTTTTCCATCTCACATAAACATTACCAGAAGGCAAGTCAGATCCTAGCACCAAGGCAGGGAGGGACCTCAGAGGCCCTCTGGTTCAATCCCTCATTTTACAGATGAGAAAACTGAGGCCCAGGGAGCTTAAGAAGTTTGCCAAAGGTGACCCATGAGGGCTCCAAGGCAGGATTTGGACTTCTGATTCCAGAGGGAGCATTCTTTTCACGGTATCAAGTCTTCACTGCTTAAAGCCATAATACTAAGGGGGGGGATCAATACTGCACAGACTCCCACCTCCCATGGAAACTAGGACTTTGTCTGAGAAGTTACTGTTAAAGAAAGAGAGAGAGGAGGAGGGAGAAAGATCAAATCATTCCAGCGAAACTGGAAGGTTACGGATACAAAATGTCATGTTCCTTCCAAGTGAATTCCCCTATCTAGGGCTGACTTTGGCTGGAAGCCAAGGTGATTTTCCATGTGTTTGGAATAAACTGCCCAGTGATTTCAATTGAAAACACATTCTCCTAAGTCCCCCCTCAAGAACAATGACAAAAGGGACTTTGTGGTCCTCATCAGAAGGTAGGAATCACTCCATGAACCTCACCAAGGGCATAGAGAACAACCAAATGACTGACCTGCCGCCTTTTCTGAAACCACATGTAACAATCACAGAATGTCAGATCTGTGAGGAACTTGTATCTGCTGAGGGATAGGAGAAGCTTGTCAATGGGGGATGCAGGGGGTTATTTGGTAGACAATTATGTTAGCCTATTGAAATATCTCTTGAATATTATTAGGATTAGTGGGGGAAAACTAAGGTGATATACATGGGCAGTAGTATGCTAGTAAATGTTTAACAACCAGCTCTTGGGGGGGGTATGAATGTACAGGGGACATTTTAAAGTTGAATCTGCTTTAATAATAGTTTCCCCATCATTTTCTCAAGTCTAAACAATCAATAAAACAATGAATCAAGCCATGATTTGTAGCATTGGTCAATTTCCAAAGCACCTGCTCACCCCAAACATTTAACAATCAGCTCTCTCCAAAGCCTGAATGAGCTATCTCCAGCCCTCTCCTAAGAGCTTATTTCTGTGAATCTGCCTTTGTGTTGTTTTCAGTCAAATCCAAAGTGAGAAATAACCAGGAGGCAGAAAATGACATGTGAGTCCCTTTCAAAAACTATCCCAAGGATGTAACTGCCAGGTGGCAGAAAGAAAAGCAAGGGTCTCACTGATTTATTCGACTGTGTTCTGATAGATGTAACAGCTTTCTAGTTCTCAGACATGTTGCTCTGTGCCAAATACGGTTTTCTTGATTAAAAAGTAACCTCTTTATTTTGCAGCTCATGTAAATTCCAGATTTTATATACTTTCCTATTGAAATATTTCCCCCTGGTTCTGTTGCTGATTTTCTAGTCTTCAAAACCCTGCCCAGCTGCTGCCTCTTCCTGGAGACTTCCCTCCACACCTGAGGCTCCTTACCCCAGGAATAGCCCTGTGCCCCAGGAACCTGCTCACCCTGGAATATCCCTACACAAGCCCCTCCCCCTCACATTGGAGAGCTCCTCCCAGGTCAACCTGCCTTAATTTCCCTCCCAGCCCTGCTCCTGGCTCTCTGGACTTCAACTGCCCCACCCCCTGTCCCAACTGGGTACCTTCATCTTCCCCCACCATTTCATCCCCTTCATGCACTGTCCTCTCTCGTTAGAATGTAAGCTCTTTGAGGTCAGGCACTATCTCTGTACTGAATTTGTATCCTAGTCTGATGGTCTAGTAGAGGGATAAGACACCGACAGAGATCACCACAACACACAACCTTACATGATCACTGAATTCATTTTGGGGTCCAAAACTGCCATTCCATTGCTGTAAGGAACTTCTGGTGGGGAAACCCCTCTATCAGACCAGATTAGTGCATTCATCACGGCACTTTAAGGCCAACAATGCAGTTTACAAATATTATCTCATTTTATCTTCCCAACCCTGAGAGGTCGGTTCCATTATTATCCCCACTTTACAGATGAGGAAACTGAGGCAGACAGAGGCTGTGACTTGTCCAGGGTCACACAGCTAGTAGGCCTCTGAGGCCAGATCTGAATGCAGGTCTCCCTGACTCCAGGTCCAGGCCCCTTTCACCTGGGCAGACTAGTAGAAAAGGGGAGGACTATACAAAGTCCAAGTGGCGGGGGGGAAGTCTTCCTGACTGGAACATCAGGGAAGGCTTTTTGGAGGAAGTGGCATGTAGGTTGTAAAGAATAGACAGGAATTCAACAAGAGAAGAGAGAAAGGAGAGCATCCTGAGCTTAAGGGACAGAAGAATGGAAGTGGGGAAGTCTAGGGGGTGTTCAAGGAGTCTGACCAAGCATTCCAGACAAGGCTGAAAGGACTGGGGGGGAATGGCCAGGGCAGGATGAGATGGGGATGGGATGGTCTCACATGCCAGCGAAAGGCGTTTGGGCTTGACTCAGTAGGAAGCAGGGAACCACCGCATGGCTCAGAAGGGGGAGACACAGGACAAGAGCTAAGGCAGGAGCTGTGGCAGGAAGGATGGAGAAGGGTAGACAAAAAGACCCCAGGCAGAAGCTGTGGCAATGGGTTAGTGGGTGGCAGTGAGAACTTGTCACTGGACATGGACAGTGGGTACCAGAGGCCACCACATCAGGTTGAAGGAGAAGCCACTTTAGAGGTAGTGAAGTTGAGCTGGGCCGGCAGAGACAACCCAAGACAACCCTTAAATATTTATGACATCCCACTATTCAAACACTATGCATGGCACCAGAGACACAGAGACAAAGATGGAAATAGTCTCTGCTCTCAAGGAACAGCCCCATCTAAGGTCTGGGGATAATCCCAAGGACAGCCATCATTCATATAACACTATAGGGCTCACAGGTCTCAAGCCATGTGATCTCGTTTGGTGCTCACAAAGGACCCTAGGAAACAAGTGTGGCAAATGTTATTACACACACAGAGAGACATACGCACACACACACACACAGTCTCATATACACACACTCACACACAGTCTCTCACACAAGACTCGTACATACACACGCACACAAAGTCACACATACACTCACACACCCATATGCACACTCACAGACTCATATACACACTCATGTATACTCACACACACACTCACACACACCCATACACAGACTCATACACACACACTCCCACACCCACACCCCCCCCACACACACACCCATTGCCTAGATGAATAGACTGGCTTTCAAAGAATGTGACTGGCCACACCACTGGGAAGTAGCAGAATGGGGTCTTCTGACTCCAAGAGACTCAGTCAGCAACTACAGTTACCAGAAAACATCTTGATTCAGGCAAGGCTGAACTTGCTTTATAAGCGCTCACATTTCTGACAAGCAGAGCTACGATGAAAGCCTCTTGGGAGCCCAGGCTTTGTGCCTGTACCCTACTAACATGTCACTTTGTGCTGAATGAAATTGATGAAGTGTCAAAACTGTCTCATACAACAACAATTTTTTTTTAAATCAAACTCAAATCTAAATGGTGAATTCACAGTGTGAGAGACAAGGTATGCATGAGGTGATCAGCATTGTTCTTGTACTTTAGACTCATTCCTGGCTGTAAGAATGAGGATTGTATTAATGAGAGTAATGACAATAATTGGATAACAGAATTTGAGAAGTGGAAGGCCCTGAGAGATCACATGGTCCAGGGTCCTCCTTTCTGATGCTATATATTTATGATGTGACCTCCCAGGGTCCCCTTCCCACCCACCCCCACCATTTGTTAGATTAGTTTTCCCATGAAAGGTGACAAAGCCATCGCAGAGACTGGACTTGCTCAAGGGACCTCCCTCCACACAGCTGCCTGGTGGCCCCCACCTGTATTGATGTGATTTTTCATCTACTTAAGGGCATTAAAAAGGTCTATCACCATTGAGTTGAGGTGCTTCAGACTTGGCTAGTGTCCCAAGATCCCAAAGGTTGCCACCCTCTGTCCTACTGACCAAACACCTAGCCTCTCTATGGAGGCCAGCAGAGCTAGTCTGTCCAAACTAAGTGCTATGGTATCCTTTCTATGTGATATCTAAGTAAATATCCTTTTGTTAACTGTTAAACGACCTATGAGTGTCTCGTTTGGTTCTAATACTACATCTCAGATCACAGGGAGCCAAGCTGAGTTAGGCCCTGCCATCACAAGGTCCTCGATCATTTTTCACCAAGCCCCACCACGGCGATGACCGCCATTGTTCCTCTCCATACCAGAGTTATGAGTCAAAGGACTTGTCAGTTGCTAAAATAAAATACAAACTTCTTATCCTAGCATCTCTACCACTTCACAGTCTGGTCCCAAACTATTTCTCCAGACATTTCATGTGACATTCCATCATGATTGTATTTAACATCCAGAATGACCCGCTAGGTATTCCACAAACTGGGTGTTTCATCTCTCTCCTCTGTGAGTTCATATGGAGCACCCTCTTACCCAAGGAACTGGTATGGAGGGGAGGTAGATGTCTGTAGGACAGGATAGAAATCTTTAGCACATTCTGATCCAAGTCTCAAGGATCTGGCTGTGTTTGAAAATTCAGCATCTTCCTACTCTCCTCCTAGAGGAAGAGAGGAGCAGTAATCTCATAAGAACTGAGGAATGAAGCATGGGTATCTCTCCAAGTATGATTGCTCTCCAAGAAACTGGAAAGGGAAACAAAAGAGTTTATAGGAGCATAGATGGTACAACAAGAGAGATAAAAAGAGAGGAGAGGAAACCAGTGCATGAGTGGGTGACCAGGACCATTGCCACCACTGCTGCCCTGCCTTAGGGGTTGGAGGATAGAGAGAGACTAGAAAAGTCCAAGCCAATACAGAATGGTGGTGGCTGTCGGTGATGCTGAAATTGATGGAATCCTCCCCCAGCTCTCCTCCTGCTCCTTTCCTTGCTAAAGCTCTCGGCTGAGCCTGTATGTCATTCCTCATTTCTTTAAGTGTTCACTTCCTGGATTTGCCGCGCATTCTCAAAAGAAAACAGTTTCTCTAAGAATGATTAGAGACAGGACATGATAATTCCTTGTGTGGGTCTGTCCTTGGGGAGTAAAAGCAGCTGCGGAGGAGGATGTGGTCAAGCAAGACACCGAGACACAAGAGCGAGCGAGAGTCTGTTTCTAGTCCCTGGGATTGTCGCCAGCTGGGAACGCTTGTTTAGAAAATTAAGAAATGTTATTGACACATGATTATTGCTGTCCAAAAGTAGGGAAAAGACTAAATGAATCTTGACTCGCGCTTAGACACTAATGAATCAGCAGCGTTAGAGTAGAAGGAGATTTTGGTAAGAAAAAAAGGAGAAAGCAATGGCCTGAGACAGCTCCCTCCCCACTTTGGTTCTATCCTTAAGCAGGTTCAAGGGAATATCTACCCATGCAGGGTGAAACTCAGAGCATGGGAGAGAAAGTAATACTCTGAAGGGAAGCACTGGAAACAGTGACTTTGCTAAACAAAGATGGCGTCCAGAAAGAGAGAAGAACTCATCTTCCTCTTTTTGCTCTACTCTCCCCACTGCTCATCTCAGAGCCTGGCACACAGGGTGACAGCTTCATACATCCTTTCTGAACTGAATTGAATGCTACCTTCCAATCTCTTCCCCCTTAGAAAACGAAATGGTTTACATTTCAGAAAGAATCTTCAGTGCACACAGGACTGATGTGGAGCCCCCTCTCCTTTATAACACATCTCAGATCTGGCTCTCAAACCCATATCCGTTTAATTCAATTCACCAGGTATGCATTAAGCACTTTTTATGACTGAGACACTGCCAGGCATAGGGATACAAAGACAAAAGCAGAACAGTCCCTGCCCTCAAGGAGCTTACTCTCCACTGGTCAGAAAAAAACATAACAACAAGTAGCATAGGACATATATTTTGGTGCATTTGGGGGGACAGGAGTGGCATGGGGAAGGACAGCTTTCCACACTGACCTGGTTGTCACTGGGTCATGTCCAATGACCCAGGTCTAGAGTCTCTATTATTTATTAACTATTTCCTATAGGGCTTTGGCGAGAAAGAAAGTGGAGGAAGCAAAACACATGCATGCTTACACACACATATGAACACATGTACATACACACACACACACATACACACACCCTATGAAACTAAAGAATATACTGTTGGTTGACCCTGTGACCTTTGGGCAGATGGTGCTTAAGGAAGATCCTATCAGCCGGGTTTGTACTGATATGTTCATAGTTGATAAGCCTACTCTAGACATATCTTATAGGCAGCTGGGTGGCTAAGTGGATAGAGCTCTGGATGTAGAGTCAGGAAAACTTGAGTTCAAATCTGGCCTCAGATACTTACTAGCTGTGTGACCCTGGACAAGTAACTTAACCTCTATTTGCCTTAATCCACTGGAGAAGGAAATGGCAAAACCACTCCAGCATTCTTGCCAAGAAAACCCCATGGACAGTATATGGTCCACAGAGTCATGCAGAGTCAGACACGAGTGAATGACACATCTTAATAACCTTTCCTTTGTGCTTTATGTATGCACTGGGACACACACACACAGGCAACACTCTGGAGTAGGGACAGCCCCTCCCAGGAGGAAGCTTGACACAGCAGAATGTACAGGGATCTGGAGTAGGGCACCTGGGTCTGAAGCCTGGCTCGGCCACTGACCACAGGTGGACAAGATGCTCAAGTCCTTAGGGCCTTCATTTCACTTAAGGGCTTTTCTAAGTCTAAATTACAAACTCATTCTCCCACTTTCTACCTGTGTGACCTAAGACAAGTTACCTTTTTCTCTGGACCTCAGTTTTCCCATTTGTAAAATGAAGAGATGATGTGTTGACCTGTGGGGTCCCTTCCAGGTCTGCATCAGTGAGTCCAGCTCTCAAACTTTGGGATTACATGAAAGCAAGAAGCTGGTCCCAATTCCAATTTGATTGTCGTTTTCAGAATGTGAGCCAACCCATTTTCACTGGGCTCCGTGCCCTGAAAATTGTTCTGCGTGCTCTGTTGCTACCCAGGATTCCTCTTACAAAAATGACTTTTAGCTTGTTCAGATTTAAAAATAAAGCAGTGAGTTGGTGGGGTGCTGAGAGCTGCAACAGGGGGGGCCTAGGCTTTGCTCTCTCTTGGACAAGACTCCTTGGACCAAGAGGTCTAGGACGAGGGATTGGCCGTGGCAAGGGCTGCCTCTGGGGCTGGGGGAGCTGGAGAGGAGGCACCCTGCTGAATGGGCTTCTCTTCTAGTCATGTGCTTGTGTTGATAATAAGCTGTCACATCCTCTCACCTGATGATGGCAATTTTATATAACATTTCTATTTTTATACAGCTGAAAATAAATTGTTGGTCTTGGCATGTCTACTTCTTTCACCCTTGTAAAGAATGGTCCTAGGCAACGTTCTTTTTTGTGTTTGTTTTAATAAATATTGTTGATGCCTTCTGTTTTATCACAACTGTCATTTCTAGAAATAACCAGTGTTCCCCTTCCCCATCCCCCTATAATTTGACCAATCCTTAAAACAAAGAAAAAGAGTTAAGCAAAAAATCTGATACAGTGGCCTAGCCTGACAAAGTATGCAACATTCTGCCCTAGTAGTCCCCCCACCTCTCTGTCGTGAGAAGGGAAGTATATGGTGTTATCCAGGCTCCAGGACCAGCATCTGGTTCTCCAGCTATGCTGACTTTGGCTCCCTCTGAATGGCCTTGTCACTTAACATTGTTCAATTCACCATTTACAATATTCTTTGGGTTTGCTTCTTTCTTTCTTCACCAGTTTGAAAAAAATCTCCCCATGAGAATTCTCTGAATTCCTCCGATCCCCTCTTTCTTATGGCACAGATCATAGATTCAGGGCTGGAAGGGACTTGAGAGGTCATCTAGGTCAACTCCCCACTCATTCTCCAAATGGTAAAAGTGAAGCCTCAAGAAGGGACTTGCCCAGGGTCACCTCATGTGAGTCACCAATGTGAAATGAGAGAGCTCTGCCTTCAGACAGAGGATTTTGTCCTCCTCCAAATGCAAGTAAAGAGTATAAGATCACTCAGTAGCAACATGGCACAAGGAAGTATGATATCCATTGTATTGTAGCTTTTAACACCTCAAATAAAGATCACTGGGCCTTTTAAGGTAAGGAGTGGAAAGAAGAATCTCTTGAAAAAGAAACTGATGATGCTAGGCTATCTGGACGACTGATGAAAAGGAGTACGGGGAGAAGTGAAAGAAGACTTCTTTCATTTAGTTGCCACAAGCAAAGACAAACAAAAGGAACAGCCAATATTAAGGATGGAAGAAGATATGCACATTAATGTACTGTTTGTGGAACTTTCAACCTTCTTGAAAGCAATTTGGAATTCTGCTAAAAAAGTGACAAGAATGTCCATACCGCTCAATCTACAGGTCCCATTGCTTTTCATAAAACCCAAAGACGCCGACGGAAAAAGAAAGGTTTCATATTGACCTAAATATTTGCAACAATTCTTTGGGAAGGAGCCAAAAAATAGAAACACAGCAGAAACTGATCAGTTAGGGAGGGCTAAACAAGCGTGATATATTAGTATAATGGAATGCAGCTGTGCTGTAGGAAAAAAATTATGGTGGTCAACAACAACAAAAAAGCATACAAGGATTTTTATGAACTGATGCAAAGTGAAGTCAGCAGAACCAAGAAAACTACATAATGACTACAACAACAGAAGAGGAAGAAATAATCAAGTATGGCTGCAATGAGATTATAATGAATAAAGAAGAAGAAGAGAAAGTCCCTCTCTTCTTTTCAAAGGTGAGAGACTATGTTGGGGAACAGATAATTTCATAATTTTTCATAGTGTTGTTTAGTTTTGCTAAACTGATTTTCCTCTCTTGCAAAAACTATGTTTTAAGGGATGACACTCTAGGAGAGAAAAGGAGGGAGTGATACATTAGGAAATGTAGATAACATAAAAGCAAAAGATGTCAATAAATATGTTTAAATGGGGTGTTACAAGTGAAGGTTAGTCAAACAAGTGGTGGGATGCAGGAAAGAGAAAATAATAAGTCACAGTCTTAGGTAGTTGATTGTTATGACACTGAATATGTAAATTAAATTAGGTAGTCTTATAATTCTTATTATTTTTATAGGACCTAACCATGGACAATTAAATCTCTTTATAATTATTTTTCTTTATGTATGTAAAGACTGCTGAGTTGTCTTTATGTAATTTATGTATTTCCTTTGGTAAATAGACTCCCAGATACTTTATTCACATTCTAATTATTTTTAAGGAAATTTCTTTTTCTAACATTCTAAATCTTCCAACTAGGATCTGTTGGTAATACATAGGAAGGCTGATAATTATTGTGATTTTATTTTATATCTTGCTACTTGTTTTCTAAGTCAACTGTCATATCACCGGTAGAGTGATAATTTTGTTTCTTCTTTGCCTGAGCAAATTTCCTAAATGTCTTTCTTGTTCTTGTCTTGTTATTGTAGTTCACATTTCTAGAATTATGGCAAATAATAGTGAAGATAATAAACTTCCTTGCTATACCTATGATCTAATTGGAAAGGCCCCTAAAGTTTATCCCTTACAGATTATACTAGCTCTTGGTCTTGGCTAGACATATGAAGAAACTTCCACTTTTTTCCCTAAAGCCAATTTGTATTAACTCTGAATTCCTGGCATAAATCCAATCTTTACATAGTGCATGTTTGTTAAGTGTATTGCTAAAACCTGTTTAGTAATGTTAGAATCAATATTTTTGCACTGGTATTCACTAGAGATAATGGCCTGCAATTTACTTTCCTTGCTTTAGCTCTCCCAAGTTTAAGTATCTAGACAATATTTGTCTCATAAGAGGAGTTTGCTAGAATCCTTCCTTCCTTCCTTTTGCAAATCACTCATGTAACGTTTGAATCAATTTTTCTACGAATGTTGGCTAGAATGCACTTGTAAATCCTGTACTTGAATTTTTTTCTTTGGGAGTTCACTAGTGGTTTGCTTCTAAGACTAGAATATTTACATTCTTTATTTCTTGTTCTCTTAATCTGAGGTACTTTGTGTGTGTGTATACACACACATACAAACAGATACAGATAGATATGCATAAATATATTCGCTCCTTCGATTTAAGCTAGTCTAAAATTTTTCTTAATTTCCTGTGCTGTAAATTCTCCTTTTTCATTTTGATAACTTAGATTTCCTTTCTTTTAGGAATCAAATTCAATAGCTGTCTTATTCAAAAAAATAGTTTCTAATTTTATTTCATAATTCAAGTATTTTGTTTGAAATTTTCTTTATTTTTCAGAATTAAAAAAATTCCGACTTCTGATTCTTGTCATAGTGGGAATCTCTTGATTTTTTGCTTTTCTGGGATTTTTAGTTGCCTGTCCAAATCATTGCTTTCCCTCCCATTTTCTCATTTATTGATGAAACTGTTTGGAGATGGTTTTAAATGCACTAAGAATTTTTTTCTGTGTCCCAAAAGTTTTGCTGTGTTGTCTCCCAATTCTCATTTTCTTTGATGAAATGGTCTATTGTTTCTATAAATTGTTATTTGACTCATATATGATTTGTTTTTTCTTTAAAACTAACATAATTGATAAGCCATAAGCTATATTCTATTACATTTCTATACCATAAAACAGTCAACTGTTCACGTTGACATGGGAAGGGGAAGGTACATCATGGCAATGCAAAGCAATGCTAGCCAGCCTGGTGGGCAGTAGGAGCTCTGTGCCAAGACACTACTACAACAGCTGTGAAGACCTGCCAGGAGTCCTAAAATGGGTACTGGTGATCCTGATGTTTATATCAGCATCCCTGCTGACATAGTGAAATTGTTTCCATGAATCTAAGAAGGAGATAGGGCAGTATGTGGTTATAGGCTGGCTTTACTTCAGCTTGCCACAGAGAATAGCCTTCAAATTCTGGTGCCACATGAAGGCAAGAAGCAGCAGAACCCACCAGAAATCTCAATTTCTTCTCTTCTAGAAATGTTTCAGTGCAACTAGTCCTGCCCTGAGCACTAACTTAGGCAAACCACAAATGTACATGAAATGAACTGAAGACATGAGTACTTTCATTATTCAATACTATATCATAACAAAACCAGAAAAAAGATCTCTCCAGCAAAGTCTTTATACTACTATGTTTCAATGATACCTTTAACTCTAAGGCACACAACCATGGATTGCCAACCAATGTAGGGCAATAATTTTGAAAAATTAATTTAATTAAAAAAAAGTCTTCCTCCTTAAACCTAGGTTAGATGGAACAAGACATGAAATCAAGAATCAAAGAGATATTAAAATCTAAATATGCAAAAGGAGAATTCCCTAAGATCACAGAAAATCTCTACTTGAAGAAATTATTCCTGGAATTAAATGGATAACCAAAAGGTACTGGTCCTTCAGATCATTTTAAAAAGGAGATAGTTACACTTAGACTGGAATTCCAAAAAATCCTTCTGGAGTTTGATGGCAGGAACCCATCTAGCAGATCAATTATACCAACACAGTCATTCCCAGAAACTGATGTTTGCTATCTATCACCTTTGTGAACAAACACATTCTCCTACAGTATTAGATAGAGAATTTGTCAAAACATTTCAGGACCTGCACACAACAGCATATACGGCAATGTTTATTGAAATAGTAATAACTATAGAAGGAAAAATGGAGCCATAGAGGAATACCCCGAAGGCTGAATGTCATCCACAATGATGGCCACTGAGAGAGCTACATCTGGGTCCCGGGGCCACGAAGTTGTCACATTATTCGAATTCCCACTGCATATTTCCACTGGATTGGAACCAATAATCCAGTCTTCCATGATTATTCCTTTGAATAGTGCCAATTCAAACACAAAATCCCTTCACAGGATTCATTATTCTCACTGATTGGGACCTGCCTATGTTGAAGAGCTGTGGCTAGGCATTGGCAGATTATATGAACACTAGCTCAGGGGTATCAAACTCAAAGAGAAATGGGAACCATGAAACTGTACATAAGAATCCCGAAGGGCCATGTATTAACTTAGAAAATCAAATGTGTTTATGTATTTCTTTTTTATGAATACATCAGCACATCAAAATCAGATAGGAACCATATTTCAATCTGATTGAGGCCTCCCTTAGGACTGTCCTGGCTCTCATGCAGCCTGCAGGCCACATGTTCAATGACTCTGATCGAGCTAGTAACTACAACAGAAAACTTGCACATCACATTATCCAATTAATGGCAACAAGGAACTACACAGAAAGGAACCCCTTAAATGAAAACAAATCAAAAGGCTTTGTTTCTTTAACCAGCAACTGAAAGCACAAGTCAAAAGGTCAAGGTGATACAAGGAGTCAGAATAGCTCAAATGGCTAATAAAATATTCAGTATCAACCCCAAACTTGAGAAATAAGGGAATGTGAAGTGGAAAAGGAAGCTGAGGGAAGTAAATTCTGGTCATCATCTATAATCGTAATAACAATAATTATAAATTTCTATAACTCATCAATAATTTTAAATTACCAATAAATTTTGTATAAGCTTCTCCAGGTGAATATGAAGACCGTCTCCTCCCCATTTCTTATAGCACAATAGTATTCCATTACATTCATATACCACAACTTGTTTAGCTGTTCCCCAATTGATGGGCATCCCCTTAATTTCCAGTTTTTTGCCACCACAAAGAGAGCTGCAATAAATATTTTTTTTTATATGGGTCTTCCTCCCACTTCTATGATCTCTTTGGAATACAATCCCAGAAGTGGTATTACTGGGTCAAAGGGTATGCAATAGTCCTTTGGGCATAATTCCAGATTGCTCTCCAGAATGGTTGTATCAGTTCACAGCTCCACCAACAATGCATTAGTGTTCCAATTTTTCCACATCCTCTCCAGCATTTGTCATTTTCCTGTTTTGTCATCTTAGCCAATCTGGCCAGTGAGATGTGGTACCTCAAAGTTGTTTTGATTTGCATTTCTTGAATCAATAGTGATTTAGAGCATTTTTCCATATGCTTATAGATATCTTTAATTTCTGCCTCTGAAAATTGCCTGTTCATATCCTTTGACCATTTATCAATGGGGGAATGACTTGTATTCTTATAGATTTTACTTAATTCCCTGTATATTTTAGAAATGAGGCCTTTATCAGAGACACTGGTTGTAAAAATTCTTTCCCAATCTCTCACTGATGCTAAGTGAGAAGAGCAGAACCAGGAAAAGTTTGTACACAATCACAAACACATCGTATGTGTGATGACCAACTTTGAAAAACTGGACTCTTCTCAGCAACATACAGTTATAAGACAGCTCGACAAGTCTCAGGAGGAAAGGAGATGTCTACATTCAGAGAAAGATCCAGAAAGAACAGAGTTTAAATGGAGTCTGAAACAATCTACATGCTGGCCTTCTTTTCCATGTTGGGTTTTCTTTCTTTTTTCTTCACTGTTCACTCCATTGGTTACAACCCTTCTATACAACCAGACTAACGTCTAATATGAAAGTATTTGCAGATCCTGTACTTGATTGCATGCCATCATGGGGGCGGGGGGGAGGAAAAGGGAGGGGAGAAAATTTGAAACTCAAGGGATTGTGGAACTGAAACTTGTAAACTAAAAGTAAATAAACAAATAATTTTTTTTAATTACCAATAAATTTATATTTATTATAAATGTATAAATAAATAGTGCTTTACGTTCTGTGGGGTGCTTTACAAATACTTCCTTGTTTCCTCATTTCCATTGTCAAACACAAGGAAAACAAAAGTTGGGCCCAATAAATAAGCTTGGGCCGTGTTGATATGGCGGCAGAAAGTTGTCCACAAGTCTAGCTGTGAGAAATCGCTTCTGGGTTGAACTTTAATTATTTTATTTTAAATTTTCCCTATTTTTTTTTCAGAATTTAAATTTTGTTTTGGACTTTCTTTTTTTGTCATGGGATGGGGGGGTACGAGTCTAGCTGACCACAAAACTGGAAAGCGGCCAAGTCAGGAAAGCTCCCTGATAGTTGGTCTGGGCGAACTGCTCACAAAGCGCCTTCCTGGTTTCCTCTCGGGTGCAAGCCTGACCCCACCTCTCTTAACAGTGGGCATCACATATCAATGAACGAAAGATGAGAACACCAGAGATCACTCCAAAAATGGTCAGTATTGCGTATGCATAGTGTATATAAAGTATTCACAACTTACATTGCTAGAAAAACCTCTGTAAATACGAGGGAAAAAAGTGATATTGATTAAGAAACAAGTAGAATGTTCCAAAAAGTTCTGGGACATAAGGAATTCTTAGTTTTTATTATTTTTTTAATTTTTATTGATTCAGTGCTTATGGGGGGGGGGGGGAACTAGGCAAAAGGCACTATACCATTCATGTTGTCCTTACTGATTATCATAAAGAATTTGACTCAGTTGCCCATTCATGGTTTATTCACATACTGCAAATATATTCAACAGGTCCAAGTATACTGAGAATGATAGAGTATTTGATACCACCGGTCTCTTAAAACACATCACCAACAGAATAATGTTAAGAACACTCAATATAAAATGTGGCATTATTCATGGAGATACTCTAAGCTCAGTATGATTTTGCCAAACCTTAAATCCATCACCATTTGTTCTAAATAAAACTAAGCATGGCTTCCGAGTTAAAAAAGAGGAATGAGAGAACAGACAGACCAGCTAGGAGACGCCTGCCATAGTGGGCAGGCAGCATTTGGGGGCCTGCACTAGGGTGGAGTCGATGTCAGTTAGAAAAGGCAGGGACAGCTGGAATTGAGGATTGGAGGCAGGAGTGGTGACAGACTAGACATGAGAGGGAGAGGAAAGGATCTGAGGTCCTGGGTTTGACCCTCACTTCTGCTATTTAATACCTATTCAGCGTCAGAAAAGTCTCCTCAATTGTGAAATAAGAAGACTGGACTTCAGTGTGGTCAAACTCAAATAGAAAATGGATCCCTGAGACCACATATGGAATTAGAAAACCACAAATTAACATTATCTATGTTGTATGTTTATTTTGTGAAACATTTCCCAATGATCTTTTAGTCTGGATCTGGACACATTGGGGAATTTTATAGGCTCAGGCAGAGTTTGACCCCTTTGAACTAGATGACCTCCAACGTTCCATCCAGACCTGAATATGGAATCTTTAATCCCCATGATTCTATGATCCTTTATCTAGGTTTTCCATGTGCAGAATCTCCTCAAGAAAGCAGCCACGAACTAGAAGGAGCCTGACACCCCCATTGTTGTCACTCAAAATGAACTCAGTTCACGTAGGAACAAGAAGGGGCCTTGTTTGGAAGGGGGAGATTTGAAGACTTCAATTAATGCTGACCTCAGCTGTAGGAGTTTGAATTTTCCTACAATTTGTGCCTCAACACAGCTGTAATCAATGGAGTCATCAGATTCTATCCATCTGTCAGCAGGTCAAAGATCAAGATGGAAGAGCCAGCACCCAGGGGCTTGGTGTGGGTAGGAGGCACAGACCAGTGTCAGGGGGGCAGAGACATGATATGAGGAGCCAGCTTGTCTGTCATGGGCATACTCTTCCTCCCGGAGTCTGAAGCCTCAAGGAAGATTTCTCATATTTCTCCAAGCATGGAGATGGACAATTTCCAGAGGACAATCTCTCAGCATGGCTCTAATGAGGGAGTCATCCGTGGAAATGAATTTGACACTGGCTTTGGGAAGTTACAAATTCTGGATGGCATTCGGCCATCGGGATTATGGATTCGCTCTATTATTCCATTGCATTGCATTTTGTTTTATCTTTATTTGTGTAATTTAAAATTGTATTTGGTGCCTTTTGTTTTTACATCAGGATAATTTCTAGAAATACCCCTCTTCCAACCTCCTCTCAAACATCCTTCCTATAGGATCATAGTAGGATCACAGATTCTGAGAGGGAGGGACCTTGAAAGACCACTGAATCCATCCACCTGATTTTACACCTGAGGCACAGAAAGGTTAAGTAATTTGCCCAGAGTCACAAAGCTAAGCAAATATCTGAGGCAAGATTTCATCCAGGTGTTCCAGACTCCAAGCCCAGTGGTCAAGCCAACCTGCCTAGCAGCTCTTCCCAATTCCCTGTAATACTGACCCAGCTCTGTCCTTGACCTCCCCCCTCAGAAGGGCCCCCTGGAGCAGATAGCTTCCTCTCACTGAGGGCAGCCAGAAACTCTCTTATTACATCTTATTTCTCTGAGGGTGGTCTCATTGCTCTTGGGTCTCCTCTCTGTAGCCTTCCAAATCTGAAGACTATAGATAGGATCCTGAGATCACAGCTTTAGAGTGGGAAGGATCAGTTTTGAGCTTACCTAGGCAACAGAATTGACTGACTCTCTGACTCTAAATTCTGTGTGATGTTCTGCCTTTTTTCATTCTCCTTAAGAAACAAAATCAAATTAACTAGAATGGTTAATCCTTCTTATAGAACAGGGACAGGAGTTGAGGTTTCATTGATATAAAAAAATATCCTTTATTAATGCAGGGCAGTAGGCTTTCTGCAGTCTAGACTCTTAGATTGTTGTCCAGAGCACTGAGAGGTTATGTTGGGGGCAGGCAGCTAGGTGGCTCAGTGGATAGAGCACCAAACTTGGAGTAGGAACACTTGAGTTCAAATCCAACTTCAGATACTTACTAGCTATGAGACCCTGGGAAAGTCATTTATCCTTTCTCAGCCTGTTTCCTCATCTGTAAAACTGAGCTGATAATAGTACCTACCTCCCAGATAGGAGTGTGCTGATAAATATTTATCATCTCTTTCTCTAGGGAAAAATACGTATGACACACTGATCTACATTACCAATATTTTCCTCATCTTAAGTCTAAACAATCAGTAAAACAACAAATCAAGCCCTGACTTGCCAGTTTCCAAGACGTAAATGCCAACACTGAAAATTTAACTACCAGCTCTCTAGAGCCAGCAGGGACTGTCTCCAGCACACCCCCACTGCCAGGGTTGTTGTAAAATGAGCTGCTGTCTGTAAATCGCTTCACGAATGGGGAAAATGCTAAATAAATGTTCACTGTCATTACTAACTGATCTACCTGGGCCAAACAGCCAGTGTATTTCAGAGGCAGAACTTGAACCCAGACCTCCAGGTTCTAAGTTCTCCATCCTCTGTCTAGATCATACTGCCCCTCACAGGTTCCCATAATCACTATCCCTTCTTTGACCCTGCTCCTGTCCCCTACATAATTCAAAGACAGAACCAATCCTTGTCATTGGTCCTTAGTGGCTGTCTCAGCCTCTGTAGGACTCCTGTTTCTAATCTGCCAGGACCATGATCTTCTTTTCAGCCACCCTCAGTTGCCTTCCCCTGCTTCCATCCGCTGTACACTTCCATTTGAAAGCATGTTCCTCTGCAAGCACATCTATCTGGTTAGCCAGATTGGCATAATCTCTCTGTCTTCAGAACATCTTCCTTGGGATGCCCGCAGCCTCCTTGGACCAATCTCCTCTGCAAAATACAAGGCTATTGGATCTGGTCTAGCCTTTCTCTGAACCCTTGAAAATTTGCTCTCTCAAAATCCCCTGCACATGAATTTAATCACATGGATGAAGTGCTTTGGGCAAATTACCACAAACATGGCCGAAATCATCCAATGATTTGTCTCTGTACCCCCAGCACATAGGACAGTACCTGACAGGCAGTAGGTGCTTAATATATGTGCATTCATGCATCAGAGGATTCTTTGTGTATGTGTTTCAGAACTCTACCCAAGGCAGAGCAACTGGTGGATTCTTGGTTGGCCTTAATGATAATTTTATTCTTTGAAAGGTGGAGGAATCAGCAGAAGGAAAGTAACATGATGAGTGGAAAGAGCAGGGGCTCTAGAGTCAGAGTTTTGTTGTTGTTATTCAGTCATTTCCAGCCAGGTCTGACTCTTTGTGACCCCATTTGGAGTTTTCTTGGCAGAGATACAGGAGTGGTTTGCCATTTTTCCAGCTCAAATAATTTTACAGGTGATGAAACTGAGGCAAAAAGAGTTAAGTGACTTGCCCAGAGTCACATAGCTAATAAACGTCTGAGGCCAGATTTGAACTTCCAAGGTTGAGTCTTCCTGACTTGACTCCAGGCCCAGCATCCCGCTAGCATCCAGGTTCCAATCTTGCCTATTCAACATTAGGCAAGTCACTTAACCTCCCTAAGCCTCAATGTCTTCATCTGTAAAATAAAAGGATTGAAAGTGCTCCTCCAAGGTCTCCATTTCTAAAATTGATGGTCCCACAAAATTTAAATTCTGGACTTCATTGCTTCTAACCCACAAGGAGGAAATAGCTACTGAAGTAGCTTAGGGTAAGCAATAGAGGATAAAAGACATTTAAGAGGTCGGTGCTGAGGGCTGAATTAGAGCAGCAACCGTGTGAATGGGAAGAAGGTGGTGTCTTTAGAGATGCTAGAATCAAGAAAACTTGAGGCATCTAATTGGAGTGAATGAAGGAGAATGAAGATCCAAGGGTGACAATATTAATTCTGTTTCTGCTTTCATAAATCCACACCCAAATCCATTTCGACATGGTTCTCACCTTGGTTTTCGGGGGTTTCTTCATATAACTATGCGCACTATGGCTCTGTCCACCCCCCCCACACACACACACACTCTTTATTAATTCTGTTGCCTTTAAATGAAGACCCTTTGAGGGACAGCAAGCTTAAATGGGATAGTGTGCTGGTCTTGGAATCAGAAGGTCTGGGTTCAAGTCCAGCCTTTACAGTTACTAGTTTCATGGCTGTGAGAAAGTTATTTAACTTTTCTCAAATTAGGTATCTCATCTGAATGAGTTGGTTCCTGAGATCCTTTTCAGCTCTTAATCTATAATCCTATGACCCAAGAGATAGGTTGCCACAGCTTAACACTCCATCACCTAGTGACCAACCTACTCCTAACAAAGTCTCTGTACTTATCTACTGACTCAGACAGTAGACAGGGTCTGTTGCTGGAAGTGTTTTGAAAACCTTTCCATATCAATACAGCCAGTTCTCTGAGCTATGCTTCTCTGGCACAGCTTTCAAAAACTTAGCTACATTGTGATGGGACATTAGAATAGAATGTTTGTCCTACATAAAAATGGTTCTTGGTGTCGTTCAGTTCCATTTCTACTTTGATAGGGACTGTGAAAGAGCAACAGAAAGGAGAAAGAAGAGTCAATAATCAAGTTTTAGACCATCTATCAACATGAATCTAAGATCTGATATTTTAAATGGGAAGTCATTGTCCAACAATCAAGGAGTTAAGATACTCCTAGAAGAATGGGACCCCTATCAGTATCAGAATTCTTATTGTAAGTTACCAGAAGACATTAGAAAAATTAGAGCTAAATATAAGGATGGCTCCAAAGTTCTTCTGGGAGAGGTAAATAAAAGATTTTTCTTAGTCATTTTTATTGTGTGTCAAAAGGCAATGAGAAAGACCTTCCCGTGGGTCCTTTGGCCATCTTGACTTAGAGCGATTAAAATGAATATGAGCAAAAAGAGCAACATATCATGATAATTCCCACTTATACACAAACGTCTATAGTAAAGAGTGATGAGGTAGAAGAATTCTGTGAGGAACTTGACAAGATTCTCCAAAGAAGGTCAGTATGCATCTCAAGACTCCATGACTTCAGTGCAAAGGTGAATGGAAATAACATGGTGCCCTCTAAAAAGTAGAAAAATACTATTTGGAATTAAGAAGGAAATGGTTTGGAAACTATTCTGAAGTCCTTCCCATCATGCCTCTGTGTTCTGAGTACCTTCTGCAGAAACAGGAGCAAGCAACGAGTAGAAGAAACATGGAGCAGCTGCCTGCACCCTCTCCCAATGAAACTGACTGTATCTGAAGAGACAGAAAGCAGCTGGCTACCACGGTCAGTCACTTCCTAATCAGTTCACTGTAAAACTTCAGACAACTAGCTTTTTTGGCAAAGGTAAAACTCAACCCTAAGTTAGAAGATAAAATGAAGGAGAGAAGATATGATGTCCAATTACAACAGCTATGATGACTCATTCAAACAAGCTATTGCTACATAAAAATGGGAAATGGATAAAGGAAAAGACATAAGCATAAACTATAGAAGTTTAATGGATGTGGAAAAAACAACAAGGGCCAAAAGAGCCCAGGAAATACTCAGTGAGGAAAGAGTTGTCTTGTTGCCAAGTAGAGAGAAAGAGTAGCTGCTTCATCATGCCATCTCCCAGTTTGCATGCCTATGTATCATTAAAATTTCTAACCTTTAACTCCAGCTCAGCAAAATCATACCAGTCTTCATCTTCTTAATTATTCTGGAATAGTGCATCCCAGGTAGTTCTTGATCACTATCTTTGCTTAGGTTTCACCAAAACTGGAAAGGATGTTGGTAATGGCTCAGTAATGTTGGCATCTTTAGCACACTTTTGGAATTCAGCTACTTTCTTCTCTTCCAAGGTGGTGTATCTTATTATCCTCTGAACTTGCACTCCAAGACAGGACAAGTACCTGGTGATTCCCTAGATTATTGGTGCCAAGAATTATTTCTGTGTATTGCAATGTCTTGGGCATAAATTGAGCCTATGCAGTTTGAAAATCAAATGACAGGACATCTATGTCATTTTGAGACCAAGTACTTAGGTGTTAATATTGTCAAATGTAGCATTACAATTCTGTATAAAGGTGAGATATATATATACATGTTTTAATTACATGTATAAATATGCATACATACTATGTATGTGTGTATGTGCATGAGAGAGAGAGAGAGAGAGAATCTTAAAGTGTAACACATACATAGAAGGTACCTTAAAGATCATCTGATTTTAAAGAGGAGAAAATGGAGGCCTGGAGAATGGAAGTGGCCTGCTCCAAATCATACGGTAGGTGATCAACAGGACTAGGAATCAATTCTTTGATCTCTCCACCACAGCATTCCCTATATATGAAATAGAATCACCATCTCTCTACTAAAGCACTCAATACCAGAATGATTACAGATGACCTTAATAACTAGGTAAAGGAGCTTGGATTGGAGCAGCCACTGGGCATTGGTGAGGAAGGGACTGATGTGATCAAAGACTCAGAGCTTCAGAGCTGGAAAGGGCATTAGAGACCATCAAGTCCAACACCCTTCTTTTTTTTACAGATAGCGACACTGAGGCACCAAAAGGTTAAGTGACATGCCTTGGGTCACACAACTGTTTGAAGCGTGCATTCAAAAGAATACTGAGGCAGTGATATAGAAGATGAACTTCGAGAAGAGGAGACACGGGTAGAGAGAAAGTTTCTGAGATTCCCTAACTAGTTGAGGACAGTTACTGAGGGCTTGACCAAGAGCTGGGCTCAGTGTATGAGAGTGAAATGATGGGGGTGGATGGCAGCGACATCACAGCATAGCAATCCACAGGATGTAAAGACTGATTGGCAGCAGCATTTCAGCTGGACCTTGTTGACGATGGTTGTGCCTGCCAGCTCTCAAAGGCTAAAAATAGGTCCAGGGCTTTCTTAGTGCAGGCTGCTTGTCAGGCACCCATAGACTCCCCCACCCCTTGGTACCGAACTTAGCATTATCTCAAACAACTGCTCCTTGGACTGCTGGAATCCTGCCCAGATGAGGTACACAGAACAGAACCCTAGGCCCTGGGCTGCTATTTTTAAAAACAGAAAAGAACCATCATCATCTTTCACTTTCATGTCTAACTGAAGAAATGAAAAGGCGATCGGTCACATCTGAGTGTTTTCTTTTTAGAAGCTGCTTCCCCCGGTCGGTCTGTTGGGGTCGGTGTCATTACAATCCTCTCCAAGCCCAATCTGTGGCCTCCTGCTCGTTCTGTGAGTCATGGGATAACAATTCCCAGTTTGGAGCCAATTCTCCAGAGAAGCATAAGAAAAAGAGAAACAACTTCCTTTTAAGGAATCAAACCTGTTTCTAGTGATAAACCTCTTCCCATGTCTATTTGAAGACATTCTCCATAAGCAAAGAGCAGAGGACTATAAAATGTGTGCCTGGCCCACTGAGCCACCCAGCCTGCGATCCCAGCACAGATGTTTAGCCCCTCTGTCCAAGAGCAGAACAAATTCTGAAGAAAAGGATCGTGCACACTCACCCACCCCTCGCCATGTGGAGCGAGAAGTCACTGTGCATTTATTTCATTTGCTACAAACATCCAGACTACATCTGGATACACTTTGGATACTTGTTGTCCTATGTACAGAAATATGTATTTAAAATAAAAACTTCCAGTCTTCAGGGAGCTTGGGAAACTGTGTAGAAAGCCCCTGCCTACAGTTTTTCTTACCCTTCTCCGTCATGAACCATGGAGCCCGCCTCCACATTTTGATGCAGCAACATTCCCATGGATTCAACATGCTTTCAAAACCCCCTCCAGCTGCTCGCTAGGACTCACTTGTTTGAGCTATGTTTAAATATTCAGAAAGTAGTGAACTCAGCATTTCTGAGGCAATGTAGTGTAGGAGAGAGAAGACTGGGTTTAGTCAGGAAGACCTAAGTTCAAATCCCCTTTCTAACTGTGTGATCCCTGGGCAAGTCGTTAAAACTCTCTGCCTCAATGTCTTCATCTGTAAAATGGAGGGTTAGACCAGATGGTTCTAACGTCTCTTCCAGCTGTAAATCTATAATTCTATGATCCATCTAATGTATACTATATCCCTTTAGAATTTTACAAAGTGCTTGCTGAGATTTAGCTTCCTATGGCCTTTAGAGTGGGCTTCTCCCTCTCCTGTCACTGTCTGAAAGTACCTCAAAGATGGGTGAGAGATTCTGGGGACTAGCAAAATCACACTTTTAGTTCAGCCTCATGCCTGGCATAATGGGAGTACTTAATGAAGGCATGATAGCCGGCTGTCTATCATCTATTTCTATTATCTATCTATCTACCCATCTGTCTTTCTGTCCGTCTGTCTATCTACCTGTCTGTCTGTCTGTCTACCTATCTGTCTACCTGTCTGTCAGTCTGTCTATCTATCTATCTCTATGTCTGTCTGTCTGCCTGTCTGTCTGTCTATCTATCTATCTATCTCCTATCATCTCTATATTTATCTTCCTGTCTATCTTTCTATCTTTTATACCAGCTCTGCCAACGGAGGCTTCTCTGGTCATGTATACTTCTTCCTTCAATGACATTATATTTGCTACTTAGAGGCCAAAGCTAGGAATTAGGTGATGGCTGTGTATATGTATATATCTGTGTGTGTGCATGTACAAATATGTTTATCAGGTGTATTTGCTCAATAAAAGTTTCAGCTTCCCTTCTTTGAACAACAAAACTGGAACTGTGCTTTCCAAAACTTAAAAAAGGCCATCTCCAAAGTCTTTGTATGGTTTAAATTTACAGAAACCTAAAACTGCATGAAGACATTGGGGATTCCCAGCCACCAAACCAGTGTCCACTTTTTTACTTTTGAGACAGGGTTGTCCAGTGGACAGTGCTCTGTCCTTGGAGGGTCTGAAGAGCTAGGTTTAAATGGTGACTCTGCTACTGAATTGCCCATGGCTTAGGTGGGCTAAGCTCCACCCTCTACTTTATAATGGGGGTTCCTGGAAGAATTCGGCAGTGGAAGAAGGGGGGTAGACCTTGGGGAGGGATATCGTCATCATCGTCATCATCATCATCTTTGTCACTATTTCTGCCTCTTGGAATCCTTATGTCCCTCCAAGGCTCAATTCAGGAGCTGCCTCCTACAGCAAACCTTTGCCTTCACTTCAGTTATCAGGCTTCACTTCCTCCCAAAACTACCGTGTTTACTTGTTTATTTTTATTTTGTATTCCCCTTGGTAGAATGTAAGTTCCCTGAGGCCTGGAACTCTTTAGAGAATCACATGAAGAGAGAGGGAATTCTGCAAACATTGTCAGACTCGGTATGTGAGGAAGCAGGTGAAGGAGCTAGGAAGAGCAAGGCTACGAAAGATGGCTAAGACAAGACACGACGGTTGTCAACAAACATTTGGAGCACCTTCCGATGAAAAGAAACTCATTCTGGGCTGCTCTAAGGGGCAGAACTCGAATGGAAGAGGTGAAGTCACCAGGAGGCAGATTGGGCCTCATTTGAGGGAAGAACTCTGTAATGAACCCGGGACTGTCTTTATTAGGCGGGTAAGGTATCCTTGGCAAATGTTCAAGTTGAAGCTGGAAGACCACCTGGGAAGAAAATCACAAAAAGGATGGTCCTTGCAGCCCTTCTCCTCCCTTGGCCTCTCATCTCTGCAGCCCTCCATTTCTTTGTGGCTGCGTTCTACATAAAAGGCAAAGTCAAATGTGGGACTGACAAGTCTATCAGTCATCTCTAAATGTCACCTTCCAAGGAACATGACCTTTTAAAGAGAGATTTCGAGAGGCACAGTGGATAAAGAGTTAGCCTCAGAGCCATGCAATCCTGGGTTCGAGTTCTGCCTTTAACATGTAATGGCTGTGTGCCTTGGGATAGTCACTGATCTCACTGTACTAACACTATAAATCAAAGAGAAATGATGACCTGCGTTGATAGTGGGAGTTTCTTCACCCAGGGGTTGCCCCTACTAATGAAATCCCAGGTCTGGTCTATGTCCCTAGAGCAATGCTTCTTAACCTAGAATCTACAGAGATTTCAGGGGGTCCATGAATTTGGAAGGGAAAAAAAATTACATCTTAATTTTCACAAATCTCATGTTGAAATTTAACATATTCTTCAATTATTTAAAAATATTACTTTGAGAAGGGATCCATAGGTCTCAGCAGACTTCCAAGGTGGTCCACAATACAAAAGAGGTTAAGAACTCCTGCTGGAGGGAGATTTAGGATCCTGGATTCAGAACCAGAAGGAATCTTAGAGATCAGCTCCCGTATTTCACAAAGCTGTGCCTCCAGTCCTGACCCTTCTTAGGATCATAATATTAAAGTTCTAGATCTGGGAATGAGCTCAGAAGCCAATCAGTCCAATCCCTTCATTTTACAGATGAGGAAACTGGGAAGTTAAATGTGCCATGAATTTTACTTTGTACTTTGTGATTATGTGACCTAATGAAGCTTGTATTGCACGAGTTCTGACTGATGGTGTACACTTCTTCCAATTACCTCTAGGTCATCTTCCCCAAATGATCCTCCCACGTACCTTAAACTCAAAGGGTCCCAGACTGAGTTTATCTTTAAAAAAAAAAACTATAAAACTATTTCTCTTTCTGATGTTTCTATGTCTGTCTGTGGCCCCACCATTCACCCAGACTCCCATGTAAATGACCTTGGAACTAACTTTGCCTCTTCTTTCTCCCTCTCCCTTCATTTCCAGTTCCTTCCCAAAGCTAATAACTCATCTCCACAGTTTTATCCCCCACTCTCTATTCCTACTGCACCCTTAGACAGACGCTGAGGATCACAGACAAGAGCCTGCTAACAGGTGTTCTGGACACTCCTCCCTCCCCAGGCCAATCTGTCCTACATGCTGCTACCAGGCTGGTCTTTGTTAAGCACAGATGTGACTGCTGAGCCTTTGACAGGAGGCTGCTAATTGACAATTACAAACAGCTCAGCAAACTAGCCTTGTTTCAAGAGAAAAGAAGCAAGAATGCCAGAGAAAAATAGAGCTGTGTTCTGGAGCCCCATCGAGGCCAGCAGTGTGACATGGAAGGGGACTCTCTTACCTGACTTTGCCATGTCAACTTGTCCCAAGTGTTACAGCAAAGACAAAAGAGTATCATAAACAGAACATCACAGAATAATTTAGCAGGGAATTGCATGCGGCTACCAGTCTTTGACTTTCTGCCAGAACCAAATAATGGCCAAATGAGTGTGATGCATTTGCAGATTGTAGGCTGAGATCCCTTTGCAAAGAGACGATGAAAGTTTCCAGCAAAGTTCCACTGCTCTCCAGTTCTCCAAGAATAAGGAAATGCTCTTCAAAATGAGTCAAAGCAGAAAGAAGAAAAGGTATCTTAGGAGCCAGAAGAGTGTTTTGGAAGTCAGAGGGTGAAAATGGCCCTAATGATTTTCTAGAATATCATTTCTTTTCTCTATGGCAAATAAAATCAGAAATGACCTAGACATTAGACTGATCGACTTCCATTGCTAAAGGCAGCTTCAAAGTTACTCTTTTGAAACATTCTGCTTATGTATCTCTGGCGCATCTCACATTCTATTCAGCATCAGGGGTGTTTGTGTCCATCACTAGATTCAAAGTTCCAGGAATCCAGGGCTGCTTCTGAATCACAGTACTTTGCACATATTAGGTCTTTCATAAATGTCTAAAGAACTGCTACCCTGGGGCTATCATAGCCCTCCTTCCCAGGCACTTTCTCTGAAAAACAAACTCTATGCAAACCAGAGAGAAAAATGCCTACTGTCTTTGAATGCAGGAACAGGACAAGGGCAACTGGTTCACGGTGTGTGGGTCTACAAAAGTGGGTGAGAAGATGAAAGGGAGAAAACCCTGGCAAAGAGGATGCAATGGAAAATCCCAGGGACTCTTGATGTTTACATTGGAGTTGCTGGAGCAGTGATGAGCCTAAACAGAAGCACAAAAGAAGGAAAAATGCGGCAAAGATTGTTGTCTCTGACCTACAGCTGACCTTTAGAAGACCATCAAGAAGCATCATGTTCCTGATCTGGCTCCGAGAACAACTGAGAAGGTTCATTCATACCTCTCGGCATAGACCGTGTTCATTCCAGTACCACAAGCCACTTTGCTTCAAGCACTTCAGCAACTCTACAGAAACCAATGAACATCATCAGGGCTCAAATGTTAAGACTCTACCATTCCTTCAAAATCCAGAGTGCCAGCTTCTCCACAAAATTCTCTCTGATACCCCCAGCTGGAAGTAATGTCTCCTTCCTCCAACCCCTTCTTCCCCCAAGCACCTTGTGCAAACCTCTTGTGGCATTTAGTACAGTCTCTCATATCCAAGTTATTTATCTCCCTGCCTTATGTATCCTACTGGATTCCAAGCACCTAACGGCCAGGGCAAAGTCTTCCTTATCTTTGTATAGCCCATGGTGTCCTGAGCAAAGTAGATCCCCAATTAGTAATTGTGGAGTGGGTTATCTATAGCAAATAAAACAAGTCCCAGTTCAACTTTTTGTAACCCCATTTGAGATTTTCTTGGCAAAGATACTGGAGTAGTTTGCCATTTCTTTCTCTAACTTATTTTACAAATAAGGAAATTGAGACAAGCAGGGTCAAGTGACTCACCCAGGGTCACAAAGCTAGTAAGTGACTGAGGCTAGATTTGAACGCAGAAAAGGAATGTCCCTGACTCCAGGCTTGTTATTCCATCCACTGAGCCACCTAGCTACCCAAAGAAATCTAGAACAGAAAACTATAATCCACAAATAATCTAAGGATTTTAATTTGCTCAAAGTTTCGACTTCTTGCCCTAGAACTACAATTAACAAAAGTGGCATCTGAAACTATCATTTTTCTCTACATATAACTTACATAAGTAATGTCTTCCATGTTGTCTTCTACATACTTGAGGACAGGGACCTTTTTTTCTCTTCTTTGTATCCTGATGCTTAATAAATTATCAGTCAGTTGAATGACTGACTGATAATTCTCTAATGATGGTGGCAAGATTTTGTGATGTTAGACAAATCACCTAATGTCTCTAGGTCTCAGTTTCCTCACTGGAGGAGACAGGAGTAGGTAGCTTCTAAGGTTTCTCCTATTTCCAGATCCATGATTATATGCTTCTAAGAAGCACTGAAGTGTCTAGAAGGTGAGAGAAGGGTGAAAAATTGGTTCATCAAATATGAATGGAATATCTATGATGAGTCTAATTCTAGGAAATATAAAGAGTAGATCTCATCCTTGTCCCTGAGAAGGCTAAGATGAAACATGATCATCATCAATAAATGTTTGGAGAACCATCCTCTGGAAAAAGTAGAGTTGGACCAGCAATTATGCACTGACAGTATAATCAAGAGATTGGTCCTGATGATCTTTCTGGTCCCCAGCATTTAAGGATTCTATTCTCATTAGAGACAAGATGGGCACATGAGTCTGAAGATGGCCTTTGATACTCTAGCTGGTCCAAGGTTCAACTTGCCTCAATCGAATCTTTTTATTGGAGGCAGTAAGAGCTCAAACACTGACTAACTTGAAAGTACTATTCATACTTTTCTTCTGGCAACTCTAATGGAGGGGCCACGATCATTGCAACCTAGAACAAGCCACTGGCCTCCTTTGGCATTCAGTTTCATCTTCAGTAAAATGAGCTGGTTGGAATCTAAATTACATGACCTGTGCTTTAATAGGAAAAGTTAAATAATAATACAGAGAAGTATGAGATTAAGTGGCAGATGAGTGATCTAGAGGTTCAGAGGCCAGAGAAATCATTATGGGCTACTGAAGTTGGGGAATGTGTCAGGGAGGAGATAGGATCTGAACTGGGCCTTGAGGGGACAGGAATGGGAATATAATCATTCTGGGAATCATTAAAGGTTGGCTGCATGTTGCAGGAAATCAATTGTTTTGTTCATGAGCAACTACCCTCGTCACTATTCAGAAAGCATTGTCCCATGTGAGATCTGCTCAGCTTTGAAACCATCTTGGAAATGTTCACAGATGTCATCTGGTCAAATTAACCATGACAAACCCCTGAAGTGTCTCTTTGCTTGGTGCTTGAGCTGGCCAGTTTTCAAAACTGTCCATCTTGGTAAGGATAAAAGATGGAAAGGTCTTAAAACAGGATGTCGCCCACACACTGAGTTCACAAATTAGCCTTGGGCCAGGGATGGTTCAGGAATTGGAAACTGCAGCAATGGAAATACTTTATCCAAGGCTTGTCTTGTGGATCTGAGTTACAGACAATGCAAAGGCGAGGTTTGAAGCAAGTTCAAGGAAGAAAAAACACAACAGGACAGAATGGATAGTTTGAACATCTTTACTTTCTGCCACGTCTTCCCCCAAGGAAAGGAAAATACAGTCTGGAGGTAGGGCTCAATACCAAGATGCCCCATCAGCTGGGAAGGTCATGGAGGGAGCCAACAAAGGGAGAGGGATCCCACACACTTTGGGCCTTGAGCAACCTCCAGTAAAGGAAACAGGAGACCAGCATGGCATTTGATAAAAATGGAGGCAGAGATTTCAGGTGAACAGGCATGGAAAAACCATGCCTGCAGGGAGCACCCTCACAAAATATTTGAGTTTAGCTAATCATCATAGATTTAGAGCTAGGAGGAACTTTCAAGGAAATCTATACCAACCTGAAGCCCAGAGAGGTGAAGCATCTGGTCTCAGGTCACACAGACATCAAGTAATAGAGGTGACATTCAAATCCATATCCTCCACCTCTAAATTCAGGACTCTTCCCATTATGCCAACACAGGAATCACCTTCAGAGAACAGACTCCTTTTCCTCATCTGCAAAATGAGGAGCTAAAACTAGACAGCGTCTGAGATCCCTCACAGACTTCTATTGATGAGAAAAGATACCAAGGCTCTATGACTTCAGAAATACCAACTATAAAATCTTTGTGGTAAGCGTGTTTGGGATCACCTGACATTCCAACAACCTTTCGCTAAAATGATTTCTTGAACTGAGAACTAAGGAAAATCTTTGGGTCCACAAGTAAATACAATGGAACTATCTCCTTATAAACTTCTGTTTCATCTATTTTAAAAAATAATTCTTATTGTTCCTTACAACTTAAGGAGCTTACTGATAGATGGCTCTCTGAGTCAAGGTAGAAATGAAGCACGTGGGAAGCACTCCTACCTCTAAATCTATGATGATTAGCTAAACTCAAATATTTTGTGAGGGTGCTCCTTGCAGGCATGGTTTTTCCATGCCTGGGTAAGCTCCCAGTATCACCCATTGAACAACAGAAACAATAAATGAAGGCGCTGTCCAGGAACCATTTCTCTATTTGGCATAGGAATGAAGAGAAACCCCCTATCCAAGTGGTCTTGTCCAGTACATCCTTTTCCCTCTCTCAGGGTGAACTACAACTCTGCTGTAAATATCCTTGAGGTTGGTGTGGCTTTTTTTACTTTTAGTCACAGACTGAACTACATTGAACAAGCTTTAATTAAGTGGGAGGCACTAGTTAGGCACTAGAAATAGAAAAATCATCCTCAAAAGAGTTCCCAGCCTCAGGGAGCTTACATTCTACTAAGGGGAATACAAAATAAAAATAAACAAGTAAGCACAGTAGTTTGGGGAGGAAGTGAATCCTGATAACTGAAGTGAAGGCAAAGGTTTGCTGTAGGAGGCAGCCCTGAGCTGAGCCTGGAAGGGACATAAGGATTCCAAGAGGCAGAAATAACACCTGAGACAAAAGACAAGGACAATGAGGACATCCCTCCCCGAGATCTACCCCTCTTCTTCCACTGGTGAATTCTTCCAGGAACCTTCACTTTATGGAGGGGCTGTGGCTGAGGTTAACAGCTGCCTTCATTCTCCTTTTGACCCTGTGCCTGACTTCCTCTGGACTTAAAAACCACTCTTCCCTTTGTCTCTTTTTTCTATTCTTTTTGTGTTCTGGTGTATGAGTCTAAAATAAAACTTTGGGGGAAAAAAAAACACTCTTGCCTCCTTTTCAGCTGACTTTTGTGACTTATCTTCCTTCACTAAAATGTAGTTTCCTTGAGCGTAAAGACTATCTTTCACCATGATCTGTTTTCTTTGCCATCCTGTGTATTTTAATTTATGCATAAAAAACATAATTCAGAGAAGGGATCCATAGGCTTCACCTGTGAGGTCCATGACCCAAAAAGGGCAAAAAGCCCCTTGGTCTAGAAGGATTGCTGATGACTGCTATAGTCCTAGCTAGCCCCATTTTGGAGATGAGAAGGCTGAGGTTCACCCAGGCTGAGTGAGTCACCAATGGTCACATGTTGCTTTCTAGGCATAGTGGATATTCTGACTGTCCCATGTTCCTGATGAGGACACTGAAGCAGATGAAATGCTCCAGGCCAAACAGGTAGTAAATGATCCACATGGGATTTGAGACCATGTTCTTTGATTCGGAATCCATTTCTCTTTCCACTACCCCAAGACTTTTTAATTTTTTGTGCATCAGGGGGCCCCATGGCAGTCTGGAGAAATCAATGGATCCCTTCTCCAGGAATCATGTTTTTAAATGCACAAAATAACAATATAGCATCACAAAGGAAATAAATTACACTAAAATGCCATCGTCACCTTTTTTACCTTACTGATTCTAGATTAAGAATTTCTACTCTGACAATATGAGCATCAAAGTCAGAACATAGACTAGAAATATGAGTGGAGAGAAACCAACAGAGAGACAGACACAAAGACGAAGCTCTTGAAGGACACACAAGAATTAGGTAAAAGGCACAAGAGACAGCTTTAACAAGGAGAAGAGTCACCTCTTTCTCACTTTCTCAAGGCATGAGTAAGGGAGAAGAGGATGGGACAAAATATAGAGACATTTCAATGTTCAGTGGAACAGGGGGAGATGAGGAGCACATGACAAAGGTCCTCAATTTTCTCAGAAAGTGAGATGTGAGGTCATTTGCTAAATGACAGAGTGGGGGCTGAAGGAAAAAGGTTTGCAGCATAATAAAGAACCAATCAGGGAAGAGTGAAATGATTGACCTATAGCAGTAAGGAGTAAGTTCAGATTAGAAAAGCTAAATTTGGAGTGGACCTGGTCCTCAGAGGGGTGTGATTTCTTCCGGCAGCATTCAGGATCTTGGGGGTAGAAAGGTTTGAACGACTAAAGGGCAATGGCAGCTATTTCTCCAACAAGAACAGTTCATTTAGAGAGGAAGCACGTCCATCCACCTATGGCCACACCCCGGCCAAGCTGCTCCCCAGCCCTCTCCCCTCCTGGCTGCTGCCGTTTCAGGGCTTAATTCATGTTATACATGGGCAACTGATATTCTGGCTTCTTCCTCTGTCTCTGCCATGAGAACCATCTCAGGGTTTCTCACAGGGTCTTGTATCCCAAGGTCTGAGGTCTCTCCTGAGGTCTTCCTCCAACCCCAACCATTACATAATCTGTCTTTAGAAGGCAGTTTAGGGCTCCTTCTGCTTTGCTTGCTCCAGAAGGGATACATGAAGGGAAGCCAGAGTTGCTCATGACACTGTCCTGAAGAACTGAGTGGCAATGTAAAATTACAGGTTGAATCAGGGACATAGAGCCAGGAAGATCTGGATTTGAATCCTTCCCTGGCACTTACTAGCACTGTGACCCTGGGCAAGTCCCTTCACCTGTTTGCCTCAACTTCTTCATCTCTAAAAGAGGAGGTAGGACTCAGTGACGGCTAATGGCCCTTCCCATCCCAGATCTTGCCTTACCATCTCCCTGTGTTTTCTCATGCCAAAACACAGAATTTCAGAATAAAATTCCAAAGTGGTAAGCATTGTTTAATCCAAGCTTTGGTGAACTTGGAATGGGAAAGGTTTGACTTTGAGAGCACATGACTCTCTAGGGCCTGACACCTTCATTTAGGATGTCAGTCAGTCAACTATGGGCCAGGTGACCTGCTAAGCACCAGAGCTACAAAGAAAGGCAAAAGACAGTCCCTGCCCCCAATGAGCTCACGGTCTATAGGCCATCCATCCAGGGTAAGGGCCTATTCATCTGACCAAATGCTTTCTTTAAAACCCTTTACAGAAATGATAACTGGGAGTGAGAAGAGTCAGCAGCAACTCCCCCAGAACGGGGGGAATCCTCCTTTTCCTCCTCAGCAGGAAGTGCTCTCTTCTCCATCCCACATCAGCCTAAGCTGAGGCCTTTCTTGGGCACCATGGTCTTTCCACCACCTCCTCTCTTCTGGAATTTCCCAGTCTTTCGGAAGGCTTTTGTAAAAGCACCCCTGTTTGTATAGTGCCTTACACACAAAGGCTTACCCCAGCCTCGCTAGAGCTCCGCAGGGTAGACCACACAATCAGAGCTTTAGGGGCAGAAAGACCTTAAACCCCAAAGAGTCCAACTCCCTCATTTGGGCCCAAACTCACTTCTCTGTTAAATGAGGATTGTTGAGCTTTATAGGATCACTACCTTCTTATAGCCCCAGAGGAAGAAACCAAGGTCCAGAGAGGTTGGATGACTTACCCAAAGCAACACAACTTTTAAGTATTGGAGGAGGATTTGAACCCAAGTCTGTACTGACTCCAAATTCAGTGCCCCTTCTTCTACACCATACTGGCCTGTCTAGACACAAACATATACTGCCTCCACCACCACCATACCAATGCAGAAATAGACTCTATTTCCCAATGGAGAAATGGGTGGGTGAATGCTCTGCCAAGGTAACAGTTAATAAATGGCAAGTCTAGGCTTTCTAAGTCCTAGGGTCATGGACTTAAATTTCCAAGGGACCTCCAGAAAAAGGACGACCAAATATGTTTGCCAACTCTTGGCAGGGAGGTAATGATGTACAATTCCAGGATGAGACAGACATGCTCAGACACAGCCACTGTGTACCTATGCTCAGCTTGAGTTACTTAATTATTTCAAGGGAGGGCTTTTCTTTTCTTTTTGGGGGGGCGCGCAGGGAGAAGAGTGAAGAATAGTAATAGTGACACTAAAAAAAAAGGAAGAAAAGAAGGAAAAGAGGGCCAATGAATAGAAGAGGGTTTGCAGGGAACAGATAAGCATGGCATATTGGAATTATCCTGTTAAATTTGAATTATACACCCCTCCCCAAATAACCAACTGTATTTAGACAGTGGCAGGGGATGGGGAGAGAAAGACAAGTTATATGTAACAGAAATTCACAGATTCTCATCCAAGCCCCATTTTTTTCTTTGTATATTGAACTGGTCCCACTTGTTGATGTTCATTAAGTTTGTGATAGAAATTCTATTTTTTCAAATTTGGGAAAAACATTTGGAAGGGATTTGAGACACCATATAGGCCACCCCCTCCTTTTATGTCTGTAGAATCAGGTCCAAAGAGGTGACATTCCTTCCCTGAGGTCACCCAGTTAGAGGCAGAGCCAGGCTTCAGCCAAGGTCATTGGGTCTAAATTTCAAGCTGGAAGAGAACCTTGAGCTCACTTGGTCTGGCCCCTTCCTTCTACAGAAGAGGGAAATGCACTCCAAAAAGAAGAAATATCTTGTCCATTTCCTGGCCCTTCTGCCCCAAGATTCTTCTTCCCCGGGAATCTGCTGCATGTTCTTTCTTCCTACTATGAGCCTTGCCATTGACCTTTGGGCGGTGCCTGACTTGACTTCTTCACAGACATGTTTTGCTAGGCGTAGAGCACCATTAGAACAACACTGGTGTGAGAAAGATGTCTGGGGAGAAAGGCAGGAATCTTCCAAGCCTTGTGGAATTTCTCAAAGGCAATCCTGCCCACTTTTGCCCTCCTGGATATGGAGCCGACCCATTACTCATGAACGATATTTGCCCAAGACATGGATGAACCAGTTCTGTAGGCTTGCCATGCAATTAGCTGGATTCTAATTCTGTATTGCTGCCCTCTGTGCACTCTGATCCAGCCCAAATGGCTGCAAGCTGATCTCTACATCCTATTCTATTTCCCACCTCCAGGATTTTATATGCTCTGTTCCTTCCCTCCCCAGCCCCATGTCCAGAATGCTCTCTCACCTCCTCACCACCTGATTCCTTCAGTGACTCAGGCACCACCTCCTATGAGATGCCTTTCTTTATTACCCTCCCCCACCCATTATTTATACTTTCTCATCCTTGAAATTGCTTCACATATACTTAAGTGTGTTTGCTTACTTGTGCCCATGTAATAGAAGTTTCTTGAGGCCAAGAAATAATTCCAATTTGCCACTGTATCCCTGGGGTCTGGAACAATGAAAGGCACCTTGTTGAATTGAATCAACTCTCTGAAACAGGGGTTAATGATACTTCATACCTCTCAAGGTCATTATAAGAAAGGAATTTTGAAAAAGTCAGAGTCTTATCAAAATTGTGATGTTAGCATTCAAGGAAGCTGCAGAAAGAGGTTCACAGAAAAGTGTTCTAATTCTGGAGTCTGAGAACCTGGGGTTAAACCTTATCACTTGTGCCTATGGGCTTGGGCAAGTCTCTTTACCATCCTTGGTGTACAAAGAGTGGACTACAGCACATCTAGCATTCTTCTTATTATCAACCCTGTGCCTCATACAGTCTCTTCTCCTCCTTGGGTCTCATTTTCCTCATCTGTAAAATGAAGGAGCTGGACCATCTTGCCTCAGGGGTCCCCCCTAGCTCCAGAGCTAGGGGTACTCTGATGCTAAGAATAGGGAATCTGGTACATAAATAAGAAAAGTCACCAAAAGAGGGTGGAAGAAGAAGCAAGAGACAAAGAGTAGTGAAGTCAATGGCCAGAAGTCAGGAGAGGAAAGACTGACCCTGCCTCTTGCTCAGCCCTGGCCTTCCTGCTGGGGTCACCTCATCTTCTAGCTTTAAGAGGCTCTATCTATAAGGTCATTTCTGGGTAGGGGAGGATCAGGTGCTGAGATCGTGCCCACCCGCTGTATCTGCCTTATCGGTCTAAATTGCTCCATTTAGGATGAGTTCTCAAAGTCTTCTTGGTCATCATCTGCGACGGGAACCCATAAGGTTTAAGGCAGGACGAAGAGCTCTAAATCCCACTCTCTAGATCAAGGAAGGGAGAGACCCAAAGTCGTTTCATCACTCATGTGAAGTAGAATCTAACAGGCCATGTTCTGCTTTACCTTGGACTGGGGGGAAGAGGGGATTTGGATATGATTTCTCTAGCGCTATCCAATCCCCAGGCTTAGGCATTTTCCAGATGTTGGGCTTCATCATAGCTGAGTCATCACTGATGAAAGGTAATTACCACTATTCAGAAAGACAAAGCCCTAACATGCAGCATTTTCTTCATTAGATTGACTTCAGACTTGATAGACTTCCCATTGGGAAAGTGAGGAAACCCTGGAATCACATGTAGCCTTAGCCCTTGCCTCTGGAGCAGAACTCCAAATTCTTGCAAAAAGAGAACATCACATTGGAGCTATGGGGAAGTGGGAAGAGAATCCCCCAGGGCTGACAGTTGCCACTTAAGTGACAATGAGGAGATCACTTCTCATTTCTAGGACTCAGTTTCCTCACCTATAAAATGAACTAGTTAGAGGGGATTATTTCTATTGACCCTTCTGGCTCCAAAGCTTTAGGATGTGTGACCTTATCTCCTCACCACCCCAGAAATGATGAGCATAGTAAGAAGCTGGGATAGAGAAAAACCCCAATTCAATAAGTATTAAGGGTCTACACTGTGCAGGCACTAGGGATAGACCTGCAAAAGAATCTCTCCCCTCCAAGAACTCCAATGGGAGTGGGCTGAGACTGCACGTGTAGACATACAACAAATGCATGAATTAATCCACAGTTTTAAAGTACTTACTACATGCACACACCTGTGCTAAGTGCCAAGGATACAAGCAGGAAAGGGGGCTTCTTGCTCCCAGGGGTCTCCCACTCTAGCTGAGGGAGACAGCACACATGGGTTTCAGCTGCAAGTCAGGTGGAAAGTCTTTGGGGTACAGCAGCAAAGCGGATGGGAATCTCTGTTCTTTAACATCAGTTGCATTGCTAAAACCGTGTCGGTATCTGGTGTTGAGTCATTGAGACAATACCAAGGATTTCAGTGGTGAGAACTTGGTCTCTGGGTCTCCAGTAGCTGTGGCTGCTGAGGAGGTAGGGAAGGAAGCTCCTACAAGGACAGTTGCCAGGACACACATCTCTAAGGTCTAATTCTCTGGATGCTGGCCACAAAGGCTGGGCTGGAAGCAAGGTGTGTTGAGGGGAACGGAGGTTGGAGGAAAGCTCTAATGGAAGGCCTTGGTCCAGACTCCTGGGGACCCAAAGGAGGCAGCTGGTGGTGATAGTATGCCAGCTCCTGTTTTTCCTGCAGGGTGCCTTCTATTAGACTGGCTGGCTTTTGTGCCCAGTCAGTGGCAATTGGTGGGGATGGCAGGCCCCTTCTTGCAGGCCTTACTGTGGGCTAGTATACTGGTACACCTGGGGACACTTGAGTTTCCCCAGCTGAGACCCTATGAGCAAAGAAGTTATGAAGCAGACTGGGGCAGTTTGAGTTAACTTGACCCTGAAACAGAGTGATCTGGGACCCAGATATGGGCCCTTTCAGCAAGGAGAACATGAAGTTGGCTCTGGAAGGCTAGCAGTTGGTCAGTGGTTGTTACTGCTCTCAGGTAGAATCGGGGGCATTCTAGACAAGGTTTCCCTTGATAGTTCCCTGGGAGGAGCCATGTCAGGCTGGAAGGGATGAAGAAGAGAGAGATCTAAGACAAAGGCTTCCTGACCAGAAGCAGACAGCATTTGGACCTTGAATATCTACCTACTCAGAGGAAAGTACCTAACCCCATAATTTTATCCGTATTTTGCATTAGAGAGATATCATGGCATGGGAGAAAGAGAGTCAGTCTGGGGGTCAGGAAAACAGAGGTTCAGGCCCTGCCTTGATACTGGTTGTATGACCCTGGACAAGTCATTTGACATTTCCATATCTCTAAGGAATAAGTTTTTGCAGCAGATACTGGTTAGCATTTGCAATAGGAGGTCTTATGCCAATGAAATCACCCATCCAGTCTACTTCCTATAAGGTATTTTCATGAAAGTTTTCTCAAAATGCATTTTTGTTGTATGGAATGCTAATTGTATTTCTAGCTGGATTGGAATTAACATGAAAAATATTCTGTATTTACTTATATGTAAAGAGAGACAGGTATGATAGCCTAGCTAGGCTCCAGACCCACCTGTGGCACATATTGGCTGTATGACCCTGGGTAAGTCACTTGCCCTCTAACGCTCTAGGCACTCTAAGATCATAAGTGGGAGAGAAGGTGTCACCTTGCACTGGTAGATGGTTTCCTCCCAGAAATTCCCTACCCAATGAAATCACAGATCCAGCCTCTATAGCCCAACCCTCCAAGTGGATGTACTGTGACATCATCCCCATTCCCTGCAGAAAGTAAACTCCTTGAGGTTGGGAAGGATTTCATTTGTGTTTCTGCCTCCTCACTGCCTGGCTGGCGCATTGGAGGCATTTAATAAGTAATATAGTGCATTCAGGGGCATACGGTGCTTTCTTTACAGAACTCTATGAGATGGGTATAACATGTATTTTAGAGAGATTAAGTGACCCAGAGTCCCAAAGCCAGTGTCAGCAGCGAGGGAGTGCCATAGTGCATGGAGCACTGGGCTGGAGTCAGGAAGACCTGAGTTTAAATCCATCCACAGTGTGACCCAGGGCAAGTCACTTAACCTCTACCCTCCTCAGCTTCCTCAGCCGTAAAATGAGAGTAGTAACAGCACCCACTTCTCAGGGTTATTGTGCTTAGCACGTAGTAGGCTTTTTATAAATGCCAGCTATTATTTTTAAGCATTTTGCAACCTTCAAAGTGCTAAGTAAATCCAGTTATTGTTGCTGTTGCTCTCATCACTGTGATTCCTGACTGTATGTCTGGCTGGCTGTTCCCTACAGTGTGTGGTGCTATAGCAGGGTTTCTGTCATGGCTTGGACTTAGACATTTTCCAGGGTCTCCGGGCACCTCGGAAATTCAAGGACTTTGTTCTTAGGGAAGAAAATGAATAATTACTCAAACTCCGAGAGCTCTGCCCTCATACCATGTCCCAGCATCACAGGTAAGTGGCTTGCCCAGGATTCCACCTCCCTTCTCCTGATGCCTACAAGTCCAGGAAGATTCCCTGCTCAGTTCTGGATCCAAGTGAAGCAAAGGATCATGGGAAGTAGAGGAGAAGACCCACCAGAGAGGCTCACAAAGAGTAGCAAGGCTTTGTTACATAACCGGACACATCATATCTCTCTTAGAAAATCCTTCCCGGAGTAGCTTTCTCTGAGCTCCCTTAACCACTTGGCTTGGAGGAGGCCCCTCTAAAACAACATTTGATTTCCATCTCAGCAGAGCAGGCCAGGGTCCAACCCAAAAGGACCCGGAGCAGGAGTAAGGGTCCTATCTCCCTCCCGATCTGACAGCCCCTGAGAAATGTCAGAAGCGGTTTAAAGCCAGCTTCCTTGGCTGTGGCTTTGGCCAGATCTGCATTTTCATAAGAAGAAAGGAATGGGAGATAAGGCAGACCTAGAAAATGCTGAAGGTAATGAACATAATGTTCTGAAAAATGTTCCCGCTGGGAGGGAGCCTGTAACTGAAACATATACAAAAGACACGGTGTCCTTGAATTTCTCTGAGGGGTCTTTAATTTCAGACAGTCCCTTACAATCCTCCCATTTGGTGTTCGAAGGATCTCTTAAAGAACAGCACAGGCAGAGAGACCAGAGCCGTGATTTCACCGGTCTATGGAACTCCCCAGTTGAGTGAACTCCTTCTCCCTATTCCTTTTTTTTTTTTTTTTTTGCTTTTTTGGAGGGAGGAAAGCAGGACAATTGGGGTTAAGTAAGACTTGCCCAAGGTCACATGGCTAGTAAGTGTTAAAGTGTCTGAGGCTGGATTTGAACTCAGGTCCTCCTGACTTCAGGGCCAGTGTTCTATTCACTGTGGCACCTACCTGCCCGCCTCCTTCTGTCTATTCTGATCAGCACTTTCTCTATCCCTTTGAGTTGCCCAACACAGAGTTGAGCAATTTTCCCAGGGTCACAGAGACAGGCAGCAGCAGAGACAAGATTTGAACCCTGGTCTCCTGAACCATCCAAGGTCTTAGATTTGATCAGGGTGGGATCTCCATTCACAGATCATGGCCCCTTCCACTTCTTCTTGTTCACTTGTGTCTGACTCTTTATGACCCCATTTGGGATTTTGGGAGGAGTGCAAAGAAGGGGAGGGAGGAGAGGAGAAGAGAAAAGAGAGGAGAGGACAGGAAAGGACAGGAGAGGACAAGAGAGGACAGGAGGGAAGGGGAGGGATAAGGAGAGGAAAGGGGGCTTCTTTCCCCCCCACCCCCATGTTCTACAGGGACCAAGAAAAGGGAGTTCGAAGGAGGAGGGTCTCAGCAGCAAAGCAGCAGGAACGAGGGCCTGGGATCCACAGCCAGACATCCTGTGGCCGTGATGCCCCCTGGAGCTCACAGCCACTGGCCCAGAGGAGAGGGTGCAGGTAGGCTCCCAGGTCACTCATTCACAATGAGCATTACATCGCATTGGAATATTGCTGTTCCAAATACTTGTTGAAAGGAGTAGGTGGGTCCCCTGCCTGGGGCTTGGAAACATTCTTGTTACAGGATTTTCCCTTGATGATCATCAGTTGAGGGGGTTTGTCTACAACAACCCCACTTGCTAGCATTGCCAGAATCAGCCTCAGAAACTAAGGGAAATACACCCCCTCCCCCCATCACCAGCTAGAGTAAGATGAGGAACATTAGCACCACGTTAGAGAACTCTAGAGGTTTCTTGTTTGCCTATGAGAGGCACTGTAAATAACAAAGCAGGCAGTGACCGCCAGGTGCCAGAGGTGGGCACTCCTCGGAGCTTGGCCAGAAGCTGCCTCCGCCTCTGGGGCCCCTCCCTCAGTCTGGGGAGCCCCCCGGCTGTCCATTTGAGGAGGCGTCCCAGGCCAGCCATCTCGGCCTCTTGGCGTTGGAACACCTCTCTACCCCAAACCCCGCTCGGGACCTTCCTTCCTTCCCCCATTCCCTTTTCCATTTTCTTCTGTGTAATTTCTGCCTCCAAGCCATGGACTTCATTTCTTTTTGCTTCTAATTGTATCTGTAGCACTTGGCACAAACAATTCAGGGCACACAGTAAGAGCTTGATAAAGGCTCCCTCTCTATGTGGAGTCATCTATTCCCCTCTGATTTATGTATAAAGGAGGATCTCTCTATACGTATAGATAGCTCTATAGATATCTTTCTATTAATCTATGTCTATATAGAGACATAAACAGAAGGATAGATAGACAGGATGGATGGATGGATGGATGGATGGATGGATGGATAATAGATAGATAGATGAATGGATGGACGGACAGATGGATGGATGGACAGATAGACAGATATGTACATAAGCACTGAACCTATGATTTCGTTGGTAAAAAGAACTCCCAGGTGAGTAAACTCTCTCTACCAGTACAGGTCTTAATCTCTGTAAACTAGAGTCCTGGAGAGTTTCCTGGGCCTCTGAGAGGTGACAGGATCACACAGCCGATGGGCAGAACTTGAACACAGGTGTCTGATTTTGCACGTGAGCTCTCTTTCTACTGTACCATACACTCTCTAGTATAAGTAGATAATAAATATAAAGAGAATAAGTGTAATAAATTTTTATGTATCCATAAGGATAAATATGAACAGAAAACTGGTGACTGAGTGATGAGGGGTAACAACCAGCCAGCTTGACCACTTGCACTGACATTCACTAAATATCAAAAGATCTGGAAAAGGGCACTTTGGGTATGTTTTCTATGGAGGATTTGTGGAGGCTGAAGGAAAAGAATTGCAGAATCCTACAATTCCAGAACTGGAAAATCTCCTGTCCTTAAGGCTTCTTTTTGCCAAGCTAAACAACCCCAGTTACTTCCATGCTCCTCCCACCGCATGACCTTGAGACCACTCACTGTGCCAGTTGCTGTCCCCTTGATGTACTGCAGTTTATCAATGTCCTTCCTGGAAGGACAGGCCTGACCAAGTCTGATCTTTCACGAACGGTTCCCAGAGTAGACTGATATGAAGAAGAGGTCCTGGAGAAGCTCTGGGGCCATCAGTTCTAAGGAGGCAGGACCCAAAATATTGCAACAAGGAGGGAAAGGGAGAAAATGACAACAGAGTGTATGAGCCCAGGGCTAGAGGACAGGGCTCTGCCACCCCCCCCCCCCCAGATATGGTCCTTTCCTAAGAAGAGGAGGCAATGACCTCTGACCTCTGGGCTCTGGGTACTTGGATCCCAGAACAGCAAAAAAGAGGATCTGTCTGCCTTGCTCTGCTCCATAAGGCCCCTGCAGCTTTCCATCTGATATGGAGCAGAAGCCTTCTCAATATTCCTGCCCCTATTGGGAATGGGAGCTCCCTGAGGTCTGCACAGCCTTGATTATCTCTCTATACCCTCTCTCTCTCTCTCTCTCTCTCTCTCTTTCTCTCTCTCTCTGTTACTCTCTAACTAAATAGACTTTTTCTGGAATAAATCCCGGTGTATGAATTGATGGAGTATTATCATTCCTTAAGAAATGATAAATAGGAAGAAATTAAAGAAGCATGGGAAGGCTCATATGAACTGAAGCAGAGTGAAGGATGCTAAATCAGGTACACACAATGACTACAATAATTGGGATGGAACCAACATTGAAAAGCCCCCAGCTCAGATTAATCATAATAAGTAAACGTAGTCCCAGAGAAAGGACCATGAAACACAATTTCCTCTCCTGTAAAGATATGTGGGGAGCTCTAGGAGCAGGATGAAGGATCTGCTGCCAGGATCATTCCTTTGATCAGTTTTGATGAACTATTTTTGTTTTTTTATTTTTTAATTTATTAATTTTAATTTAATTGTGGTCATAGATCAGAAGATGACTGTTGTGTAACAAAAAAAAAGGCATCCCCAAGTCTTTTTTAAAAGGTGGAGGGTTTGGATTATAGGATCATAGATCTCAAGCTGGGATGGACTCAGAGATCATCTGGACCAACTCCTTTCATTTTAGAGATGAGGAAACTGAGGCCTCAGGACTGAGTGCCAGAGGCAAGACCTCAACCGAGATACTCTAGAACAAATGCTTCCTCTTCACTGTCACACTAGTCCTAGAGTATACTTGCAAATCCATGCATGCATACATGAATACACACATACATACATGCATACATACAGCTGGCATGGTTTGTGTTTGAAAATAGAAGACTGGTCTCAGTGCTTAAAAGCTCCACATGAAGTCCACACACACACACTCACACACACTCACGTACACACATTCACACACACATGCACACACATACACACACTCACACACACACACACACACACACACACACACTCACTCACTCACTCACTCACACGCACACAATCAGGCATCTCTTTCCCCAAAGTGTGTCTACCCTGAAGTTTATACCACCCTTGAGATGATAGGAAAGGTGGCTCATTTCCTAAAAATACTCCCAGTTGTATTGTACATCTTGCCTTTTTTTCCTCCCCTTGGGAATAGCTGCATCCCTGATGTGAGTCTATTTCCAACTCTTAGGCTGCTGGAAATCCGTTGGGACCAATAACTTTGGGGAAGTAACGTATTTGTTCAGAAAGTCAAGAACACAGCCCCCTGATGGCTTTGACTCATTAGAGCCGCCTGAAAAGAATGGTTGTAATTAATCTCCCCTCTGCCTCGCAGAATTCTTGGCTGCCCTCAAAGACAGCTCAGGTCTCACCTCCTACAATAAGCCTGGCCTGATCTCCCTAGCTATTCTTAGCAGCCACGCCCTCTTGAGAGTCCTTTGTTTCTACTTGTGGGGGATCGTGTTCCATCTGTCGAAGCCCTGGAGAAGGTAAGCGCCTGGAGGGCGGGATCTCAGATCCCACTGAGATTCTCATTTGGAAGCGTCCTCAGAGGAGGCTGATCATGTCCTATGTTCTCCCTTTATAGATGAGGAAAGTTTTTCATTGTTGTCTTTACACCCAGCATAGTACATTGCGCATGGCAGAGGTAAAATGGAGTTTGTTTTCATGAAATTATCAGTGTATCAACAAATGCTCATTGAAAACAGTTTGTAATGAAAAAGGAGAATTCCTTTTGATTCCAATTTTGATTGCGGATTATTGTATATTATGAAGGAGACTTTAATTGGGATCATATTACAGGAGATAAACCAAATCTTTTTTTTTTTTTTTTAAGGTGGAGGGATGGGTGATGGGATCATAGCTCTGGAGCCGAGACAGACCTCAGAGATCTTCTGGCCAAACATCTTTGTGTTTAAGAATAAACGCTTAGAAAGTTCAGAGGGTTGGTGGGGAGGGAGAGAAACTGCTTGAATCATATTCAGTGTATAAAATGGTGCAAGGAGTAAACTGGCTGCAACCTGTGTGTTATTGGGAGAGGGAAAAATAACGTTTTCAGGCTGCTGAAATGCCTCCGCACACACCGCGCTGCCGCCACGGACCCGCAAGCTCAGCGGATACAGAACGTTCCCAGGAATCCTGTTCAGAGAATGCCCTTTTGTTCAAGTGGAAATCCTTCCAAACAGAGCTTTCCAGTGGAAGCGCAGCCCAACCTTGATGAGGATGTGAGCCCGCAAGACCAAGTCTCAGCCTTCTGGGGGTGCCTGGCGAAATTCACCAGAGCCCCGTGCCAAGCCCGAGAGCCTCGTCCGAGCCGGAGCTGCTAAGTCCTGTCTTCCAACCCCTATCAGTGGCCTCCAAGGGCCTGCCGCCCCTAAATCTTCGATCCCATTCTCTGTGACGCTATGAGGCTTACCACCCTGACTTAGTATGTCTGTGCCTCAGTGATGTTCCATCTGACCGACTGCCTGAAAAGCCCCCAAGAGGCACCAGAGTTCCTGAAGTCACAACCTCCTGGGGTAGGGGGCAGGGCCGAGGTGGGCCTCTTGCAGCTTACTCTTGAAAACAAAACCAAAGAGTTTCATAAACAGACCTTGAGCTCGCTGGCTGAGAGTAGTTCTGTGGATATTAATATCAGAGAAGTTCTGTGGATATTAATATCAGAGACGGGTGACCCTCAAAAGAGGGGATTTGGCAGCAGCTCCTTGAGGCTGCCAGAGGAGTGCGGTGTTTGCCTGAGCATATCTCCACAGGACTAGGCTCCAAGAAGTCCCCAGGACAGAATTCATGGGGAGGCTTCAGAGCCTCTGGGTGGGGCCCAGACTAAGGGGCAGAAGACAAGTTGCGGCTGGTTCACTTTTTGTAGATTATCATTGTTCCCAGAAATTAGAAGAAGGGGGAAACCCTGCAACCACCTATTTCAGACCCCTGTGTGTGGTTTTAATGCTTCCAATGAGAACTGCTTGGTCAAGTGCATCCTATTCCACTGGCCTGCTTCAAGGCCTGCTGGGATCCCAGAACAGAAACAGAATGAGGGGCTTGTCCACAGCTATTCTCTAGCACAGACTGAGCTATTCAGAAGTCATTGGCCTCTGTGGTACTGGAGGCTGGCACATTTGGCAAGGCTTTGAGCCAAGCTCAGAAGCCCCCACCGCAAACACAAGTGTCTGTAATGGTGAAATCATTGTTGGAGTATGAGCTCCTTTTGAGTAAGGACTGTTTGGTCCCTTGTCTTTGTACACACAGTGCCTAGTTCAGTGCCGGGCACATAGCAGAGAACTGTGATTTACTGAATGCTATACGTAGCCCACGGTCCTTCCCCAATTTGGATAAAGTCCATACTGGATGGGACTTGGTTCTAATAAGTTACTTGTAATAAGTCCTTCCAGGGTTCTTAATCTGGGGTCCATTAACTTGTTCTTTAAAAAGTATTTTTATAACTGTGTTTCAATGTAATTGGTTTTCTTTGTGAGCCTGTGCTTTATTGTATGTACTTAAAACCATGATTCTGAGAAGGGCTGCATAGGCTTCACCTGATGGCCAAAGGAGGCTAGGACAAAGAACAGGCTGAAGCCTTAGACAAGACAGAAAGAAAAGTTGGTGTCTGGGTAAAAAGTGGCTTCCTGATGTACTTATTCTCCATCTTGCTAAGGAGGAACATAGCAGAGGTATGATCCAGGCTATAGAATAGTAGTGAAGGAAAGAGAAGGAGGAGGAGGAAGAGAAGAGGTGGAAGAGGGAAAAAAGGAAGGCTGTTGAAATGTTTTTAAAAATACACAAAGAACACATAAAAGTTCAGGAAAAAGCACAGATAAGTAGGGAAATTTTGAAAGTAACATGCTGAATTTATTATATCTTTTTAAAAAATAAAAACAGGCAATAAGTAAGAAAGATTCATGGTTTAAGATACAATCTATTTTTTGTCTTCCTCTGTATATAGTGAAATGCTTGTGTCTGTATATAAGTTAAAAAAAATAAGAAAAATTCTTGGAAAATACTCAATGTATGGGTCAAGGTGAAGAAGTTGAACGGAATGATGAATTAGAAATATAAAAATGGATGGTGAGCAGAAGTGTATGTTAGCCTTCTCCAATAATTGGAATGCCTGAGTCTCCTCAGGTTTCAATCTACTGCTTAAGAATAAGCTAGGCTGATACGCACAGGATAACTGCAGGTTAGAGGCAAGCATCAGGAAAAGCCAAGCAGCCCATCAGTCGTCTGCTTTGGAGGTTTGTGGCCAAGGGCATGCTTTCTTGCTTGATGTCAGTAATTATTCACTTCTGAGCACCAGCCGTCACGGCAGTGGCAGACAGCCCCTCCCCCCACCTCGGTTCCATTGAACCAGCATGCCTGGTGCCATGTTTGGACAACTATGCAGTGAGCGTACTTTCCTCAGACTGGCTCCGTACCAACCAATCACTGGATATTGGCAGCTGAGGGTCACTAGTGACCTCACCTGGCAGAGACAAGGTAGGGCACCTGAGCGACCCCGCCTTGGTTTTACTCTGAGCACTGCAAGAACAATCGTGTGATGGCCGCCTCTGGTCAGCAGAGCTCACTTTGTATCTTTAATCATGTGTCGTTATTCACGGGGAAAGGAAGATGATACAGTCTAGGGGATCAAACACTGCATTTCTAGTCATTACTCTGAGGTTTGAATACTGGCTGGCCAATGGCTAGCACCTTGTGTGACCTTGACTAGTTCTTTTTACTTCTGTGGGCTCCAGTTTCCTCTTTTGTAAAGTGGAGACGTTGAACTCACTGATCTGAGAGGCCTTTCAGCTCTAGATCTCACTGTCTAGATCAATGTGGGGCCCTCCCCCCACAGTGGGGCGTCTGTGGCATGGTCCAGTGGGCTATGGCATGACCTAATGGGTAATCGGATGGAAGGTGGGAAGGCAGGTAACTCTCCCACCCTGCCACAAGAGCTTTGGGGTGGGGCGAGACTCATCTCCAATACAACCTCACTTTCCCACCCCCAGTTTCACTATTATCTTCCAACTTTCCCTAGCAATGTTGCCCACCCCCACCCCAGCAGGCCTCTGGTCTTGGGCTAGTACTTGACATGTCTGCCTCACCCCCCAGACGGGTTATAACTTGGGTCTCACTACCTAGTTCTAGTATGACATAGTTGGCACAGGATGCACTTAACTGGCTGAAATATAACCCAAAAGAGTAGCTGTACCACAGCTGAGCAGCTAAAATCCCTGCACCATCACCCATACCCTGCCTTCCCCTATCACCTCCCAGTTCTGGCAGGAGCTCCTGGGCAGGCAGTAGCCAGAGATTAACACAATTCCCCCACTCCAAATTTTTCATTTTCGGTGGGACCGAGTGAGTCACACAGGACAATCAGGAATCACAGCTCTCACCACATTATCTCCCCCGCCCCTGCCCCAAGCCTACTCTTCTTCCAGACTCTTCAAGGGCATCACTCATTCTCGACCCCAACTTGTCTTCCCCACAATCCAGTCTCTCCTCGAGTATTGCCATCCTGTATCCTTGAGGTTTTTCCCATCTGTCTCCTCCACCAGCCTAGTACAGGGCCTTATGGCCTCCCTCCTGACCAACATGTTATCAGCTTCTCATGGTTCTGTCTGTCTGGTCTCTCTTCTCTAGAATCCATATCCCACACAGCTGTGAAGTGATTATTCCTTATGAAGTCACTCCTCAACTCAGTAACTCAATAAATGAGTCCCCATGGGCTCTAGGATCAAGCATTGTTTCATCTTGATATTATAAATGTCGGTCTTGTGTGTGTGGCTCATATATAATTCTATAACGTACACGTTCCGATGATGAACATAATTACTTGTGCAGCTGTACGTGTACATAGTTTATAAGTAAGCGAACACCCACATATTGGGGGCGCAGATCACACTTTTTTACTAATAAGGGTATTCAAACAAAAATGCTAAAACTGATAATTTTCCTGGTCTTGCTGACGCTAGATATTAGGTCAAAGTTTCCACTAGGTGGCAGGATTCCCCCATTATTCCTGAAGCCATCTCCTAGCCCCCGGAAGGACACCAAAGTTGTATTTTCTTCTTGCTGCAAGGGGGGAGGCAGGGAGGGAGGAGTAATGACAGAGCTTAGAGCAATATCTACTTGACAAAGCTTGAGAATCCTATACTGATGGTGATAAAAAATTAAATTAAAATGACATTAAGAAGGCATAAGGAAGACTGTTCTTTCCTATAGTAAGATGACTCCCCCCTACATGTTGAACCCTTTAGTTTAAACCCATTTTAAACAGAAGTTCATGCTTAATTGTCTTAGCATAGCTGAAACCGGGTTATCCAAAAACAAGGCCACATTAGTTTGGGCATGAATAAGCTCTCCTAGGCTACCTTCGAATCTAAGGAGTGAACAGAGCACATTGGAAAAGCCGAAAATGAAATTCTTGAATAACGAACTTTGGGTTACTTATCTTCCTTATAACAATTGGACCACCTCTACATACGAGATGGCCCATAAGTCACCACAGTTCTACCCTGTAGAATAAAATAAACGGCCTATTTGCTAATGGATTCTATGCCTATCAGCCTTAGGACACTCTGTGACACAAGCATTGTGACATCTTGTCCCCAGCGCCCTTTACACCCCTGCCCCAAACTAGCCCATGGCTGACTGCTGAACGATGGGTGCCACTCCAGGCATCTCCCAAGGGAGCCCAGGGCATGGGCTTATGTCCTACAGCAAAGCCTTTCCTCCTTCCAGGACCAAGATGGTCCTGATCCTTGTCCAAGACTCAGCAGAACTAGTCCTCTGAACCTCAGACTCCTAAACCCTCCCAAGGTGCTCAATGCGAGATGCCCCCAATCAGCCTTGCCCTATCTCAAGTGGGGGAAATTCATTGATCTCAAGTGTCACTTGTAACCGCAACACACACCCATGTATGGGTGCATCTTTGTACATATGTCCCTATCTATGTGCCCTATCCTGCCTCTGTCTCAAGCAAACACAGGCGTTGAGGACAGGAGCAGCCCAGCCCAGTCCAAAAGCACCACTGGCTCAGAATCTACCTTCTAAAGACCCCAGTGGCTGTGCGGGTAGGCATCTCCTCTGCCCCAGGTCAGGGCTCCCCTGCGCTTTCATAGGGCAGGGCACTGCCTACCTTGGCCACTTGTAGAGGCTGCTTCTGCTCCTTGCCACCCTGCAGGCGGAAGCCCCAGGGCGCCCCTCCGCTCATGGAGATGCAGAGAAAGTCCCCCGTGCCCATGGTGCTCCACTCGAGGGGCAATCAGCATGAAGAGCAGGGAGCAAGAGGCACCAGTCCCGGTGGGTGCCTCTGGAGATGTGCGCTGGACTCGGCTTCGGGGCAGCTGCCAAAGAGGGATCAGCTGCGCAGGAAGGCATGGAGCACCCTCCCTCCTCTCCCTCCCTTTTTCCTCTCCCTCCCTCTCTCTCAGTCCCTCCTAGACTGCCGCCCTCTCTGCTGTAGCTCATGAATATGTTTATGAGACAGAGAAGGGGAGGGGGGAGAAGGAGAGGGGGGGAAAGGGAGGGGGGGAAAGGGAGGGGGGGAAAGGGAGGGGGGGAGAGGGAGAGAGAGAGAGAGAGGGGGAGAGAGAGAGAGAGAGAGAGAGAGAAGAAGAAGAAGAAGAAGGGAGGGAGAGACAGAAAAGGGTGGGAGGAGGAAGAAAGAGACAGAGACGGTCAGAGTCCCTGTGCTCTCTTCATCTGAGACTGGAAAAGATTCCTTAAGTGAAATATATACAGTCCTCCTAAACCGAGGATCTTCCATTCCCATTCAATACGCGGGCACAGAAGGGACCAGCACCCTCCAGTTCGCACTTTTTGTCCACTTAAACTAAGCTCAGCACAAACTGGGCACATAGAGCGGTATTTGTACCTATCCTTCAGCCATGGCACCAAGTGTCTGGAGGGGGAGGTAGCATGGAACTATGGAAAAGCCTAGGCTCAAATCTCCCCTCTGACATGTATCCTTGAGCATGTCACCTAGCTTCCCCAGGCCTCAGTTTCCTCCTCTGTAGAATGAGGGAGTTGGACTGGATGATCTTTGAGGTCACTCCAGCTCTAGATGGAGAGTCCTAAAGGGGCAACAAGTAGTGCTAGGAACAGCTCATGTCTCCATGGTGTCAGGATTCCCAATGCACCTGCCTTGCAAATGAGCAGGTGCCCGGAGAAAGGAATTAGGTTGGGAGTCAGGAGACCTGGAGTCAACTCTTGCCTCTACCACTTACTGTGTGTGTGAGACTTTGGGTAAGTCACTCCCTGTCCAGTTCCTGTCCTATACAAGGAAGAGGGGTGAGATGAATGAGTAAACATAAAGCGTTTATTAAATGTGTACTGGGAGGGGGACCCTGTCCCATAAACTAGAGATACAAAGCGAAAAGTCAGAAGGACCCTGCTCTTGAGGAGCTCACATTCCCAGGGAGGGAGACATCACACAAGGAAGGTTTCAGTGGCAAATCAGGGGGAAGTCTCCTGGTTCTTAGAGGGCAGCAAAGCTGATGGTTCTACCTCTTCTTTCATGGCATTTCCACTGATAAGATCATAGCAGTCCCTGATGTTGAACCATTGGACAGTGCCAAGGTCTCTGGTGGTAAGAACTTTGTTTTCTGGGTCTTCAGTAGGAGCAATGGCCAGGATGCATCCTCCCAGAATGTTTCCTGGGATGATCACTAAGGACCCTTGGGTTCAGGGTCTGACGGGAGACAGTGGTCAAGGTGATGAGGGTTTGACATGCCTGGAGAAACAGCCTCCTGTCTACCTTCATGAGCCAGCCACCTCTATCAATTGCCGATCTCCCTGCCCTGGAAATGGCAGTTGATTGGCAATTGATAGAGGTGGCTGGCTCATTCTCCTCTGGGGGTGGAGGGGCTGCTTCCCTTGATGGCTGAAGGCTGTTTTTCTGGCAGGTGATGACAATCCCATGGCTCCTGTACTCATCTGCCTGCTGGGAGCAGCTGGTCAGCAGTCATTGCTGTTAGGGATGAGAAGTTAGGCCCTTCTCCACCATGATTTCTCCCCTCACTGGTGGCTGCAGGCACTGGGCTGAAAGAAGTTCTAGTGGGTTGGAGGATATGGGTATTCCCAAGGCTATTGGGTTCAGGGTGATGAACTTCCTCCATCCGGGTCTGAGGGGAGGTGATGGTCAAGATGATGGTGATAGTTTGCCTTGCCTGGCATCATATGCTGCCTTCTCTCCTCTCTCTCTCTCTCTCTCTCTCTCACTCTCTCTCTCTCTCTCTCTCTCTCTCTCTCTCTCTCTCTCTCCCTCTCTCTCTCTCTCTCTCCCTCTCTCTCTGTCTCTCTCTGTGTCTCTCTGTCTCTGTCTCTCTCCTCTCTTCTCTCTCTCTCTCTCTCTCTCTCTCTCTCTCTCTCTCTCTCTCTCTCTCTCTCTCTCTCTCTCTCTCTCTCTCTCTCTCTCTCTCTCTCTCTCTCTCTCTCTCTCTCTCTCTCTCTCTCTCTCTCTGTCTCTCTCTCTCTGTCTCTCTCTCCCCACCCCTGCTGCTTGCTTCAGTTCAGGCCTTTCTCAAAACCTCCAAAGTGCCTCTGAATCTCTAAGCCTATGAGGAGTGCTCTCAGGTAAATCCCAAGGCAACAAGGATTCACATTCCAAGCTATAAAGAAGTTAAAGAAAGTCATGGAGGGATAACTTGAGACTCAGACAGGCCAGATGACTTGTTCAGAGTCACACAGCTGGTCAGGGATGGAGCAGGGATTTCAGCTCTACTGCTCCAAGTTCATCTGTCTTCTTATTCCACCGAGGTAGCACATTATGAACTAATATGAAGAGGTGGAGAAAGAAGCATTTTTCTGTATTTACAACTGCTATGAAACATATGGAATCCCACCAGCAGGAAGGAAAGACCCCACCCTTCACCCTCAGCTTAAAATGTATTTATGAGAGGGTGGAGAGGACGTGTCAGGGAGGGGCTGTCCATCATCTAGCAGCCGTGACCGCTCTACGGTTTAAGGTATTTGAAACTCAAACAAGTGTTTCATTTTCCTTCCTCACTTTTCATCTTTGGAAGACTGCCTAAAGTCACCTTTTTCCTCATAAAGGGAATCAGCGGGCATACTGGTGGATAGCCGCACAGCAGAGGGTGGGTCTGAAACATGGCCCAGCGTCTGCAGCACTTTCCCTCTGTGTACACACGATGGCCCATGCAGTGGGCAAACAGGGCATTTTGATGTCCCAGTCACTCTTTGATTTTTCATAAACCTTCATCCACATAAAATCTGACTTCATAAAGGAGAGCCAGGAATAGCTGAACTGCATTCTATGACAGACCAAATACAAGACCTGCCCAGAGCACCTGCCAGTTTGAGACTAAGTGTTCAGAACAGTCTTAATGTTCATCGGGCACCGCTAACCCCCAAATCACAACATACAATGAGGAAAGTTAACATTGGGTCACAGACGCACCACCCAAGCATTGGAGGTCTTCCCCTCCCCTGCTGGGAGGTTGGTGCCCAGAGGATTCAGAGGGGCTGCCAGTACTTTCCAAGTAACATAGATCAAGAACCCCAGCCAGTGAGCTCTTCACTATGATTATCACTTTATATCAATTAGTCTTACTAAATTAGCTTTGGAAATATTTACTAAAGTATTGACAATAGCTGCTATCAATCATTCCCCCAAAAGTCTGTGACACATTCTTTTTTTTAAAATTAACTTTTGTTTATTTTCTTGTTTACATCATTCATTTTCACAAGATTTTGAGTTACAAATTTTCTCCCCATCTTTCCCCCACCTACCACCTTAAAACAGCCATCCCACTGTATGCCTCCTCCCCCAATCTGTTCTCTCCTATGTCCTCCCCCATCACCCCTCTGACTTTCCAGTAGGGCAAGATGGATCTCCCTAACCCAGTGCCTGTGTATCTTCATTCTCAGTTGCATGTAATTAATAATAATAAAATATATATACATATATATATATATATTAACATTTGATAATAGAACTTTACATTCTAGATTCTTTCCTTTCTTCCCTCATCACCCACCTCTACTGGAAAGACAAGCAATTCAATACAGGCCGTACCTGTATAGTTACACAGAACATCTCCACAATGGACATATTATGAGAGACTGACTATATTTCCCTCCTTTACATCCCACCCTCCCCTTATTCTATTCTCAACTTTGTCCCTGTCTCTTTACAGAAGTGTGTGCTTCTAACAACCCTTCCCCCCAACCTGCCCTTGCCTCCATCATGCCCCCCTCTCATCCCCATCCCCCCTACTCTCCTGTAGGGCAAGATACCCAGTTTAGAGTTTATGTCATTCCTTCCCTAAGCCAACTTCAATGAGAGTAAGGTTGACTCTTTCCCTTTTGCCTTCCTGTTCTTCCCCTCCATTGTAACAATTATCCTTTGTCTCTTCTATATGAGATGATTTACCCCATTCTGTCTCTCCCTGTCTCCTCTCATTCTATTCCTCTCCCACCTCCGAATTTCACCTTTCAAGATATCATCCCTTCCTATTCAATGCTGTGCCCTCTGTCTATGTACACATATATACACATACTCAGATATGTATTCATACACATATATACCCTCCTATATAGACATATGTGTATCTATACATATATATACATTTATATTCCCTTCAACTATCCTCATACTGAGAAAAGTTTCATAAGTTACAATTATCATTTTTCCATGTTGGCATGTAAATAGTTCAACTTTGATAAGTTCCTTATGATTTCTTTTCCATGTTTACCTTCTCATGCTTTTTGTATTTGAGTATCAAACTTTCTTTTCAGTTCTGGTTTTTTCAGCAAGAATGTTTGAAAGTCCTCCACCTCACTGAATGACCATATTTCCCCTGGAATACTATGCTCAATTTTGCTGGATATATGATTCTTGGTTTTAATCCTAGCTCCCTTGATCTCTGGAATATCACATTCCAGGCTCTTCGATTCCTTAATGTAGAAGCTGCTAGATTCTGAGTTATCCTGATTGTGTTTCCACAGCATTCAAATTGTTTCTTCTTGGCAGCTTGTAATATTTTCTCCTTGATCTGGGGACTCTGGAACCTGGCTATAATATTCCCAGGAGTTTTCTTTTTGGGGTCTTTTTCAAGAGGTGATCAGTGAATTCTTTCCAGTTCTATTTTGCCCTCTAGTTCTAAAATATCCGGGCAGTTTTCCTTGAGCATTTCTTGAAGGATGATTTCTAGGTTCTTTTTCTGATCATGGCTTTCAGGTAGTCCAATAACTTTTAAATTGTCTCTCCTGGATCTATTTTCCAGGTCAGTGGTTTTTTCAAGGAGATATTTCACATTGCTTTCTATTTTTTTCATTTTTTAAAAATCTTTTTAATAGTATCTTGATTTCTCACAAAATCATTTGCTTCCATTTGCTCCACTCTAATTCTGAAGGAATTATTCTCCTCAGTGAGCTTTTGAGATTCTTTTTCCATCTGGCAAATTCAAATTTTTAAGGTATTCTTCTTCTCATTGACTTTTTGGGCCTCTTCTGCTATTTGAGTTAATCTATTTTTTTAAGGTGTTATTTTCTTCAGTCAGGTTGTTGACTCTCTTTTCATGATTTTCTTGCATCATTTGCATTCCTCTTCCCAATTTTTCCTCCACTTTTCTTATTTGCTTTTCAGAATCCTTCTTAAGCTCCTTCATGGCCTGTAACCAGTTCATATTTTTCTTGGAAACTTTTGGTGCAGGAGTTCTGACTATGTTGTCTTCCTCCCATTCCATGCTTTGATCTTTTTTGTCCCCAAAAAAGGAATCTAAAGTTGGATTGCTGAGCTTGGTTTGCTTCCTTTGCCTGCTCATGTTGCCCATCAATTAAGTTGATTTTTGAGCCACAGTAGATCTCTGCTTCCCAAGGGGAGAGCTTTGTCCCAAATTGCTTGGGTCTTCACAGCTACCAGAGCTATTAGGAGACCACCACTTCTGCAACCCCCACCAGGTTTGGCTCACTGGTCATGCACTTCAGGATCACCACCTAAGACCAGGATCCAGATCCAGGCAGGTTAAGGCAGGAGCACTTAGCCTCTGAATGATTGCTTGGCCCCCCTGCATTCTGAAGTAGCCACATGGAGGTGGCTGCAGTTGTTACTTCCGCTGCTTTCTTGCCCTGGGGGCAGGTAGCCAGACCTACTTCTCTCCCCCAAATTTAGCTGAGTTCCACTGACCTTTCACTTTGTCCCTGGCTCTTATGGGTTGATAATTCTGGAAACCAGCACAGCTGCCAGTGATCCACTCTCCCAAGTGCTCCAGCTGTGGCTTGTCCTGGCCACCCTGGGGCTATGCCTTGGTTTCAGGCCTGGCTGGTTTCAGCCCCCAGCGCTCTGCAATGAGCCATTCCCATCAGCCTGCCAGGCTGCCTTCAGCAGGAGATGTGTTTTTCTGTGATTTTGTGAGTTCTGGAGCTCTAAAATTTGTTTAGAGTCATATTTTATAGGTATTTGAGGTGGTTATGGGGGGAGCTGCAGAGTTTTCCTGCTTTTACACAGCCATCTTGACTCCCTGTGACACACTCTTACTAAGCCTATAAAGAGTTCAGGGAAACATGGGCTCAAGCTTTAAGTGCCATGGGGTAAAGGGGAACTGGCCATTTCTAATTGCTGGGAGTCCCTCCTTCCTGCATGGGGGGGTCCTTATGACACTGGGACCTGGGATAGCTTCTCTACAAGAGAGCCCTGAGGTTCTTCTCCCCCAGTTTAGGGTTAATCTGAATTATTAACATTTTCTCCATCACTTCAAGTCCGGGACAATCAAGAACACAATAAACCAAGCCCTGATGGTTAGTGTTTGCTGATTTCTGAGGTATATAAATTCTCCTGCTAAACATTTAACCATCAGTTCCTGTAAGCTGGATTGAGCTGGCTCCAGCACACCAGTCACCCCACACACATACACCTATATCTAAACATTATTGATGTTGATGCCACGGAATCATTTCACTTGTGTCTGACTCTCCATGACCCCATTTGGGGTTTTCTTGGCAAAGATACGGGAGTGGTTTGTCATTTCCTTCTCCAGCTCATTTTTACAGATGAAGCAAACAAGGTTAAGTGACCTGCCCAGGGTCACATAGCTAGGAAGTGTCTGAGGCTGGATTTGAATTCATGAACATGAGTCTTCCTGATTCCAAGCCCAGTGCTCTATCCACTGCAGTGCCATCTAGCTGCCCATATCTAAACACAGATATGCCTCAAAGACTGGTATATGTTGCTTAGGATCATATGCCCATAGAATTGGGGTTCATTGGGAGCTGACATGTCACCCAGTCCCAAACCTCTCATTTATTGATGGTGAAACTGAAGCCCAAAGGGGGTAATTGACTTGCTTAGGGTCACACAGTTACTATCAAAGACAGGCTTTTAACTTGTTTCTTCTGACTCCCAATGCATTATCCTTTCTATCAATCAATCAATCAACAGTTGTTAAGCACCTACTATGTGCCAGAACTGAACTAAGCACTTTACAAATATTATCTCATTTGATCTTCACAAGAACCTTGTGAGATAGATGCCATTTTTACCCTCATCTTATATTTGGGGAAACTGAGGCAGACAGAGGTGGAGTGACTTGTCCAGGTTATACGGCTCACAATGGTCTGAGTCTGTGCTTTAGTGCAGCTTGTCTTGGTTCTAGGGCCAGCTGCCTCTGGAAAGAGGATAAGGCAAAAGATGCCTACCAGATGATCCAATTGAAAAGTCCAATAAACGGCAGGCAATACAGGAACAGAGCTCCAGAAAAAGATTAGGACTGATTCTATGGATCTGGAGTCATTGGTATAGAGATGATCATTTAATCCTTGGGAGCTAATGAGGAGGGGGCACAGAGAGAGGGAGGAAGGAGGAGAGAGAGGGAAGGAGAGAGGGAGGGAGGGAGAGACAGAGAGAGAGAGAGAGAGAGAGAGAGAGAGAGAGAGAGAGAGAGAGAGAGAGAGCCTGTCTTGGAGAACACCAATGGTGAGGGAACACAAGATGGAGGATAATCCAACCAGGAGACTGAGGAGTGGCTGGAGAGGTAGGAGAACCTGGGAAGGAAGTGTCATAAAAATACAGAGGAGAAAGTATTTGGGGAGGTAGGTACCCAGTGTGAGGTCCTACAGAGAGGTCAAGAAGGATGAGGACTGAGAAAAGCACCATAAGCTTTGGTCATGAAGAGGTCAGTAACTGGAGAGAACAGTTTCAGCTGGATGCTGAGGCCAGAAGTCTGACTACAAGGGACAAGCCAATTTTCAGGGCCAGTGCCCATTGTGCTATCACCCAGCTGTGCATGGCAAATGTAAGCATTAGCTGGAGTCTGTTGTTTTACAAAGAAAAAGCCTTTTCCCTCCCCTACCCCCCTCCCCATTTCAGGCAGCATGGCAAGACTTTGCATGCAACTGACTGACAAAAGCAGAGCAATACTGAAGAAGAGTCTGGGTTTGGAGTCTGAGGACCTGAATCCCAACCCCAGTTTAGCCACTGACTACCAAGTGACCTTGGGTAAATCACTGTACCTCTGGGGGCCTCAGTTTCCACCTCTGTTCAATGAGTGGACTGAATGAGAGCCTCTGGTCTTTCCAGCCCTAGGAACATTCAAAGAAAGGGTCTGCTTTTCCCTGATTGGCCAATGGGTAAGAGTCAGGCTGTCCACTCACTTACACACAAAGTTCTGTAACAAAAAAAAAGTTTTGGAGCAATGAAACCAACTCCCATTTCCCTGACATTTTAAGTCCTTACTTACTACATATTCACAAGAGTTTCTCAGGCCTGTCCTGTGAGGTAGGAAGCACAAGTGTCATTATCACCACTTTAGAGATGGGGAAACTGAGGCTCAGAATATTTGTCAATGGTCACAGAAGAAAGAATCATTCAACATAGGTTCCAAACCTAGCTTTCCTGCCTCCAAGACCAGCACACTATCCAATGGACCATACTGCTTCTTCAAGGGCAAAGAGAAACTGACAGCAATGACCCAAACAACCATCAAGCATTTAATGAGCACCTACTGTGGGTTGGGTGCTGGGGATAAAAAACATAATGAAACAATCTAAAGGATAGAAAAGATTTGGGATCTATCTATACATACACACACATATACATATATACATACATATACACTAATATAGATATTCTCTCGTTTCTGGTGATTTTCTACCATGAAAAGAGTTATACAATGATAACAATGTCTGCAGTAATGAAACTGCCCCATGAGAACCGTGGGAGGCACACATGGGAGGCACGTTGGACTTGGGAGCAGAAGACGAGAGTCTGGAATCCAGCTCCAACTCTCTCTGAGTCTCCCTTTCCTCATCTGTACAATGGAGGTGCTAATAGTCCCTTGACCTAATTCACTAGACTGCTGGGGCGTTAGAGGCTTCTAAGATGTACTTCCAGAAGTACAAGGTCTCAAAAGCCATAGGGATGGATTTTGAGAAGAAACTCTCCAAATTCAAATAAAGAAGAAAATGGAGCCCCAGTGTAGCAAGCTGCTCCTCATTTGAAAGCCTTTCTTTCCTGGAAATAAAAGGGGAGGGGCTTCTAAGTGATGCAGTGAAGAGCCTGTTGGCCCTGGAGGCAGGAAGACCTGAGTTCAATTGCAGCCCAAATATGTACTGACTCTGTGACCATTGGCAAGTCACTCAACAAAACAAAAACAAAAACCAGCCCTACCTCTGTCTGCCTTAGTTCTGCATCCGTAAAATGGGGATAAAAATATGACCTACTGCGCAGTTATTATAAGGATAAAGGCAGATATTTGTCAAGGGCTTTGCAAACCTTAAAGAGCTCCATAACTGCAGCTGTTACAGTTAGGTTAAAATTAAACAAGGGTAGCCAAAGAATCACTAGTCAAAGTAAGGAGAGATTCATACTTTCTGACAGTCATTAACCTGTTTTTCCCAGAAGGTTCCATCTGGAATCTCACTTTTTTTTAAAATCTCTCTCCACCCTTGAATCAATCGACAAACATTTGCTGTATGGAATGGACCTGGAGTCCAAAAGGCCTGGGTAAAAGATTCCCCCCTCTGATGCTTACTCCCAGTGTGACCTTAAGGAAGCCACGTAGCTGCTTTGTGCCTCAGTTTCTTCATTTGTGAAATGAGAGAGTTGGACAAGATCATCTTTAAGGTCCTTTCCTGCTCCAAATCCATGATTACATAAATGTCGACTATGTTCTGGGCACAGAAGTGTGTGAGTTGCTGGTATTTTAGAAAAATTAAATTTTGTTTTGTTTTCAAACAAGAATCAAACTTTTCTCCCCCCTCCCTCACCCCACCCTGAATGAGAAAGCAAGAAAAGCACAACCCCTTTGCAAGCATGTATAGTCAAGCAACACAGAATTTCTTATTAGCCATGTCTAAAGAAAAGTCTCAGTTTGCCCTCTCTATCCATCAGGAGTGGGGCAGCATGTTTCATTATGAATCCTAAAGAATTGTGCTTTGTCACTGTGTTGATCAGACTTGCCAAGATTTCAAAAACCTATCTCTGTCACAATGGCCCAACATGGGTCTGGGGAGGACCCTGTTCAGATTTGGGACCCCCTCCTGCCCAGGTACACAGCCTGTCTCTCCCCAGGTGCTGGAGTCCTCCGGACCCTGCATTCACTCAATATGTCCCCAATATCCTCAGACCTTCTTATATGTTGACCTATGCCAACTTGTGCTAGACAAATTACTCACTGTGACTTTTTCTGGATTTCCTCATCAGGATTCCATCTATTGCATTTTCTAGATCTGTTTAGAGAAGGGGAGTGTGGCTCTACCGCTTTCTTTCATTCAACTATCTTGATTCCACCATCCTGAAATGGAAAACAAAAACAAAACAAAACCTATTTTTTCCTAAAAACCAAGTTTGCTTATTCATTCCTACATTCTACAAACCAAATGACCATCTCATAGACCCCAAATGGTGGTTACTGGAACCCCCTGCCAGCTCTCTGAGGGTGCTGGCATACTTGTGCAGAGATCTCTGAGTAGTGGCCCCCAGAATGACAAGGGGAAGGGAGCACTTCTCAGAGGCATTGTTCCAATAAGTACTGTTCTTTCTTCATTTCTGAGGCTGCCACGTTAGGGGTAGTTGGACTGGTCTTAGCAGCCTCTCAGAGAGGAGCTACTTCCCCACAAGCCAGGTAAGTATTCCTTCAGTTTAAAAATCTCATTTCTTCCAGTTTACACTGTAATGGGAGGATGCAAATAAGTCATTGGGAGATATATGTAAAGGAAACAACTGAGTCTGTATTTGATCCTAGAAGCCCTAGAAAGCCCCTGGAGTCTGTTGAGTAGAGGAGTGATGTGCTCCCACCCTGTGCCTTCAGAATATAAACCTGACAGCCACGTGGAGGATGAATTGGAGAACCTGGAGGGAAGGCAACAAAGTAGGAGGCTATGTTGATAGCATCGGCAAGAAGTGAGGAAGGACTGGGCCAAGGTGAAGCAGTCACTTTAACACATTGCAGACCCACAAGTGTCTGGAGACAACTAAAAGCAACAATTTCAGGCTGTTCACCAGATGGACAAATACTGATGCTAATGAGAAGACAGGATCTGTTGGAAAAGACTCCAATGTTGGGAAAGACTGAAGATAAAAGAAGGGGACAGCAGAGGGGAAGATGGAAGCAGTGAGCATGAGCTTGGGCAGACTTTGGGAGACAATGGAGGACAGAAGGGCCAGGCCCACAAGGGTCCTGGGGTCACTGAGTCATAAATGACCGAACAATTGAACAACAACAGCAAAAAGCAACAATTTGGAACACAGAATGTGTGCCCAGCAAACATTTCCTGAGGGGAGCTTGAGCTGAACAGGGACGTTGGAAGCCTACAGCCCAGGCTGGGTTTGAGGTGAGCGTGGAGTGCTCACAGGGCTGGAACACGGCTTCCTGCTTCTCCAGTCTCTTTCACACCAACTCTCAACATATTATGATGGATGGGAGAGGTCCTTAATACATCCCATTGGTTCCCAAATCTAGGTGTCATGAGTGATGTCAGACTAGCCAAATCTGATGACCTTTTATCGTCCTCACACTTTTCATCCTGCTCATGGCATACCTGACAAGTGCTTGAGAGGGAAGCAGCTAGTTAGTGCCATAGCCAGAGAGATGGACCTGGAGGCAGGAAGAAGTGAGTTCAAATCCAACCTCAAACACCTTCTAGCTCTGGGACCTTGAGAAAGTCCTTTAACCTCTGTGTGCCTTAAATGGGGATTAGGATAGCTCCTGCGTCCCAGGGTTGCTGTGAGGTTGAAATGAGAGAATTCTTCTAAAGCACATTGCAAACCACTAAGTGCTACACAAATGCCAATGGTTGATATTTTTACTTCTAGGCGTCCTCTCCTGGTTCTCTTCCTGCCTCTGGGATTGCTCAGTCAGCCCCTTTTTCTTCAAATCCCCAGCTTCCTTCAATGATTGGCTCAAATCCCCCTTCTCCATGAGGCTTTCTCTCACTTCTTCCCTGCCCCCCCCCCATGAATACATGTTGTCTCTCTAATAGAACATAAGCTCCTCTAGGGCAGAATTGTTCAGTTTTTGTCTTTGCATCACCATGCCTAGCAATCCACCTAACACATAGTGGGTGCTTAATAAATGTTTAACTTCTAGCATTGAGGAACTATGGATGACACCTGAAAGGCTGGGCTGCTACATCCACCTCCTTCTCTCTAAGGGACCTCTTTGCTCTGGGTCCGTGCACTTGGTCTGGATCATGTTCAGTCCTTGGGGAATCTGACTTATAAAGATTCACATTCTGCTTGTTGGGTCTCCCACCCTGGTGCCCTGGAGAAAATCCATGTATAGCTTACATAGTGGCTCACATCTAGGGTCTCCCTTAATGGGGTACTGAATGTACAACATAAATCAGATATGGGACAGGTATTTATCTCCTATGTGCAAAATCAGTTCTAAAAGACCAAAAAAAAACTCGTAACACATTTTGACAGACATCCTTCAAACAGGATTCAGTATTTTGCTTATAACTATAGTCACTTACTCTCAGGAAGATGATACTTAAACCACCTCATCAAACATTAAGTATGTTGTAGAGGAACCAAATACATAAACCCCACTTCACTTTGGCTCTGCGCTGTCCAAACAACTTCTAGCACATATGTTCTAAGGAAAGAGGGTAGGCTTGGACCAGTCCTTTTGTTGGTGCTTGTCTTCCGTACAATAGCTGGAGTACTTGACAGAAATTCCTCCCTCTCCCACCAGTCAACTCTAACCTCAAAATATCTAAGACTCCTGGGCCTCTCAAACTCACCTGGACGGTGGCCTCCATGATTGAACATGTCCATCATAGGACAGGTACCTGTTAACTTAAGATCGGAAAAGGATAAATGCCAAGGAGGCAGCCCAAACCCAAGGTTAGATTTGCCAAGGCAGGACAGGTGTTTTTGAGACTATGTGTTCATGGCCACTTTGTTGCTGGGGTAGGAGACAAGGTAAGTCACCTGTCTCCTGCTCCTCATGGGAAGTGACTAAGTAATCTTGACATGATCTGAAGCCAAAAAGGAAGAAAATCCTAAGGGTAAAGGCATTCTTTTTTTTAAATATCCACTAAGTCCTCAACTTTTTCCTAATTAACAACCAATGAGGAGATGGTCTCATAATCTCAATATGCTAGATCTCCTCAACCTAAATCAGTCATATGTCAACTAGAAGTATAAAGGTCAGATTTATGGACGACCTGTTCAAAAACTGTTAAAAACTGATTAAAGTACCTTCCATACATTAAACCTCATGACAGAGTATAATATTCTAGTAAAAGAAAAAAACAAAGAGGTGGATGTCACACTGTGCTTAATATCAATGGGAACTCAAGAGTTTGCTTAACCTCAACTGTGACATAAAGGAAAAGTTACTTGGAGCTTACCCAGATAACTTTCTGGAAGCATACATGGGCTTTTCCATGAATTTTGTTTCCTAGCACCTTGTCTAATCTGGTTTTAAGTGCCCCAAGAGGAAGAATTTCCCGTCATCTTTCTTCTTTCTATCATAAGTAATTCTGCCAATGGTTCATTGATTTCACCACCAAAAATGTAATAGCGCCTAGCTCCCAAATCTCTTCCAAGTTTTCTTCCTGGTCCCTCCCTTCCTCAGGGGTTCCATTGCTTCCTCCCTTCTTTGGATGAAAGGTGATTATGATGAAGACAGCTGGGCCAGAGGGATTCTATCTCTCCAGCAAGTCCCTGGGCAATCATTCAAAAGCCATCTTGCTTTCCTTCTCAAATTGGCAGATGGATTTACTTGTGAGAACATGCAGAAGTGATGTTATTCAGAAAATACAGCTGCTTGGCTAAGTTCCATTATATTTATAAAAACAGGAGGAAACTTTGACATTTGAGAAGGAGCAGCCACCTATATCAAGTATTCTCAGATCCCATCTTCATTCATTAACCATGCACATAATTGAAAGTTCCATTTTTTCCCTCATAGAATGCTTTGCTTTTGGGAACATTTTTAAGTGGCCAACATAAATAGAAGGAATTCCGAGAACTTTATGAAGATTAGTATGAACTGAGACAGAGTGAACAGGTAGAGCAGTGGCCACAATGACCATACCAGTGCAAAGGAAATGAAAGGTCACTAAAAGGAAGCCAAAACATGAGTTTCTGGGTGAGGGGCAGGAGTGGAGGAAGGGAAATGGTTCTGAAAAAGTTGATGAAACAATTTCCCTCATGTCAACATAGAGGCAGGGGCTGTAAAGGTAGGCATGGTCATCGAACTGATTGGTTTTGCACAGCTGTTTTTCTTTGTTGTGAGGAAGGCTTCGATGCCTCGGAGAGTGGGGAATTAGTACTCAGAAATGACTGTTTTATAAAACCTAAATTTATCAATAAAATTTCACTTCTTAAAATGATTATAAAAGCAACATGGCGTAAAGAAGGCTAAAATGGACCTGAAGAGACCTGGGTTTGATGCTAAGCTCAAAAAGGGAGTAGCTGGGCAAGTCATGGCCTCTCTGAGCCTGTTTCCTTTTCTATAAAATGGGAGAAATAAGACTTGGGAGCATGACCCTCAGGGTCAGTACATAAGGAAAGCCCTTCATAAACCTCCATGTTGCTTCTCAGCCATTCAGCATAACTAAGCCTCTACTATGTGCCAGGCAGTGTCCTGGATCCTGAGGAGATGAAGACAAAAAGTGGGATCATCTTCATGTGAATGTGGCATTATTATGCATTTAAGTACTAGATCTAAAAACCGTGGAAGTAAGCTGCCTCTGCCACTTACTGGAGGGCCCATTGTTTTTAACAAATGGAAGTGGCCCAGGGAACATTTCATCCTGGCCAAGCCTCATTTTGCCCTTTGATGGTGCTAACTCCAATTCTTTGCCCCTCTAAACCTGAGCAGAAAGACTTTGATCACAAATTTAGAGCTAGAAAAGGGGTCTCAGGCCTCATTTTGATGATGAGGCATCTAGGCCTCAGGAAGGTTAAATGACTTCTGTGAGAATATATAGGTAGTGAACCAGGTAGGTTTCCAACCCAGGTCCTCTAACTGATCTTTCCGCTGTGCCACCTGCTACAATGGGCACTAATATCTTCTCCTATAATAAGGTTTCTACGGAAACTTTTTTTTTTCTTATGCAAACAGCACCAAGGAGAGCAGTCCAAGACTTAGACCCTTCCCAAAATCAAACATGGCAGAGTGTGCCCAAACACAATTCTCCATACTAAACTCCAGCCAGCCTGGCTTTACTTGGCTTGTTTTGGAATCTATTTGATCCTGCCCCAGAAATCAATGGGATCCAGATGATGAGGAAACTTCTGTTCTAAGCTTAGGATTGCTTACCCAGAAGGATTCTGGTCAGGGTCCTTGCTCTTGGAGATAATCCTTCCAGACCCAGGAGGGGGGACAAGGAGAGGAAGGTGCCTTTGTTGTTGCTGCCTTACATCTTAGATATACATAAACTCTGTGTGTGTGTGTGTGTGTGTGTGTGTGTGTGTGTGTGTGTGTGCATGCTGCCTGATTCAGTTTTCTCACTGTAGAGTAAGGATCATCACAGCCCCAATATCCTAGACTGGTTGGGAGGACTCAATGAAATGATGGTGCTGGGTACATTGTAGGTCCTTAATGAGTCTTGGTGCCTTCCTTTCTGTATTATTTCTTCTTCATTATCAAAGAATGTTGATGAAGAGAAAGTTCCTTTGATGAGATCATTGTGGTAACTCAAGATACACTGACTCTTTTCAGTTTGCTTCCTAACCACAGTCTGCACCTCCAGTCCCCATCAGCCCCTGGTCAGTTTGGATGCTCTGCAAAGGGTTGGAGGAGGAGATGAGCCCTGCTTTGCCAACAGGACATCTCTCTGGTTGTTCTTGCTTCCCAGGCCTCACGTGGGAAGGCAAGCAGATGGAGCTCTTTTCAGTTCTGTGATGATGGAAGAGGTCTTTGCTTGAACCTTGGCAATCACTCTTGTGTTAAATGTCACACATCCTGAATGCTTTGGGGGCAGGTAGTTATTATTATCTACCATTTAAAAATGGAACGGTAAAGGTCAGGCTGGGCCAGACAAGAAAATAACAACAGACCCAGCTTTCCCATTGGTTTAAAGGAATCATTGTCATAGACCAGAGCTGGACTGGCAGTCTCCGGAGCCACTGGTTTTGTGGAGAGTCGATGCCTTCCTGTTAGGATCAGCTTCTAAGCACATCTGGTCCTCATTGCTGCCTTTGAACTGTGTCAGCCAGGAGCCTCCTGGTCCTGCTGAATTTAGAATGTTCTCCCATATAAATGGTGGAGTGGGTAGAATGTTAGACTTAGGAAGATCTGTGTTCAAGTTTTAGCTCAGTTGTTTACAGTTGTATGACTGTGGGCAAGTCACTTGGGCTCTCTATGCCTCTAGGTGGCGCTGAAATGGATAAAGTGGATAGAGTATCAGTCCTAGAGTTCAAATCTGACCTCAGACACAAGTTGGATGATGCTGGGCAAGTCACTCAACCTTGTTTTGCCTCAGTTTCCTCATATGTAAAATGAGCTGAAGAAGGAAATGGCAAACCACTCTAGTATCTCTGCCAAGAAAACCCCAAATGGGGTCATGTAGAGTTGGACGTGACTGAAATGACTGAACAAAAGTGAGGAATGATCCTTTTAAGGTCTCATACAGCTTTAAATTTGTGATCTATGTGATAATTAGAATTTGAAATAGATATTTATCTTTTAGGCTTTGTCCAGTGTACTTTTACATTAAAGAATGCTTACCTCGCATGCCCCCCCCATCCCCATCCTAATTAAAGTGCAACAAGCTTCTTACCCAGACTTGAAGCAAAGGTTGTTTAAAGCCCTGAAATATTGGGGATTTGCTTCTTTGATAGTCGTTATTGAACCTCAGGCAGGAACTGGATTTTTTAAAATATCTGCATGGCATAAGATTTTTTTATCATTTAGACTTCACCTTTTATCGTACCCTTACAAAACAACAAACAACAACAACAAAGGCACCTTCCTCTCCTCCTTGTCCCCCTTCCTGGGTCTGGAAGGATTATCCCCAAGAGCAAGGACCCTGAACAGCATCCTTCTGGGCAAGCGATCCTAAGCAAGTAGATGCTTTGATTATTCCCATTTACTGATGAAGAAACCTAGGTTGAGACAGATTCAGTGACTTACCCAGGATCACTGTTACTAAGTGTCTGAAACGAGATGTTCATCTGAACCATCCTGACTCCAAGTCCATCATTCTACTCATTGCCCTCACCTGATCATTAGCGTTTTCTGAAATTACTCTAAATTCTCAAGATCTGGTCTCTGACCACAATAATGATAATAGCACTTGGGTATATGATCTCACTTGAGCCTCACAAGGACCCTGAGAGGTGAATTCTTTAGGAATATTGTTATCTCTACTTTACAGAAGAGGAAACTGAGGAAGGCCAAAGGACTTGCTCAGTCTCAGAGCTTGCAAGTGTCAGAGACCATGTTGGATCCCAAGCCCCTGGTCTTCATGCTCATGATAACCCCCAGTCCTTTGAAGCTGCTCTAGACACATTTTATATTCCCTGCTCATGGAAAGAGTGAGTATGAAGAGGCTAACATCCTACAAGGAGGATATTTATTATTCTTCAAGGTGGATTCTCCAGAGTTCCCATGTTTTCCAAGAACAGACAAAGCTAGGGGGCAGCTAGGTGACACAGTGAATAGAACACTGGCCCTGGAGTCAGGAGGACCAGAGTTCAATTTCAGTCTCAGACACTTGACACACTTACTAGCTATGTCACCTTGGGCAGGTCACTTAACCCCAATTTCCCTGCCTTCCCCCTCAAAAAAAAAATACACAAAGCTTCTGAAGTTAATACATGAGATTTGTGAGGCATTTCTGTGATTGGTCACCTTCAGAAATGACAATTCATCCTCACTAAAGTGAGTGAACGGATTGGTTCAATTCCTCACCATTTTTATAGTGAGTTGTTCACGGGTATTGATTATTTTTTTTTGTTTTTTTACTGGTCTGAGGATTGTTTTATGTATTTGTTTATTTAAATGATCAAAATAATCTAGAATTCAGTTACTGGGAGGAAAAAATTACAAGACAACTGGGAAAGTATGTATTTTTAGAAACATGAATCATGCCCTGTGAACACAGAGAACACCATTTTTTTTAATGCTACGCCGAGGCCCTGACTTTGCAGCATGTGCAACGTGGTTTCCATGGTGGGTTATACGGAACATGTGCAATAACCCCAGCTTGTTTCAGGTCGATACTCCTTATCATTTTAAAGAATGCTCCCTTTATTCCTACGCTCTCTGTTGTTTTTAATAGAAATAAGTGCTGTATTCCCCTGCTTCTTTCAAATCAACACCTGGAGGCTTTATGAGACTCAGCCCTCCTAAGTGAGGGCTACGTGATGACAAGGAGAGCAGAGAGGATGAATCCAAAGCTAAGCTTTTGCAAAATCCTACATGGCCTCAAAATGGAGAAGATCTGACCTTCTGGATTTTGCTTCTTCCTCCTTCTCCCAAAACTCTCTACTAACAACATGAGAAGTCTTTGTACAGTTTATGACCTCAGAGGCCAACTGAATCCTGGGAAAGTATCTAAATCTCTAGGATTATACTGATATAGGGCCAGTTTGCAACATTCACATGACTTTTACTTCCCAATGACTCCCTCCACCCCCAAATAAAATCCTACCTTGTAATAGCTAATTGCTTTTGGTATGAATTCTCCTTTTTTCATTTTTTGATATTAGGAATTTTATTTCTCTCCTGTTTTATTTAAATCAAATTAATTAATGGTTTCTGCATTTTATTAGTTTGTTTAAAAACCATCTCCTAGTTTTATACATTAATCAAATGTGTTTTTTTGTTTTCAATTTTGTTCATCTCCTTCGATTTTTAAAACTTCCATTTTTATGTTTGATTGGGGAGTCTGGATTTTTGGCTTTCCTTATTTTTGAATTGCATGTCCTTTTATTGATTGGTTCTGCCTCTCTTTAATTGATAAAGGTGTTTATTAAAATAAATTTTACCCTAAAGACTATTTTGGCTACATTTTATCAGTTTTGGTATGTTTTCTTAACTGTTATCTTTTTCTTTAATGAGATTATCTATTATTTCTATGATTTGTTCTTTGACCCACCAATTCTTTAATATTACTTAGGCTCCATTTGTATTTGAATCCTTTCTTCTAATTCCCCTTATTGATCATAATATCACTGGGCCATGACCCACTCAAGGACATATTCAATATTTCTGCTTTTCTGTATTTATGAGGTTTTTATGCCCTAGCATATGGTCAGCTTCTATAAAGGTGTCATGCATAGCTGAGTAAGAAGCATATTCTTTTCTATTTCTGTTCAATAGTTGCCAGATATTTATCACATCTACCTTTTGTAAAATTCCATTTAGGTCTTTGACTTCTTTCTTACTTACCATTTTGTTATTTGTTTTGGTCTAACAGGAGCATTTTGAGGTTCCATCCAGTAGAGCCACCACACCACTGGCTGAGCTGCCAGTCTGATCAAGCCTGACAATAGCTGCCCAGTGGCAGAGTAGCCTTCCTTGTCCCTTCTGGAAGCTGCAGCCCATTGAAAGTGTGGACAGCTTGTCATTGTCCATCAACCCACTACCCCAAGGCAAAGCTGCCTTCCTGGCTCAGTTCTGCAACGGACAAGTCTGGTGATGACCAGGTCCGTCAGTGCATTGGCCTATCCAGTCAAGACATTATGCTCTTTGAAGAGGCTGCCCAGTAAAGAAGCAGAGAAACTCTTCCAAAATCAGCACTATATCTGGGAGCAAACACCATGAGGATATTGTAGAGTTGGGACTTGCCTTGGTCACATATGTTCCCTACAGGTTTTACTTACTATCATTGTATTTTAAGTTCATGTCTACTCTCTCCACTCCTAGACTTTAGGTATACTTGTGGGAGTTTTCCCCTTATACTGGGGGTAGGGAATGCTTTATAAATGCTGTTCTTGCTATGCTATTTGAGTAAATGCCTTTGCTAAAGAAGTCTACTGACTGATTGCAAAGAAGAAGTACACTGGTAGGGGCCTCACACACTAGTTTTAGGGGGCTAGTCACTCATATGGATACCCCTATAATCTTGAAATTAGTAGCAGTCACTGCTCTGGAGACCCAACTTACCAGTGTAGGTGCAAGTTGGGGGAGTGAAACCAAATGGGATAGGGAGAGCATTAAAATTCTAATTAGCAATAAACACCTTTTAGCTATTTGTAATGGGAAGTGTGATGGAGGACCTGATCCTTCTACCTCCTGGCTTATGTTGACTGGTTAGAAAAGGCAGATGCCTCATTTTAACAAGGAAGGTCCCAATTAAAAATTAATTCATTCCTGATAAAAGGGAATCTTCCATTGACCTTCAGATTTGACTAAGCCTGAAATGTAAAGATATTATATAATATTAGGCTTAGATCTTAGCAAGATGAAACATAACTAGATACATGTGGTTGGCCAAAATAAAAGCTACAGAGAAAACTTAATAACTGATCCATCTACTGAAAGCTCTAGTCTTGTCCTGTTCTCTTCTTCTTGAGGAAAGGAACAGGACCAGTCCTGTTCTCATCTTTTTCCTAGTATAACATGTAACCATTGGAATTGTGCTCTTCTCTGCTGGCTGCCAATGGAGCTAGCAATGCCATGTGAAGCTAATGCTAAAGAAGATCCAGAGAGATACTAGTTACCCAAGAAATATCACTTGTTCTTAACACATATGGTGTACAATTGCATAATAGATCATCCTATCTCTCCCTCAATAATAGGATCATACTTAAAGCTGTAAGGGGACATCATTCTAATCTCCTCAACTTACAGATGAAAAAACTGAGCCCCATAGAAAGCAAGTGACTTGTCCATTCCCAAATTCAAACATAAACACTTTAAAACTCAAGTCTCTCTCTTCTAGCCCAGTGGCTGATCTCTAAGAAACAGTAGATGGCACGCCATTCTTTCCTTTTATCAGTAAAACATTCCTAAGATATCGTTTAATTTTGATTTAATTAGAAACACTATTCAGAAAGAAGTGGGTTTTTCTATGAAAACCTGGGTGGTCACATTGGCCCATAGCCTTTTGACTTCACTGAAAAGTAAAGTCTCACATGACTTCCAAACTCAGTTTGGTCACTGACCTCCATTTTGCGTTGTTCCATGAAGAAATTTCTGAGTCTGGAATTCTCTCAGATGGAACTCTGTTTTTAGACCTCAGCCTATTTTAGGGGGCCAAATGCCCAATTGAGCTCCACAAAAGCCACTTTAGCTGTTTCTAGGGAAGGCTCCTTTCTTGGTGGGTAAACGAACACAGACCAATTCCCTCTGGTTGCTTAGAAGAAATGAGGGCACTTTGCCCCAGCATGCATCTTGGATTACCATTTATTTGTTTATTGTGCTTTATTCCCTGGGACCACCACTTATCTGCTCAGTATTTCCATCTGGTTACCATTTCCAGCAGTTTCCTGAGAAGGGAGGAGTTCCAGGGCGGCTCATGTCTACTTGTCTCTAACCTGTCTCTCCACAGCCAGCAATAATGACACTGAAGCAGCTCTTTGGCTCACACTGACCACCCTCCCCCATTCTGGTCTTTGGTTCTCCTTTCTGTATTAAATTACCCAGAACTATGCAGTGGCATCCATGAAAAATGCTTGCCTGAACACCCGTGCTTATCTCTTTCAAGTATAAGCTTTTGGTTAAGAGGGGAAAAGTTTCTACCAATGATAAGATAAAACTGAATTGTACATATATTCTAGAACATAGCTCTAGAGCTGGAAAGGACCTCACAGGCCGTTTAATTTAACTATCTTACTTTATAAATCAGGAAATTGAGGTTCAGGGAGGTCATATTGGTGGTAAGAATCAGAGACAGATTTGAACCCAGGTATTCTGACCAATGATTTTTCTACTATTGAATTCAATCCAGCTTTAACTTATTAAATGCCTACAAAGTGGTAGGTACCATGGTATTAGAGAATCAAAGATAAAATTATTCTCTACCCTGAAGGAACTCACACATATTCCTCCACAAATGAGTAACTCTCCAGGTCCTTTAATTAATCTTCATATGCCATGGACTTGAGCGCCTTTATCCTGGCGGCTCTCCTTTGACACTCTCCAACTCTCTTAAACCATGGCCCCCAAAGCTGAAGACAATATTCCAGATGAGGTCTAGTGTGGGAATTCACCTCTATCTTCCTGGAAACTCAGTCCTTCTTAATAGAGTCCATGATTACATTAGCTTCCTCTCCCTGCCCCCTGCCCCCATAGCAAGCATTATATGTGGTATGGGACAGCTACTTATTCCCTCCACTACAAAAGAAATGTTTAAAGCACAAAAGACTCCAAGTTCTAATTGGCAAATACCTAAACCATGAATCAGCAACCATCACTCATATTCTCCCAGGAAGTTAAGAAACCTTGTGGGGCTACTCAACAAAGAGCATACTTTCACTTTGGATCTCTACTGTCCAAGGAATTCATAAATCCTGATCTTCTGGCCCAGGCATGCAAGGCTCTTTAGTCTTGCAGCTGGATCTTCCTAGTAGTGGCTACGCTTCTCCTCCAAGAAACCAACCAATTAATGGCACTGTACTAAGCGGATACTAAGTGGACACACCCCCAACCCCAAGGACCTTAGAATCCAATGAGGAAGAAAACAAAGAGACACAAAGCAAGTTATATTTGGGATGAATACAAATAATTAAGAAAGGGAAAAGCACCAGAACTAGGAAGGTTGGAAAGTCTTCTTGTCAAAGACACAATTTTAGCTGAACAGAAGGGAACGAAAGAAGGGAATAGGGAGAGATGAGGAGGGTGAGTATCCCAGGCATGGGGGAAACCATCGGAAAATACAGCTGAGTCAAGAGAGGGAGCATCTGGGACAAGGCAGGAAGAGGTCAGTTCACTAGGCTGAAGAGCACGTAGGTACATAGAGAGTGAGAAGAATGGAAAGGGAGGTGGGGGATAAATTCTGGAGGGCTCGGAATGCCAAACACAGCATATGGCATTTGACCCTGGAGGTAATAGAGAGGGAGGCATGGGAGTTGGTTTACTGGGGTGGTGTTACATGATCTGGCCTGCACTTTCAGAAAATCACTTTGGTGACTGAATGGAGGATGAATTGGAGTGGAGCAGAACCGTTAGGAGGCTATTGTAATAGTCCAGACTTGAAGTGAGGAGGGCCTGCCCTAGGTTGGTGGAAGAATCAAGCAAGAGAAGAAATGTTGCAAAGGTAAAATCAACAGACCTTGGTAGAAGATTGGATATGGGGAACGAGAGATAGTGAGGGGTATAAGGTGGTTCCTAGGTTGTGAGCCTGAGTGACTAGGCAGACAATGTTGTAATAGGGAAGGCGGGAGGAGAGGCAGAGGGGCTTGGGGGAAAATGAGTTCAGTTTTGCATATACTGAGTTTAAAATGTCTATTAGATCTCAAGTTCGAGATGTCTGAAAGACAGAGACATGAGATTAAAGGTTAGCAGAGTTGAGAGACTGGGGATCAGCAGAGAGGTTGGCTCAGAATAGGTGGATTTGACAATCATAATACAGATGGCTATTAAAGTCCTGGGAGCTGATGAGATCACCAAGGGAAGTAGTATAGAGGGAAAAGAGAAGAGACTTTTGCCATCTTTGTCCTGGCAACAAACCAATTGCCAGCTCAAGATCCTCTTCCCGCTTTCAGTCTCTCTGTTTGGACTCTAGCTACCAGAGTCAAAAGGAGTGAGCCTCTAGTTAAGGTCCTAGCCCTTATGGTTTATGGTTGGATCACTGATAGAAAGGCAGCACTGTATAGAGTGCTAGACACAGTCAGGAAGTCCTAGGTTTGAATCTGACCCTGAAACTTGGGCAAGTCACATCTTCAGTGTGCTGAGTAAAACAGGGAGCAAATCTTCCCTAGGACTCTTGACCTTCAGAGTTTTTGTGAGACTCAGATCAGTCAACTAGCATGCATTAAATATGCTGTTGGGTTAAGAATTCTACCCTAACCACAGTCATGACAGATACACACAACAATCATAAAACAGCATCAAGGCTCAAGTGGAGAAGGGCAATTTCAACCCCTTCCTTTGGCAAATAAGTCATGTTTGTGAAGATAATTTTCATCAAGCGCTTTGAAAACCTTAAAACAATCTATAAAATGTGAACGTTATCTATAGTGCAAAGAACACTGGACTCAGAGTTAGGAAAGAGGGTTTGAATCCTGCCTCAGACATTCATTCACTTCTCATCTTTAGGGAGGGGATCATTGTGCCAACAGGGTCAACCTCCCATGGTTGTAATAAGAAGTAAATGAGACCATGTGTGAAATGCCAGCCATCCTTATTCTAATTCTACTCCTCTTTCTACTCCTGTCCCACTGTGTCCAGATACTCCAAAGTATAACCTGAAGCAAGGGTCCCCGTTACTCCATAATGGAGCTCCTTCCTTTCTTCTCCCCTACCTTTTCCTTGCCTACAAGGGAGGAGTTGGAGTCTAACTGAAAAGGGCCCTGAATTCTGAGTCAGAAAACGTGGGCCAAAGTCCATGTTTTGACCTTGAGCAAGTCCCTCTCCCACTCTGGCCTTCAGTGTCCTTATCTCACATTTGGATTAAATTGATCACTTTTAGGTCTTTTCTAGTCCTAATTCCTAAGATCCTGGAGCAGGATATCTCCTTTCTTCCTCACACCCATCTTTTATCTCTGACTCCTCCCCAGGTTCTGATGGGAGCTCACTGCCTCACTTTCAAGGTTCCCCAAGCATTCGCCTCACAGTGTCCTGGCTACTTTTGCTAACAAGAAAATGGAAACTTCTTTTTTAAATCCAACAGAGAAATTATGAAGGAAAGTGTATAACTTTATCACCATATTCCTCCTCTTAAAAGAGTCTGATTTCTGTAGCCCTGGGTACACTTCAAAGTGAAGTTCATTTTCTTAATGTATTTCATTTTCATGGGCATGTCCAAAATGACCATGAGGGCATTTGTTTGGGTCATACGCTATTGGTTGTGGTCATTGTGGAGGCATTTGCTTGTGTGTGTGTTCACACACACAAATCAATTCCTTCAAAGTTACAGGGTGTCCCCAGCTAGTTTGTAAAAAGTTTGTTTAAAAAAAAAAAGATTAATCAGCAGCAACTCCCACCAGTAATCTCAGTTTCTTGAATCTGAACAGCCTCCAAGTTGCAGCTCTACTAGCCAATGTCCTTTTCCAGCTCTGGGCAAGGATGCCCACCATCAGCTGGAACCCTGACCTCCTTGCAGCTCACAAGGAGGTCAATTGGAAACAAATGGGACACATTTTCTTCTAGAGAGAGCACCTCCCCACCCTCCACCGCCTGTGATTTGTCCTTGCCTAGTATTTGGTGGGAACCGATCTGGCTTTACAGCAATCCAGACTCTTTTTTGATGGGTTCCAGAAAGCAATTCTATAAAGAGAATTGTGCTGTAGAAAGAAGACCGGACCTAAAGTCAGGAATACATGAGTTCACATCCAGCCTTAACGCTTACAATCTATTATGACCCCAGGGCAAGTCCTTGAGCCTTGTCCAGCCTCAGTTTCCTCATCTGTAAAACGGGAGTAATCGTAATTACTCCGAGCGTTGTTGTGAGGATCACATGAGATAACCCCTGTAAACCTTAAAGCACTTTATAAATGCTAGCTAGGATCACTGTCTGCAACAGGGAAACGTGGGTATTATTTCCATGGTGTTCACAGGCTTGAAGGAAGCCTGCGCAGTCAGTAAATCTCCTACTGGCCAGTGTTTCTTCTTCATTTGACTCAGCAAACGTCAAAGTGCCTGCCACCTGCAACATGCTGCGCAATGGGTGCTGAGGATAGAAAAGGAAACCAAACAAAAAAGGAAATGGTCCTTAGCTGTTACGGGAATCTGACGATCTTCCCTGCCCCTCGGCCCTTTGCTAAAGTGGCTTCGGGACCCTGAGAACCTTCCCAGATGTGAAAGGATACTCTGCCCCCTGATAGGCTGAATGGGGTCACGTGGAGCCTGCGGCGCCAGGCTTGTTTTCGGGAATGCCCCGTGCCTTGTAGCTTCCTGATTGGGCAGTGGGTCAAGAGGGCTGGGGCTCACTTTGAGAAGAGTTGCATGGTTTGGCCAGAGGAGACTCTGGGAAGCCGTTGAGCCCCGCCCCCCCTGTGAAAAGCCCAGATGTTGGTGCTTCCCTCTCTGGTAACTGACTAGGTAACTGATGTGATGGTCAGGCGCTGGAAGCCCTCTGCTGATCTGTTTTTCTGCCTGCTTGTAACTTGTGTTTGTAACTTGTGTTTGCATTCTCTGAAGTCCAGGGTGCTGACTTTTCCCCCAAACTAGGTAAATGATACATGTTTGATTGATTAAAGTGAGACTGTTAACCCATTTTGAGTTGCTTTCCTTTAGAAAAGCAGATCTAAGAACTTGTGCTAGCAGCCGCCCTGGGTATGCTAAGGTGCTTGCTGATACATTATCTTACCTGGAGGACAGAAGAGGAGATGACAGGCTACAAAGTGAATGTGGGTAAGTGTATACAAGGCATTTGGAAAGGGATTTTTGGAGGAAATGTAGTTTTAGAGACTCTAGGGGTAATCGAGAGGGATCATTTTACAGGGGAGGAAACTGGGCAGAAGTTAAGTGACTTGTCCAAGGTCACACTGTTGGTGGCACAATTTGAACTCAGTTCTTCCTGCCTCTGTGTTCTGTGCCTCATTCATTGTGCCATGCTCCCTTCGGGAAAGAACCCTGCCACCTTGAGGCTCATATGACTATGAACAGTTTGCAAACCCATTGTGGGTGTCAAAGGAAGAAGGGAAAGAAGAGTTTTATTCAAGTGTCCAAAAGCAAGAGGAAGTTTGAGAATATAAGGAGATAGATGGAAATGTCTCTAGTCAAAAGCATTAGACTTTGTGAATAGAAATATAATTTGGTGCTACGAAATTATGACCAATCTTGGTCCCAGAGAAGAGGTGAGAAAATGATCCACCCTCCTTGTGTTGGCAGGGTGAAATACCCCAGGTGCTGAATGTTGCATAGGCCATTAGAAGATGTGCCTTTGGTCAAATGGCTTACTTTGCCTTTTCTTTATTTCAAAGAAAGGTTCCCTGGGGAGAGGCTGGAGGAGGGATCTATTTAAAAATACCTGTGGTGGAAAAACAACAAAAGGTATTAATTAAACTTGGGAGGAAAAAAGGAAAATGTTACTCAGGCAATTTTTTGATGCTCAAGCCAAGAAAAAAAAAAAAGCATTTTAACCCCAGCATAGAAATTCCATCCCACGCATTAGTTATGAGAATAAATTTGAGATTTAGTCATCCTCAGCTGAGAGAACAGAGAAGAATCATGAGGTGAGGAGAAAAATTCTATTCAACGAACACTGTTTATGCATCTTCTTTGAGTAGAGTGGGGTGCTGATCTTTGGAGGAGATACAGAGATCAGACACCACTGAGTCCCTGCCTTGGAGGAGTCTGTGACCCACAGATTATGGTTCTAAAAATGAGAGAAGAAACGGTGAAGCACTTTGGCCTGTCCAGGGATTCTGAAAAAACTGAAACTCAGAGTAGTTAGGAGACCTATCTAGGGTCACATAGATAGTAAGTGTCTGAGCCAGGATTCATTCACATTTATTCATCATCATTCTGCAATCACTTTTTCTTATAAAGCATTTATAATGTGCCCAGTACAATGAAAGGCAGTGGGGTTACAGAGACAAAAATAAAGAGTCCTTGACCTCAGGAGGCTTACATTCTACTAGAGAAAGCTCCATGTGCACATATAAGTAAATACCAAATACAGGGAGAAATAGGGACTGATTCATTGGTAGAGGAAACTTCTTCTGCTAGTGAAGATCTATACCTTCTTCACAACTCAGATTCCTAGAGATCAGCTCGGGGAACCAGGAAGTTCAGTGACTTGCCTAGGATGGCACAGCTAGGATGTAGGATTTGAATCCAGGGTTTTGTCACCTCAATGCTGGCTATTCACCTGCCTACTGCCCCTCAACCAAATACAAAACATATAGGAAGTAAGGACAAAGGAATTTAGGGGTTACTGACAACTGGGGAGATTAAGAAATGTCTTGAGATGGCTTTTGAGCTGTCTGAATAGAAGGGCTAAGCAAGGAAGGCAAACACTCCTGACATTGAACAAGGGCTAGGAGATGGAACCTGGAATAATGTGTATGTGTGACTCAGTGAAGTTTCAGCAGAAGCTAAAGGTCTGTAAGGGCTAAGAGAAGAGACGTTGGAAGGAAAAGGGAAAAGACTTCGGCTAGAAATTTGTTTTCTACCTTAGTAAGGGGAGAATCAGAGGTAAAAATGAATGAACTAAAACCAAACACCCTAAGACAAGAGGGAATGGTTTAAGTAGGGAGGGGACTTTTGAAGGATAAAATATCTGTTGAAAGGAGAAGCAAGCCTTCTCTCTTGTCTAGCCAGAATGTGACAACAACCTCTGGAGAGATAGTTTAAGGAAGTTAAATAGTAGGAGCTTCTGGTGATACTAAGGATAGTAACTCTCTCTGAGTGAAGGTATTAAAAAAAGATTCTCCTTGCCCCTCAACCCATTTTTGAAAGAAAGAAAGGAAACAGCTACCCACTGAAAAGTAAGTCAGAAATTTGAACTTTGGAGGACTCTCTGGAGAGAGAAAGCTCATCAGGGCCCCAGTATTAGAGTTCTGAGTCACCTCAGCCATATGTATACCCTGCTTTGTAGGTCTAATAACTATTAAATTATAAGTTCATACCTATTCTTCTCCTTTCTAGGCCCTCAATGTGTTTGTGAGAGAGGAAAGAGTGTGCCTCTGATATTTAGGCAAAATGCTTTCTAACTCCCCTTGATATACCATTTGAAAAAATACCTTTGCTAAAGAATTGAGACAACTTACTGTTTAAGTGGAAGCATATGGGTGGGGGCTCATGATCTGGCAGCAGCTGCATCATTGACATCAACAGCTACAACATGGGAAAATGGGATGTTCTACTGGTTGTACTCAGGGCTTGCAGGACACTCCCTAAGGTCCTGGGAGCGGGACCTTTTGGGGACCCAACTAGTCCTTGGGATTGTGAATTGGGTGGATGAGCTCCAAAGCAGTGTTATAGGAGGAAAAGCAAATATACTAGTTTGACTGGACTACAGTGTTCAGAAAAGGGAATAATGGAAAACCTATCCAGAAATGCAAGTCAGAGCCAGATCATGAAGGGTTTTAAATACAGAAGAGAAGGCTGATTTTAATGTCCTGGGGCACTTGGGAGGGACAAATCTAGGTCACCTTATTTCAAAGCCAGAATTCTTTTCTTGGCCCATTGTCTGTGCTGGTGCTGGCAGTAATGATCCAGAACTCTAAAGGCAGAACGCCAGGACTTTGTCAAGTTATCAGAGAGGTACCTTTAACAAATGAATGAACGTGAGTATGTTCTGTAACCATTTCCTGTTCACTCATATGGAAAAACAAACAAGAAAAGTCTTTTGGTTGCCTTCTGAGCTGGAAGTGAAAGTGCATACAGATGCATTAACTGGCCAAATCACCTTTTTCTTTGTCGATAATGATTGAGTCTACTCTAAGCCTCCAGGTGAGTAGAGAAAGGTGGTGACCCACTCTTCCCACCTGGGCTAACACCTGACTGAGAGCATGGTGAATACGTCTTCTTTTTTTTTTAATCTTCACTACTCTATTCTTTCCTGCTCTTTGGTGACGAAATATTGGAGACAGAATGGATCTGGTAAGAACCTACTGGGCTTCAAAAGATCTGGAGAAGGCACTGACCAGTGGTCCATACCAGAGTTTGCCAGTGGCCATGCTCCATGTGCCTTCAGGGACCTAAGAAGCTGCCTTCTTGGCCTAACCTAACAATGGCTCAACACCTTGACAGCATGACCTACTAGCAAAGGCACATTCCCATCTACCAACCATGCTATTCAGAGGCAAAACTGGTGGGGTGAAGGCTTGGGGGAACCACTTAAAGTCAGCCCATTCTCCTCAGGCGTGAAGGTGCTAGAGGGGAAAGTGTATCCCAGGTGTTGGAGGGAAAATGCTTTGTAATTTCTGGTCCTGCTATTTTTTCTAATAAACATCTCTTTGTCTTGCTAATTGATGTTCCCAGGCTAGAATGAGATTGGAGTATTGATCCCTGGGTCAATCAATGATAAAGATAATCACAGACAAAGGTAGCTAGATGACTTTAGTCGATAGAGCACTTAGTTGATACAGCACTATAGAACACTGACCTGCAGTCAGGAAGGGAGGAATTTAAATCCTTCTTACCAGCTGTGGGACCCCGGGTAAGTCATTCAACCTCGGTCTCAGTTCCACATCTGTAAAGCAGAGATAATAGTACCTACCTCTCAGGGTTGTTGTGAAGATAAAATGAGATAATATTTTAAGGTAAATTGCAAACATTAACAGACTACTTAAATGCTAGGTATTATTATAAAGGAGAAATGCTAACTGTAACTGATATTGATTATATAGAGGAGATATTAACCGGCAATTGATATCAGGGGGAACACACTAGAATGAAGGCTTGAGCCAATAACACTAGAATGTAAAGTAAAAGGAGTCAGTAAAATAGAAAACAAAATGATTCATTAATTAGTTAATGCCAAATAAAACAGATTTGAAGACTGCTCAAATGAATGGGCTAGATGGCTTCTGAACTCCCTTCCCACTCTCAGACTCTGAGATTCTATTGGCAAATTCTCTCAAAAGGAGAAGAGTGAAAAACCAAGTAATACTACAGCAAAAGTAGAAGATACAAACAAAAAAATCAGAGACTTTACATATTACTACACGCCCCCCCAAACTGAGAGTAGAAAAGAAATGGGTGAATACTTTGGCAAACATAAAATATCTAAATGACAAAAATGGAAGAAAGAGAACCCAAAATAAATCAACCATAGAGGGAACATGTAATGGGCCATGAATGAGCCATGCTATAAGAATCTACCAAGCCAGACAGAGCCACGAGCAAATGCTATCCATCAATGAAGAGTAACAAAAACTATCTTCAAAAATAAAGATTCACGGCATTCTACCGAATTCTTTCTCTGAGGCGAATATGTTTCTGGCCACGTTTGCTTGGCAAAGCAAAGAAAATTGTGGACAAATATCCTTTATCAATATCAATGCAAAAACAGTAAAGAAAATGCTGGTTAACAGAATACAGCAATGTACTTAAAATGATTCATTATGAGCCAACTGGATCATACTTGGAGTTCAGAGTAGCCAAGAATGCAAATATATTTAAATATTTTGAGAAAATCAGTTCTATATGTTATATTAATATGAACAAACAAAAACTGTGTGATTAAATTAATAGACACATGAAAGACCTATTGTGTATTACAATGTTCAAAAACATAAAAAGTATAGAATTATGATTTTTAAAAGATACTGATTCAAAGCCAAGAGTTGATATTGCATGTAATAAGGAAGCAGAAGAGGTGGAAGCTCTTCCACTAGAAATAGCAGCAAGAGTACCCTGTTCTCAACATTACTACTGTATATAGGTTATAAAATGCAACCTACAATTTGAATTTACAAGGAAAATGAAGGGAATAAAGGAGGCAAAGAAGAGATTTGACAAAAATAAACAACAGAAGGGATAAATGGCAGCATGGACTCAGGAACATGCTAAAGCCAGCTTTCTGAGAGTCGGTTTAACTATCGTTGTATTTATACCTTGGAAATTGACAAAGCTACAAATCAGAGCTGGGTTTACCATTTTATTGATTGTCTAGACCTAAGAAAGCTACGAAGAAGGTATTATTAATATTATTAAAATATTATAAGTAATTCAGATTAAACTTAAAAGTATACCACAGTATTTTTTTTTCCAGAAAGGTGGTTATTCAACAATCACCAGCCCACTTCAAGGTATAGAAGCTAGAATGCCAGACTCAGAACCCATAAGACCTGATTTCACATCCCACTTCTGACACATATGGGCTATGAGACCCTGGACAAGTCACAACCTCTCTGTGCTCCGAGTCATTTACCAAGACTACAAATGTCAAAGAAGATGCTGATCTTCCTCATCAGAAATTCCCTACACCAGTAAAATAACAGGTCTGGTCCCTCCCCCCCCCACACACACACACACTTTAGTGTATCAACAATTTTTCTTTTTGTTTTGTTTGATGGTCTCCCAGAGAACATCAAGGAACCTGGACAGAGTGGGGGTGCTTTTCATCTGGAAGGGCTTCTATTTCTCATTGGCATGTGGGAGAGGATACAATTCAGTGCCAGGAAGAGGGCCTTTGACTTTGAGGCAGAGGGGAGCAGCACTGATGCAGAGTGGTTGAGGGGCTAGGAGGGACTCCAGCCACTGTCCTGAATGCAGAATTTGTCTAATTGGAGGTAGCTAGGGGAGAGGGCATGATACTGCCATTGTGAGGGCACAGAGAAAGGGTCACAAAGAACCCGCTCCCACACATCCGAAGGTACGCTCCCTTTTTATTTGTCTTCATTTACTTCCCACTTTTACCAGTGACTGAGAAGAGAGTAAAGAGAGAAAAAACTACAGACCGAGAACTAACATTGGCTCTCTTATCTCTTTTAGAAGGGCTTGCGGGGTTTCCTGGGTTGCATTTGAAATTGTATTAAAACCAGAGAGCTAATAGAATCCATGCCAATTCTGCTTACTTAAAGGCCTGAGGAGAGATTGGGAAGGAAAAGAATAAACCCTTGGGGAAGGATATCCGCATTTATGAAGAGTTTATAAATCCAAGTTGGAGCTGCCACTATAAACTGGCTGGGGGGGGGCGGGAGGGAGTCATGATCCACATATTAGAGAGAGACAGAGAGACAGACAGAGACAGAGAGAGACTGACAGAGAGAGACAGACAGAGAGACAGAGACAGACAGACAGAGACAGGGACAGGGACAGAGACAGAGACAGAAGAAATGGAGCCGATTCAACTACAGAAGTGATTAAGGCAACAAGGTAGCTATTTATTTTCCCTTTTTCCAGGAAAACAGCAAAACAGCCTCTCCGGGGTTTGAAAAGAAAGCCACATCTCCATGAAGAGAGGAGGGAGTAAAGGTTCTTCCCCACCCCCACTACAGCATATGCACCAACAGACAGACCCTCTAGCTAGTGTGATTGACAGTGTGCCTACCTTGTTCACTAGCACCACCTGGTGGCAAACATTTGTCTTCATTGATGACCATTTCAAGTCTAAAATAAATGGATTATTTTGACACCATGCCTGTTCTCTTCACCATAGTACTCGTAAGCAGCAATTCGAAAGTATTTCCCATTAAAGCATGGCATGACACAGTGTCCAAGGCTCCCTAAGTTGAGTCAGACTTTGACCAGACTGAACCTGTACACGCCAGGCATACAACTTGAGAAGCTCCAGGCAAGCTTCTCCATAGACCATTCCATACAAGACCATTCCAGTGGCATAAGACGCATTGAGTTCCATCCCGAATCAGTGCTACCAAAGTGACATCTCTACAACAGCTATTTTACAACAGAGATTCCAGACACTATGACTTTCTGATGTTGACTCTGTATTGGTTGGGTTTAGGGAAGCTGCAGGTAAGAAGCTTACTCAAACTGATGCCATGTGATCCTCAGTTATCCTCAAACCAACAGCCAGGCTAAAACACTGGAGGGTGTTATTAAGTATACCTAGAGGGCTTTGGCCACAAAGCCTACAGGATTTGTCACCATCTAGTCTGTTCCTTTATGTTCAAGGAGTCAGTTTGAATGAATAGGATAGCATCTCATGGGTGGCTAAGTGGCATCGTGAATAGAGCACTGGCCTTGGAGTCAGGAGGACCTGAGTTCAAATGCGGCCTCAAACACTTGATACACTTACTAGCCATGTGACCTTGGACAAGTCACTTAACCCCAATTTCCCAGCCTTCTACCCTGCACAAAAAAAGGAAAAAAAAGAAAAAGAATCCATGCCTTAAAAAAAAAAGGATAGCATCTCATGTCTTGACATTCTCCATCCAGACTTGCCTTTGGAACTGATAAGAATATGTTCTAGATGGGAAAAGGCAGTGTAATGTAATGAATGGAGGACAAGCTTTGGATCCAGAAAGACCTGGGTTCAAGTTATATGACCATAGGCAGATCTCAGTGACCCTCTAAGATTATGTTACTGGAGCTGTAATAACAGTGAAATAAGATTCAAGAAAACTTGTAAGAAACAGTGGCTAAGAAAGAAACTCAACTAGGTGGTGCAGTGGGGAGTGGTGCAGTGGGGAGAGCTCTGGCTTTGGAGTCAGGAAGACCTGAGTTCAAATCCAGCCTTAGACACTTAGTATTATGTGACCCTGGGCAAGTCACTTAACTTCTTAGTTTCCTATCTTCAAAATGGGGCTAATAACAGCATCTAACTTCCCTCCCAAGCTTGTTGTGAGGATCAAATGAGCTATTTGTTAAGTGCTCAGGACAGAGCCTGGCACATTGTAGACACTAAATAAATGCTTATTCCATCTCCCCTCCTTCTCCCAAGAGAGTGGACCAGGCAGGGAAGAAAGGGAAGGCTGCCCAGGATGGTTGCAGCAGCTTTGTGTTTGCTCCAGCTGACTTTTGCATAGCCCTGAGGACACAATTTCAGTGTCCTGACACTCATTGCCTCCTCCAGGCAGATGTCTTTTCAGTTCATGACATTGCTATGGTTCCACTTGGCTCTCTTCTCTCCTTTGCCACTCAGGACTCGCCGTTGCTTGCTCCTCTGCCAGCTCCAGATTTGACTTCCACTCTTCCTCTTTTTAATCTGATGGCAAACTGGTCAGTCAAGTCCAGCTAAGTCCCAGATGTCCAAGAGGAAAGAATTGGTGGGATTTTCTTCCTGGCCAGTAAGTATCCATTTCCAGGATCCATATTTCCTTGGCATTCCCAAGGAATAGCTACCAACCATGCTTGAGAACACCTGTAGCAGTCCTTGAGGATAACCCACCAGTAACTTCTAGTGGTGAGTCAGTCAGTTAAGAAATATTAATTAAGCATGTACTATATGCCAGACAGCATGCCAAGCACTGACAGTGATGACCTGGTCTGGAATGGCCGCCATAAGGCCCTCCCTTTCCATAAACAAATCCATGACTCAAGTATTTGCTCAGTTCTACTTCATCTGCATCATGTTGGCTGAACTCATGGAGATACTGCCCATGGAGGGCCTTTTGAACCTGCTCTTAAATCATGCCTATTTCATAGGCTCCAACTGGAGGCTCCAACCACTTTTCAGCTACATTTGACAAATTTACTGGTGGTGTATACTTGTTATCAGCCCTTACTATTGCTTTGTGAAATTATGTCTGTACATTTTGGATGTCTTTATCACGCCTGAGAATGTCTATCAATCACCCTCCTCCTTTTGGAAATATGGAGGAGGCCGAAGGGCTACAATCCCAAATTCTCATTCCAACACTGGCAGTCTGGGTCACCAGAAGAGGCTAATATATTTCCCCCATGAGGGTTCTAAGGGTATTTTAGGATTGGGCATATCTTTCCAGTGCCATCACTCTGAATTTCCACCACAGTATTCCATCAATTATCAATTGACATCCATTTCCTAATTAGGTATAACAAAGACAGTTAGTATAAAAACATCCCCTCCAACTGGGCTACAAGTACATATAAAGCCAGGCAAAAGTGGGCTTGAGCATATACAACATGTGGTAAAAGTCCTAGCAGATACCTTTTCTCTACTTCATTATGACCAATTTTGATTTGTGCCAGGAATGAATGAATACCAACATTAAGAAAATAGATAACCTAATTAAACATATTATAAATAAAGGCAACAAAATCTATATACTTGTGACCCTTTGACAAAGTAAAAATGTTATTTATGCCAAAAAAGTTTTAAAGTACATATATGGTAGGTCTAATTTTTAATATGATGAAAAGAATATGTCTAAAACCATGTTGCCATTTTTTGCAATGGAAAATATTAGCAGCTTTCCTAATAAATAGAGAAGGAAACATGCTCTTTTTCCTCACTATTATTTGACATAGTTCCAGAAATATTAGTGAAAGCAATAAGATAAAAGAAATAAGTTAAAGCTGTCAGTACTGAGAAAGATAGCCTTACCCCTATTTGCAAATGAGAGGATAGTTTACTTAGAAAACTCTAGAGAACCAGCAAAGAAATTAACTAAAATAACTTTACTGAGGTAGCAGAACGCAAAATGAAATTACACAAATCACCACCATTTCTACAGAGCAATGGCCAAAAAGAAAGAAAAAAAAAACAGAAAATGAAACCCTATTCAAAATAACTACTAAACACATGAAATATGTGCATTAATTTACCCAAACACACTCAAGACTTAAATAAATATAATTACAAAACATTTCTTAAAGGTGGCGTTAAATAATTGGAGGGATATTCATTATTCATGCTTGGACTGTACTAAGATATTTAATGCTATTATAATTAAACTGCTACGGGTTTGCCATGAAGAGCAAGACAAAGTAATAAAATTCTTTTGGAGAGGAAATATATATGCATACATATATGTGTATGCGTGTGTGTGTGTATACACTTACATATATTCAAGAAAAAAGGGAAGGGGAAAGGGAAATAAAAGGGCAATAAAACCTCCAGACCTCACATGATATTGTAAGCTACTAATTCTTGGTGTAATTTAGCATTGGTTTAAAAAAATAGAAATGCAGATCTCAAACTCAATAAAGACGCAAGAACCAGAAGGAATAAAATTGGATAATCTATTATTCAATAAACCTAAGAATGCAGACTTTTGGGAGAGGACTCCGTATTTTACAAGAACTACTGATGAGCACATAAAGCAACATGTCAGATGATATATTTTAACCAGTATCTTACACCAAATACCACAATAAGCTCAAAATGGACAATACAACCTGTACATTAAAGTGTTGTTGTTTTCTTTAATGGAAGAAAATGGATACATGTGTCACCTGCCTTCCAGGCTCATATTGGATTAGCAGATTCAGTCGTCATAGAATAACTGGATATTCCTCCCCTCTGAGTTCTAGGGTAAGGAGCCACTGGAGATTCTGGCACTATTGTTCGTGAACCCTCTTAAACTCCCCTCAGGTTCATTCCCCCATAGTGATTAACCAGCTATTAATTAACTTTCTACAGAGGGAAAATTACTGAAAAGATATAACAAGGACAAAAGTTATGTTTCTAAAATCTGCCAAACTGGGGGTGAACTCTCTTTGAAGCATATGCTCATTGCCTGGAGAAAGTACATTCAAACCTGAAGCACAAAAATCTATATATGGAATCTATGAGGCTAAGGGGTTCCTCTTGCACCTGGGACTCCTTTTCTCCTTTTGTGAAGGCCTCTCCAAGTTTATTTGTGAATGTGGCATAGTTGATGGATGAGCTGCTCCCTTACCCAGCTAGGCTAACTCCTTTTAGGTCTCAGCTACTTGGTCAATCTATTGCTTGACTGCCTCAGGTAGGCTGATGCTCAGGAATGGGCCCCCACTGGCCTCAATTATTGTTGTCCCTAAGTTCTAGGACTCCAGTTGTCTGTGGGACGAGATGACGTTGGTGAATCTCCCAGGCTTATTAGTTACTTGGGCACTCCCATTTCAGAATACTCATTTGACAAAGACCAGGGAAAAAAAAAAGAAACACTATAGAGATAAAAGAAACAAATATTCCAGGAATTCATGGTTACGTGGCAGCCATGTGGAACATAGGACCCCTGCTGTTTGTTTACACCCCCATCCCCTCAGTGATCAGCAAGAAGCACAACCCCCCCAAAAAAAGACTAAATGAGGAACACATTGGCCCCTTTGTATGTGAACTCGGCACCATCATTAGTCCTCTCAGCTCTCGAATCAATTCAAAAACCGCTCATTACAACACAGAACCTCAATCATTCATGACTGGAAACTGGCTACTCAAATTTCATGTTAGGTAGGAATCAGGCACGGAAGATTGTACATACAATGTACCAATAACCAGGAAGCAAAAGATTGCGCATCCTCTAAGAAATGGACCTTCATTGGCCAGTTTCCCCATTATATATGGATCTTTTACAACTATGGTTAGGGGAATACTCTCAACCAAATAAGAGGAGAAAAAGCAGATAATTTTGATTACATGAAATTATAAAAGTTTTGCCTAAAAATTAATGTAACTAGTATGATAAGGGAAAATGTCCACTGAGGAAAAAATAATCTTTGCACCAAATATTACTAATAAGGGTCTGATATCTGAGGACAAAGGAAATTAATACATATGGCTAAGGCAGAACCAGCCTCCAATTGTTAATTGCACAAAGGATAGAAATGGTTTGCAAGAGAAAAGTCCCAAATGCATAGATATAAGACAATTCCAAAAGACTCATGATGGAAAATGCTACCCACATCGAGAAAAAGAACTATAGAGTTTGAGGGCAGATTCAAGCAGACTATTTGCTCTTTTTTTGTTTCTTCTTTCTCATGGTTCCTCCCATTGGTTCTAACTCTTGATGAATTCTTCCATTCTAATTCAACATGAGTAATCTGAAAATATGTTTAACAATGACTATATATGTAGAGCCTACATCAGATTGCACACCATCTTGGGGGAGGGGGAGGAGGAGGAGGAGGGGAAGAAATTTTGGAACTCAAAATCTTATGGAAGTGAATGTTGAAAACTAAAAATAAATAAACATTTTTTTGAAACAAGAGAAGAGTTGCAAGCTATATTAAAGGTTGTTCCAAATCATTAATAACAATAAATACGAATTAAAATTAGTACAAAGTTACATCAAATTGGCAAAGATGAGAAAAGACGCAAGCTTAATGCTGGAGAGGACAACCAGCATGCTGGCACATGCTGCGATTTTGTCCAAACACTCTGGAATGAAATCCAGAGTTATGCTTTTCTTCTTTTAAAGAAGGGACTAAAAAATCCATTCCTCTCAATCCAGAGATCTGACTACACAGATCCCATATTCCCCAGGGAGGTCAAAGATAGAAAGGTTCCATTTATAGATCAAAATATTCATGGCAGCTCTTCTTTTGATTGCAAATACATGGAGTCAACATAGGCAAAAAGGAAGCAGAACCAGAGAAACAACATATACAACTATTACAGAAAAGTTACAATAAAATAAAACTGAATGTTATAAAATTAATATGATTAAGTTGATAAGTTGAGAAAACGTACATTCCTCCTTGTTTTACAGAAGCAGAAAACTATGGGCATCAGGTATCACATGTACTATCAAATGCAGTAGCTGCATTGGTTGGTTTTGTTGAATTCATTTTCTTTTGTCTTTCCTTTCAAATTTTGGTTAAAAAGGATTGGGGGAGAGATATTCAGAAATGAATGTGATATACAACCAAAAAGTATCTTTTGTATTAAAGAAGGAGGAAGAGAGAGATAAAACTGTAGTTCTTAGAACAGGTAGTTAAAACAGGCAGAAGGACTGAGCAAATTCTCTCCAGTTGCCAAAATCATCTTCCTACAAACAAGTCTAACCATGTCACTCCCCTGACCATGAAGTTTCAGTGGCTCCCTATTGCCCTGAGGACAAAACACAAACTCAGATTCTATCTACTTTTCCAGACTTATTTCACATTATTACTTCTTCAAGTCTGCATTCCCATCAAATTGATCTATTTGCACGTCCCCATATATGACATTCCATCAACCAATGGCAAGCCTTTGCCCATGCATAGAATATGTTCCCTCCACACCTAAACTTCTTAGAATTTTTAGCTTCTTCTATGTGTAAAAGGGTTGTGTTGTGTGCCTAAGATGGAGTCACCTACATGAAAGATGTTGAGGACATGCTTCCAGGAAACTAGAGGACCCGAAGGTGTTTTGGCCCTACCAGGTGGTGGGGAGCAGGTGGTATTGATGCATGTTCTAACTAAAGTGACCCTCTGAACACCATCAGGGCTTTTCCTGCATTCTTCTCTGAGGGTGACAGACTCACACCATGCAAAAAAGAGAAGGCCCTTTTGGTCATATGACCTGAGAAATGGGTCCTGAATCTTTCCTTCTCCAGGCTAAAAATCCCCAGTGTTTTCAACCAAGCTTCCCACGGTATGAGACTCAAGGCTCTTCCCTTTTGCGATTACCGTCTTCTGAGCACTCTCCAACTTAAACTCTGGTGACCAAATCTGACTATGGTGCTCCAGATGCCACCTGACTAGTGGAAGTAGGAGCTACATGTATTGTGTGCTGGAATTGGTCAGCAGAGAAGACTGGCTAGACTGCCAAGCTTGCTAAGGGTAGGATTCTCCTTTCCTTCTTGTTCCAATCCCTACACTTTTCTCTCCCTTTTTTCCTATGGCTGTCCCCACCTAACTTTCTATATAATGAGTAGTCTCTCTAGCAGTGGGTGAACTAGGCTGGCCCCCTAAAAGGGCTGCCATTTCTGCCACTTGAAGTGTGAAAGTTTACTGGATTTTCTGGTGCATGCTGAGGTATCTGATTCCTGGGATGGAAGGAAATCCTTTGGAGAGACTGTAGAGCATGCATAGACATTCAGTAACTGGTTCCAGTCAGCTAATCCTGTGGGGAATGGGAGAGTGCAGAGCTGGAGAGGCAGTCAGAAAGCCCTTGTCAGTTAACACTAGCCACTTTGATGGTGTGACATCTTTCCCCCCAATGAGGAGGAGAGAGAATGCTTTGAGTGGAGAGGGTGTGGTGCTTTCCATCCTCTGAGACCACGTAGCTGTATGTGCTCACCCTTTGTAGGTGAAGTGAGTGGAGCCTCCAACCTTGTGAGTTTTGAAAGGTTGGGAGAGCACCTCGCCTTCCAGAGCCTACGTGTTTGGCACTGATGCCCTGAAGATATGGGAGTGACCTTTGGGATTCCAGCCCAGCAGTAGTAAAGACCACGAAACACCCAACAGCAGTGCTGCCTTTAGACATAAATTTGGGGGTACCGAACTCAGCTAAGTTGAGCCCACTACAGCCTGTCTCCCCTCCCATCCCCATCAAGACTGAAGTGTTGTAGGGGAGACTATGCTCCTGAGGTAGTGAAGAAAAGCTTTGGACAGTTGTTCTGATTGTATCTTTAAAGTAAATACCTTTGCAAAAGTGGTTAAATGGAATTGGGGTGCTTGTCATTGGCCCTACTGATGGAAAGAACACAACCAGTAGAGACTCAAGCCAATGTTGAAAGAGATGACCCCTCCCTACCACCACCTAAACTACTCAGGGTATCCTAGAACCCTAACGGACAAATGGAGCCTGCCTGGCTCTGGGAGCAGGAGCAAAGTATAGTCTCTACACATCTAAAATTTTTTAAATCATGAAGTTGGCCTAATATAGACCTGACCTAGAATGCAAGGGATAAATAGAGAGGGGGTATGATTTCCTTATTCCTGGAATCGATGCCTCCCTTAAGATCCCTTTGGCTTTTTTGATTTCTATTTCTCACTGCTGAGTCGTAATCCCTTCTTATGGTCCACTAAAACCCTGGGATCTTTTTCAGATAAACTGCTATCTATTTATACTTCTCATAGTCTGTACTTACAAAATTGGTTTTTGAACCCGTTTAAGGCTACATTTTCCCCCTATTAAATATCTAGCTCTAGCCTGGCAGGGTCTTTCTGGAGTCTGGCTCGTTCATCTAATGTGTTCGTATGGTCACCCCCCTTCCCAGCTTTATCTCATCTGCTAATTTGATTATACCATCTATGTCTTCATCCAAATAATTTATAAATACGTTAAACAGTGTAGGGCCAAGCTCAGATCCCTCAGGCACTCTTCTTGAGCCTTTGAGACCTTGAAGCAGCCAGCCCCCCGTTTATTTTACACAAGGAGGGTCTGAGGTTCTTCCCATTACTCACACAGCCAGCTGAGGCCTCATCACCCCTCACCTGGACAACTGCAGTACTTCCCATGTACCTCTCAGCTTCAAGCCCTTCCTCTCACTAATCTACTCAGTTACTGGAATGATTTTCCTTGGGCTTAGAACTATATCATTATTCAATAAACTCTCATGGCTCCCTAATGTCTCTAGGATAAAATCCAAACCTCTGTTTGGATTTTAAAGCACTTTACTACTTAGGCTTAACCAGCCCCACAATGCATCATCACCCTTCCCTAACCTCAGCCAAACTTGTCCCCTTCACGTTCTTCACAAATACTCCATCTCCCATTTCTTTGCCTTTGCCTCAGCTGCACCTTCTGCCAGGAATGAACACCATCCTCCCTTCAGTCCACAGAATTCCTCATTTGCTTCAAAATCCAGCTTTTTACCAGAAGCCTTTCTTGACCACCACCACCACCCCCCAGGTGCTTGTGCTCCCCACCACTAGACTTACCGAGTGCTTATTTTGTATTTATTTCACCTGTGCCCAGACAACATGTACATATTCTCCAACAGAAGCTCCCTGAGGGCAGTTACTGCTCTGCTTTGAGGTTGTTGCTGTTTGGTCTTCGTATCTCTAGCATCTAATACCATGCTTGGCACATGAAAAACAACAATTGCACAGTAAGTATATTCTGATTGATTATTATTATTGTCCAAGGTCACCAAGGTATCAGGTGCCAAGCAGGCATTCAGAGTAAAGCCCTGCAAGGCTGTGGCTGCCTCCAACAATGTCTTGTCCTTTCAGAGCCAGAGCAGGGGAACAAATAGCTAAAGGATTTCTCTGCAAGGCTGTCAGGGGGACTGGTTTTTAAGCACTTATTAAATTTAACTGTTAGTGCTTAGTACAACAATTGAGGTTTAGCTCCAGCACTGTATTAGCTAAAATAATCTAATTATTCTAATTCCAACATCTTTAGTTTTTGGCTACGTCTCCAGAGAAAGCATTGCTGGCAGACAAATCATCAGCTTAAAGGACCATCTGACTCACTGCATTCCTAAGACCTGTTTGGTCCAATCCCACTGGGATTTGTGAGCTAAAATCAAGCCAGGGATGGGGCAGGGACAGGAGATTGAGTCATAAAGAGAGGCGAGGGGGTAGAGAACCTCTAACACAGTGGTTCTCAACCCTCCTAATGCCCTGACCCTTTAATATGGTTCCTCATGTTGTGGTGACTCCCAACCATAAAATTATTTTTGTTGCTACTTCATAACTGTAATTTTGCTTCTGTTATGAATTGTAATGTAAATATCTGATATGCAGGATGTATTTAAATTGAATATAACCCACAGGTTGAGAACTGCTGCTCTAAGAGGTTAGGAAGAGGATCAGAAAATCCCAGGACCAAGGACCCTAAGGAAGATAAGGGATGCCTTGGGGATCCAGGATAGCCCAGGAGTTCAGCTTGGCCTTGGATCTTAGTAAAAAAGAAAAAGAAAAAGCTTCCAGTCTGGGACCTTGCCCTCTATCTATTCATATTAAATATCTTTAATTGAAATGAACTAATCAACCTGGTCCAAATATTCGTGGCATAACGTCCCCCCCATTATTAATAATTCATAAAGTCAAAGAGATTTTAAAGCTAAAAGGAAAGTCACTGAGCCCAATTTTCATTTCATAGATGATGAAACTGGGACAGTTTCATGGCTTATCTTGTGCCCTGATATGGTGGCTTAGAGGCTAGGGTTCCAAATGTACATGGGAGGAAGAAAGCCTGGGGAGGGATCTTCCAATCTGATTCAGATTTGATAAATGTAGACAACATGCAAGGTCTGAAAAAGAACATTTAGCTACATTAATCGTCTCTCCCAGAATCTCAGCTACTAGGACTGACCTCAGAGGCCAGCTAGTCCCACCCTATGTCTGAAACAGACCCAGCAAGGAATCATCCAGTCTTTTGAAAGATCTCCAGGGAAGGAGAATCAGTTTCCCCTTATCCTACTTATTTTTCATCCTACTTTTGTAGCATCTCTAATTGTTAGAAAAGTTCACCCCCAATTCCCCCCCAACACACACACACACACACACACACACACACACACACACACACACACACATCCCTCAGTAGAATGTGAGATTCCTGACCACTTTTTGGTTCATCTTTAAAACCCCAGGGTTTCCCATGGGACCTTCCACTACAAAAGCTAGTTGGAGTGCATTCCCTCCAACCAATCTGCCTCTGTTCCACATGGACCCAGGCTCCTCCTTCTGCTCTCTGGGGTTCAGCAGGACTCTGTCATCAAAAATGATAGGTACACTTTTTTCATTAGAATAAAGATTTCCCAGAGAAGGAAACTTCCTCTGCACATGCAGGTCAGCACCTTCTTTGTAATTTAACAATCTGGAGAGTTGCCTCAGGGGCTGAGATATTAGGCTGTGGGTGACCAGTACCACAGACAGCACCATAGTCTGGAACGCAGATCTTTCTGACTGGGGCAGGGGGAAGGAGAGTAATGGGGGAGTGGGGAGAAAGAGGGGAGAATGCTCTATCTCCATCGCTAAATGTTAGTTATCTCTATGCACTGTCACCTCCTGGTTTTGAATATTAAAAGAGTTTAAATCCTAAATGAGGTACTCAGTAGATAACGTGAATGATACATAATGGGTCCTTTGAGTTCCGCACCCAAATAACCGTAGCATTAGAGATCTCTGAGCCTATTATACGTAATTAGTACCTAATTCGGCAACCTCACTTACCTCTCCTAGATAGGCAGCTGAAAGACTAATAGTTTTGCCTGTTTGCAAGGCTGCTAATTAGCTGTTTGACACTTTGTTTCTGCTTGAGCATTGCCCAGTCCAACGGGCAAGAATAATCTGCTGGTGGTCTCTCTTCTGATGACCCCCTGGGCCTGTTTGCTTCTACTGCTCTGGGCACCACAACTACTTGGAGAGCCTTTCCCTTGAATATGAGGTGCCAGCTGGCTCCTACTCAGACTTAGGTGCTCTCTCCTGGCTGCTGCTAGGGTGCTTTGCGAGTGTGGAAGATGTCAGTTGCCTTTTGAGATCTTGCAAGACCCTCTTCAATGGAAAGAAGACACAGGAGCAAAATAGCAGGCACCATTTTGCCTAGGCAGAGTATGTGCTCATGCCCACTTAGACAGCCCCAGCCCATTCTCACCCTTGTGTTCCAAATAGCCACAGAGCTCTAGCTCGACAGGCAATTTAAAAGCCTTCTCATCATCCCACAATACCAACCCCTGAGTCATCGAGGCCACCAGAAAGCAATGAGAGGATATTGGTGTGTGCTCTGAAACTGGGAGCAAGGATGGGGCTCCAAGCACTTGGCTGCGGTGCTGAGCCCACCTCAAGAGGGCACCACTAGGGGGCGCTACAGTCTAGACATGTCAGATATTGTTGTGTTCAACGGGGGTCAAATTCGTTTTTATGTTGCTATTTTATGGTCAAAATGTCTAAGGATTAAACACTTTAAAATACATAGAAGGATGGTAGATAGAACACATTTTTAAAGTGGCAAAAATTTTCTGTGGCTGTAGTATCAATCAAATTTGAATTAATAAATGACAAAAAGTTGTACTTTCAACTTGAAAAAGTGTTTTGTGAAAAGGACTTCTTATAATAGCTTTTTTAATTCTTTTGAGAGTTCCAGCCAATGCTTTTTAATGTATTATTTCTGTATTTTTACACCGCAATCACTTCTCAAATAAACATCCATACACACTAGATACTCTCATAGCCAAAACAAGTCAAGCCATCTGATCCAGAGACCATGAATTTTGAAAGCATACTTGACATTCTTTACTTACAGTCAACCCTACCCCGTCTCTGAAAGCAATGTGGAAGTGAATTTCTTCATCCATCACCTGGAACCAATGTTGCCGGCATTGCATCTCATCTGAATCTGAATTCTGTTGTCATTTTTAGACACTTTTACAAAACTCCAATAAATCTTCTGCATGTGGTATAGAAACTAAATCACAAAAGCGCTTCTTCTATATAAAATTTATATATAAATCTGCGTAACTTATATATAAATTCTCATATAAGCAACTCCAATTTTTCCAGAACATCAATATATCCACATAGGTAAAAGAAATATCAAAACACATCGAACAAAATGCCCATTGAATCTGTCATGTTCTAAATCCCAGTGGAAAATGAAAAAAGTTTGGAGTCAGGAAGCTTTAGTTGAAATCATGGCTCAAATGCTTACTGCATGACCCTGAGCTAGTCCCCTTACCTCTCTGAGTGTCCTCATCTGTAAAAAGAGTTGCTAAGAGTTCCGCCTCTGAGAGATACTGTGAGGAAAGGGCTTTATAAACCTTAATAGCATTATAGAAATGTGTTTCATCCTGTTGCTTCTGCTGATAGAGTGCATACACATTTTAACAAAGGACAATTTGCTGCAGCATATTGTTTCTTTTTAAAAAAAACTCCTTAATCTCATTCCATCAATTTTGAAAAAATCTTGACCTCAGACAGGAAGAAATGTGATCTTCCATATTGGATGGCAAAATAAGTAGAGGGATCATATGTCTGGAATTACCCACAGCTGTGGGGTGTTAGGAAGTCAAAACTCAGGTCTCTTTCTGTCAACAAAATATCGGACGTCATTACTTAACCCTATCAAACTCTTCTACAAAAAAGTAGAAATTTGTAGAAAGTAACGTCAGTTTTAGGAATCACACTATTTTTCTCAAATGAAAAGCTGTAACCCACTAAAATGGGTAAATTTATCTCTACCATTCTGTTTGTAGTCTATCATCCTGTCTTCCCATAACAAACTGACTAAATGGGCTGGGAAGATAAGCAGTAAATAGGGAAAGCTAGGGACCTTTCAGAATCAGAGAGCAGCCCATCCTTCTTTTTTTAAAAAAAATTCTCTTTCCCCCCAGCCTTATTTCAAAGTATTCCTTTTCATGAAAAAGCCTTCCTTCACTCAAATCCAATTCAATTACAAGTCATGGCATCATCTTCCCGATGTCATGGTCCTCTTCAAGAACAAATGACAAGCCACAACAACACAACTCCAACCAAACCAGTGTTCCCTCCATCTTCCACCTGCACCATTTACCCGGCTGCCCCCATCCTCTTCCCAAAGCTATGTCTTAGACCTGATATTCATCAGTTGAATTTCAATCAGTTCTTTAAAATCCAACTCCAATGCAGCCTCTTTTAGGAAGTCTTCCTTGATCCACCCTGTTGGTAATGGGCTTCTCTTTCAGATATCATGGGCTACTTTGACACCTCTCGAATGTCCCTATCATCTAATAGAGAAGAGAACAGAAATTTGTGTGGTCTCTGATGTCCCTACTAAACCCTGAACTCCTTTAGGATGGGGACCCTTCTTATCTAAAGTCTATATCTCCCCATGACCTACGAATATACTCCAAAAACAATAGGGAATTATTAAGTAATTGATGAATGAATTAATCCAGAATTTCATTCCAGAAACAGTAAACAAAATAAGCATGTACTAAATGCCTTTTATAGACAAGGCACGGTGCTAAGCATAAGGGATATAAAGATAAACCATGAACAGGCTGTTGGTCTAAAAGATCTTATAGTTTGGGAGAGGGGAAGAAGAAATGTGTATATGTAAGCATATACCTATAACCTTTCCAACCTCTAAGTTTGGAGAGTTACAAAAAGAGGGAAGGAAGAGATGGTCCTCACTCCCTCTTCTGGCCCTTACCTTTGGAATCTGAATGCTGCCAGACAGTACAGATGTTTTATTTCGCTTCCCCCTGGGAAGTCTTTAATCTCTAGTTACCAACTTTGACTCTACCCCTACATAAAGCTTTGTGTGTGCATGGGAGGAGAGGATGGAGAAAAGAAAATAATGAAGAACCAAGCCTAAAATGGAACCTTCTATTAGTGGTAGCCATTAATTTACTTTAGCTTAAGGGCAGTGAAAAGAATTCCCGTTTCTAACCAATTTTAGAACATTTATATAACATATTTTAAAAATCAATATCAAAACATTATGAGGTCTACACCCCAAAGAAAGAGGGAAAAGACCCATATGTACAAAAATATAGCAGCTCTGCTTGTGACGTAAAAGAATTAGAAACTAAGGGCATGCCCATTAGTCATGGAGTGGCTGAACAAGTGTGGTTTATAAAGGTGATAGAATACTATTGGGCTATAAGAAATGATGATGGGTATGGTTTCAGAGAAACCTGGGAAGATTTGAACAAACTGAGGCAAAATGAAAAGAGCAGAACCAGGAGGACAATTTATACAATGACAACAATATTGAACAATCAGCTTTGGAGATCTTAGAAACTCTAATCAACACAAAGACTAACCATAATTTCAGAGGACTCATGATTAACAAGGATGAAAGAGGCTGCTCACCTCCTTTTTTTTTCTCTTTGGAGGGCAATTGGGGTTAAATGACTTGCCGGAGGTCACACAGCTAATAAGTGTTCAGTGTCTGAGGTCAAATTTGAACTCAGGTCCTCCTGGCTCCAGGCTGGTGCTCTATTCACTGCACCACCTCACTGCCCCCTGCTTACCTCTTGATACAGAACATAGGTTAAGATTTCTTTTCCAACCTGACCAAGGCAGGAATGTGTTTTGCCTGACTCTACATGGTTGTAGCTGGGAATTTTGTTTTTCTTGCATTCTCTTTGCAAGGAGGTATCGTGAGGTGTAATGAGAATTTTTAAAATTTTTATTTCCTTTTACTAATTTTTATTATTTGGGGTTCAGGGCAATTCCTTCTGCAACTGTTGGTTGACTGAAATACTGGCTTCTGTTAATATTAACTTCATCTGATCAAAATCTGTTCCATAGGATGAAAAAATTTACTTCAAGCCTTAAGCAGTCCTTACCTAAGAAGCCAGGGGAAGAATCTCAGCTGTCCCTAAGTCCTTGGAGACATGTAAATTGTCCCCTTCTATCAGCCTATTTGTGAACTCTCTAAATGTAGTTTAACTTGCAACCTGACTTAGTTTACCCATAGAATCTGTTTAGCTAGATTTTTTTATGCATGAGATTATGACTATTTAAGTATATTTGTTCAACATTTTTGACATTGAAGGAAACATGGGATTATGAATCTCTTTAACTTTTATGACATGAGAGGAATGTACAAGATTGCAATATGTAAAAGAATTATTTCTCTGTCACTCTAATGTAATTTTGTGTATAAGAGGCCTTGTTAGAATTTTAATCTTCATTCAGGTTTGTTGTTTTACTCTGAGGTCTGAACTTACACTTGAGCAGAATAAAACCTAGATTTCTTTTTGCCTTCATAAGTTCTGCACAGTGGTAAATATATTTTGGCAGCAGTTTCCTATCACATGAACTCATAAAAGAGATATTTCTCCCAAAACATGGAGAAAGTAAGTCTTCATTTGATTAAAAAATAATTTTTTAAAAGTCAATATCAGTAAGGTTCTCTCTCTCATTTTCTTGGATGCCCCAGTGAAGATAGAATCTTGGTGTTTTAAATGCAAGGCAAGAAGTTCTGAATTTCTATATATTCCAACTTCAATCACTATTCCTCTCTTTTGCAGCCCCACTGTTCACAAATAATAAAATATGTAAGTCAAAGTAGTTGTAACCAATCATAATTTTATACAGAGAGTAACCAGCTTTAAAATAATAGCTAAACCCACAAGTAAATAACTTTAAGGAAAATCTTTGAATTGAAGATCCATCCTATGAGACAGAAAGAAAAAGGAGAAAGTAAAGAAAGACACTATGACATGCTCATGAATTCTTGATCAGGGTAAAGTTCAGGACCAATAAGACACACATGCAAGCTATGCCTCTGTGGACAAAAGCACCAACCACCAGGAGATGCCCAGCTGCACTCAACAGCAGGCATGGCGGTGGTTTCTTCTCTCTGTCTCCTCCATTCCTTATTTTCCTCCATCCCTGTTTCTCTGTGTACATCTTCCACAATAATCTCTTTGTCTCTGCTAGGATTGGAAGAAATAGTATTTTTTGCTGCAGACTTGAGTTTCCGGAAATCCATGCAGTTGGGCTTTGATAACATTCTCTCCCTACCTGCATAAAAATAAATTTCCTTTAAAAAAAAGCAAACAAGTAAACCCTGTTACATGCATATATACATACATACATATAACATAAATATAAGGTATTTAGGAAGGGGAGACATTAACATCTGGGGTGGATTGATCAAGAAAGGCTTCATTTACAAGGTAATCTTCAAGGAAGCAAAGTACACTATGAAGTAGAAGTGAGGAAAGAGTGCATTCTAGGCATGATGGATGGCCAATACAAAGGCATCAATGAATTAATTCAAAAGCATTTATGACCTACTTACTATATGCCAAGCATTGTGCTAAGCATTAAGACAGACCTCTGCCCTCAATGAGCTTCCATTATAATGAAGGAGGCAATAAATATAAGGGATTAGTAGTCAGAAGGGTATGTTGGTATGGAAAATTACAGAGATGTTATGTGAAGCCACAAGAGACTAGATTGTCATACCCTTTATAACAGCAATGACAGTGTTGATTTGATTGTGGTTTCAGTCAGGGACCTGTATATAGAAGACAGAGGATCTAAATGTGGCAGCAAGAGAGCTGTTGAAAAAATGGCAGAGACTTCCAGGCATGTGGCCAAGATGGCAGCATAGAGGAAGCACTAGGTGAACTCTCCTAAAACTCCCCTCCAAATAACTTTAAAATACAACCAAATTGAATTCTGGGGTGGCATAGTCAACAAAAGGTCACAGTGAGACATTCTTACAGCTCAAGACAACTGAGGAGATCAGAGAGATCTGTGATGTAGGGGTATAGGCTGGAAAACACTCCATGTAGATGAAACAGTGGTAACAGACGGTTACCACTGGTTGATGGTAACAGACACAGCAGCAGCCTAAATCACTATTGATTAAAACAACTCTGAGGTATCACATCACACCTATCAGATTGGCTAACATGACAAAATAGGAAAATGGTAAATGTTAGAGATGTTGAAAAATTAGAACACCAATGCATTGTTGGTGGAGTTGTGAACTGATCCAATCATTCTAGAAAGCAATTTGGAATTATGCTGTAATGCCAAGAAAAGGCAACTTCCAAGGTTTGTATTACCAGAATAAAAAACCCCATTTATTCAATAATATATTAAGGCAAACATTCACAGAACAGAGAAAATCAAAATACAGTGTAACTCATTCCTTTAGCAAGTAAGTTCTCAATTCAATCCAGGTACTACTCCATCCCTAGAGAGTACATTCATTTAGTCAGTCAAAGTCTCTTCTCAAATAGAGATTAGTTTCCAATCATAAACAAAGTACATTCATTTGGTCAATCACAGAGCACAGAAAAAGTCAAAGGTTTCCCACCCCTGGATCACAACTGAATTACAATACCATCCATTAATGCCAAGTACTTTCTCAAAAGGGGCAAGAGAGCACAAAAGGCCATCCACTCTTAAGTTACAACAAGGTTAAGATATCATAACAGGGTTCAATGCCCAAGGAGAGGTCCTGTCTTCATCTTGACCCAAGGCAAGTACTCAGCAATCCAGGTTCCTGGGGAAGCAAAGCTTAACAAAGCCACGATACACATTGCCAGTGTCCTCATCAAGTCATTCTCTGCCTGCAGAACAGTCCCAGAACCCCTGAAAACATCAGCAAGGCCATCTTCCAGGATTTCTGTAAACATACAACAAGAAAATCCTCCTTCAGGGCTTCTGAACCAATAGCAAGGTTCCAGGACTTCTACAACAGCAGCACTGATCTTCATCAGCAGGTGAATCTGGCAAAACAACATCGAAATGGACAGACAAAATACCAGCATCACAGCCATGCCTCTTCAGTTCTCAAAAGTCCTGGGGCGCTCCGACTGGCCCTCAGCAGTCTTTCTTTCAGCAACTCTGGCCCCGCAATACTGGATGCTGCTCTCCAAAAGTCCTTCTGGCCTTCCCTCAGCTTGGGCCTCTCTCCAAATTCGTGGCTCCTCCCAGTTCAGCCCTCTCTCTTCACGTCAACAAGTCCATCCCACAAGTGGGATTCACAAGCTCTGGATTTCAACACTCAATCCAAAAACCAAGCCAACACAGGGGGATCTCCAAATCCCATTACCATTAAATATGCCCAAATTATATACTTTAAATATATTCATGCTTTTTGATGCAGCAACCCCACTTCTAGGTCTGCTTCCCAGGCCAATCATAAAAAAGGAGAAAAGACCCACATATACAAAAATATTTATAACAGCCCTTTTTGTGGTGGCAAAGAATTGGAAACTGAAGGAATGTCCATCAATTGGGGAATGGCCAAACAAGCTATGGTATGTGAATGTAATGGAATATTATTGTTCCATAAGAAATGATGAGCAGGCAGATTTAAGAAAAATCTGGAAAAACTTGTATGAACTGAAGCTGAGTGAAGTGAGCACAACCAGAAGAACACTGTACACAGTAACAGCAACATCATGGTTTGATATACTTGGATAGATTTATCTCTTTTCAGCAACACAATGATCTAAGACAATTCCAAAAGACTCATGGTGGAAAATGCTGTCCACATCCAGAGGAAGAACTATGGAGTCTGAATGCAGATTGAAGCATGCTATGTGCTCTTTTATTTTCCTTTCTTGCAGTTCTTCCCTTTTGTTCTGATTCTTCTTTCACATCATGACTAATGAGGAAATATGCTTAGTATGATTGTATATGTATAACCTATGTCAGATTGCATGCCATCTTGGGAAAGGAAGAAGGTGGGGGTGGACTTAGAACTCAAAATCTTATAGAAGTGAATGTTGAAAACTAAAACTAAATAACTTTTTTTAAAAAAGAAGCACAGGGGGCGGAGCCAAGATGGCAGCGTAGCAGCAGCAACACATCGCAGCTCTCACATAGCCACCCCAAAATACCCATAAAATAGGACTCTAAACCAATCCTGGAACTCCAAAACGCACACAAAGATACTTCCCACTAAAGTCAGCTCGGCTACGAGGAACCATATCAGCACTGCGAAACCAAAACCAGCCTGGCCTGAAGCCGTGGCTGTGCCCTGGGGGCGGCTGGACGGGAGGAGCAGATGAGCTGAGAAGCTTCAGGTGAGCGGATTAGTGGCAGCTGTGAATAGGATTTGTGAAATGGGGAGATAAGCAGTCCGGCCAGAAGGCCTCCAGAGCGGAAAAGCAAAAGGCAGAGGTTTTGCACCTGCCTCGGCTTTGCAGCTTCCCACCCGCGGCCTGCAGGCAGCAGGGGGACTGAGCAATTGTTCTCGGCCAGCTCTCGCGCTGAGTGGCCTGGATCCAGATCGCCATCTTGGGCCTCAGTCTTGGAGTCTTTATTATCCAGTCTGTCAGAAGTATATAGG
>CM053583.1:202323245-202347510 GCA_028627135.1 Pseudochirops cupreus
ACACACACACACATATATATATGCAATTATTATTATTATTATTGACTACATCCAACTGGAACTTGAGATACACAGGCACTGCAGTTGGGAGATCCATTCTGCCCTACCAAAAAGTGACATAGGAGAGAATAGACTGGAGGAGGGGGGAAACACTGGGATGGTGGTTTTGGGGTGGTGGGTGGGGGAAAGATGGGGAGAAAATATGTAACTCAAAAAAAATTTAATAAAATAAATTTAAAAAAAAATAAAATTAAAAAAAAAAAAGATTCTGCAAGCTAGGCTTCAGCAACATGTGAACTGAGAATTACCAGAAGAGCAGCTTGGTTTTCAAGAGGCAGAGGAATAAGAGACCAAATTGCTTACATTTGCTAGATTATGGAGGAAGCAAGGAAACTCCAGAAAGACATTTACTTCTGCTTCTACACTAAAGCCTTTGACTATATGGATCACAACAAAATGTGTCAAGTCCTCAAACAGATGGGAATACCAGATTATTTTACTTGCCTGTAAGAGGACCAAGAAGCAACAGTTAGAACCAAACGTGATTGGTTTAAGATTAGAAAAGGAGTACAAGTCTGCATTTGTCACCTGATTTATTTAAGTTATATGCGGAGTACATAATGGGAAATGCCAGGCTGCCTGAATCAAAAACTGAAATAAAGGTTTCTGAGAAAAATATCAACAATCTCAGATATGCAGGTAATACTACTCTGATGGCCAAAAATGAAGAGGAATTAGGAAGCCTCTTGATGAGAGTGAAAGAGGAGAGTGGAAAAGCTGGCTTGAAGCTTAACATCAAAAATACTAAGATCTTGGCAACTGGTTCTGTCACTTCCCGGCAAAGAGAGGGAGAAGAAATAGGAGCAGTGTCAGATATTATATTCTTGGGCTCAAAAATCACTGCAAATGGCAACTGTAGCCATAAAATTAAAAGACGCTTGCTCCTTGGAAGGAAAACTATGGAAAATCTGAACATCATACCAAGAAGCAGAGACATCACCTTGTTGACAAAGTCCATATAATCAAAGCTATAGTTTTTCCAGTAGAAATGTATGATTCTGAGGTTTGGCTTATAAAGAAAGTTGAGTGTATAGAATCAATGCTTTTGAATTGTGATGCTGAGGAAGTCTTTTAAGAGTTCCTTGGACAGCAGGGAAGTCAAGTCAGTCAATACTTATATTAATTCAGGACATTTACTGGAAGGTCAAATACTGAAGCTGAAGCTAAATACTTGGGCCACATAATGAGAAGACAGGACTCATTGGAAAAGACCCTGATGTTGAAGGTGAAAAGGAAAGGTGACAGCAGAGGATGAGAGGGATAAATAGTGTCATGGAAACAATGAGTATGAACAAACTTTGAGAGACAGTAGAATATAGGTGGGTCTAACATGCTATGACTCCTGAAGTCACAAAGAGTTGGACATGACTGATTGATTAAACAACAATGACAAATTCAGGAACTGTAGAGTAAAATAGAAATTGAAAGAATACACTGAAATATATACACATACTCAATTGGTAATAGAAATCAACCTTACCTAATGGAGAATTAAGAGAACAGCAACCAGATAAGGGGAATGGAATCAACGTAAGGGAAAACAGATAAAAGAAGGCAGTGGACAAAACAAAAGAGATTTTAGAAGAGGGACAAGAGAAAGGGAGAGAGAAGGGGAGAAGAGAGAGTATGGAAAGAAAATCACAGTTAGTAATCATAACTGTGAAGATGAATGGGATTGAATTCATAAAACAGAAACAGATAGCAGAATGGATTAGAAACCAAAATCTAACAATATGTTATTTACAAGAAACATACTTGAAACAAAGAGTTAAAATAAGGAGATGAATCTATTATGCTCCAGCTGATGAGAAAAAAAAGAAAGAAAGAGAAAGAGAGGAAGAAGAAGAAGAAGAAGAGGAGGAGGAGGATGAAGGAAGGAAGAAAGGAAGGAAGGAAGGTAGAGGTAGCAATCATGATATGAGACAAAACAAAAGAAAAATAGACCTAATTAAAAGAGATAAGCAGGGAAATTGCATCTTGCTAAAAGACACTGTAGAAAATGAAGCAATAGTAATATTAGACATATATGCTCCAAATGGCATAGCATTCAGATTCTTAAAGGAAAAGTTAAATGAATTACAGGGGGAAATAAACAGTAAAACTATATTAGTAGAGACCTCAACTTTTCCCTCTCAGAGGTAGATAAAATATAATAATAAAGTAAGTAAAAGAAGACGTTAAAGAGATGAATAGAATCTTAGAAGAGTTACATATAATAGACCTCTGAAAAAATAAATAGGAGTAGAAAGGAGTATACATTTTCTCAGCTGTTTATGGTACCTTTACAACAACTATGTATTCGGGCATAAAATCTCGCAAGCATGCAGAAAAGCAGAAATATTAAATGCATACTTTCCAGACCATAATGCAACAAAAATCACATTTACTAAATGCCCAATTAAATACCAAAATGAAAATCCTGAAAATATATTGAATTAATAAGCCAAGAAACTGGGTTGGGGGGGGGGGGGCACAATAAAAACAATAAACCATTGGTTAATTTGCTTTTTAAAAAAAATCAAAATTACCAGTCTCAGAAATGAAAAAGTGAATGTACCACCAATGAAGATGAAATTAAAGTAATTATTAGAAGTTATTTTCACAATTATATGCCAATAACACTGATAATCTAAGTAAAATGGATGAATATTTACAAAAATATAAATGTTCCAGATTCATGGAAGAGGAAATGGAATATTTAAATAACCTAATCTCTTTTTTTTTGGCTTTTTGGAGGGTAGAAGGCAATGCAATAGGGATAAGTGATTTGCCCAAGGTCACACAGCTAGTAAGTGTTAAGGGTCTGAGGCTGGATTTGATCTCAGGTCCTCCTGACTCCAGGGCCAGTGCTCTATTCACTGCACCACCTAGCTGCCCCAAAATAACCTAATCTTGGAAAAAGAAATTGAACAAGCCATCAATGAACTCCCTCAAGAAAAAAAATCCTTAGGAGCAGATAGATTTACAAGTGAATTCTACCAAACATTTTAGGAACAATTTATCCCAATAAACCATTTGGAAAAAAAAATAGATAAAGAAGGAATTGTACTGAATTCCTTTTATGACACAAACATGGTTTTGATTCCTAAACTAGGGAGCACAAAAGCAGAGAACAAAAACTATATAGACCAATTTTCTTAATGAATTTTCTTAATGAAAAATTTTGAATAAAATGCTAAGAAGATTATAGCAATATATAACAAAGATCCTATGGTATAATCAGGTGGGATTTCTATCAGAAATGCAAGGCTGGTTCAATATTAGAAAAACTATCAGCATAATTGACCATATCAATAACAAAACTAATAGAAATCATATTATTATCTCAATAGATGTAGAAAAAACCTTCAACAAAGTACACCTATCCCTATCAAACACACAAGAAAGCACAGGAATAAATGGAGCCTTTCTCAAAATAATAAGTAGTATCTATCTAAAACCAAGAACAAGTGTTACCTGTAATGAGGTAATCTGAAGCCTTCCCAAAAAGGTCAGGGAAACAAGAATGTCCATTATCACCACTATTATTCAATATTATACTAGAAATGCTAACTATAGCAATAAGACAAGAAAAAGACATTGCAGGAGTAAAAATAGGCAATGAGGAAACAAAACTATGATGGTATACTTAGAGAACCCTAGAGAATCAACTGAAAAACAAGTTGAAATAATTAACAACTCTAGCAAAGTTGTAGGATATAAAATAAACCCATATAAATCATCAACATTTTGATACATTAACAACAAATCGCAGTAGCAAGAGATAAAAAGAGAAATTCAATTTAAAATAAGTGCAGACAATATAAAAGACTTGAGAGTTTACCCGCCAAGGGAAACCCAAGGACTATATGAACACAATTACAAAACACTTTTTGCACAAAGATAGATCCAAATAACTAGAGACATATTAATTTTTCATGGCTAGACTGAGCCAATATGATATAAATAACAGTTCTACCCAAATTAATTTATTTTTTCAGTGCCATACCAATCAACCAAAGAATTATTTTATCAAGCTAGAAAAAAATAACAAAAGGCCAAGAATGTCAAGAGAATCAATAGAAAATCAATGGGGAAAAAATATGAAGGAGGACAACCTGACAACGCCTGATCTCAGACTATATCATAGAACAGTAATCACCAAAACAGTCTGGCAGCAGCTAAGAAATCGAGTACTGATCAGTGCAATAGATCAGGCAGACGACACACAGCAGTGAATGACCACAGTGATCCGGTGTTTGTCTCTACAACATCACTGTTAAATTGTTCCCCCGGTTCTTCTCTCTTCACTTTGCATCAGTTCGTACAAGTCTTCCTTGCATTCCCTGAAACACTTTCATTATTATTTCTGGTGGAACAATAGTTTCCATCACATTCATTTATCATAGTTTGTTCAGCTGTTGCCCAATTTATAGACTCTTTTTTTTTTATTTTCCATTTCTTTGACACTTCAAAAACAGCTTCCATATTTTTGTCCACATAGGGTCCTTTTTCATCCTCCTTTGTCCTATATGTTGTATAGACCTAGGAATGGTATAAGTGAGTCAAAAAGAATATACAACTTTGTAATTTTTAGGGCACAGTTCCAGACTGCTACCTCTCAACAACTTGGTTTCCTTTTTCCAAATAACTTTTCCCATCCCACTGTGGAGTGTGACTTGCTTTTCCAAGCCTGGTGTGCCAAATGATCACTGCCAATGAAAAAGCAGTGAGGAAGGACAGGCTTTGCTTAATTCCCTAGAAGCCTGCTGTTCCTACCATATCATGACGTGACTTCTAGAGGTATCTGAATTTTGAATTTGTCGGCAGTTTTGCACAATCCAATACTGGGCTTTCCCCTATTCCCATCTGTTCTAAGTTTTCTCCAAGTCCTCAGATCAGCTTCTGTTGATCCTGAAGCCAGACTCCTGTCTCCAGACAGGGAATGTTCTTTCTCTCTTCCTTCCCTTTCTCTATCTGAGCCATGAGTAAAGTACAATTGCTCAAGTTGTGTTGGCCAATATTTTTTTTTCATCATGGTGAATATTTAACAAGACACACTAAGCTTCTCTAGCCCAAAAGGAAATAAAGATGTTCAAGTCAGCAAACAGCCCTCGGGGACATTTGGCTTCCTCTCAGGAGAGAGATGGGGAAAGAAGGAATTCTTGGTTTGTCATCAGAATTGCTGGCATCATAGGCTTCCTCTCTTCACAGCTCCATACTGTTATCTGTATGTAAATGACTCATTGATATACACATGGATAACGCTTATCTTTCTCCTCAGCTCTAGTCCCATATCACCATGTGTCAATAGGATATTTCTGACTGGATGTCCCATAGGCATCTTGAACTCAACATGTGTGACCCGGCAAGTCACTTAACATTTGTTTGCCCAAGTTTCTTCAACTGTAAAGTAGGGATAATAATATTGCCTTCTTTCCCAGGGTTGTTGTGAGCAATCAGATTAGACACTGTTTGTAAATCACCTGATATGTGGTAGGTGCTTATAAATGCTTTTTCCTTCGTAACTTCCTCATTCCTCTTCTGTCACCATCCTTCCTGTCACCAAGACAGAGTCACACTCTTGGCATTATCACTAAATCTTTTTAGTCCAATTAGTAATCAAATCTTATCATTGTCTCCCTTTCTCTAATGTCACATCATCACTGTGATTGGGGTGTATAATGTTCATTCGAGTTGAAGATCTTCCCTGGCCATTAATGGGCCTCATATGGAGCCCATTAATGAAAGCTTGGTTAGGGGGGGGCCCACACCTTTTGCTCATTTCTAATTAGGTACTGGGTCAGGAGAGTCCTGAGAAGTCTATTTATACTCTGAGATTGGCATTTGACTTTGGGGCTCACCCATTGGAAGAATGTTGGTGTGATTTGGTCAGATGAGACTCTGGGTAGCTGTTAAGGAGCCCCCTGGCTTTGAAAATCCAGAGGCTGGTGCTTCTCTCTGCTAACTATGTATGTATTGCCTTGGTCAGACATTTGGATCTGTCTCTTGATCAGTGCTAATTTCTCTGCTTGTCATTTCTGCTTGTCATTTCTGTTTGTATTTTCTCTGAAGTTCAGGGTGCTGACTTTTCCCCTGAACTAAGTGAATTGTGTGTGTGTGTGTTTAATTAAAGTAAGATTGTTGGCCCCTTTAAAGCTGCTTTCCTCTAGAAAAGCAGATCAAAGAACCTGTGCTAGCAGCCATCCTGGGTATGCCAGTGTGATTATTGTTCAGGGGTGGAGGGAGGATATGAATGATGATTCAGCAAAGGACACTGGGTTATGCTAGTAGGCTATGTCAGTAGAAGGGAACCAGGAGAGAACAGGGTTCTAAAAAGGCAAAGAGAAGAGAATACCCAAGAGGGTAGGATGTTGAGCAGTGTCCAATGTGCACAGAGGTCTCAGATGTAGGTCAACTAAAGGGCAGAAGCCCCATTTCTCCTCCTGTTATTTCAAGGGCAATGTCATGGAATTTGGATGTGGCTCCATTTCCTAAGTAACAGAGAACATTGCCCATTTTTGCTAGTTTTCTAGAGGAAGAGATCTTTGGCTGCCCAGACAAGGGGCATATTTTCCAGGAACAAGGTGACTGACCCTACTCCAACCTACTCCAATTCTTGGAGCACCGTATTCACTTCTGGGTGCCAGATTTTAGGAATTCAACAAGCATGGAGTAAGTGCTTACAATGAGCCTGACACTGTGCTAAGTGCTGGGAATACACATACAAGCCAAAAGACAGTCTAAGAAGAAAAGACAACACACAAAAGGAAACGGTAAAGTAAGACTGGGGGAAGGTGCCTCCACCTGGCATGGCAGAGAAAGAGAAAGTCAGGAGAGTCAAAAGTATAGACTGGAAAGGAATGCTGGACATCGATGAGCTAGAGAGAAGCTGGAGGAAGTAAATGGGATGGTGAAGGTTCTCAGGCTCAGGTCATGTGAGCAGCAGGTGAAGGACCAGGAAAATACTTAAAAAAAGAAGAGATTTTCTTTTTTTGAGAAGGGGGAGGGGAAATATGGTAGCTGTCTTTAAAGAGCTAATGATGTCACTTGGAAAAGGGATTAGAACATTTTCTGCTAGATCCCAGAGGACAGGAGTAGAAGAAATGGATGAACCTATATATCATAAAATGTTTATAGCAGTTCTCTCCACAGTGGCAAAGAACTGGAGATTTCAGGGACGCCCATCAATTGAGGAATGGCTGAGCAAGTTGTGGTCTATGATTGTGGCTGAATACTATTGCACTGTAAGAAATGATGAGCCCAGTGATCTTAGGGAAAAACACATGGAAAGACTTGCACAAAATAATAAAAAGTGAGATGAGCAGAACCAAGAGAACATTGAATACAGTAATAGCAATATTGTTTTAAGAATGACTTTGAGGGAATAAGTCCTTTTGACTATTACAAACACCCCATTTAACCATAAAAGACATATGAAGAAAGATGCTATCTGCATCAGAGAAGGAACTGATGAACAGAAGTATGTAGAGAATGATTTTACACATATCAGTGTCACCTTTTGTGTCTGGTGGCAGCCATCTCGGGGCGGGGGGAGGGTGGAAGAAAAAAAAAGAAATTTACGTGATGACTTTATTACATATTTTAAAAGAAGAGCCAACCATATGTAGATTTGCAGTTTTGTGTACAAATCATCTTTTTTATTATACTATGTTATGGAAATGCTTATTTTATTCCATAAATTAAAAATAAAATAAATAAATGTGAAAAAAAACTTGTAGATTGAAAAAGAGAAATGGATGGAAATTGAGAAATGTCCAAGGAACAACGCCTTAACTCTTGGAGCTCTCCAAAGTAGAAGACACTGCCTTTGGGAGCAGCTGGTTCTGCCCTACTGGAGTCCCTCATACAAAGCTGGATCGCCATTGTCAAAGAGCTATTACATGGCACTTAGGCAGATTCAGATTTGTGGCCTCTGAAGTCCATTCTGACTCAGGTATCTCTTGTGATACTGTGAAATTATGGCTAGATCAAAGAAAAAGAGCAAAAGGGAAGCCAGATAACCATAAGGATATGAGTAAGACGGGTCTCTCATTAAAATATCTCTCAGGTTGAAAAGATAGGGGAGAAAAGCCATTGCCTTATTGTTCCTTTTATCTTCTTATTCTGTGTGTAAAGAGGCCGTTTAACAGGAACGAAATTCATTTTCCTTGCTGTACCAGAATGAAATACGAACTCCCAGCTTGGCACTCAGAGTCCCACCCAATCTCATCCTTTGAGGCCTTATTTCCACATCACTCCCTTTCCCACAGTCAGTCAACAAGCATTTATGTGCCAGGCATTGTGCCAAGCACTGAGGATACAAAAATGGCAAAAGCAGTCCTTGACACAATGCAGAAAACCTGCCAGTAACTATGTACACATGAGAGAACACACAGAAAAGGTCATCCTAGAGGGAAGGTTCTAGTAGACCATGGTGGGGCCCTTCATGCCCTCAGCTCGGGGCTTTGCCCTCAGCAGAGAGCTTCCAAATGTTTGTTGGAGGTGAATGAGTGCCAAATATAAAGCATTCCCCCTTTTAAAAGTGTGTGCTAGTGAATGTTTAACAACCGGATTTCTAGAGGGGAAAAGGATATCCAGCATAGTTTTAAATATGATCTGCATTATTCATACTTTCTCCACCACTTTCTTAAATCTAGACAATCACCAAAATAATAAATAAAGCCCCAGTGCATAACATTTGCTGACATCTAAGCCGTAAAATACTCACACTGGAAATGATCCATTGTCTAAAGTCAGCTTAAGTTGTTCCAATCTACTCTGTCCCACTAAAGCACTTTCAAAAATGTGGCTTGGGACTCTGACTTCATTGCTAGAGGGAACTCCCAGGTGAGGAAGCTAAGCCTACCAATTCAGGTTGACACTTTCTCTGCGACTTCTAGTCTTCGAGTTGCCTAGGGCCTGGATAGCCTCAGTCAGAGGGCTGTACACAAGCCTGTATCTGCCAGAGGTGGGATCTGAATCCTCATCTTGCTCCCACTGTTCCAGACTTCCTCTCATAACTGCCTTATCATCATGTGCATAGTACATCTTCCTATTCCTGCTTGAGACAAGCTTAATCTCTGTTTTGAGGTCACATGTGATCTCTTGCCCTTTTGTCCATTGATCTCTGTCTTGCCATGACCTATAGGACCTCTGAGATCCTTGGTTCCAACTATTCACCATGAACACTTAATTATTCACTAGGGCAAAAGACCGTCAACATCTTCCTGAGGGACTAGGATGGCCAGCTCAGAAGGAAACCTTAACGTTGATAAGAGTTCACATTTATCTGGCCTCGTTAAATTGGAATAGTGTGATCTTCACAGTCACTTGTGAGTTGGGTAGTTGGAACATTATTACCCCGTTTTAGAGATGAAACCCAGGCTCCAAGAGAAAAAATGGCTTCCCTAACGTCACAGTGTTTGTAGGCGGCAGGGTCAAGGTCTGAACCTAGATCTCCTAACAGCATCTCCAGGCCTTCCCCTCCTTACCTAACGGCAGAATGGTCTGTGAGACCAGCACTGGGCTGGACCTTTCTGCAGGGCTTAAGACACGTTGGCTTTGACCGGTGGAGGGATGCAGGGCAGAGGGGAAAGGGGCTGGAGTATGGGTATCTGGAGTCCAAGCTTCTCCAGGGCAGTGCTGGCAAGTGTTTAATAACTACTCCTAGGGGGGAAATGTGCACAAGACACACAGAAGTTAAATCTGCATTATTAAAATTTTCCCCATCCTTTCTGAAGTCTAGATAAGCAACAAAGCAATCATCAAGCTCTGGTTTTTAGTATTGGCCCATTTCAAAGATATAAATGTTCACAACAAAAATCAAGCAGTTGTTCTTGTGAACCATTCAGCAGGTTCTGTTGTTGTTCAGTCGAGTCTGACTCTTTGTGACCCTGTGGACAATGGGACACCAATGCCGTCAATGGAGTTTTCTTAGCAAAGATGCTGGAGTGTTTTGCCATTTCCTTCTCCAGTGGATTAAAGCAAACAGAAGTTAAGTGACTTGCCCAGAGTCACACAGCTAGTGTCTGAGGCCAAATATGAACTCAGGTCTTCCTGATTCCAGGCCCAGAATTCTGTCCACTGAGCCACCTAGCTGCCTCTGTGCTCCATTGTACCCAAGGATAAATCCCAGATGTGTGACCTTGGGTAAGTCACTTTACTTTGGGCCATTGTTTTGCTTCAGCTATAAAAGAAAGGGTTTGGAATAGATAACCTGGGGGGTTCCTTCCAGCTCAGACTATATCCACAGCTCCCTACATACCTTTCTCTTCTAGGGCTCTGTCTCCAACTAACTCTTGAGTTCAGAATGTAATAAGACTGTCACCAGTGCTATAGGCCCTACAGCTTTAATTCAGTAAATTTCATTCAATAACATTGATTAAGCCCCACTTGGGATAAATTCCTTCTTTTTATAAGTCAAACTGTTTCTTGGCTTAAGAATAAGGAATTCTTAAAGGGGGAGGAGAGCTATCAAAACTACTGAATATTTTAACATGTGTGACCTTGGGCAAGTCACTTAATCTCGGTGTCTTGAGGAACTCTCTAAAACTGTTAAGTCACAGAATTGACCATGTATATCATTCAAAGAAGTTTCCACACCAGAAGTTTGATACATTGATGAAAACGCAGATAGAAACTAAACATTTTAACACTGCAAATGATTTAGAAAACACAAGAGACCCAACCCAAAAACCTAATGGCAACACAAAATGGCGGCTGTGTGGAGTATGGATGGAGTACCAGCTGTGGCAGTTGGAGGTGAGCACAGCTCTGTCCTCTGATGTTTGCCACTTGGGTGACTGATGGACTCCCTCTCTGTGTGACCTGGGACCAGGTACCTAACCTTGCTTTGCCCAAGTTCCCTTATCTCTAAAACAAAGGAGATAGACTAGACCCCTGAGTTTCCTTCCAGCTTGTAATCTATGACCTCCAAACACAAATTCAGACTGTGGCTTCCTCACATATGGCCAGCCATAGAAACTATGGGAAAGAGAATGGATTTCCTAAACTACTGAGTGCTATGCTGATTACAGACAAAATTTGTTAAACACATGGCTTGTAGACTCTGCGAAAGCAAAGCAGTGAACACAGTCATTAAGACGAAGCCACGCTAGACTAATCTGATTTCTGTTTTTGACATTCTTCCTAGACGGGTAGATTCTCAGAATGCTCTGGGCTTCATCTATCTTCATTTCATCCAGACAGCTAACAAAGCCTCTCACGACCTCTTTGTGAACAAGATGGGGAAACGCAGTGTGGACGAAAGAGTAAAGTTAGGCAGATGCAGCACTGGGAAAGACTGAGTTTGTTGATTAATAGATGAGATGTCTAGAGGGAGGTGTGCCTTGGCCCTGTTCTGTTAACATTTTTTTCAGTGTTAAAGGCAGGGATAGGGTCCATATGGAGACATCCAAGGTCCTTCTCCTGGTCTGCCCCAACCCTCTTGGAGCCACATATATTCTAAGGCTGAGCAGGACCTTGGTCCTGCCCTGGCTCCTATAATCCACTTCTCCTTAGGTGGTGAACATCCTTCTCAACTGAATGCTGGCCTCCTCCCATCCACATCCCCAGAGGCCTCCTCCACGCCAACCTTTGGGCTCACTAGCCCTTTTCCAATTGTCATTAGTTGGACATTTGGCTGCTCATATCCCTTGAATGAGGAGGTGATCCCCAATTCTAACCTTTCTAGTAAGATGGAGAAGCACTAGGACCTATCCATTTGCCCTACTATGTCCCCTGGGTCTTACCTTCTGCTCTGAACTCTTGGACACTGCCTTCTGACCTGCTATGAAAGGTCAGAGGCAGCTAGGTGCACAGTGTATAGAATACCGGGCCTAAGTCAGGAAAAGGAGTTCCAATCTGGCCTCAAACACCTACTAGCTGTGTGACCCTGGACTAGCCACTTGATCTCTAAAATGAGGACTCTAATCCCATCCACCTCCCATAGCAGTAGCAGTTGTTGTTTTGATAGTATTTTATTTTTTCTAATTACATGTAAAGACAATTTTAACATTCACTTAAAAAAATGTTTTGAGATCCCAATTTTCTCCCTCTTTCCATCTCCTCCCCTCCCTAAGATGGTAAGCAATCTGATATGGATTATATATATGCAATCATGTAAAACATATTTCCGTATTAGTCATCTCGCAAAAGAGGAAACAGACTAAGGAAAGAAGAACCATGAAAAAAATCAAGTGAAAATAGTCTTCTTCGATCGGCATTCAGACCCCGCCAGTTCTTTCCCAGAAAAGTTGTGAGGATCAAATGAGATAATATCAGGAGAGTGCTTAGCACCACATCTGGCTCGTAGTAGGCACTTAATAAATGTGTGTTTCCCTTCCTTTCTGTGGCATCCTGAGAACATCAAGGCTTTGGCACCTAGCCTGTCATTGGACCCTAAAGACCACTGACTGGGTCCTTCCATTTGCCCTGCAGCTCACACCCGCTCTGTGTGTTGTTTCTCCTGATCAGCAAAAAGACATTTGCTAGGAAAACATGGCCAGGGCAGTTGTTACATAAATGCATCAGAAAAAAAGGGAAAGTAAGAAAGAAAAGCCATTCTTCTCTGGGGACGCACAAAGGCTCAAAATTGGAGAGTCCCTGTGGCCACTGGGGGAGCTTACAGCTCCTGATTATTAGAAATTCTTTTTCCCTCTGTGGGGTTCTCTTGAAATCCTGCTGAGGTGCAGCCCAGCGTGGGGGCTCAGAGGGCTGGTGTCCTTGTAGGGTCCAGAAGCTGTCTTTCCTTGGTGTCTTTGTTTGCTTGGCCCCTGATGCAGGCCCTGCTGCTCTTCTTCCCCATGTCAATGTGAACTCCAGAGCTTCCAGCCTTGCCCATTTCAGAGGCTCATCCCCTGATCAATGAGAGTGGGAGAGAAGCACCCTCTTCCCTCCTCCCTCTTCCCTCCTCCTGCCTCCTCCCTCCTCCTCCCTTAGACTCTTCCTGCTCTTTGACTTTCTGGTTGCTTATTCCTGCTTGGAATACTTGGTTCAGCACTGGCTTGCTTTGATGTACACAGGCCCAGATATCCATTTGATCCTTTCAGCCAATTAGGAGATAATTCCTATGTGGTGTCATTTATCTCCATCCAATGATCAAAGCACCTCAGCCTCCAAAATTGATTAGAGACTCATTGGAACCTAATTTACACCTTTGATTGATTCTGAAGCCTGGGCCCTGTGTGCTTTATATAAATTAGGAATCCCCACCCTTTCATGCATAAGAGCTGAGGATGTTTGGCCTGAAGAAGAGGAAGCTTACTGGGGGAATCACAATTATTGTTATATCTTTGAAAGGCTATCAAGTAGAACAGAGATTCGATTTGTCCTGCATGGCCCCAACTGAACAAATCTGTCCTAACAGCTGATTGATACAGAAGGGTAGAAAGAAGAGCATTTTCAGAATTGGAGCTTTCCAAATTGGAATAGGATGCCTTATGAGGGTGTGGCTTCCCCAATCATTGTAGATATTCAGGAACACAGTAGGTAACCACTTTCCAAGAGGCAATAGAGAGAATCATGGATTGGGTAAGATCCAATCCTGGGATGCCATCACTCTATGATATACTTACTCCATATCAGCAGGGGCTGTTTCACAACATTTAAGTATCTTTCACATACTTAATTAAAAGACTAGACAAGATAGTATGAAGGGATAAGTATTAATAATAATAACCAGCCTTTATATAGCATTTTAAGATTTGCAAAACACATCAGTGAAAAAGGAAAAGAACCTATATGTTCCAGAATATTTATAGCAGTTCCCTCTGTGGTGGCAAAGAACTGGAAACTCGGGGAATGCCCGTCAATTGGGGAATGGCTAAATAAGTTGCCAGTATATGATCGTGATGGAATACTGTTGTGCTGTAAGAAATGACGAGCAGGCTGATTTTTAAAAGACATGGGAAGACTCATGTGAAATAATGAAAAGTGAGGTGGGCAGAACCAAGAGAACGATGTATATAGTAACAGCAACATTGACAAATTAATTTTAAAAAAGATTTGCCAAACACTTTACACATGCCCTATGATTTGATTCTTCCAACAACCCTGGAAGGTAGGCACTATTATTAGCACCACTTTATAGATGAGGAGACTGAGGAATGGAGAGGTTAATTGACCTGCTCAGAAAAGTCAGTGTCCAACCTAGCTAAGAAGTGTCTGAGCCAGGAGTTGAACTCAGATCTTCCATTTCCACTGTACTACCTTGTGCCCATGCTCACTACATGAACACAAGTGGAGGAGCTACTCAATGGTCTCCTGATGATGGGCTAAGAGCATCAGCTACATATACCATGCAAAGGATTATCAGGTCATAGATGGAATTCATGGTACGGCAGAAAGAAAGCACATTGGGAGTCACAGAACCTGCCACCTTGGGCAATGCATTTCACCCTCTGGGCCTCAGTTGCCCCATCTGACAAATGAAGAATTTAGACAAGATGGCATCTCAGATTCCTTCCAGTTCTAGTTCTATGGTCCTAGGAGAGCTAGAAGGAAGGGCCTAGGGGCCATCTGCTCTAACCCTTCCATTCTGCAGATGAAGACAGAGAGGCCGAGACTTTCCCAAGGTTAAACAGGTAGGGTATGGACAAGCTAAGATGAGAGATCCCATCTTCTGACTCCAAATCCCAGACTCTCTTTATGTCACATCTGTAGAACCACTGTATTCATTATATAGGATCCAGATGAAAATGCTACCTTCTATTACTTTTTTTCCTCTGTACATCTTCAGACAGTAAACAGAATTTGTCAAATTCTTTTAATAAGAGACTAATCCACAAACTCTTTTGTTCCTCCAAATTTCATTGCCTCTCATTAAAGGAGATATTGGTATGTTCTAGTGGTCATCTGTTTTGTGTGGGGAGCCAATTTTGGGGAGCCCTGATGTCCCGCAGCAGGGCTGAGAAAGAGTGAGAGCCCTCTCATCCCCAGACAGGGCTGAGAAAGAATCACTGACCCAGAGGTCCTATTGAATGCATAAAAGAGAGAGGGGAGCTCTGAGGAATGGTGAAAGTAGAGAGCCAACTTTATTACCCTGCATCTAAGCTTTTATAGACTCTTCTTAATTGCTTTCCCCTGCGAACACTGCATATTTCTTTGTCCCAGGCCGGGAGTGTATTTGTTATGCATATCTCAAGAACCTAATCCTCACACCTGTATGCTTGAGCATCTTCCTGGGGGATGGGGAGCCGATACAGGCCTATCAGCAGCCAAACACCTGAGAGGGCTTGTTCTGCCAGCAGGGTCCGAGTCCCACTGCCTGTGGTCCTCAACAATTTTGGATTATTTGAAACTACCTGGCTGGAACACCTCCTGTAGTGTAGTTACCCAAACCAACAGGGCATGGGTCAAAGTCCAGCCCAGATTCTAGAACAAGATGGAGAGATCAGTTCCTAAGTTCCACTTCAGCTACCTTCATTTCCAATTTCTCAGCCACATCAGGTCTACAGTTGTGTGGCCCCAGGACTCACTCCAGGATCCTGATTCTTAGATTCTTAGATCAACCTAGAATGTGTGTGCAAAGGAACCCTTTGGCTAGAGGCCTGCCATCCATTCAGAAGCCCAATCTTCATGCCTACAGCTGCCAAGTCGTTTGTAGGTAGCTGAAGGGTGATGGTGAGAGCCCTGGTTTTGGAGCCAGAGTTGTGACTATGGCACTCAATTCCTGAGGAATACTGAGCCAGTCTTGAAAATAAAAGGGTTGGCCCACATCCCTGCCAGCTCTGGTTCCATGACGACAGAAGTCTCCCTCCCCCATAGGTACTGCTGGGGCCCTTCCTCTGAGCACCATCCATCCCTCCCCTGTGTAGCTTGTACATACAAGGCTGCCTGCACGGTGTCTTACCGTGTTAGAGTGGGAGGTCCTGAAGGCCAGAATCATTGCTTTTCATATCTCTGGGGCTTGACCCATGCACCTAGTCAGTGCTTCCTGTTGATGAAGTCTCTCACTGTCTTTGGTTATCCATTTCATCCTCTGAAGAAGTGGGGGGCTTAGAAAGGACTTTTTTCAAGGGCCCCGCTGCTACCATTCTCTCTCTTTGAGGGGCCTAGGGTTTGCCTTGCCCAATGCTGCCTTGATGTTTCTTTGGTCTATGCATGTTGCCAATCAACGCTGAGCCTTCTCCTGGGTGAAACAATATCTCTTCTGGAACAGATTTTGTCTCAGAAGTATCTCCTTGGGAATACATGTGAAATGTAGCATGGGAAGCCTCACCCAAGCCTGTCCTGAGGAAGGCAGGGACTCCCAGAGGGGGAGCTCAAAGGTCATTTAGTGCAGCTTCTTTTTCCATATCAGGAAACTGAGGCCCTGAGAGAGGGAGGGGCTTGCCCCAAATCATACAAGATCAGAGATTTCAAGGCAGAAGGACGCTGGAGGGCACTGAAGTCAGCCTCTTCCTTTTATAGATGAGGTGATTAATGTCCAGAGAAGTTTGGGGAGGAGGGGGGGGAAGGAAGGGGGAGCACTTTGAGGAGCAGGAGGGAGAGGAGGGGGAGAAGAAGGTGAGGAGGGGCAGGGGGAGGAGCAGCCGCAGCGGCCGGGCGGAGGCCCGGGAGCCCGAGCAGGAGGCGGCCCCAGCGGACCGGGCGGCGCGCGCTCCCTCGCTCCCCAGCTCCCCCCTCCCCCTCGCTGGCTCGGCGGGCTCGCGCACACGCGCACACGCGCCGCGCACGCGCGCGCTCTCCCGCAGCCGCGGCCTCGGGCAGGGCAGGCTTTGACGTGGCACTCGCAGCTGGGGCGGGAGGGCCGGGGGGCGGGTGTGTGCGCGGAGGAGCGCGCGGGCACCGCAGCGGGCCGGGAGCGGAGAGGAGCCGAGCGGTCGCAGCCAGCCAGGTAAGACGGCCCCCCCTCGCCCCCCCGCAGCCCGCGGCTGGGGACCCTCGATCTGCGGGGCCCCCGCCCTTCTCCTCCCGCCCGGGTCCCGGCGTCCGGAGCTCCCGGGAGGCGCGTCCCTCCGAGGACCCGAGATCACCGGGCCCGCCCCTGCTTGTTACCGCCGGAGAAACTGAGGCCCAGACTCTCGGCCAAGGTCGAGCGGTCAGAGCTGGGATTCGAACCCAGGTCCTCCTTCCGTGACACCGGTGGGTGCCTTCTCCCCCCACCCCTACCCCCAGCCTTTCCGTGGAATACGGAGCTGTTTGAGTCATTGTCAGAATCGGCGGTCGTGACTTTAATGGTCTGAGATCTGCTGTCGAAACGGTTGCGTGACTTTTGGGGTCCGAGGGCGCTCTGGAGCCTCCCTTCCTCCCGGGGGTCCCCGGGGTCCCGGAGGACTGGCGTCCACTTCCTTCCGAGGATTCCCTTTCGGGGATCTCTGCCTGCATGCCTATTTCCCGCTGAGTCAGGGCAGTGTGTGTGTGTGTGTGTGTGTGTGTGTGTGTGTGTGTGGTGTGTGGTGTGTCTGTGTGTCTGTGTGTGTTTGTGTGTGTGTGTGTCTGTGTGTGTGTGTGTGTCTGTGTGTGTGTGTGGTGTGTGTGTGTGTGTGTGTGTGTGTGTGTGTGTGTGATGCGCCGGGAAGTTTGACGTGGCAGCCTGCGCTGGCCGAGAGAGGAAGCAAAGTTCCCCTACTTGCATCGGAGCAAGGTCCCAGCCCCTTCCTGTGCACTTGCGGCCAGCATCCCGGGCTCTGGGTGACAACTTCACGCCGCAGCCGCTACAGCCGGCAGGTGGACTGGTGGACGGTCGAGGAGGGGTGTGTCCTGGCCGGCCGTGCTCCGAGGTGCCGGGTTTGATAGGTTTGTCCAAAGCTCAGGCTGCCACGTCTCCCTGTCTGCTAAGTAGGGGGAGGAGGGAAGGTACTGTCCCCAACAAAGGCCACTGCAAACAGGCCTTCGGTCCAGTCCTCGGCCGGTCACCTTTGCTTCTTGGGTGGAAGAGAAGGAAATCGGTTTGGAATGCTCTTACCTGATCGCGGTGTCGGGGTATAGAGTAATACTACAGGCAAACAAAGGGGGGGATTTACGGCTGCCGGCACCCCCATGCTCTCCTTCGCAGGGGTCTGATTTCTAACAGCCTTCCCAGGAAGGCTACAGCTAAGTGATCTGGAAAGAACGCTGGAGGTCTTTCCTCATCTTTGTGAGGCAGGCTGGGAGGAACCTCTGGGCCCCTTCTCAGAAAATGAACAGCCGTGGACTAGAAAGGCAGCCGAAGGGTAATGAAAAGCAAGACGGCCTTTTTTCCCCATCCAAGTTCATGGGCATCCTCAACCCCCTTGCACTCCAGGATAAGAACCCCTGATCTGAAGCCGGGTGGCCTAATTTTGAAATCCCAGCTCAGCTACTTACTCTCTGAATAACTTCTCTGAGCCTCAGTGTCTTTATCTGCAAAAATGAGGGATAAGGGGGGATCCAAATCTAAGGAGCTTTAAATCTAAGGAAACACAGTTCAGTATGATGGATAATGTTCCTGTTGTAATGGCTACAGGTCATGGAGTCTGAGGAAGGGGAAAGTATTAAGAAGAATTCCAAGATCTTGGGAGCAGAAAGAGCTCTAAAAATCATCATGCTCATTTTAAAGATAGGGAAACTGAGGCACACATATAAAGTGGGCTTCCTGAATGACAGGCCAGGGCTAGAACTCAGGCCTCTAGATACCCTGTACACTTCATCTTCAACTACACCGCAAAACAGGTTCCTCATCAACATGCAAATGGCTCTTATTTTTATGAAGACCAGAAAGGATTTTAGGATCGCAGATTTAGAGCTGGAAGGGAAAACTGGCCCAAGCTCCTTATTTTATGGATCCAGAAACAGGCTGTGAGAAAAGACTTCCACCCAGGGTTGCACAGGTATGGAATGGAAAGATAAGATTTGCATCCTTCCACTGTGCCCATTCTGCCCATAGGTTAACTGAAGTCCAGTTTTGAAAGGTCAAATGGGACCCAAAGCATAAATGGTTATAATGGAGCTTCCCTTTTAATTTTTTTTTCTGCCTGGCCTTTTGTAGACTTCCATGTAAACTGAGCATCATTTTATACATAAAGGAGAAATTAAAGTCTTCCTGACAAGTTCTCAATTGACCTTCCTATAGGTTTTAAGGCTGGCCAAGTACCTTTCTTACAGCATGCTGGGAAGGGATTCACAGAGGTTGTGATAGTCAGCATTTAAAAGGCTGTTACTCCACCCACCCAGACCAGTGCTGTGACCACTAGGCATCACTGCTGTTTACTTTGCTTAGGAAGACTTGGGGGGCTGATGATAATCTGCCTTCTCATTTGTCCAAATTCTGACCCATAACTTTGATTCAGCACTGATATGGAAGGGTGAGAAGGGCCTCCCACTGACCTGGGTGAGAAGTTCCGGCTTTTACCTGTGTCCTTCAATCATTTAGTCACATCCCAGTCTCCATGACCCCATTTGGGGTTTTCTTGGCAAAGATACTGGCGTGGTTTGCCATTTCTTCTCTAGCTCTTTTGACAGATGAGGAAATTGAGGCAAACAGGACTACGTGACTTGCCCAGGGTCACTCAGGTAATAAGTATCTGAAACTGGATTTGAATTCAGGTCTTCTTGACTCCAGGCTCAGCGCTCTATCCACTGAACCACCTGGCTGATTTGGGCAAATGTTTTCAAGTTCTTATATAGATAAAATGAAAGCATTAGACTTGGGGACCCCCAAGGGGACCCCCCAGCTCTGAATGCTGTCGATTTTGATGCCAAGCATCTTTAATTTCTGCTACGTTCATAGAATCACATACATTTCAGAGATGGAAAGGACCTCAGCATCCATCTAGTTGAATCCCATACTTCTCAAAAATCCCTCTTTCCACATATGGGCTAAGTCATCTTTCAGCCTTCCTTTGGGGACCTCCTGTGTCCCCTGGGGCAGCCTGTTCTCCTTTGGAACAGCTCTCATTATTAGAAAGTTTTTGCGTCCCAGTTTGCTTCTTTGCTGCTTCCACCCATCCTTCAGAGTTCTGCCTTCCTGAGCCCGGTGGAGTTAGTCTCTTCTCTCTTGCAAGTCAGTCCTCCAAATACTGGATTTCACCAATGATCCTTTTAATGCATTCTCCAAGTTTGCCAGAAATCAAAATCAAACTCTTTGACCTACCATTTATAGACTCTATTCTCTCTCTATAGAAAATCAGGTCAATATTTACTCTTTGTGGTTAGGTGACAACTATCCTATCCCATGGAGTCTTCTCTTCAAGTTAAAATGTTCCCATGTCATTCAAAAGTTCTATGAACCATCCTGGTTATTTTTCTCTGGGAACTTTCCAGCTTATAGGTGTCTTTTCTAAAATGTGGTACCCAGAGCTAAATACAGTACTACAGATGTTGTCTCATCGGGGCAGACAGTGCTGTTTCTCTAGTCTTGGGCCCCGTTAAGGCCCCTCAGGTTGGGTTAGCTTTTTTTGACTCCCATATCACACTGGTGACTCATGTTGAGGTCATAACTCACCAAAGACTCTGAACCCTTGTCAAATGATGTCCTGTCTAGCCATGCACCTGCCATCTTGTACTTGTGAAGGGTTTTGTTGAGGTTTCTTTGCATTCAAGAGGAATAATTATGCATTTATATTCATCTCTATTCACTATCATCTTATTTGATTCAATTCAGTGTGCTAACCCAGGGGTGGGGAACTCACAGCCTTGAGGCCACATGTGGCCTTCTAGATTCTTCTACATCCTCCTAGGTCCTAGGACTTCTAGGTGTGGTCTTTTGACTAAATCCAAACTTCCAAATCTGGATTTATTCTGTGAAGTTTGGATTCAGTCAAAGGGCCACACTTGAGGATGTAGAGGGCCACATCTGGCCTTGAGGCTGCAGGCTCCCCACCCCTCTAACCTATCAGGATCTTTTTGAACCCTTCATCGTCATTCAGTGTGTCAGCTTTCCCCCCAGTAATGGGTTTTTTGCCACTTTGATGAACATACCATCCAGCCAGAGCTTCTTAAACTGTGGATCACGACCCCACATAACAGTGGTTTTCAACCTTCCTAATGCCCTGACCCTTTAATACTCATATGTGGGCGTATCTGCATGTGGGCAGACTCTCCTGGAGACGGATAGAGGAGCGTTGTCTTGGTTCCTAAGACCGTCGGAAATATGTGTTTTCCAATGGTCTTAGGCAACCCCTGTGAAAGGGTCATTTGACCCCCAAAAGGGTTGCAACCCACAGGTTGAGAACCGCTGCCATATAGGGTCACGGCCCACAGGTTAAGAAGTGCTGAAAGGGTCTTGAGTAGAAAACAGTCAAACCTTGGAGCCAAGCACGCATTCCCAGGAAGTTCAATGGAGACTTCCTTCGGAGCCAGCCTAGGCCCAGCAATAGCTCTTCAGCTCATTAGTCAGTTGACACTAAATCACTGATGATTCTTTTGGAGCCATTTGGAGCCATTTCCAGTTATAATTTGCTGAATTGTTCTGTCAGTATCACTCCACCTTGCCCCCCAAAATTGCATAGAGAGCCTTTGTTAGATGCCTGCTAAAATCCAGATAGACTGTTTTTATATGACTCTGCTGATCTGCCAGGCTAGTAACCCTATGCTGAAGAGGAAGCAAGGTTAGTCTGGCATGCCTAGTTCTTGAAACCATGATGGCTCTGTTCTCGTAGCTTCCTTCACTAATTATCCCTTTAATGGTGCATTTTCTAAGTTTGCCAGGACTCAAAGTCAATGGCCTACCATTTATTGACTCTGTTCTCTTTCCTTTTAAAAATTTGGGACATATGTTCTTCTCCAATTCAGGGTGGGGAGAGGGACAGTAATTATCTGGTTTCCGAGATCTTTCAGAGATTTTTGACAGTGATTCAGCAAGTACCTCTTTGCACAGTAGGGGGTGAGGTTGATTTGGACCTGTTACTTTAGACTCATCAATGGAAGCCAGGCACCCAGGAATGATCTCTCTGCTTTTCTTGGGTATCAGTCTCCATTAGCTGTTTTTATTCTGTCCTTTCTAGTTCAGAGATCATTCTTATTGGCAGAAAAAAAAATAGTATCAGAGTTGAACAGATGGGGTAGCTTGGTGGCACATCAAATAGAGCACCGGCCCTGGAGTCAGGAGGACCTGAGTTCAAATCTGGCCCAGACATGTAGCAGTGTGACACTACTAGACACTACTTGTATGACCTTGGGCAAGTCACTTAACCCCAATTGCCCTGCTTTCCCTCCTCCAAAAAGCAAAAAAAAAAAAAAGAGAAGTTGAACAGTTCTGCCCTTTCTCTGCCACCCATGTCCACCATGAGCAGGGGTCCTATCCCTTCTGGGAGCCTCCTCATTCCCCCATTATAGCTTAACAATACCTACCCTTTTTCTTCTCCAGCTTCAGCTTTTTCTAGCCAGAATTCTCTGACATCCTGTTCACAAGTCTCTCCCATGCTTCTTTGTTTACCCTCAATTACCTGCCCTTGCTTCTCTCTTTTGTACATGTCTTCTAAAACCTAAGCCAATAAAAACAAAAATAACGTTTACATAGGCCTTACTATGTGCCAATTATCTCATTTGATTTGATCCTCACGGCAACCCTTGGAAGTAGCTATTATGATCATCCCCATTTGACATAGGGGGAGTCTGAGGCAGAGTGACTTGCCCAAGGTCACACAAGTAGTATTTGAGACCAGATTTCCACGCAGGTCTTCCTAACCCCAGGCTTACCACTCTACCCAGTGTACCATGTCTCTGCCCCTAATGAAGCGCCTGATGGTTGATGAGTTCTCTCTTTTAGAGGCAGCTACATGGTACATTGGATAGAGGGCTGGCCCTGGAGTTAGGAAGATCTGCGTGTAATTCGAGCCTCAAAACTCATTAGCTGTGTGATCCTGGCAAGTCATTTCACTACTGTCTGCATCAGTTTTCTCATCTGTAAAATGGGGATAATAATAGCACCTATCTCCAGAGTTCTTGTCAGGATTAAATGATATAGTATTTGTAAAAGTGCTTAGCCTCGTGCCTGGCACATATGTACATAATACACACTGAATAAATACTTCCTTCTTTCCTTCCTACCTTCCTTCTTTCCTGTCCTTTATCCTTCTTCCTTCCTTCCTTCCTTCCTTCCTTCCTTCCTTCCTTCCTCCTTTCCCTCCCTTCCCTCCCTCTCTTCTTTCCTTCCTACCTTCCTTCTTTCCTTTCCTCTATCCTTCCTTCCTTCCTTCCTCCCTCCTTCCCTCCTTTCCCTTCCTCCCTTCTTTCTTTCCTCCCTCCCTCCCTCCTTCCCTCCTACCTTCTTTCCTTCCTTCCTCCTTTCCTTCCTCCTTCCCTCCCTCCCTCCCTTCCTTCCTTCCTTCCTTCCTTCCTTCTTTCCAACAATTCCTGTTTTCCCTCTTTCCTGTGTGTCTTCAGAATTCAGTTCCAGACTTTCCATCTCTCCTGGGCTGACCTCCTATAGAATTTTAATCCACTGGAGCCTGCCTAGGGTGCATGACAGACTGTGCCTGATGTTCTCCTTCATCATCACACATTCTAAACTGGATTATTTATTTCTCCATGCTGGGAATGCTCTCCTGCCTTCCAGAATCCTTGGCTTCCCTCAAAACTCACCTCAAATACCACCTTCTTCATGAAGTTTTTCCTGGTTCTTCCAGCTGCTGATGTCTCCCCCCAATCTCCCAGGTTACTTTGTAACAGTTTATATATACTTCCATATTGTATGTTACATGTTATCTCCTCCATTAAAAAGTAAGCCCCCTGAGGGTAGGGACTGGTTTTACTTTCTTTGAATCCCTAGCACTTAGTTCTGTGCCTGGTTCATGATTATAAATGCCTGTTGATGAATTAATTGAATTGATTAATTGAAGGTTCCGATCATTTACAACCCAGCAGGTCTTTCCTTTTTTATTAGAATAAGATCTAGGCTGGTCTTTTGATGCTTTTGATCTTGGCATTTTTAATAAACTCTTTTTCAATTTCCAGAAAAGTAAAAGGAAAAGAATGTGATCTGCATAAATGCATGCCCAGGTTGGCCTTAGGGTGATGGCTTTTTTGGCACATAATTTTCAAAGCTTTCCTTCTCAGCCACAGTCTACATAAGGGGAGGGTATTTCCACAGTAATGAAAGCCTGAATCTTTGAAGAATTTAAGTGACTTTAAGAATTTCAGAGACCTAATTATCATTCCTCATATCCCCTCTTGTTGTGCCCAGTGCTCTATCCACTGAGCCATCTGGCTTCCTTGAAAAATATGTGTTGGCCAGAAATTAAACCTAGGCCAACTGCTTGAAAGGCAGTCATGCTAACTGCCGTCCCTATATCCTCCCTACTAGACTGTAAGCTCCTAGAGG
>CM053583.1:202347610-202428682 GCA_028627135.1 Pseudochirops cupreus
CCCCCCCCCCCCCCCGTGTCCTTAGAACTTCTACACAATGTCTGTTTCCTTTAGGAGCACAATAACTCAGCCCTTGAGTCTGATATTATCTTTTTCCTATTTCAGCCTTAGAAGATTCCTGTGATCTGGAATGAGATAATTTTCACCATGAGTCAACAAGGTTATGTTGCTACCCCTCCATACTCCCAATCCCAGCCTGGAATGGGAGCACTCTCCCCACCTCTTCGTGGACATTATGGTAACCCATCACACTCAGCCCCTCCATCAGGTAACATGGACTACTTTAGTTCATTTATGAAGGGTAGTGATTTTGAAAAAAATCTGGGGAGTTTAGTGGACCACAAGCTTAATGAGAGTCAATAGTGCGATATGGCAGTCAAGAAATCTAATGCACTCTTAGGCTCTGTCAAGATAGATACTATTTCCAGGGACTCTGGAGGGGATAGTTCTGCTCTGCTCTGCTCAGATGCCATCTAAATGAAAAGATTTCTTAAGCTTTTACTATGTGCTAAGTGACCTTGTGGAGAGAGTGAGCCTCAGAGTCCAGAAGACCTTGGGTCAGTTCTGGGTACTGACACATGCTGAAAGAGTGACCCTATTACCTAATTACCTAACCTCTCAGGGTCCTCGGCAACTCCTAAAGACGAGATTGCTGAAAAAGTACTGAGGTCTGCTGGGAGATGGAGTTTCTTCATCTGGGAATCCCCTACACCACTGAAATCACAGGTCCCACCCCTCCCTGTCCTCCTAGCTGCTGAGCATTCTGGGAGATTGGATTCACTTTTATGCACTGCATTTTTCAAAAGACCTTGATGGACTGGAAAGTGGCTCGCAGAGAGCACCTGCAAGCCTGTGAGATCCATGATTGGGGGCCGCCGGGAGGTGATCAGTAGCTCAGCTGGCCCAACCCCCATACCTGACAAAGATGTAAAGTGACTTCAAATAAGCAGTCCGATAAGACCAATACAACTTTACTAAGCACCTACTGTGGGCCAGGCCTTGTCCTAAATACTGTTAATAAATTAATTCATAATAATTCATTATTATATAGTTACATAACATATGATTATGTAACACACCTATAACTATGTATAACTACATAGCACGTCATCTTGTAATATGTTATTAATTTTTATAGAGTTATATAATGATATGATTTTGTTGTTGAGCTGTTCAATCATGCCTGACTCTCCATAACCCCGTGAACCGTACTGTTCGTGGACTTTCCATGGCAAAGATACTGGAGTGGTTTTCCATTTTCTTCTCCAGTGCATTAAAACAAACAGGTTAAGTGACTTGCCCAGGGTCACACAGCTAGTTCATGTCTGAAGCTGGATTTGAACTCAGGCCTTCCGGACTGCAGGCCCAAATCTCTCCGCTGAGCCATGTAACTGCCTCCTTAATTATATAATAAAACTATATAATTGTATATACAATATATCATATAAAGTACCATTAGTTATAGAATATAGAATATAGCTACAATTATGTATGGCTACATATCAGTAGTTCTCAACCTGTGGGTTGTGACCCCTTTGGGGGTCGAACAACCCTTTCGGGGGTCGAATGACCCTTTCACAGGGGTCATGGGTCACCTAAGACACCGCTCCTCTATCCATCTCCAGGCGGGTCCGCCCACATGCAGATATGCCTACATGCAGATACGCCCACATACGAGTATTAAAGGGTTGCCGCTTTAGGAAGGTTGAGAACCACTGCTGTATATAGTTATATAATATCAAGCTATATATTATATAACAGTATTACTTGATATATAACTACATAGTTATATATTATACAATGTGTTACATTCTATGGCTATGTAACAATGAAAAATTAATGAATTTATTAATAAGCTGGTGGTTGATTAATGAATTTATTAACAAAAAGCCAGTCCAGGCCTCAAGAGCTTCCAATCTAAAGGGAGCGGCAATCTCCCTCCCCTACACAGAGGCAGGAATGGGGGGATGGGACCAGGTGGGGAAAGGTCCACATTCTGTTTATCCCTAAAGGGACCTGGATCATGAAATTTAAGCCTGGAAGGGCCCTCGGGGGTCATCCAGTCCAATCCCCTGAGTTTACAAAAGAGGAAGCTGAGGCTGAGATTCCCAAGGTCAATTCCAGTCCAGAAAGGAGATTCAAACCCATGTCCTTTGACTTTAAACCCAGTTGCCTTTTCTCCAGACTCTCCTGCTGAGAGAGATGAGAAGTAAGGAGGCAACAGTCCCTCTGTGCAGAGTACTAGTCATGAGGCAGGTGGGTGGGGTGATGGAGAAAGTTCCGGAGTCAGGGAAGACTTGAGTTCTAATGCAGCCTCTAACACAGCGCTTACTAGCAGTGTGACCCTGGGCAAGTCACTTAACCTCTTGTCTGTCTCATCTGTAAAATGGGAATAAAGATTGCCCCCATCTCTCCAGGTTGTCATGAGGATAAAATGAGATAATATTTGTAAACACTTTTAAGAGTTGTAAAACACAATGAATGCTAGTTCTAACAGACTTGCTTCATACCCAGTCTGGGGTTGCCCTGTCTGCAGATGCTCTTAGGGGATCTCAGCCCTTGGACCAGACTTGCAGGCACTTCAGCCTGCCATGGCCACATTCCTTCTTCTCTCCTCACTCTGATCCTCCAGTTATCTCTCTGTTTTAACAAACCCACAGCAGTTTTCCAAGCCCTCATTCAAAGCCCTTCTAAACACCCTCGTCTTTGGGGCAATTGTTTGGTTATTTTAGTCATGTGACTCTTCATAACCCCTTTGGGGTTTTCTTGGCAGGGACACTGGAGTGCTTTGCCATTTCCTTCCCCAGCTCATTTGACAGATGAGGAAACTGAGGCAAATGGGGTTAAGTGACTTGCCCAGGGTCACACAATTAGGAAGAGTCAAAGGATGGATTTGAACTCAGAAAGATGAGTCTTCCTGATTCTAAGCCCTGTGTTTTATCCACTGTACCACCCACCTGCCCAAAGTTCCTAGACTACCCTCCCTTCTTTTGTCAGTGATAGGAGAGGAACTGTGTTTTTCATTGATATAACAACTCCCAGCTTCAGGCTGTCATGTCCTCTGCCACTTAGGGTCTTAGCAAATTTCCTTGAACAATGAGAAGTTAAGTGACTTGGCTAGGGTCACATAGCAGCACATATTAGAAAGGGAACTAGTCAGTATTCAGGGATTCAGGTATTGACCTTGTCACTGAGACAGCAAGGGTTAAATTCCATGCTTAGAATATCCTGGAATCAAACCATTTTTATTTGCCCACAAGGGTACATTGCTGCTATATTAAAATTAGCTTCTGTGAACATATTTTTGTAGGACTTTATTTTCATAAATGAGACCAATCCCGGGAAAACTTGAATACATGATCATACTCATAAGAGGAAAATTTGCCAGAGACAGAAATCCCAAACCCCAACAATAAACATCTCTAGTCCCTCCTTTGCTTCTTTTCTGAAGCCTTTAAGAAAAGTGTGGTTGGTACAAAGAGCAGAGCTGGAAACAAGCCACTGGTAGATTACCCTTAAATGATTTTTATTATTTGCATGTGGCACCGGCTAGGTGTGTCACAAAGAAAGTTAAAGAGACTTCACCTAGCACTTATTAAGTACCAACTGTTTGCTAGGTACTGGGCATACAAAGATAACAGATAGTCTCAAATGTAGGGTGCGCTCAGTGGGGTTAAGGGGTGGGAGAGGGAGGAAATATGAACTAAACCTGGAACAGGTAGACTGAGGCCAGATTGTAAAGGGTTTTGAATGCCTAATAGAAGAATTATATTTTCACTGGACTTGAGTTCAAATCTGGCCTCGGACACTTGACATACTTATTAGTTGTATGACCTTGGGCAAGTCACTTAACCCTGTTTGCCTCAGCTTTTTCAGCCATAAAATGAGATGGAGAAGGACATGGCAAACTACTCTAGCATCTTTGCCAAGAAAAGCCCAAATGAGGTCACGGAGTTAGAGCCAACTGAAATGACCCGACCACAATGTAGATGTTTACCTTTATTACATAGGATGCCACCATACAAGTATGTAAGAAGAACGTCCATTACTCTAGTGTGTATATGTGTGTGTACCTGTGTGCATCCATGCACTTTTCAATCCACCAAACATTAACTCAGTGACCGGGTGCTCAGGGTCTGGTAAGGGGCTGCCCCCAGAGATACAATGTGGCCCAGTGCAAAGAACCCCAAGCTCCAAGTCCCCATGGACCTAAGTTGGGATCCCAGCTCTGTCCCTTAGCAGTTTTGTGATGTTGGGTGGATCATTTAACCTCCTCAGGGCTGTTTCCTCATCTGTAAAATGAGGGTCACCTTAGAACAGATGACTCCAAGGGACGCTTCCAGCACTAAAGCTATGACCCTGCACCTGTGACATAGGGGAGAGCCGGAGACACCCAAAGGAAGTACTCTGTCAAGACTGAGGAGGGAAGGGTCATTTCTGGACAGTTGTGTAAGATTTTTTGGAAACAGTCGCTTTCTATCTGGGCCATAGACATTTCTTGTAGAGATGAGGGGAAAAAAACCAGGGGAAAAGACAGATGATGGGGAGATGTTGGGTGCGGATGGGGGAGGAGAGGATTTTATTCTAATCCATTCAGCAGATAGTTATTAGGGTCTAACAGTGGGCCTTCAAGAGCCTCTGCACCAACCCCTGTCCACAGAAAAGGAAGCTGAGGCATTGAGATAAGGAGCAATTTTCCCCTAGGCACAGCAGTGTAAGAAACTGAGCTGGGATACGAACCCAGGTCCTTCAACTCCAAATCTCGGATCCTCTTCTCTGCTCCTTGTTGCCTTTCTGCAGTTAGTCCAGTTTGATTGACTAAAGGGAGGAAGGAAGAAAAGGGAGAGAGGAAGGGAGGAAGGAAAGAAGGGAGGGAGGAGGGGAAGGGAGGAAGGAAGGAAGAAAGGGAGGGAGGAAAAGAGGAAAGAAGGAAGGAAGGAAGGGAGGGAGGGAGGGAAGGAGGGAAGAAGAAAGGAAGGGAGGAAGGAAGGAAGGAGGAGAAGGAAGAAAGGAAAGAAGGAAGGAAGAAAGGAAGAAAAGACAAAAAATGCTTATTCTTTGCAAAGCACAAAGTCTGGCTGGCATGTGGATTAGGTGGGCAGGGAATATTGTAGTTATATTCCATTGTCTGTATTTTATGTTTAGCATTTCTCATCCTCTTGCTGGATTCTTCACTGAGGTGGGGCTCCCTCAGCCAGGACTGGAGCCCAGAATCACAGCAGGGTTACATGACTCCGAGCTGGAAAGGATGTCAGCTGCCCCCTCATCTAACCCTTTTTACTTCTGGAGGAGGCAATTGATCCAGAGATTGTTCCCCACTTTTTCTTCCTCTCTCAGCCCTTGTTCTTGGCCTGAGGATTTTGCACCCCCTCCTGTAATCCATTAATAACATACACCTCAATGTATTTACCTGTGCTCTTTGTTGCATTACAGGCATAATGAAGGCAGCTGGGCCTTTGGGACCAACTCCACCTGTTGGGGTGTTACCTCCTGGACCCCCAAATTCTGGGGCCCATCAATTTGGCCAGAATGGTCCCAATATCTCAGGGTATCCCCAGCAGAGGTAAGCTACCCAGACTCAATTTCTTCATGGTGCTACTTAATCAGAAAGTTGTTTCTAAATAACTTGAGTGTTTTGGGGGTGTGCTGGTAAATATTTAACAACCAGCTATCCAGGGGGTAAAATGGTATACTCAACACAATTTTAAGTCTAAACTTCATTATTGATATTTCTCCTTCACTTTCTTAAGCCCAGACAATCAACAAAGCCCTCGATTTGTAGTTTTCCATTTTCTGAGACAGAATCGCTCACATTAAAAAAATGATAATCGACTCTCTGAGTAGATTTGAGCTGGCTCCAGCACACCCGTGGTTGTAAATTTGCCCTCTGGATTGACAGCTGTCTCTGTGGCAGGTGTCCATGGGTAAATCCCTCAGATGAGCCAGCTAGGATTTCCAGAAGGGTAAGGAAAAGGATTCAAGTCATAGAATTTATCGAGCATTTGATTTACCAGATGTCTGTCGCAGAACACTTGTTCTCAGGATCATGAGAGACAGCCCTTGGATCATAGATTCAGAGCTAGAAGGACCCTTAGCACGATCCCTTAGCAGGATCCAAATCTTCTGTTTTTACAAATGAAAAAATGGAAACCCAGAAGGGTTTAAGACTTGTCCAAAGTTCCACAGAGTGAGTGGCAGAGAAGGAATTCGAACCCAGGCCATGTGACTCCTAACTCAGCCCTCTTTACACAGTGCCCTGCTGCCCCTTACATTAGGCTTTCTCTTTCTAGAAGCCTTCCTGGTGTCACCTAATCCTGGACTGACTGCCTCAGCATGCATCCATCCTCTCCAAATGAAAGTCTCTCCTAAATTGTGTCCAGAGCACTTTGTCTGGTTCTCTCTGCTGTCATCAGTCACTCCCTTGTGCTACTTCTTGTCTGTGTTCCTGCAGTATCCCCCGCAATAGAACATAAGCTCACTCTCGGCAGGGGTCTGGTTCCAGCCCAGTCCTTTGTACATATGGATCTGTGCTTTCATCAATGTCTGTTCTTCTTCCAGTGGAGAAGACCACAGCACTTCCAGCCCTTTCCTCCTCTGTGACTCTTCCTCTTGTACTCCCATAAAGGCTTAGCAGAAGGTTCTCCCTGTGTGTTGGGGACTGTCTTTTGATGTCCTTGATGTTGCAGGGATGACATGGGAGTATCTTGGCTCTCTCTTAACCTTCACTTTCCTGCCCCTCTTCCCTCTCCTGTGACACATCTGTCAGATGATAACCTTCCTGCTGAGTTTTCTGCATAGTTCTTGGCTTGTAATGTGCTACAGCCTGCTCATTCTGGTGAATAGGCCTTGTAAGAGTATGAATGAATGAATAAATGGATGGATGGATGGATGGATGGATGGATGGATGGATGGATGGTGGATGGATGGATGAATGGAAGGATGGATGGATGGATGGATGGTGGATGGATGGTTGAATGGAAGGATGGATGATGGATGGATGGATGGTGGATGGATGGATGGTGGATGGATGGATGGATGGATGAGTGGAAGGATGGATGAATGGAAGGATGGATGGATGGATGGATGGATGGTGGATGGATGGATGGACGAATGAATGGAAGGATGGATGGATGGATGGATGGATGGATAGATGGATGGATGGATGGATGGATGGATGGATGGTGGATGGATGGATGGTGGATGGATGGATGGTGGATGGATGGATGGATGGATGGATAGATGGATAAAAATAGCTAATAGCTAACATTTATATAGAACTTACTTCTTTGGGGCCAAGCTTATTCTTTGTAATTTCCCAGCATTCATTGGCCATTGCTTTGTGGTTGTTCTTGCCATTTTCATTGTTATAGCTGTCAATTTACACTGTTTTCTTAGCTCTACTTACCTCATTTTGCATCAGTTCTTGTAAGTCTTTCCAAATTTCTCTATGTTCACCTTGTCACTTTTTACAGCACAGCACTACTCCATTACATTCATGGACCTCCGTTTGTTTGGCCATTCTCCAATCAAGGGGCACCCACTTTGAGTCCAGGTCTTTGCTACCAAAAGACCAAAAACCAAAACAAAACCCTGGCACAATCTGTTTTCAAACCCATGCTGGCTTTTTGTTATCACTTTCTTTTTCTAAGCATTTACTCACTGTCCCTTGGATAATAAATTCTGTACTTTGGCCAATAATCAAAATCAAGATCCCTGGCCTAGATTTTGCAGACTCTGCTGCCTTCCCTTTCTTCAAAAATCAGAACAACATTTACAATTCTTCAGTCTTATACCATGTCATGAATTCTCAACCATCTTTCAAATATTTCAGACTGACTCAGCTTAGCATCACACCTGCCAGCTATGGGAAGTTGTTATTCTGGTCCTGGTTACTTGAACCGGTTACTTGATCACCAAGGTGATCAGATCACTTACTATCTTCCTACTCATAGTGTGTGTCCACCCCCTATTGACTGTTTTGACACTAACCCTTTCTTTCCAAACATACTTAGCCTATGCAGAGATAACAGAAGGACTGACTAACTCAGCCTGTTCTTTCATCTTTTATTGTCACTCCATCTACCCACACACACACACACACACACACACACACGCACGCACGCACGCACGCACACACATCACCTTCTTTGGTCTTCACTTTCACACAGTATAATAAAGTTTCGTTTTCATTTTCCGTAGCACGCCTTACTAGCCTCAGATTATTCTGATTGTCAGCACTTTGGTAGATAACCATCTATGTCAATTAGCTTCTCAGATTTCTTGGCAAAGAGCTGTGTCTATGTAACTCTCTCTGACCTTTTTCTTTATTTCTTTGCCCTCGTTGCGGTTTCTTCTTTCTGTTCTCGAATTCTGGTGATTTGGGTTTGTTATCCCCTTTTTTCTGTAGATTTACTTATTATTTTCCTTTGTTGGTCTTCTAAAAAAAAAAGCAGGACTTAGATTTCATTATTGTGTCCACTGATTTCCTATTTCAGTTGTGCTGAGCTTGGTTATTTCTCTTCTGTTTTCTGTTAGCTTGTCACTTTGTTTTTGTTAAACTGTTGGATTTGAGAGGTGGGGTGAAAATTCAATTCTTTTATTGTATCTCTCTCTTTTGCTAATATAACTATAAATTTCTGCCTAAGAACTACTTTTGCTCTGTCTCATAGTTTTGTGTATGATATCAGTATCATCTTTCTTAATGGGGTGATCTGTTGATCCTTTAAATTCTCCTTTAACCCAGTTATATTAATAAACTGGTATCACTCTCTTATTCGTGATGTCACTATTTCAAACCCATTTTTATTGCATCATGGTCTTTAAATGTAGTGTATAGAATAATTTGTCTTCTTAAAGGTCCAGTTTGTGATCACCTTTTGTGTTGATAATGTAAAAAATTAGGAAACACTACATACTTTCCTTGTCCTGTCTCTATCATTTGGTATTTCTCAGTTTCTATGTGTGCAACAGATTGCTAAAGAGGTGCATTGTTGTGAACTTTTTTTAAGGTTTTGAAATCATGAGTAATTGTTCTAATCTATTTGTTTCAATTTCCTTGGCTATCTTGAATATCAGACCTTTGCCAGAGATATTTACTGAAAAAAACATTTTCTGCAATTAACTACTTCTTTTCTAATTTCCAGTTGCATTGATTTTGTTTATGCAAAAGCTCTTTAATTTTATGTAATCAAATTATCCTTTTAATCTTCACTTCTATCCCTTGTTTAATTAGGAATTATCCCAGTATTTATAGCTTTGAAAAGTAATCCTTCTCCTTCTCTAATTTTATGATCTTTTATATTTAGGCAATGTGTTCATTTGTAATTCTTTTATTAGGTGTAGAATGTTGGTCTAAATCTACTATCCAATTACTTTCCAATTTTCCCAACAGTTTTTGTCAAATAATTAGTTGTTACCACAATAATTGATATCCTTTGGTTTACTAAACACAACAATATGTTTAGTTTGTTCCTGGGTATTATTTACCTAATCTGGTCCATTAATCAACTTTTCTACTTTTAAATCATTACCGAAGAGTTTTGATTGTGTTTATTATGTGATACTGACAGAGCCCTTTCCTTCTCATTTTTCTTCTTTATTTTTTAATGATTCTTGATCTTTATTTTATTAAACTTGTTTCTAGCATCTCTTGAAAGAATCATTTGACTTTTAATGGTTTTGTTATTACTATGGCCTGTTATGCTGATAGTTTTCATAACCAAACCTGCAATCCTAGCATAAATTCACACTAGTCATAGTAAACAATCTTTCAAATATGTTGCTGTAGACCCTTTTGATGTTTTATCCCCAATTTTTTCAGCAATGTTCATTAGAAATAAGACTCTTTCTGTGCTTTCTTCTGAGTATTAGAATAGAAGCGGGAAAGGGAAAGGAAGTAAACATTTATATAGCACCTATTTTGTGACAGACGTTATGCTAAGCACTTTTTATACAAATATTGTCTCACAGAAGTTTAGCAGGTTGCTTTCTGTCTCTTTTTGGCAGCAATTTATGTAATATTAGAGGTAATTATTCTCTGCATATATGATAGAATTCACTTTTAAATTCATTTGGGAATGGAGCTTTTCCTTTGAATGTTCATTTATGGTTTGTTCAATTTCTCCTTTTCTTAGGTTAGGCTATTTGAAATTTTTTCCCTGTTAGCTGGAGTATTTTTATTTTTCTTAATTATTTATGCATTTCCATTATCAGTTTTGTTGTCATTTAATTGAACTAAGTAGTTTTCTCACAATTTCTTCTGTTATAAATACTCATTTTTCATTTTTTTATTTTGGTAATTTAACTTCTTTCTTTTTTAAAAAAATAAATTGACTAATGGTTTATTTAAAAAAAAAAAGCCCCTAATGTATTTGTTTTAAAAAAATGTTTTTTTTTCAATTTTGATTATCTCTGTTTTTCATTTTAGTTTTTGTGTTTATTTGGAATTTTTTAATTAGATGCTTTCCTTGGTCTTTTTTTTAGTTCCATGCCCAATTCATTGATCTCTGCTCTCTCTCTTTTATTGATGAAATTCTTTAGAGATATAATTGTTCCATTAAGGATCGGTTTGGCTGCATCACAAGAATTTTATTACATTATCTCATTGTCATTTTCTCTGATAAAATAATTTGTTTCTGTGAAGTATTCTTTAACCCATTCTTTCTTTAGGATTATATTATTTACTCTTCATGTATGTCTTATTACTTTCTTAAAAGTTCCCAAACTGATTATAGTTTTATTATGTTGTGGTCAGTAAAGAATGTGTTTAATTCATTTTTATCAGGGTTTTTTCAGAGGGGGGAGGTTGGTGGTTTGTTTGTTGTTGGTTTTGGTCTTTTTTTGCCATAGCATGAGATTAGTTTTTGTAGAGGTACCGTATAAAATTGGGTACTATGTGTTTTTCTTATGATTCCCATTCAGTAATTACCAGAGGCTTATCATATATAACTCTTCTAAAATACTATGTGAGTTCTTAATTTCTTTCTTGTTTATATTTTTGTTAGATTTGTCTAGGTTTTAACAGGGCATATTGAATTTCCCATTGATTATTGTTTTACTCTCTACTTCTCCTAGTTCAATTAGCTTTTCCCTGAAGTACTTAGGTGCTATGCCATTTGATGTATATATAGTTAATAGTAATAGTGTTTCGTTATCTACAGGACCTTTCAGCATAATGTAGTTCTCTTGCTTATTTCATTTATCCTTAGGCATTTTTATTGTTATTTTGCCTTAGATAATTATCAGTACCTTTGCTCTTTGAGATTGACCCAAGATATAATAGCTTGTGCTCTAACCAATTTATGCTCTAGCCATTCTTCGTGAATCATTATGTTTCAAGTGTGTTTCTTGTGAATAGTCTACAATTAGTTTTTGCTGTCTAATTCATACTGCTTCCCTCTCCTGTTTTACACAAGAACCCATTAATTCATTGTTACTATTGTTAGGTGTTTTTTCCTCCATTACATCCTAATGTTTTCTTTCTAGGGTCCTTCTCTTTTCTCCTCCATTTAAAAAAAAAAGTTGAGGAAGGGAAGGGAATTGGATTGGAATGGGATCAACTATAGTAATCTATAATTATAGCTGTCTGATCCTGCTCCTCTGCCCTCTCTTCTTGAGGGCAGCTGGGTGGCAGCTAGGGGAGAGAGTGCTGGATCTGGAGTCAGGAAGACCTGATTTCAAATCTGGTCTCAGACACTTAGGTAACTGGACAAGTTGCTTAACCATTCAGCCTCAGTTTCTTCATCTGTAAAAGAAGAATAATAATAACACCTACCTCACAATGTTATAATGATCAAATGATATCATTTGTACACATCACAGACTTTGTAAACCTAAAAGCCCTGCATCAGTCTAGCTATTAATATTCTATTTCTGTCCTATATAATCAGCCCTCCATGGGTGAATTTTCTTTTACTCGTCAGTCAGTCAACTAGTATTTAAGTGCCAAGTACTTCACTGAGTGCCAGGGATACAAAGAAAGGTAAGTGATAGTCTCTCCCCTCAAAGAACTCACAATCTAATGTCTAACGGGGAACGGACGTGCAGACAACTAGGTATGAACACATACAGACTGGGGAAGTTGGCAGTAGTCTCAGGGTGAAAGCAGTAAGATTAAGGAGAACAGGGAAAGGCTTTCTGCAGAAGATGGGACTTTAGCTGAAGCTTGAACAAAGCCAAGAACACCAGGAGGGAGAGATGAAGAGAGAGTGAATTCTACTCAAGGGGAACAGCCAGCGAAAACACTCAGAGTTGGGAGATGGGGGAACAGTGGGGCCAGAGTTACTGGATTGCAGAGTACTGGGGTGAGAGTGATGGGGGGGGGAGGGTAGAAGGTGGAAGAAGACTGAAAAAGAGGGGGAAGGAGCAGGTTAGGAAGGGCTTCGAACACCAAACAGAAGCTGATAGGGAGCTATTGGAATATATTGACAATGGTCAGACTTTAGGGAGATTAATTGGACAGGGAAATGAAGGAAAGACTAGAGTAAGAAGAAAGAAAAGGAATAGGGGAATAAGTATTTATATAGCTGACAAATATTACCTTATTTGATCTTGACAACTCTGCATAGTAGGTGCTGTTATTACCCGCATTTTACAATTGAGGAAGTTGTGGCAGATAGAGGTGAAGTGACTTGCTCAGGGTCACACACAGGTAGTAAGTGTCTGAGGCTGAATTTGAACTTGGATCTTCCTGACCCCAGGCTTAATGCTCTGTGCACTATGACATCAGCTGCTGGGAGAGACTAGAGACAGAGAGACCAACTGAAGTCCAGTTGTGAGGTGATGGGGGCCTGCACCTTCTGATAATTCTTTTCCTAAATCTGCCCTCCCTCTTTCCCTTCTCTTTTCCCATCCCTGCCTATTCCCAACTGACTCTGTGTGTGTGTGTGTGCACACACGTGTTGAACTTCATTTTCCCATTCCATATGATGGAAGCTTATGGAATTCCTTATCTCCCCACCCCAGTTTCCATGTGTGCATATTCTTCTTACATATACTCCAGTGATAAGAAGTATTAGGCTCCTACCTCTTCTTCCTTATTTTGTCTCTTTTCTTACTCATCTAAAAGAAAGAGAACAGGAAAAAAAAAAAGACCCAGAGCCTTGGGTTTTCCATCCTCTCTCCATGACCCTTGATGACAGTAGAATTCTGAAGGAACAGTGGTCCCTTCTCCTTCTAATAAGATGTAAACCTCTGATCATCATTTAACCCCTTCAAGTTGCTTAAATGTATATATCTATCTAGATTTTTTTCTAGTTTCCTGTGATTGCCTTTCAGACATTCTACCCCATCGGTTTTTGTGTAACAGGAATGCTTGAAATTCATTTATTCTATACAGTTTCATTCCTCTCTCCCTCCCCCAACCCTGCTTCAGTATTATACTCAACTTTTTGGGTTGTTTTACTTGATAAAAAAAAGAAAAAAAAAACAAACCCTTTTTCTTGTCTTTTGTCATGTAATATTCCAAGCTTTTCTTTTCTGTATAGTATCTGCTGCATATCTTCATGTGTTCTGATGGTGGTTCCTTGATATTTCATCTCTTTTTTCTTGGGTGGTTGTAGTATGTTTTCTCTGACCTGAAATACCTGAATTCAGGCTATGACATTTCTGGGTATATTCACTCTGGGGTTTCTTTCAGGAGGTGATTGATGGATGGATTCTTTCTCTTTTCACTTTGCCCTCTGGTAACAATAGTTCTGAGTAGTTTTCCTTTATGGTCATATGAAATATAATATCTGGGGGTTTTCTATGGTCATGGTTTTCAGAGAATTCAGTCATTCTTAAGTTCCCTCTTCTTGTCCAATCTTCCAGGTCAGTTGCTTCAGTTAGTATAGACTTTACAGTACGTGATCTTCTAACTTTCTGATTCTTTTGGCTTTGTTCTAATACTTCTTGCTCATTGAATTCTTGAGTCGTTCAGTCTATTCTTCCTGGAAGTGTGTAGCCACTGTTTGCCCGAGAATTTCCACCTCTGGTTCTAAGCTATTCTCTTCTTGAATGCTCTAATTTCATTCTCTATCTCTTGTTTCAGATCTTCTTTCCACCCTTCTTGGAGTCCTTGTGACCTTCATTCTTTTTTCCAAGGCTGTACTCATCATGCTTATTGTGATCTTGATTTCTTCCTCTGGGATGTTAGCTTGGAATAATTTTACTTTTTTTTTGAGGGGGGAAGACAGGGCAACTGGGGGTAAGTGACTTGCCCAAGGTCACACAGCTAGTGAGTATGTCAGCTGTCTGAGGCTGGATTTGAACTCAGATCCTCCTGACTCCAGGGCTGGTGCTCTGTTCACCGCACCACCTAGCCACCCCTTGGAATTCTTTTCATCCATGATGTTTCTTCATTTATTTATCTCCTCAACCTCAGTTCCCAGATAGGGACCTTGTACCAGGGCAGTGCCCTGCCCCCTCCTGCTTTCTTGGCCCTTTTTCTCCTGCTGTCTCCCACCTGGGGTGGGATGAAGCTGCACTGGGGTTTGGTCCTCCCCACTTAATCTGGATGCCCGGCCCTGCTGCAGATCTGGATGCGGTGGCCGTACCTGGTGCCCTTCCCCTGGCTGGAGTGTTACTTGAGGCCAATCTCTGTTCCCTTCCACAGCCCTGGCCAGGGATTAAGCTCCCACTCTTTTCGACACACATCCTCTAGTTTCTCAGGGCAGAGCTTTAGTATGCAAGTAACTTGGCATTTTCATTGTCTGCTCAGAAACAATGGGCTTGGTAGAAATAATGGGCTCAGAGAAAATGGGAAAGATGACGGTTAGAAAGGACTACAGGCTGGGAAGGTAGGTGGGAACAAGATTCCACAGGGCCTTGAATGCAAGGCTAGGGCATTGGCATTTTAATCCACATGGCATAATAGAATGAGAACTCCTTTGGGGGTTCTAGAACCTGAGTTCAAATCCTAGATCTATCACTTACCACCTGTGTGACCTTGTATAACTTAGTTAACCTCTCTAGGCCTCTGTTTCCTCATTTGTAAAAAGGAAGGTGTCAGGCTAGATGATTTCCAAGTCCCCTTCTATCTCTACATGCATCTATGATCCTGTGATCCATAGAAAGCCCCTCAAGTTTTAGAGGGTTTTTTTGTTTTGTTTTGAGCAAGGAAGTGCTGGGCCAAGTTATGTGTTAAGAAGGTGATTTGGGCAGCAAACTGGCTAAATAATGATAAACTAGGAGAAGATGATGAGAGCCTGACCCAGAGTGGCTGGAGCATGAGTAAAGGAGGACAGATAAGAGACGTGCATTGGAAGCAAAATCCCCGAGATTTGAGATGAGATTTGGGGAGGGAGGGAAGAAAAAAGATAGGGTGATTTCAAAATGACTCTTGAGTCAAGCTTGGGTGACTGGAGCACGGTGATGCTATCAACAGAAGTAAGGAAGTTAAGAGAAGGTTCTAGGGAAAGTGGATGAGGTCACTGTTGGACATGTTAAAGTTGAGGCCATTGCACAATATATTTTGAGCCGAAATGGTCAGAGGACAAAACTGAGCCCCAGAGGAATGAAGGCCATGCAGATAGTAAATAGCTACTCTGCCTCACTTAAATGCAGTTCACGCACAATCAAGACATTGCCCCGTGATGTCATTGGGCCTTTCTTAAAACAAGCGACCAAGAAGAAGAAGAAGAAGAAGAAGAAGAAGAAGAAGAAGAAGAAGAAAAAGAAGAAGCAGAGCTAGGATTCCCCCCACAATCTTCTAATTCCAGATACAGTCACATTCTTTTCAAGATGCTGCCAGTGGTATCTGGACTTCAAAGAACCGTCCCATCCTTCCAGAGAGTGAGTGTGTGAAATCCTTTCTGTTTTTGTCTAACCTCAACTCTTCTCTTTTCAGGTTTCCAGGCCCTCCACCTGTCAACAATGCTGCCCCTCCCTACCCACCATCCTCTCATCTGCCACCAGCATCCTATCCCAATCCTGGGCCGATGTCTGCCACCACCCAGCTGGGCCATCAACTCGGTGCCATGCAGATTCACAATTACGGTACTGGTGAACTCTTCCTTTTCAGTGATCATTCTTGTGTTTTGTTATTTTTCATGAGTAAGGGCAACAGCTGCTAGACCCTGGTCTATCACAGTATCATTGAACTAGATCCAGAAAGGGCCTTGGAGCCACTGAACCCAACATGTTACAGATGGGGAAAGTGAAACTCAGAGAAGTTAAGTAACTTGCTCAGGTTTATGTAGCTGAAACGTGTCAAGGCAGGATCTGAACCCAGGTCCTCCCTTCTCCAAGTCCAGCACTCTACCCAGTGTGCCACACTCCATCCCTCCATCCCCTCTCTTGTGGATTCCTAAAATAAGGAATTAGGAGTCTTGAGTATCATTTTCCACAGTGAATTTTAACTCTATTTGGTTAAAAACATAACCCCGTTAAGGTCAGGGTCTACTTGATTTTTGTCTTCGTATCTTCCCAGTGCCTGGTATATAGTAGGTATTTAACAAGTGCCTATTGATTGGTTGGCTGATATGCAACATAGAGTAGAAGAGGGGAAAAAGCCATTTATTATATATAATGACACCATAGGAACATCTCATTTTCAAGGTAGAAAGGACCTTAGCTTGACACAATGACCTATACATGAAGGAAATGAGCCTCAGAAAGGTAAGATGTCTGGCTCATGGGTGGCCATCCTGGTTCCCACATTCCCAAGCTCCACAGCTCCCGGATCAACCTAGTTTGTTTCAGTTAAAAGTCTTATGATGATAAGATAAAGGGAGATGTCCCTCTGCTTCTTGCCCTTCAGACTATAGAGGAGTGTTATTAGCCAAGGCTGAGGTGCTAATGGGAGAAGGCTGGAAGACCCAATTAATAGGCAGAGATTTTCACTGAGGTCTTCTAGAGATGATGAGGGAGGTATCATGGTTTAAGAGTGTGAATATTGGATCTGGGTTCAAATGTGGCTTCACTACTTACGTATGACCATAGGCAAGATACTTTGTCTCTCTGGGCCTCAGTTTCCTCATCTGTAAAGTGAGAGTATTGGACTAGATGATCTCTGAGGGTTTCTTCTATCTCTAGAGCTTATGCTTAGCTCATCTTAGAACTGTATCTAAAATGACTGAGAATATGGTCCTTTCCAGTCATTTAGGAGAGATTATGTCCTGTACCAAATAGCATCACCTTTGTCAGGCCACTAGTACTCCAGGTATAATATATTGTATACTTTGTTCTTAAAATGAATTAAAAATTTACTTGGAGTATTTTCATCTAAAAAGATCACCCCACTGCTATCTTATCCACATCAACTGATTGAATTTCCAACATTGAAAATAACAAGTTTTTTTTTTTTTCTGAGTAAAGAATCGATTCTGTCCCTGAACTTATCACCTCCTTTTATATAAGAAAAAAAACCTAAAAATTAGTCTTCAATAAATTTGTCTATTAGAATTCAGTACCAAGTAACATCATCAGTGTTTCTCACATATTCCTATCCCAGCTTCACCTTGGTCTTGGAGCCCTCTTCTTTCTCTATATCTTGGTGATCTCATCAACCCCCAGGGGCTACCATAGGTGATTCACAAGTTTTATATTTATTCTTCATCTCTCTCTTGACCTCCAGCCCCACATTACCAGCTACCTGGTAGACATTTTGCCATTGGCACTTTGGCCTGAAAAAAACTGAAACAAAACTAACCTTCCCTAGGCTCCATCCAAACATGCCCTTCCTTGATTAAGGGTACCATCATTCTTCTAGATTCATAGCCACGGGGGCATCCAGGACTCTTCCTTCTTCCTCATGTCACACAAGCAGTCACTTGCCAAGTCTTGTCAATTCTGTCTCTACAGCATCTTTCCCCCCCTTTTTTTAAAACTTAATTGTATCTTATTTTTTCCAATTACATGTAAAGATAGTTTTTAACATTCATTTTTTATAAGATTTTTAGTTCCAATTGTTTTTCCTTCCTCTCTCCCTGCCTAACACAACAAGCAATTAGATAAAGGTTATATATGTGCAATCATGTAAAACAGATTTCTGTATTAGTCATGTTGTGAAAGAAGAAACAGACCAAAGGAAAAAAAATGCATATACAAAAAGAAAGTGGAAATAGACTGCTTCAATCTGCATCTAGACTCCACAGTTCTTTCTCTACGTGTGGATATCCCTTGGATCACCTGGATGGTCACGTTGCTGAGAAGAGCGAGGTCTAGCACAGCTGGTCATCGCACAATGTTGCTGTAGCTGTCCAGTATTCTCCTGGTTCTGCTCACTTCACTCCGTATCAGTTCATGTATAGCATCTTTCACTTCCCTCCCCTTCACTCTGCCCAGACAGTTACCACCCTGCTTTAGCCCTCCATCCCCTCTAGCCTGGACTATTCTGATAGCCTCCTGATGTTCTCTTTACTGGCTTCCAAGCTCTCTCTTCTCCACTCCAGAACAACTCAATATTCCTAAAGCACAGATCTGATCCTGGCATACTCCTGCTGAAAAATCTTCAATGCCTCTCTCTGGTCTACAGGAGAAAATGCAGATTCTTCAGCTTCAAATTTAAATCCCATCCCGATATGGCTCCAGCCTATCTTTCCAGACTTTTTCCTCTTAGGCCCTCTTCACCTACTCCAGGTTTCAGAGAAACTGACCTCCTAGCTACAGTCCTTTGCACAGGTCTTATGCATATATTCATTTATTAAATGCCTTCCCTCACTTCCAATAATAATAATAGTAACAAGAAGAAGTAGCATTTATATAATTCCAAAACAAGCAACAACCACAGGAGAAAGGTACTATTATTATTTATTATCCCCATTTGGTTTGGAAACTGAGGCAGACAATGAATGGTTAAATGACTTGCCCAGAGTCACATAGTTAGTCAGTATCTGGGGCAAGATTTGAACTCAGGTCTTCCTGACTCCAGATCCCTGTTTTATCAAACTCTGCTTATACTTCTTCCCAACTGCATTCAAGGCTCATCTCTGGCACCATCCATGGAAGCCTTTCTTTATCTCCCTGGTTTTTAGGGTTCTCTCTCCAAATTTTATTGTATTTACTAAATCTGTGTGCATGTTATATCTACCCCTTCCTCAGAGTCCTTGAAGGCAGTGACTGTTCATCCTTTTGTTCTCAGCACCTAGGACAGCTCTTAGCACATAATTAGGTATTTCATAGTCACTGAATTGAATTGCATTGAGTGGGTACCTCTTGCCTTTTGGTGTCTTCTACTTTGCTAGGTGAAAACCAAATAATTTTGTCACAACTTTTGAAATATATTTGCTCATGAGATAATTGTATTAGATTGTATTCAATCTTTTTTAGTCTCTGACTCATGAAATTCAGTGACAGATATGCCGAAGTGTCCTTGCTGTTATTGAAAGGGGATGAGATTGTTGGTAGAAAGCCATTCAACCAGTAAAGCCCTTGGAATATTCTAATCTAGAGGAACCACAAAACAACTTCCTTTCCTGGTTGACCCTGATATAGACTTCACAGTCTTTTGTGGCTCAGAACACGTGGGTCATTCCCACCTAATGCCCCAACAAGTGGCTTCCCTTCTCAGGGATTATTCCACAGGAAAGGGGAGGAGTTGGAGGGGACAATAGGATCTACTCAGAAATGAACAGAGATCCCAGGTTAAGAGTTAGAAGAGTGTTTCAAAAACATAAGTTGTTTCCATTGCACTCTTTATAAGGCTATGAGGGGAGGCTAAATGGGTTGATTAATACCTGACAGTTGAATGTAACTGGTTTTTGATTGTGGTACAAAATAAGTAGTTTCATAGATTTAGAGCCGAAAGAAACCTCAGGGGCCACCTACTCCAAAAGAGGAAACTGAGTCCCAGGGGAGGTAAATGATGTGGCTAAAGTCACACTATATGGCCAGGTTGTGAACCCGCTTCCTCAATCTTTGCTCTCGCTCTGCCTTTCCATTCCTGTGGGTGATTTGCTTCTGTTAGGATTTCCAGATGGTGTAGTGAAAAAAAGCCTGGATTTGGGGTGAGCCGAGCTGATCCCTGGCTCTGCCAGACACAGCCTGTGGGACTTGGTTTCTCTCTAAGCTTCAGGGTCTGCATCTGTTAAATACAGGGAGTGGACAGCAGCCTTGTCATTATTCAGCATCCAGTACAATGGATCATTCAGAGCATGAGGGTTCCAATAATTGGTCCCTTTAATAAATAATAAATATGTGGATGTAGATGTAGGTGTACATACACAACAGACACAGACAGACACCACGAGGTAAAAGCAGTGCCCAATGCAGTTAAAAGGTAGTACGTGAAGATAAAAGTAAGTAAAAGCCCCTGACAAGAGCAATCAGCAGGAGGTTCCTGGGGCCTGGAGATCTCCCCATCAGAGTTCCAAGAACTGCTCTGAGGCTCCAGTGCAAAGGGCCGACAATTCAGGCAGACTCATCCGGTCTGCATCCCATTTCCTGGCTTCAGTCCCGGCTCAGGGGTGTATGGGGGCCCACTCACTCCTCCCAAGGCCCCCAGATCCTGACCAAAGCAGACTAGCCAGCCACACTTGCCTCTGAGGGGCCTCCAACGCCAACGTTCTATGATCATATGAACGGACCTTTCCCGGTTTTGGAGGTTACACAGCTTGGTGATGCCCAATTCACCTGGGCTGTGGTAAGAAGGCACGATTTTTGCTTCCAGCTTCCTCCTGAGGATTGCAGGGTTCTAGAGTTCTTGCTCTGGAGATGTGGAGGGAGGAGCACTTTGTGCAGTGCAGGCCTTCAGCTCATCCTGAGCACTTGAGGTCATGAGGACTCAGACCTTTCTGCTGCCTGACTAGAGAACTCAGGCCTTTCATAAAGTCTTCAGTCTGCTGAAGGCTGCTCTCCAGTCCCCTTTCACATTATTCCTGATGCCTTTGCACAGGTCCTGGCATGGCTCCGGGCTCCTCGGGCTTCCAGGCCCCACCCTCGGTAGCATCTTCCCAAGGGCCTCCACAGCTGGCCCAGCCGTCCATTCTTCAGCCCAGCCCTCAGATGCTCCCGCCACCACCCAGCACACACAACGGCCTTGGCACTGTACCCTCATTGCCACCAGCAGGCAGGCAGGATGGACTCCCTGGATCCAGCCCTCCCACCGCCAGTTTTCCATCTCTGCCTCTTCCAGGACAACCTCCGGGCCCTGGATATCCTCCTCAGCAAGGTAAGAATCTCATTGTTTCCTTTGAGGGAAATACTGAGGAGAAAGCAGAGGGCTTTCTGGCTCCATTAATACTTCTGACATATTTATAGGTGCAGCCTGGTCACAGCCATGGCCCACCCACTGAGGCAAAAGTCTGGCATTATATTCTGTTCCACACTCATGGACCATCCCACCCAGTTCTGGAGGGATCAGAGGGGCAGAACAGAGGGAGGATGGACACATCTCCTCATACTTACATTCTTTGGGGCCAAGTTAATTCTATGACGCCATTAACTCTTAATAATAAATAATTTACTAAACCATAAAGGGAAAGCAGTACTAATCATGGTATTTATTCACTGGAAAACAAAAGTAGGAATAATCCTAAACTATACTTTATGAGACAGTGTAGCATAATGGGCCAAGGGCTGACCTTGTAGCCAGGAAACGTGGGTTCAAGACTCACCTCAGGTACATCTTGGCTGTGCAACTCTGGGCTAATCATTTAACCTCTCGATGTTCTCGGCAACTCTCCAAGACCCTCAGTTTCAGAGAAGCTACCAACGTGCATTGGCAGAGTAACTTTCCTCACCTGAAAGTTTTCTCTAGTAATGAAATCCCAGGTCCAATCTCGATCCTAATTTCTCTTAGGTAGGACCACAACAGTCATTATATAATCTTCCCATAGTCCATAAACATTCTGATTTACTCTTTCCCAGTTAAAGCTTTAATACTCTGAAAACAATGACTTGCAGATGGCTGATGGACCACAATGCCCTGCAGCCACCCACCGGTTCCTCCATCAGGGCTCTCACTTCCCCCGGACATTTTCCTGAGGGGCAGTCCTCACAGCCTTCGTGTCTCCTGAGCATTTTAACTGACAGTCTTTGTTTCTTCTCCAACTGATCTTGTCTGTTTTCCTTACACACAGCCTCTATTTCTGTCCCTCTCAGCAGCCAGAATGCCCACATGTGAAAGGGGCATTTGACTACATGGAGAAGAAAGCTTTGTGTTGGCTATATCTGATACCTCCAGAACTTTGATGCTGAGGTTTCTTTCATAAGAAAAATAGGCCACATGACCTTACACCCTATCGTTTCTCCCTGGTCTTTGGGGCTGGGCTGTTGCTCTGGACTGGTTGCAACATTTGTGAAAAGGATTAAATTAAGGTATTAAGTTAAACATATGTCGATAGCTATGCATGTTCTCCCCATATACTGCTGCAAGAAGACATGGTCAGTGAATCTCTGCCTGTCTCCAGGCATTCAGCAAAGTCATGCAAAGGAACCCTTCCATGAGAATTTTGCAAGGCTGGTCCATGGTAACCGTCGCTGTTACAGGACTGTAAATAGAGAGCTGGAAGGAATCTGGGATCAGAGTCCTAGCTACAAAGAGCCTCAGAGGTCACTTAATCCAACACTCTCATTTTACAGATGAGCCCACTGAGGCACAGGAAAGTAAAATTGCCTACCCAGCATCACACAGCTATTAAATGCCAAAGGTAGAATTTGAACCTAGAACCAGGGCTCTTTCCACTATAATTGCTAGAATTTTTGTAGGGCTTCAAGGTTTGCAAATGGTTTTACAAACACTATCTCCTTTGCTCCTTAGGATGACCCTAGGAGGGAGTTGCTATTATTTGCCCTATTTTACAAATGTGGAAACTGAGGCAGGCAGCGGTTAAGTCATTTGGCCAGTGTCTGCCAGCTAATGAGTGTCTGAGTCAGAATTTGAACTCAGGTCTTCCTGACTCTGGATCTGCAGCCCTGTCTGCTGTACCACCCTATGCTAACAATCAAGGAAAAGAGGTCACCAACTCTTCTGTTTGACAAAGAAGCAGGGACCTCACATTTATCTTTGACTTTCTTCTGCAGAGTACATCTTGACACAATTTTCAGCTTCTTGTAAAAATGTAATTTTTTTTTTCCTCTTCTGGAAACAAATGTCAACATTCGAGTTGCTCTTTCTTTGGAGATCATTTATTTTAACAGCTGAAAATGGCCATTTGTGTTTAGCGGACATTCTCACCAAGCTCTCCCTCTAGTCATCTCTCGGTTTCCAGGGAGCCTCTCCCCCCCCCCCCCCATTGTCTAGCTGGACACTCCAGAGACAGGTCTGTCCTCCTGCCTTCAGACTCCGCCAGATCAGTATCTAGCACAACTTGACCCACACTGCACGGTTTTCACTTAAGAATTTGTTTTATTGAACATGTATCTTGATTTGGCACTGCCATCACTAGTTTTACAGGTGCAGCCTAGTATGTTGAAAAGCAAGTTGAATTTAGAGCCAGATGACCTGAATTCAAATCCTGCCCCATCACTTACTGCTGGTGTGACTTCAGGCATTTCATTTAACTCCTCTGGGCCTCAGTTTTCTATCCGGGAAATGAGGAGGGTTGGACTAGGTGAACCTTGAGGGCCTGTGCAGCTCCAAAGCTGGGCTTCCATAATCCTAGAGTAACGAGATGTTCTTGCCAAGGAAGAGAGTCAAAGTCAAATCAATGACAAAGTTCATTTATTCTGAAGCAGGACGCCAGGTGGTCACTGCTGGCCTTGGGATGGTTGTCTTTCTTTCAGGAACAAATGCTGGTATTTCTGAGAGGGCAGATGCTCTCATAACTTCCCTGAGACATCTTCACATTATCTCCTCAATTAAATATTGCTGTTGTTCAGTTGTATTCCATCCTGTCCAACTCTCCGCGACCCCGTTTGGGGTTTCCTTGGCAGAGATAGTGCAGTCGTTTGCCATTTCCTTTTTCAGTTCATTTTACAGATGAGGAAACTGAGGCAAACAAGGTTAAGTGACTTGCCCAAGGTCATGCAGCTCGTAAGTGTCCAAGGCTGGATTTTAACTTCCCGACTGCAGGCCCAGCGGTCTATCCACTGTGCCACCTGGCTGCCCCATTAAAGGATGGCTATTAAGCATGCTTAGTACCAGGGTATATTCATATATTAGAATTAGGGGGGACAAGGTGGACACTTGGTCGTTTGAGGTTATTTTTTGTTTTCTTTGTTCCTGGATTCCTTTATTGTGAGGTAGGTAGAGAGCTGACCTTGGGAGCTATAACTCCCTGCCAGGGAGAGCTGGCAGCCTCAAATGCCACCTTGGACATTACTGATTGTGTGACCCTGAGCGAGCCACTTCATTTCTTACTGCTTTGAGTCTCCAGACTATTAGAGTTTGATGGAGGGAATTTCCTCCCCTGGGAGTTCCCTCTGCCAGTAAAATCCAGATTCAGTCCCTCTCCCTCTCCTTTGTTGTGTTCCTCTGTTTATGGCAGGTGTTGGGGTACTGGAAGGTCCCAAACTTAAGGGACAGACAGAAGACCAAAGGCAGTTTTGTTCATACCTATAAATGACAAAGGCCATCCAGTGGCCAAGTGGTCTGAGATGGTCAAAGCTGACATTTATCTCACTGTTTTTAAAGGAGCCAACTATGGCCCTCCCCAGATGCCTGGAGCTCAGCTGACTTCCCCTGCTGGATTTCCTGCTGGTCCTGCACAGATGGCTGGACCAGTGCAGCCTCCAAAGAAGCTTGATCCAGACTCTATCCCAAGCCCAGTAAGTGATGAGGACATTTGAATGCTTCCAGAGCAAAGGCTTCTGAGGTCCATTTTGGTGCATTTACGATGAATTCTGGGTGGACTCTTCCTCCACCCCTTGTTGTCATCCCTTGTGATGGTTCTCTGTGTGCCTTACAGGATCTACCCAACATGCTGGACATTTTCATCAAAGTCATTCCGTACTTTCTGAATATGAGCTTATTGGGTGCTCCTACCCAAATTTACCCTCTCATTCTGGTCTTGGTGGCTGTTATCCATCATCCCTCCTGCACATTCTTTTTCCTTCTGTGAGGAGTTCAGTGGCTGGCCCACAGTATTTCTGTCTTCCCAATCTCTCGCCCTTTTCTGAGGAGACTTCAGCATGGATACAGATGCTCCTTTGAGTGCCCCGGCTTCCAGTTCCTTCATCTTCTCAGTTCCCATGTCCTGCTCCTCCTCACGGCCACCTCCGCCATACACAGAGAAGGTCCTTGCCTTGACCACCCAGAGCTGTTTTCTTCCAGGTCCACAAACTCTGGAATTCCTGTGTCTTACCATTGTCTTTTATTATTCCATCTCATCTTGTGTCATACAATTCCTGTCCTTGTTTCTCTTCCTCACTGTGGCTTCCATTCCCTTGGTTCTTTCTCAGGTCGTCCCTTTGAGGCTAGGCTCCTTGAGAAGCCATCCATGAGAGGCGCCCCCCTTCTTGTCCTCTGCTCCTCCCTAAACCCTCCGCTATTTGTCTTTGAACTCTGGTAGCGGCAGCTGCTTCCTCCAAATCTGCCAGCAATCTCTTATTACTCAGGCTAATCACCTTTTCCCATTCTCCATTCTCTTTGACTTCTCTATGGCCTGTAACGCCGCTGGCCATCTTCTCCCCTGGACACTCCCTGCTCACAGGTTTTTTGTGATGCTGTTTTCTACTGGGTCTTCTCCGATCTAACTGTTCAGTCTCCTCTGTAGGTCCTTTATGTGGGTCATACCCACTAACCATGGATGTTCCTCCAAGACTTTGTCCTAGGCCATCTGCTTTTCCTGCTCTTCCATCTTGCTAGGCAATCTCCACTCCCAGGGGTTCAGTTAGCATCTCTAAGTATGTGCCTCCTAGATGTGTATATTCAGCCTCAGTATGTATTTCCTAGATCCATATATTCAGCCCCAATCTGTCTCCTGAGCTCCAGTCCCATGTCACCAAAATCCTCTGAATGATTTGAACTGAGGTAGGATTTGAACCCAGGCCCTCTTCAGTTCAAACCCAGGGAGTGTCTTCTTCAGTGAGCCATGCTGCCCCTAGTCACCTCATCTCAAACAGAGATCCAGAAAAGCTTAGTAACATGCCCCAAACCACACAGCTGGTCTCTGAGACCAGTGTCCTTCTCATCAGATTCAATCCAAAGTTTTGTTGTTCAGTTGGGCCTGACTGTTTGTGATCCCATGGACCATAGCACACCAATTCTGTCCGTGGGATTTTCTTGGCAAAGATCCTAGAGTGATTTGCCATTTCCTTCTCCAGTGAATTAAGGCAAACAGGGTTAGGTGACTTGCCCAGGGCCACACAGTTAGTATGTGTCTGAGGCCATATCTGAACTCGGGCCTTCCTGACTCCAGGTCCAGCATGCTATCCACTGAGCCATCCAACTGCCTCTAGTCAAAATGGAAATTGCTCGATTCTGTAACAAGTAGCTGAAATTAAACAAAATATTCCCTAGGCACCTTTATCATTGCACCCTCATAGTCCCATCACGTACAATCCAGCTCTCATTTATGCCAATTAAAGGCCACTGGACTTGAGCCAGATTTCATTTTCAAGGTCTTTTCTTTGTTTCCATTTTGAACAATCTTGGTTATAGGAAGAGCAGCATTAAGTGTAGCATGAGCTGGGATTGGACTGTATCTTTGTTGTCATAGAACTAACTGCATCAGTGATGACGCAGATACATAGGCGTAGTGAGATGCATATTCAACAAAGTGGTGTGAAATAAAACTTTGAAGAAGTGGTAGGAAATAAAATCGTAGACGAATGTTAATGTTTGTCATGGAAGAAAATTGCCTGCACACAAGGAGCCTGCAGCACCAAGCAGGGCTCCCCAGGGCTGTGCTTGGTGACTGCACAGAAATATCTTCCTAATCTTATAGGATCAATCAAAAGGCAGTTGTTAAGTACTTCCTACATTTCTGGCACTGTCCTATATACTGAGGATATAAAGAAAAAGCAAAACCAGTTCCTGTCCTCAGGAAGCTTACGTCCTAATATCGAAGATGCCATGTATAAATCAGAACATTACTGTAAGCAGAGAAGATCAAAGATAACCTTAGTAGAGATGGCACCAGTATCTGGGCAGGGGAAGAGGGGAAAGCCAGTACTGGCTTCCTGAAGGAGGTGATGCCTGAGCTTTGTCCTGAAATCAGGAATTCTCAGGGTCAAGTTTGGAGGGAACACAGGACCAGCCAGTTATCCCGGGAGCACTAGACCAGCCAGTGCCAACACGTGGAGGCAGCAGATGGAGTGTTATGTTTAAGGAAGAGCAGGGAGACCAACATGGCGGACTCACAGAGCATGGAGAATGTAAGAAGACCGGCACAATGTCTCCTGGTTCTTCTCACTTCACTTTGCATCAGTTCATACGGGTTTTGCCATTGTTTTTTCCTGAAACCACCACCATGGTCATTTCTTACAATATAATAGTATTCCATCAAAGTCATACGCCACAGCTTATTCAGCCATTCCCCAACTGATGGGCATCCCCTCGATTTCTAATTCTTTGCCACCACAAAAAGAGCTGCGATAAATATATTTTTTAATGTAGGTCCTTCTCCTTTCTCTTTGATCTCCTTGAGATACAGACAAGTAGTAACATTTTTTGGTCAAAGAGTAGACACAGTTTTACAGCCCTTTGGGCATAGTTCCAAGTTGGAACAATTCACAGTTCTGCCGATAATTTATTAGTGTTCCTATTTCACTTCATCTTCTCCAGCATTTGCCATTTCTGATAGGTGTGAGGCGGTATTTCAGAGTTGTTTTAATTTGCATTTCTCTTAATCTCTTAATGATTTAGAGCATTTTTCATATGACTCTAGATAGCTTTGATTTCTTCTTCTGAAAACTGCCTGTTTGTATCCTTTGACCATTTGTCAATTGAGGAATGGCTTTTATTTTGATAAATTTGACTCCGTTCCCTGTATTTTTGAGAAATGAGGCCTTTATCAGAGAAACTGGATGTCAAACTTTTTTTGATATTGCTTCATTGTCTCTGGTATCTCTAAACAAATCATACTTTCCCTGATTGTCTCTTAATTGAGTCTTTTTTTTTTTGCTTTTGCTTTGTCTGGGATCATAATTGCTACCCTGCCTTTTTTACTTCGGCTGAAGCCTGTTAGATTCTGCTCCAGCCCTTTATCTGAACTTTTTGTGTACATTTCTGTTTCAAGTGTGTCTCTTATAAACAACATATTATTGTTGGATTCTGGCTTCTAATCCATTATACCATCCACTTCCATTTTATGGGTGAACTTATCCCATTCCCGTTCCCAGTTATGATTACCGTATATTTCCCTGTATCCCATTTTTTTTTTCTGTTTATCCTTTTCTCTCTCTCTCTTTTTATCCTTTCCCTCCTCAGGAGTCCATTTTGATTCTGACTAATGCCTCTCTTAATCCACCCTTGCTTTTATCATCCCCCCCCATCTCTCTCTCTCTCTCTCTCTCTCTCTCTCTCTCTCTCTTTCTCTGTGTGTGTGTTTATATAAACACATATATTCTTCCCTTATTGAACCAATTCTGATGAGAGTGAGGTTGAAGAATTGTCTACTACCACCTATTTCCTCCTCCACTAGAAAAGCTCTTCCTTGCACTTCTATACAAGAAAATTTACCCCATTCTCCCTCTCCTTTTCCCCTTCTCTCAATGCATTCCTCTTTCTTGCTCCTTTTTTTTTTTGAGATCATCCCACCATAATCAACTCACATTCATGCTCTCTGTCCATATAGACTCCTTTTGACTGCCCTAATAATGACAAAGTTCTTGGGAGTTCCATGTGTCACCTTTTCATATAGGAATGTAAACAGTTTAACTTTATCGAGTTCCTTATGATTATTCTTTTACGTTTACCTGTTTATAGTTTTCTTGAATCTTATATTTGAATGTCACCTTTTCTATTCAGCTCTGGTCTTTTCATCAGGAATGCTTGAAAGTTCTCTGTTTTAATAAATATCCATTTCCCCCCTGAAGGATTATACTCAATTTTGCTGGGCAGGTCATTGTTGTTTGCAATTTTAGCTCCTTTGCCTTCCAGAGTATCACCTTCTAAACCCTCTGTTCCTTTAACACAAAATCTGTTAAATCTTGTGTGATCCTGACTGGGGCTCCATGGTATTTGAATGGTTTCTTTCTGAATCCTTGTAATATTCTCTCTTTGACCAGGGAACTATGGAATTTGGCTATAATATTCCTAAAGGTTTTCATTTTGGGATCTCTTTCAGGAGGTGATTGGTGGATTCTTCCAATTTTTTTTTATCCTCTGGTTCTAAGATATTGGGGCAATTTTTCTTTATAATTTCTTAAAATTTGATGTCCAGGCTTTTTGTGGGCTTTCAGATAGTCCATTAATTCTTAAATTATCTTGCCTATATCTGTTTTTCCAATGAGATATTTCACATTTTCTTCTGTATTTTCATTCTTTTAACTCTGTTTTATCATTTCTTGATATCTCATGATGTCATTAGCTTCCACTTGCTCAATTCTAATTTTTAAGGAATTATTTTCTTCAGTGAGCTTCTGTACCTCTTTTTCCATTTGGCCAATTCTGCTATAAGGTATTATCTTCTTCAGTATTTTTTTGTGCCTCTTTTATCAAGTTAATTTTCTTTTCCTAATTTTCTTGCAGTACTCTCATTTCTTTTCTGAGTTTTTCTTCTACCACTCTTATCTCTTTAATTCTTCCAGGGATTTTTTTACACTTGAGTCAAATTAGCATTTTTCTTTAAAACTTTGCTTATGACTACTTTCACTTTGTTTCATAAGTGTAGGAGATTCTGCATGAAGAATATACCTTCTCTGCAAATTATAGTCTTGAATAGTTGTCCAGGCACTGACACACAGTGTGATACACAGCATATGACAGAAGGACTCAACCAGGTCTTCTTGGTTCCAAGGCCACTGGCTTTCTAACCATTGGACCATACTCTTTTCTATATATACAATAAATTAAATTACTGAATCTTTAAAAAATGAATTAGGAGAATGTTTACTTTTTGGTCATTTCTTGTTTGTCAGATTCAGGTGATTGAGAATGACAGATCCACCAGAAGCGGTCAAGTCTATACTACCAACATAAGAGGCCAGGTTCCTCCTCTAGTAACTACAGACTGTATGATCCAAGATCAAGGTACTTCTTTTCAATGTCACTTTTTGTTGAGCTTCTTAGAATTGGGACAGCTTGCTAAAAGCAGACACCCTGGATCCATACTACGGTCCATACTATGGGACCAATTCATGAGTAAAACAAACTTGTAATAACATCTTTCTTTCTGCTGTACCAGGAATAAAGACCTTTTGGTATCCTTGATGTGGAATTCTACCCTATGACAAATAGTGTTAAACTAAAACTGAATGTAATAAAATAGTCATTTTAGGGAAACTTTCCAAGTCTTACTTCCTTAATTTAAAATTTCTCTTTTTTTTTATTTGACATGTTTTTGCTCGTGTATTCCCAAAGTAAGTTTCTTAGTCATGGAAAACATGGCATAATATAACAATTACTAGACTAGAGTCAGAAAATTTGAGTCTTTATCTCAAACCTGCCCCAGACTCACTGTGTAACCTTAAGAATTCAATGAACTGTTCTGGCCCTCTGTTTTTTAGACTGTAAAATGGGGAGTGAATGAGTCTTTAAGGCCATTTCTAGCTTTAAACTGCTGGTTTGCTATTTGAAATTCTTGCTACCTTGGGCTGCATTAAGAAAATGTGAATTTAGAATATCAAGAATGGAAGGGGAATGCAAGGGCAGGGATAGTCTAACTCACTCTGGCTTACCCAAACCCCAGCAAGAGTTTTGCATAGTTCTAGATAGCATATTTTATGAAGGACACACACACTGGAACACAACCAGAGGACAGTGCCCTGGATGGCAAGGGGTCGAAAAATTCTTTGAGTCAGGGGAGAACCACAGTCAAGGATTGTATGGACTGTCCCATGGAAGCGGGAGTGACTTTCTTCTGCTTGGCCCCATTAGGCAAAACTAAACACAATATGGTAACTTTGATTAGATAGTTTGTAGGAATGTTATTTTTCTAAAGAACTATTTGATGTTTTTTCTTTTTTAATGTAGAAAACCAAAAGCAGTTTCCACAATGTAAGCTTTAAGATTGTTCTGACACTTCAGGGGGTCTGTGATCATGGGATGTGGAGATGCGTGGCTGAGGCATTGATCACCTTCTCGCCTTATGTCAACCTCCTCTGTTTCTTTCAGTTGGGCCAGTGTCCTTCCTGTGGGGTTTAAATGTTGTAAGGATGTCTTTTCCTCCATTTGTTGTACTGAATTCATGTTGATCACCCCCTCCCTTATCCTTCTCTGCAAACCCATCTTTATTCATTCTTTTTTAAAAAATGATCAATTTTATTGATAGCTTTTGTTTTTGTCACATCACCAAAATTTCCCCCCATATCCCTCTGCCATCCTCTCCCAGGGAGCAATCCTGTGTAAAAGATAATAGTTTTAAAAGGAAAAAGAGAAAAACCAGCAAAACTGATTAGTAACAATATTGAGCATTCATAGCTGTAAAGCATCTCCAGCACATGCAATAGAAATATATAATGGGTTGTGGGTTATGTAGTCTACATTATGTATAACATATAAACATATATATATATATACATATATATATACATACATACATACATACATATACATATACACATATCTATGCTATATATGTAGCACTATACTGCCCCTCTACAGCACTTGTCCAAGGCATGTTTCTCACAAGCTCTCCCAGAATCAGCTTAAGTGCTGCCTCCTACAAAAGGTCTTGCTTAATCCCCCCAGCTGTTAATACCCTCCCATTTATCTGTATATTTTTAGGGTATAGCACCGCCACACACACACTGCCAGTAGAATATCAGCTTCTTAAAATCAGGTATTGCTTCATTTTTGTGTTGGATTTCCCAACGCTTAGATTGGCTTCTGACGTGGTAATTGCTTAATAAACACTTAATCAAATTGAATTAAATCAGATTTATGGGCTCTCAGTGGGTTGACCACTGACCAAATGTTGTAATCTGTTTAATACTGCTTGTGTCTGACTCCTCACGACCCCATTTGGAGTTTTCTTGGCAAAGGTACTGGAACAGCTTCCCATTTCCTTCTCCAGCTCCCAGGGTCACACAACTAGCAAGTGTCTGAGGATGAGGCTGGATTTGAACTCATGGAGAGGAGCCTTCCTGGTTCCACACCAAGTGCTCTATCCAGCATACCTCTTAGCTGCCTTCTGTTTAATACACATCCCTTTAAAATCATTCATATGTTTTGCTTTTACACAACAGATACTTCCCAGCCAACCTTCGGGTAAACCCTCCTACAAAGCGTATTCTCTACAAAACAGTTTATTAATCATTAACAGAAATAAAGGAGGCATTCATTAACCCTGGCAATGAATGTCAGTCTTGTTGTATTTGACCAGAATTTTGTTACCTTTTCACAAGAATTCTGTTTGCATTGTTGTCATCGTTACGTATGGCAATATTCACTCCTCAGGGCAGCAAGGTGGTGCAGTAGAGAGTGTTCCAGGCCTAGAGTCAGGAAGATGTATCTTCCGGAGTCCAAATCCTCCCTCAGACACTTATGAGCTGTGTGACTGGGCAAGTCACTTCATCCTATTTGCCTCAGTTTCCTCATCTGTAAAATGAACTGGAGAAGAAAATGGCCAACCCCTCCAGTGTCTTTGCCAAGCCAAGAGAGTCACAGAGAGTCAGACAGGACTGAAAAGAACTGAACAGCAACAACGATATGCACTGCTCATCCAGCTGGTTTTTCCCATGTGGATGGCTGGGTCCATTCTGTTACTATTAATGTGAATATTATAGGATATATTTTTCACCCATTTTTAAATGAATCTTTCTGAATGTTTCAGGGAATGCCAGTCCTCGTTATATCCGATGTACAACATACTGTTTCCCATCCACTTCAGATATGGCCAAGCAATCTCAGCTCCCATTAGCTGCCATCATCAAGCCGTTTGCCACTGTTCCTCCAAATGAGGTGAGAGAATTGGACACCAGCATATGGCAATTTAATAATGCTTCTGATGTACTTCCTGGGCTTAGTTCTTGCATCCCATCCTACTTTGTAAATAGGGCTCTAATGTCTATGTGGTACCTAACTGTTTAACCAAGTCACTCTATTCAGTAGCAAAACAGTCCCCTAAAAACAAGTTTTGGAGACTCATGTAGACAAATCCTTAATTGACCAAATCATTTTCATTTCCTTTTTTTTTTTTGAAACCATGTATTTGAGCAATGAAGCGCCTTGATGTAGAAGCTAATCCTAGTGGGATATCTTAGTGTTGGTAACTGTGCTGTACCATCTGGCCCCCTGCAATCCCAGAATTCCCATGTGCCAGTTATAATACTGCAGCAATGAAGGCAGGAGAGAAAATCTGCTTATCTGCCTCTCTTCCCGCTGGACAAAGGTGTTCCTTCACGGGGGTTTCACACTCAGCCTCCAGTTCAATCCAGCAGACCTTTCTAAGAAGCCCCTGCTGGGTAAAGGGCACTGTGATGATCACTGAAGATCATGCCAGGCTTATGTCGGACCTGTTCCCTGCCCTCGTGGAGCTCACATTCTAGTAAGGGGAGATGATGGCCCCAGATAACCATGATGCCTGGTGGGTGGACCCAGTGCCATCATATGTCTCTTAGAGGATTGAAGGCTGGGAGTTTTGATGAGATGGAGTTGAGGAGATAGGGGAGGAGGAGAAAAGCATTGGGTCATCTGGACATTGCTGAAGGTGCAGTTTGCTGAATGTACCCGATGGGGACACCCCCAATTGATTTCTTCTTGGGTCCAAAGTGGAGACTGATAGAGGCACTGACCTCAGGAGGATGTGTATCATCATAGCCCCCTAGGCCTCAGTTTCCCATCTATAAAATGAAAGAATTAGACTAGACGCCCAGATCCTAGGATGCTTTCTAGACTAATCATCCATTGAGATGTCCTCGAATCTCTTCCAGGTCACTGAAATAAGAGGGTCATAGAGTAGATTTGTATACAGTGTACATGTTAGAAACTGAAACTTTCAAAATAGGAAAGAGCCTTAGATACTATTGAATCATCCTTTTCACTTGACAGAGTAGGAAACTGAGGCAAAGGGAGATTTTTACAGTTTGCCCAATGGGAAAAAGATGGTTGTCAGAAGGCTATGGATGAAGTAGTGTGTGATGGAAGGAAAGACGTCTATGAACAGTTGGGGAATCTGGGAAGGCTTTAGGAGGAGGTGATGCTTGACATGGGCTCCGATCCCACAGAGCTGGAGTAGGAAAGTCCCAGCCTTGTCACTGACTGCACTGGGCACTGGGAGTGTCATTCGCCTTTCTGAATCTTTTCCTCATCTTTAACCTGAACGGCTTGAACTAGCTAGTCTCTGAAGGCTCTGCCAACTTTAAATCCCATGAAACCCTATGCGTGGATTCTAATTTCACAAGGGAAGAGGCAGAGGAAGGACATGGCAGGCACTGCACACAACCTAAGCAAAGGCCCAGTAGTGGGAACAGAGAGTAATCATGTTTGACTGGAGATGAAGTACATGGAGAAGAATAATACCAAGTGAGTCTGGAAGTGCTGCATGTGGCCAAATTGGGCAAAGCCTTGAATGACAGGATGAACTTGCCCTGGTGAACAATAGGGAGTTATTACAGATTTGGGAGAAGGAAGGGTGAGGACACAACCTTTAAGCAGCTGTTAATATGAGAGAGGCAGTGTGGCCTAGTGAATCGAGCTGGCCTCTTAGCCAAGACCACTTTTGGGCTTCCAGGCCCCTCCAGTTTTTCTTGAACTCAAATCAGTATGAATGTGGTCATCAGTGCATGGTGTGGTAGCAAGAGAATGCCAGCTTGAGAGGCAGGAAGCCCTGGGTTCAAGTCCCACCATTGCCCCACGCCGGCTGTGGCACCTCCCCTCTTAGTACTCTGCACGTGCAGCTTTGGGCAAACCCAAGAGCTGGAAAAATGGTGGCTCTTGTTGTTATTCAATTATTTAGCGCAAAATAGTTGGCAGTTGATGAGGATAAACCCAAATTTTTAAAAGAAAAGTTCGGCGAGAAGGACAGTCTTCATCCTCACGTTGGGCCCATATATTCTCTTTAGCACGAGAACAGCTGACCCCCGTCCCCTTTTTCCCTTGACTATCCCATTTTGATTTATGGACGTTCCATTGCCTCTAACGTCAGGGCCAGGTGCCCTCCCTCGCCGCCCTCCCGAGACCTCCAGACTCGGTCTCTGCCGGGGAGGTTTGTTTAGGACAGCTTCTATAACACCCGTCGCCGCTGGACAGCACCGCCTCCTAACTCGGCCTTGCGTTAGCGGCAGCTCTGCCAAACAAATGTGGCTCAGCTGCCTCGGCGCCCGCTTCTGGCCAGCCCTGGCTTAGAGTGAATGTCCCAGGGCCTGGGGGTGTTATTTTTTTTATCACTTTGTTTTCGTGGTGTTTAGTTTTCAAGTTTGGAAATGGCCCATGTTGCCGTGTTTCAAATCATTGGAAATCAGATCTCTGTGATTTTTCACACTAGGAAATTGAGGATTCTGCTTTGATGCTGTATCTGAAGAGGTAGTACAGAAATTATGTAGACTCTTAGAAAACCAAGGGCTGGCAGAACTTTCTAACTGGGATTTTTACCTAATTGAGAAGCAGCCTAGCAGTGTGGGACCCCAGAGGACTGGGGCTCAAACCCGTGTAACCTTGGGAAGTCACCTCATCTTCCTGGAGAAAGGGGTTATGCACAATTAACAGCTCTCCAAGTGTGCTCCTCGGACTCCTGGGAGTCCCTGACAACTTTTCAGTGGGTTTATGAGGTCAAATTGGTTTTTATAATAATACTAAGATGTTTTCATTTCAGATCAGGAAAATATCGACAGATACCCCATATAAACAAAAGCTCTTAACACGGGGTGGGGGGCTTGAACATTTTTAAGAGTGTAAAGGGGATCCTGACACCAAAAACTTTCAGTACCATATGTTAGAGCATCTCTTAGGTCTACTTTGAGTGATTTATAGTTTCTGTTCTCACTAAACAAAGAGAAATCCTTATTTTGTGTAAGTGTGTAGTGGGAACATAATGCCTTAGAATTTGGATAGGAATAAGGATTGGACCCATGATTTTGTTGGCACAGAGAACTCCCAGGTAAGGAAATACCCTCTGCCAAGGCAAGTTGACACCTTTTCTACACCTTAGTCATAAAGAGTTTCCTGGAGTCCTGAGAGGTTGTGGTCTAAGGGTCCCACATTGAGTATGTGTCAGAGGCAGGATTTGAACCTAAGGAAGCATTCTCTCCACTACCCTATCCTGCCTTTTGTCCCACCCATGGGATATGTGCAGGGAGGAGGATCACCTCTGGTGTGAGGGCTGTGGAGCCCTTTTCAGGGCTGTCCACCTGTCACCCGACTCTCACCTCTGGCTCCAAGAAGCTGTAGCATGTGCAGTGACCACACCCTGGCACAACAATCTTGGCAGGTGGGCTCAATCAGGTTGAAGGGAACTGAGAGGCCTCATACTCATTGGTGAGTTAGTGGAGGCAATTACCCCCAAATATGTGAAGATTTCCCCCAGTGAAATGGGAGGATGAGAACAGTTTGTTCCAATGGCCAAGGAGGTGGCTGAAGTAGGTTCTGTGGCACACTTAGAGCTTGGTCAGACATGGAAGATGCCAAGGTCACCCCCTGCATCTGGGGCCATCACCAGTCATCCTGACTTTTGTCCTGCCACTGGACTTCAGCGCCTCTGGAAGACAGTGAGGCTGAAACCTTTGTGCGGCTCTACCTCACTGAAATCCAGTTCACGTACAAGTTAATACATCACACCTTGATGTCATTGCTCCTCTTCAAAAAGAAGCATGAGCAACAACCCTACAAGCAGTAAATACGTTTTTACTTGAATAAATGGAGAGAGGCATCACAGATTTACAGACTGAGTCCTGCTCTGCTACCGTCACAGGGTTAAAAGCAAACAAGGAGGTCTCCAATATGTTGGCTGGACCCCACATGAGGATATGAGGGAGAAGATAAGTTCACTAGACAAGATGAGAAGGTGGAGAGGGGACCCCAAAATGTCACTGACATCTCTGGGCTTCCTCAGTCTCTTCCTTTCCAAAGTGAGGGGCAAGGAGCCAGTGAAGTAATCATGTTCACTGTTCTTCATCACCAAATCATCCTCTTGGTGGTTGACAGACAGCTTGATTCTGTTGGGCAGCTGGCCAGGGAGAGGCCTAGCAGCCAAGGGCAGAAGGACACCATCAAAGCTGCCGGCCCAACATGAGATTCTGACCTGTGACCTGCTGTCCCTGGCCCCTCTTTGAGCCTCCCAGGTGGACGTGCAAGCAGACTGATTTCAGTGTTCACTTTCCAGGCTATAGAAATTAGAGCCAGAGGTGACCTGGCTGTCTGTCCCTTTTTAGAAGGTTCCGGCTGAGTGTTTCCACTTTTCTGTCATGGGAACATCCTTGTTTGGGACGGCAACGTGAGAAAATTACAAGGTACAAATACAAGTGGCTTGGTTTTCCTTGCCAGTGGCAGGGTTTTAGGGCTGACCACGCTCGCTGGGAGCCGACCTGTGCTGGTCAACCCTCAGCCCATGTGAATCAGCCTCATTTATTCTCAGCCTGAGTTTAGGGGACGTCTCGTGGCACATTTAATCTAGTTCCTTATTAATTATAAAAGTTGTGATCTTTCCTTCATCAATTAACCAGAGCCGCATCTCAATTTATTAAATATATATAACGTATTAAATATAATTAGCCACTTCCCATGAGTAATTATTCCACTCTTTGTGTTTAAATGCATACGTAGATGCACACATACATGCATATGCACATATATAGATACATATGTATATACACACCTTAATCTTCTAGGTGGGCCCCCAAGTGGCACCATAGTACATAGAGTGCCTTTTACTCAGGAAGACTCATCTTCCTGAGTTCAAATCTGGCCTCAGACACCTACTAGCTGCGTGACCCTGGGCAAGTCACTTAACCCTTCTTGCCTCAGTTTCCTCACCTGTCAAATGAGCTGGAGAAGGAAACGACAAACCGCTCCAGCATCTCTGCCAAGAAAACCCCCAATGGGTCATGAAGAGTCAGACCCCGCTGAAATAACTGAACAGCAGCCATCTTTTATAAGTTACCATCTATACAAAGTTTTAACAAAGGAACACAGGATAAGACATGTGATAACGAGGACATGTAAAATTATTTACTGAGAAAATAAGCTGAGGAGCATTGGAGTCCTGGTGACTCCAAACCATCACTGTAAGTGCGGATGATTTGCAATTAAGGGACTTACCCGTATTCAGATGCCTAGCAAATGTCAGAGGGAGAATTTGAACCCAGATCTTGTGAATTCTTTAGCCTTCTCTCCACAATTATTTGAGCTACAGCTACAGATAAAAATCATCTGATGCTAAGCTTTATTTTAATGATTATACTTTTAATAAAAATATTAAAAACAAAACTTGGAGGGAAAATATAATAGACATACAACCCTCCCCCCCCCCCAAGTATTGGTAGAGCTCTGGGAGAATCAGCTGTTACCTCTCTCCCCTCCCCCCCCAGCTGCCTCTGTCTCCTCCTCGGGGCGTCCTGAGCCCGGGGATCCCTTAGGAGCCGCGCTGTGCCCATCCGAAGGCTCGTCCATTGCTTCTGCTCTGGTCACACGTGACAGTGGTGACAAAGACAGAATTGCGTCTCCTTTTAGATCCAAGTGACAGACGCCCAGGGAGATCCCCATCTGTCAGGGAAGGGATTATTCCGTTTCTCTTTTGGTCATATATGTGAAGCTAAATTTATGACATTTCTACTCTCGTCCTACAAAACTGCACACACTCACATTCCAATTCCAAGATCCATTTGGGAAACACAGTATGCATAACAATTGAACTTTTTCAGTTTCCCAAAGGTTTTCGGTGTCCCCAAGATGTAACTGTGGGGTCGTTAATAAAAGATGCTGTGGCCACTCTGCATGAGAAAGATCCAGGAAGCAGCCAGGACCAAGATTGGGGGTCATTCCTGTCATTCATTTCTTCCCTTATATCTCCCTCTTTAAATGCTTGGTTAGACTCTAATTGCTGGAGCAAAGGCTTATGAAAGCATCTTTACTCTTCTGCTTAGAGAGCTGGACAATAGAAAGAACAATGATTCTGGCATCCAGGGACCTGGGTTCCAATTCTGACACTCACTAATTGTGTGACCTTAGACAAGTCACTTCACTTCTGTGGGTTTCAGTTTCCTCATCTCTAAAATTCAGGCATTACACTGGGCAGTCTGCTCTACAGCTGAATTCTGATGAACGTAGGCAATGTTCCCTTTCTTGTTCTTAATTTCCTGCTCTGTAAAATGAGGGACCTGAATGAGATGAACTTCCAACTCTAATCCTATGAACTCTGGATGTTTGGGCCATTTTGTGATTCTAAAGCAATGGGGTCCATCACTGCTATCAGTAAAACAGGCGCCACCCCAGTGCAGGCAGGGCCAGTGGAAAGTCCCTGCTTTGGGGACTAGTGCCCTAAGGCAGTGGTGTCAGACTCAGAAGGAAATGGGCCGCTGACGCACACAGAGACTGTTTAAAACATAACGCTATTGTACTGGCTCTCATTTTCATTTTATTTTAATATTTCAATTTTTAATTTATTTTAATATAATAATTTGTTTTATTTTCTATCTAATACGTTTATTGCATATTTAATAAATACTTTATTTTGTTTTATTTTAATAGTTTTAAGTTTTATTTTAGCTTTGTATTTTATTTTAATGTCTTCTTATATTTTTATTGATCTGTTTTGCTTAGTATGCCCCAGTTACATTCCGCCCCAGGAGTGTTGTGGGTTAAGAGGCTCGAGAACTCTACTCTAAAGTATGCCCTCAGGGACACCACCTAGTGTGGCCCGTCTGAGATCTTGGGGAGTGTTCAGTGGAAGAGGCTTCAGGCAACAGAAGCAGAAATTGGGCTGATTAGAGTCTTTAAAACCAGCCTATGCCATCCTTGTCAAGAAGCCTCAGAAAAACACATGGCCTTGACATCGTAGGCTCCTCAGAAAGCCGGGAAAAGAAAATGCCCTTTTAGGGGAGTGATGCTCACACGCTCCCCAGGTTGAAGTGACCTTTGGAGCAGCCCATTAGAGGAATCCCGGGAATTTTGGTGATACCACAGAGACACAAGGTAGAGCTTTGTCTGTTCTTTGTCTGTTCAGATCAAGGTGAGCTTGGAAAGGGGACTGGCCAAGACAGGAGGATGTAGGAAAGAACTCTAGCTTAGGAGTTAGGGAACCTGGATCCAAACTGTCTGTGCCATTCATTCCCTGTGACCTCAGGCAAGGCAAGCAATATCTCTGGGCTTCCATTTCCTCCCCTATAAAATGGAGGAGGTGAACCAGACTAGACGTGTCCAGCCACCTGCTCCTGGGCCATAAAACTCCAGAATGCTGCCCAAACCACAGTGAAATATAACTGACAGTTGTTTAGCAAAAATCAATAAAACACAATCGAACAGAGATGACATTAATATGTGGTTTTCTTGGTCAGTATGCATCCACAGGGATCTTTATATTGCCTGTTGAGTTTGATACCACTAAGATGGCCCCTCAAATGCCCTCCACTGGAAATCTATCATTCTGTGATTATGTGGTCTCCAAAGTTCCTCATAGCTCTAGTAATCTGTGAATTAAAACCCTGATGAATATGGACAAATGCCATGGAAAAAGGATGTCACCGCACCTGTGCCATAGCGTTTAACCTGATCACGCCTTCCCTCTGCTGGTCAGCTCCAGTTTCTCCTGTCTGCAGTCTGTCTGTTCCTGATTGAGTGTTATCTCCTCCATTAGACCATAAGCGCCTTAAGCAGGGACTGTCTTTTGCCTTTCTTTTCATCCCTTGAACTTAGCACAGTGCTGGAACATAGTAGGTGCTTGTTGACTGACGTTCCAGGTAATAAATACGTCCTCTGTCAATTTCCCACCTTGTGATGTATTTCCTGAGCCCTCTCTCTGAGAGCTGTCCTGCACAGATGGTCAAGAGCGTAGTCCGATGGCATCACTTTGGTGTCCATCTCCCCACCATGCCTCCTCCCGCTGGTTCTGGGTTTCCCTGCACAGCTCTAGCATCTTACTCTACAATGCCACTCTGCCCCTGCTGCCCCACCGCCTTTTCTTACCAGCCCCACTGCTTTGGACTCTGTCTCTTTGCATATTCAGTTTCTTTTAAAGTACATCCTCAAAGCCACATTGGCCTCATCATCCCAACTGATTAAGTCAGTGACAGTGTCAAGCTTGAATTTTCCTCCATTATGGAATGGAGCATCTCTTCTTTGTCTTTCTTACTCTTGTCTCTCTAGAGACATCTGTGATCCAGGCTTTTATTGCTGGCTCCTTTCTTGGATTTTGCATAAAAAACTGGATTCATTCAATTACTGGGGGGGGGGGGGGAGAGTGTTTGCTGGTCATTTTTATGACTCATGTTTACAGATCTGAATGGAGGAGGTGAATTTCTTTGTCCTTCAGAGGACTTGGTTTTGGTTGGAAAGCTACAATTCCTTTTTTTTTAAAATCTTATAAATTCAGGTTGAGAGATCTTGGAACTCTTGTCTATCTACTGTAGATGAGTGGAAGTCGTAGCTGCTGGTGAATTGCCACAAACCCTTAAATCAAGAATTACTGTCACTCTTTTGAAATTCAACTTAATGCCTCATTGGGGAAATAGGAATGAATTGCACAGTGAGCTAGAAGTCCATTTGGCTGATCTTTTAAATGTATTGATATCTTTTTTTTAAACAACACCTGGGTTTCCCCCGTGTCCCTAGCCATCTAGGGAGCCATCCCTTACCACAAAGCATTTTTTAAAAGGAAAAAAAAGAGGGAAGAAATGCAGTAAAACTGCTCAGATCATCAAAAAGTCTGACATTATATGCAGTGTTCCACACCTGTGCTCCATGACCCTGTCAAAGGACCAGGGGGGAGGGGTTTTCCTAAGAGACTGATTTTTTAAACAGACATAGAAGAATGTCTGTATGTAAATGGATGTTGACCTTCCAAGTGGAATGTCTTGTTCCAACAATGGTAACATTGCTCAAATGTTTTTGGAACGTCTTCTTTGAAATTGCCTTCAGGCCAGGTTTCAAGCCACACAAGAATACCAATCTCATTACTTCATAATTAGGATTCATATTTTGACTAAAACCTTTATTCCCTCAATGTGCCCACTCTCTTTATTTGTTAGACTTGCCTCTGAATGGTTTGTATTTATTTGTTTTTTGTTTCACCGCCCAAAAACCCAACAACAACAAAATCAAATCCAGCTTCCAAGGGTGAAGATTTGCTACCATTGAGAATATTCAAAAGAAAAATTAGGGGGAAGAGATAGCTGTTTTCACATTTTAAGGGATGACATGAGGAAGAGAGAGCATATTTGTTGTCTTTCCGCAGAGTACCAAATTAAAACCAAGTGGATGGAAATTTTAAATATTCAGAAGTTCAACCTAGAATTCTTTATTAAAAATTGTACAGCAATTAGTCCGGGCTAAATAAATAAAAGGACCTATGTGGGGAAATAGGCTCACATTAAGTGGTAGGGTAAGAAAGCAAGTTTCCACATGAAAGAAGCAGGTCATGAGATGAGAAACTTGGCAGGTGGTAAGGTCTGGAGGAACTTAGGAGACGGTAGAAGGACAAATGGTTAAGCCTGTTGGCATAGAGTTGTTCACTGCCATCTCATCCAAGCTCTGTGCACAGTCAAACAGCCAGGGTAAAAGAGGAAGAGAAGAAGGTAGAATGCCACCACCTTGCCCCAACCCTGCTCAAGATGGATTCTGGACAGCAATAGGGATAAGGTGTCCCCAGTGGCAATAGTTCTGCCTGTTGTCCAGCCAATCACTTATGTGTAAAAAATAAAATACGTCATCAAAGGTATTTGTGACCGGAAAAGAAGCTGAATTGGCTATGTATCAAAATGGAAGGATGGTAAATAGGCTTACACTGGTTTCAGAAAGTAACCAAAAGGATGATGGTCTGGCTGCTAGGGCTTTCTGGAGGTCCCCAGATAGGAATCACAAAGGGAAAAGGGAAATTTAAAAATGGGGAAGTGATGTGCCCCCATGGAAAGAATGCCCACCCCAGTGGGGTCCCTGATCTACCAAAGCATCAAAGAAAGCACTTTTTGCCAAAGAATTCATTTTGAACAGTGCTTTTGTGGATGACATCTGCCAGACAATGAAATGGAAGACTGGAGATGTCAGTCACTTCTTAATCCTGAATAATCAAGAAACATTTAATCCCTCTTCTTTTACTTGTCTTACCTCTCCTCTGACCCATCTTTAGAATGAAAAGATGCCCCATCATTTTCTGAGAAAGCCAAGTTTGCTAACGATTGGGTTGCAAAGAAAATTTCCTCATTAATATCTCCAAAAGGTATTTTGGTCTCCGTGAATATTTTCATTCAGTTTCTCGGGGACACCAGCCGCCATATGTGCATGGACTTAGGATCTCATCAATGGTGACCAGCAGTCATACAAGATCACTGAGCCAATGTTAGTGTTAGAAAAACAAAACCCAAAATGAAGAATGGTGTTGTTCCAGCACAAAGCTTGGAGTCATTAGGTGTGAGCCGCTCTGCCCTCCTTCTTCAGTGCTGGGGCCAGGTCCAGGGTCGGGGTCACTTTCAGCATCTGTCAGAGGTAATGATGGAGTTATTGTCCCCTGTGACTTCCATGACTTAGTCCCTCTTAGAAAAAGTCTCTAATTAGTCGCTGAAATATGATCCTCATGGAAACCAACATGAACTGGAGAGAAAAGCCCTCCAAGTTGTGATGTGATGCGGGGAGAGGTCTCTGTCCCAGTGTCATTGCGTGCAGTCCCTTTCTCGACTGGTTCCAGAATTTTCTAACAACTGTCCCAAGAGTGGAAACATATTACTGACCTTTAGAAATGTGACCATCACCTGGAAGGCTGTATCGGCAAAAAATAGAAAATCAAATCTGACTGGTCAATTATTATTTAAGAACCGTTAACAATTGTTGATGCTCAAGAGTCACGAATCTGGCCTTCTGTGCCTGACACCTGATCTCTCCGGGAGCTTTGTGGCCCACAGTGGTTTGGGATTCCCTTTTAGCACTTGGCCTTGAGGCCCTTCCATTCAGGGCACTGTCGGAGCAGCTACTCAGCTCCCAGGCGCCCCCCCTCCCCCAGTGGTGCACCAAAAGGGAACAGCCGTGTTTGTTTGGAAGAAGACCTTGGCCTGCTTTCTCACAGAACACTCCACTGACATGGCTCCTTTTTCTCATATATGGGGGTCGACTTGTTTGGTGGGATTCAAGGCAGAAAGGCTTAGCTCTTCTGGAGGGCCACGAGGGCCTGCGTTTTTCTCTTTATGGTCCCAGCCCCCACCACAGCCCCCGATCACATGATGAGAACTTCATAAATGCTTATTTCATTGAACTGAGTTGCCCAGATCTGTGATTTTCTCTGAACAGAAGTGATGGAGACCACAGAATACTTAGAAACAGAGGAGCCCTTGGTTTCACCCTTAAGGAACCAGACCAGTAGAAAAAACTGGTGGTGTTGTTGTTGCTTTTTTAAAAAATAGTTAAACTGACAAGGAGTGTGACCTCAGGCAAATCAGTGCATCTCTTTGACCCTCAGTTTGCTGATCTGTACAATGGGGATAACATTTTTACTCCATAACTCCTCACAGAATTACAGTGAAGACAGAGAGTGCTTTATAGATCTCCAGGCTTAAGAAGAAATTCTTTATGAAGATAAGGAGAAAACATCTCACTTTCTTGGCAGAAGCCTGGGGAAATGCATACAGCTACAAGCCATTTCTTGTAATCCACGCTGCATTTGCGGATGACAGAAATAATTCATTTTTGACACAAGTTGTAAAGTCCTCTTCCAGTGAGCCTTGCTCTGAAGGAGTGACGGTGTTGTGTTTTCTTTGCCTGGCACTAACAAAGAGAGAATATGTCAGTGCATTCATACTCCCCAAAGAACAGCGGCTTGGGCTTGGGGCTGGCTGCTCCTTCCATCCACACAGATTCCAAACTGACAGCTTGGTAGACAGTCCTGGGAAGTGGCTTTGATGTCTGACCAGGCTTAGCCTAGACAAGTCCAAGGATTCAGGCTAGAGATGGGTGGGTGATGAAACACTCGTGGAACATAAAATTCAGTATCAATTAATTGATTTGCAATAAAGTTTAGAGGAGTGCAGATACTGATGAAAATGGACACTTCCTTTGTGCTCCACATTCACACAGGCAGCAGCACTGAGGAAGTCTGACGAACCAAGAAAAGTCCTCAAGATTTGGCCATGAAAAGATCATAGGTGACTGGAGAGAGCAGGTTCAGTTAAATGATTGATGCTGTAAACCAGGTCGCAGAGGCCTGAGGAGCTATAGATCCCTCAAGTTTGGCTGTGAAAGAGAAAAAGATATAAGATGAGGGGAGATGGTTGGGTCTAGCTGAGGTTTATTATGGAGGGAGAGATCGGGATTTTTGAAGGCAGTAGGGAGGAAACAGGGCTGCTATGAGCTGCAGTGGATAGAGTACTGGGCCTGAAGTCAGAAGGACTCATTTTCCTGAGTTCAGATGCCAGCTGTGTGATCCTGGGCAAGTCACTCTGTTTGCATCAGTTTCCTCATCTGTAAAATGATCTGGAGAAGGAAATGGCAAACCAGCCCCTCCAGTGTCTGTCAAGGAAACCTCACTTAAAGCATATTTTCAAAATATTCAGAAAAATATTCCAAGGTGAGGTGTAGGTATAATTTTTGATGCCTGAACAAGGAGTGGTACCTCCAGGCATCATCATTATCATGTATAATGTGGATTTTCAAAGCACTTTCCAAATATTATCTCATTTTTTATCTTCACAAAAACCCTGGGAGGAAGGTGCCAATATTATCCCCATTTGACAGGTGAGGAAACTGAGGCTGAGTGGTTAAGAGACTTGCCCCAGATCCTAGCTCTGTAATGTCACATGTATTATTTATTCCTCTCTAAGCATTCTTTTGATTCTGTTGGTTTGGACGTCCCATCTTTGCTGAATAAATATGATATAGGACAGCACAAAAGAGACCTACCCAGTTGCAAGTGGTTTGGGGTTTTCCCTTGTGTGTGGGACTTCCCCAAAGAATCCAGGTGACATTCCTCTCCATCATCTTGGTGCTTAATCATCTAAATCCTTCACATTTCCAGGCATGGTTGTCTGGCACAGGCCTGGATTATCTCTGCACATGGCTGGTTCATGTGTCTACACAGACCACCCATCAGTCCTCACTGCTGACAATGTCTTGGAATCAAATGCACCAGGAGAAAGAGTCTGCCCCTTCAGAGCCAAGATGCAGTGGGTTCCCCTGTCTCATTAATTCATACTACAGTAGAAAGAAGCACGTATTTGGAGTGTGGAGATCTGGGTCCAAAGCCTGACTCCAGTGTGCACTGGCTTTGAGACCGTGGATAAGTCATCTAACTCCTCTGAGATTCCTCATTTGTCAAAGGAGGACAACTCCTAAAGTCATAGGGTTGTTGTGAGACAAGTGCTTTGTAAACACGAGTTCTCTAGAAATGGGAATTGGTGTTAATATATTGTAAAATTTCGTGGGGAATTAAATAGGTTGACACTTCATGTTACTGTAAGATGTTGGTTCTTTTTCAGCTGACTAAGCTAGGTGGTTCAGTGGATAGAGCGATAAGCCTGGAGTCAGGAAGACCCGAGTTCAGATCCAGCCTCAAACATGTAGCTAGTTGTGTGAGCCTGGTCAGGTCACTTAACCTCTGCCTCAGTTTCCTTAACTGTAAAGTTTGGACCACAATTTGACCTACTTCCCAGAGTTGTTGTGATGATCAGATGACATAATATCTGTAGAATGCTTAGCACAGAGCCTGGTACTTTATAAATGCGTATCCCTTCCCTCTTTCTGCTTTGATGCCTTTTTTGACTTAGACTCCATTAGAATTCACTCCTACACATACTTATTAAAGGTCTAAGATGAGCCTTACCCTGAGCAAGGCACTGACTATTCAAATATGAAAATGATGTGGCCCTGCCCACCAGGAGCAGACGGCACTGTCTTGCCGGAGGCGCCCGTCACCGTCCCTGCCCGCGGACATTTCTTCTTGCTATGTGATTGTAGTAGGTGTGCCGTGGGTCTGTAGGTACCGCCATGGTGCTCAGAGGTCGTGCATTCTGCTAAAACCAAAGCGGCTTCCTTATGAGCAGAAAGAAGAGAATTAAAGAGAGAAGAGGGGAGGGAACAAGTCAGAGAGAGAGAGAAAAGGAGACCCTTTTTTCTGAAATAACTGAGGAGGGATTAGAAAGGAGGTGGACAAAAAGTATGCTTCGCTCCGAAGAGGCATGGGGAAGGACTGTGATATGAAAACAAAAGGCATCCATAAAATGTGGGGGTTTTTAATTGAAAGAAAGGAGATGAGAAGATAGAATGAGTCACAGATTTTATGTGTTTACGTGAGAAGGAGATTGCCTCAGATAGAAGTTAAGTGCATCGTAAACCACAAATGAAGGCAAATGGCACGTGTATTTCGGGGAAGAAAGGAAGTGGTGGGGAAGAGAGATCGGAACAGACGGTCCTCTTCGCCGACGTGGTCTGTTCATTTCGGTGTGGTTCCCATCCACGGGAGTGATGGAAGGAGAAAATAACCATGCACAGAGCATATTTAAACATTTACGGTTCAAATGTTTATAAATCAAGGATAATCTATACCCTGAGACATACTCACTATGTACGTTTCCGTAATCTTTCAAAACCAGTGTTTATGAGCTCTGTCCAAATAGGGTGAAATTTACTGCTTTATAAAAAAAGAGGCTCGTCATCACGTGATGCCATCGACCCCAACATCGTCTGCCAGTTTGGAATTTTTAACCTCTTAGAGCCCCTCCTAGATCTAAATGTTTACTCGTTACTTACAGACCTCATCATAGACACTATAAGAGATCATGGCTTCATGAGAAAAGGAAAGGAACTTTTTCCTGGGAATGATTTGAGTGTGACTAATATTCTTCACTTAAATTCGGGGGCACCACAAGAAGTCTGGAGGCATGGGTTCTAGGTCGGATTTGGTCACTGAGTACGACTGACCTTGGCCAAAGCACTTTGCTTTCTGGGTCTCAACTTCCTCATTTGTAGAATGCGGGAGTGAGATGGGGGGGGGGGGGTGGATTAATCATGACTCTGATCACTCCCAGTCTAAGACCTCTGACTCTGTCACTGGAAGTCACTTCTGAAAATGCCAAATATTTTTACTTCCTCGAGCCCCTCTTGCCACAGTTGCCCCAGTTGCCCCAGTGATCTCCCGAAAGAACGGGTCTGATGGCATCACTGATCACTCCCCTCCTGAAGAAGTTTATGGCTCCCTCTGTCCTGAAGGATAAAATAAAAACTCTTCTATTTGGAATTTAAAGTTCTTCAGAGACTGGCCCCCACCTATTCTTCCAGAATGGCTAGCCATTTTTGTGATTCCGTTTGTGGTTCAGATGGACATCATCCATGGGGTTTTCTTGACAAAGATATTGGGATGATTGGTCTTTTCCTTCTCCAGCGTGCCCCTATTTTACAGATAAGGAACTAAAGCAAATAGGAGTTAAATGACTTGCCCACGGTCACATAGCTAGTAAGTGTCTGAGTTCAAATTTGAACTCAGGTCTTCTTGACTTCAGGTCCAGTGCTCCATACACTGTGGTGCCACCTGGCTGCCCCTGACTATAAATTCCTACCAAATTGTCCTCTTGCTATTCATGGTACATCGGAAAGAGCACAGGCTCTAAAGTCAGAGGACCAGGGTTCAAATCTCACCTCTTGACATTTACTACATGTGTAATTTTGAACAAGTTACTTAATCATCCTGAGTTTTTTTCTGTATCCCTGAAATGAAAGTGATGGACCAGCTGGGTTCTGAGGTTCATTCTGATACTAAATCTATGATTCTGTGACATTTCATCTCCTGTCTCCACACCTTTGCCCAGGCTGTGCCCCATGCCTGGTAACTTCTTCCCCCATTCTTCTGCCTGGCACATTTGTTGACTCTTGGAATCTGTAGCTCTGAACAACAAAGTGATAAGGCTTCTAGGTGGCAAGTTCCCAAACAAACTGACAAATTGTCAAAGGTAAGAGTCAGAAGGCCTTTTCTGAATCTTTATTCTGTCTTTTAAAATATATCATCCTATTCAAGTGGATGCCATCTACAAATTTTATAAGCATACCTACTATCCCTTCCTCTGAATCACTGATCAAAATGTAATATAGCCACGGTCCAAGTACAGAATCCCAGCGCACTCCCGGAGACCTCCTTCTCGTTTGGCTACAGGGGACCAGAACCTCCCCATGTTGTTTGCACAGGACTACTTTGGGCCATTCTCATCTCTCATCTAATCATTCTTATCTTGAGCCCATTTCTGGCTTCTGACTATTCTCCTTCTGGTTCCTTCCTTAAGTTCTGGCGCTATTCATGGATATCCATCGAGGAATATTAGATAAGGGAAAAACCTCTCATCCCAGTGCAGCCCCTGAGATACCTTTGGTTATACTCTGTGTGATTGTGGTGACCAGAGCCCAGCTACCACAAAGGAAGAGCCACCAGCTATGGGTCCCAGGGTTTTTAGAGTGGCCCTCGAGGCTGAGTTCCTCTTTCTATTTTAGAACTGTTTGACTTGTGGTCTTTGAAAATTGTTCAAGACCACATGGTGCTTTCCAGTGGCATTTGGGGGGCCTTTTATGTACAAAGTGCACATTTCTTCTGACATTATTTTAGAATCAGAAGAAAAGCACCTCTTTCTTTTTCCTTTCCGAGAATATTGAGACTCTGAAAGCCAAACTTTTAAAGTTTCTGCCAGCTAACTCCCAGACTTGTCAGAATTGGTTCATACAGTTTAGAGGCAGAAGGGGCAGCTTTACCAAGACGCCCAACACATGGTCATCTGGGCTTGGGGAGAGACATGCAGGAGGGAAGAAAGCGCCATCTTTCCAGGCCGTTCCTTCTAACTTTGAATAGCATTAACATAACATCAGAATCTCCCTTGTGACTTCCGCCCAATTGTCCTGGTTCTACTCACTGATCAAGAAGGCCAAGTCCGTTCCTTCTTTCCCTCTGCAGTCCTTGAGGGACATGAAGGCAGGTCAGGGCCCCTTCTCCAGGCTGTACACATCACCAGTTGCTCACCCAATCAGTTCTCAAGAGTCACTGTCCTGGGGCCCTGTCATCTTCATCTTGACCCCCATTTTGACCATTTTCCATCTTGCCAATGTCCCACCTAAGAATGGGGCATCCAGGACTGACCCTTCCACTCCCTTCGTGGCCTCTCTGGGGCAGAGTGCCTGTCCCTTCTCATGTTCTGGACTCCACACCTCCCTATTCACTCTACACTCACTCACAGTAGTGTTTTTGATTATCATGTCACCCTATGGATTATGAAGGTGCATGGAGTTCAAATCTAGCCTCAGACAGACGCTTACTAGCTGTATAACTTGGGGACAAACCAAGATGGGCCTCATTGGAGAAGGTCCGAGGGCAGTGCCTGCCTGCACTAGGAGGAGCTTCTTCACTTGGGAGTTCCCTATGCCAATGAAACCCCACGCCCAGTCCCTTTGCCCCTCTCTCTCTCTAAGCCCGGTTACCCTGTAGACCTAAAATAGTCTTTAGATTTTGAACTTTTTCCTTCTCTTATTTTACTTCCATGCAAATGCATGCAATTTTTAAATGGGAAAGGGGATTCTTATGGATGCAGCTGGATACAAGCTTGGTGAAACAGGGCAGAGCAGAACTAGGGCCAAGCCAACAGAATCCGGTCCTTGTAACAGGCACGCCAGCGGAGCTGCAATCCATGGAGGCACAGTGCCCTCTAGAGGACATTGCTGTAAGGCCATCTTCCCGGCTCGGCCCGTCTGGAGCTTCACCCATCTTTCCAGAAACATTTAAGTACTTGCTCCATGGACACACAGATCCCCTCCCTCCCCCACTGTAGTCCTGTAGGGAAATAAGACAACCCCCGGTACATTTTATGAAAAGGGCTTTATGGGGAGTGGGGGTCCGGGGCAGGGGACAAATAGAATGCCCTCTGGAGATCAGAAGGAAGGTCGTTACTGACCAGGGGCCTCAGAGAAAGCTTCCTCTGGCCACTGGCTTTTGACTTTGGCCTTTTTTGGGGAGGGGGGCCTGAGCCTGAGATTTCAGGGGTGTGGGAAATGACTTTCATGCCTTTTCTAGACCTAATAGCCAGTTACCCGAGGTAAGTCTACCGTCACTCACTTTATTTAAGTCACTAATAACCTGGGGACAAGCACAGGTCCCACTGGAGACCCCCTGCTAAGAGATAAGTGACTTGCCCAGGGTGATACATTAAGACCTGAATGGAAGTCTTCCCATATCAGTGGCTGTCTCCCTACTTACTACATTATGTTCAGTCAATCAACAAGCGTTTATTAAGTACTTAATAGGTTTCAGGCCCTGTGATAAGTGCTAGGGATACAACAGCAATTCATAACAATGAGTATTTCTATGGTACTTTAAGGTTTTCCAGGAGCTTTACGTTATGTTACCTCATTTGGTCCTCACAGTAACCCTGTGAGTTGGGTGCCAGTGTCCCCATTTTACAGATGAGGTGACTGAGGCCGAGCTTGGTTACATGGCTTACAATCACACAGTTAATAAGTGTCTGATGCAGAATTTAAATTTGGGGCTTGTCTGTCTCATTGGAACATAAGCTCCACGAGGGCAGGGCCTATTTAGAACTTAGCACAGAGCTTGCCACTTAGTAATCGCTTAATAAATGCTTTTTGGTGGGTTGGTTGTCTGAAAACTATCTGAGGGTTTTAGTGAACCACACTCAGTATGAGCCAAGTACATGGCATGGTGGTGCCTCGTGTGATTGTACATGGCATGGTGGTGCCTCGTGTGATTGTACATGGCATGGTGGTGCCTTGTGTGATTGTACATGGCATGGTGGTGCCTTGTGTGATTTTACATGGCATGGTGGTACATCGTGTGATTTCAGGCTGCCTAGGAAGAGGGAGGATCCACCGGCTCTGCTTGCTCCCCCCTCCCATCCCTCAGGGCAGAGGGAGAAGCAATGGGTGGCACAGATTTCCAAGCCACAGCTTCTGAATCCTAGAGTTTCCTTCTGAGATTCTGACCTTTGTGACTCCTTCTCTGATGATCACAGAATTACAGTTAAGCCATTGGGTATCCAAAGTTTGCTCACACCCCTCCCCAGCCCAGAAGAGTTGGGGGTAGGACAGGAGGGTGTTCCAAGCGGAGGGGAATGGGCTTGTAAAGGGCCAGAGGCAGAGATGGAGAGTCAGCGAGTAGGCTCCTCTCCTGCGCCTCCCTGACAACTCTCCTCAGGCCACATGAGTCTAACTTGTGTCACCTTGCACAGGCTTCTTCACTTACCAGGCCTCAGTTTCCCTTTCTGTAAAATGACCTAGCTCTGGTGTAGGCTTCTGAGGCTCCTTGCTGCTCTCTGTGATGCTCGCAGGGCCCCAGCCAAGAACAGCTGGTTAGGGATTTTAGGCTCAGGGGCCCCATTCTGTTGCTTTCCCAATTAGGAGAAGCCCATCCCAAACGCCCAGTGTGACTGAGGCCAAAAGGGCAAAGGATAAAAAAGAACGGTCAGGGGACCTGGAAAACATTCAGAAAACCAACTAGACTAGAGAATGTGAGCCTAAGCCCCTGGTAAGCTCACAGATACAGAATCTCCCCAGGGAAATACCAGGGGCTGGGGAATGTGTGGGTAAAAAAGGGCAAAGCCGCCTTCAGAAGGAAGGGGAGAGCTGGCTGTCTGTAGAGCCTTGTGCAGACGGCTGGTGGGAGGATGGTTTGAAAGCTGAGACCAGGCAGGAGCCCTGGGAAGCTGAGGCCCCAGTGACTGGAGACAGAGCTCTACACAGCTGAGAAGCCTGGTCTGAAGACCACGCTAAGCTCTCTATCCTTGAGGGCTTTAAGAGGGCTGGAAACAGCCATGTGAGCCTGCTTTCACACCTACTGGACACACTGTTTGTTCGCAGTGTTTACTTTGTGTTCTGAAAGGATCACCATCGCAGGAATGTGTCAGGCTCTGCGGAGGGGTGGTGGGGCCTGGGCTGCTCTTGGTTAGCACTTGAAGGGTAGGGGCCTGTCAGAGTGCCCAGCTCCTTCACTGAGGAGGGTCATAGAAAGCCCCTGTATGCGTTTGAGCAGAGGAATGCCAGTGGTACATCTGTGGATCAGGGAGTGTCCACGAAAGCAGGGCCTGGCAAATTAGGTCAGGACAGAGTGTGCTCCAGGATGATCAGAGAAAAAAGATTCAGACTAAATGCCATCATACATTTTTTACCAGGGACCGGCCTTCCGAGGAATTCAATCAGCCCCGGTTTTTTAAGACTCCTGGGGAATCGGTTACTAGCCAAACACGTCCTTGTTCTTCAGCTGATCTTCCCATGACAGGGCCCAGCCCCTTCCCTTCCTCTCGACATTCTCCACTTTGACCGGGTCCTTCCTGAGCTGCGGGGCCCGGTGGCCTGAATGAGGTCTGCCTGGGGAAGGGAACAGGTGTTTCCTGAGCACCTGCTACATGCGAGGCACTTGGCAAATGTTCCATTTGACCCTCACAGTAACCCTGTGAGGAAGGTGCTACTGTTATCCCCATTTAACAGATGAGGAAACTAGGACAGGCAGAGACCGAGTCCCTTGCCCGGGGGTCTATAGCTAGTAAGTAACTAGGGCTGAATTTGAACTTGGGCCTTCTCTCCACTGTACCACCAGCTGCCCCTAAGTCACCGTGGGCAGGCTGAAGGCAGCCTTAGAAGGCAATGGGTAACCTCTCACTCAACAGACTCGTACAGAGGCTGGACAGCTTGTCAAGAAGGGGTTCTTCCTCAGGCGTGGCCTGGGCTGGCTGGCTACTGACACCCCTGGGCACTGTGTAGGTACGGGCTTCTGGGATAAGCCTGTAAGGAGGCCCAACCCACAGTACTGGAAATGCCCATTGTTCAATTCTGTTCTGACTTAATTTGTCGTGATGATTTTGTTTTTCCTCTAGATTTGGGGAGGGCCAGGGGAAACAGAAGCAAATGCTTATTAATGAATTGTGTCTCGCCCTGCCCAGGTGCCACTCTATCTGGTGAACCATGGGGAGTCTGGACCGGTCAGATGCAACAGGTGCAAGGCATACATGTGTCCCTTCATGCAGTTTATTGAGGGGGGAAGGAAGTACCAGTGTGGATTTTGCAACTGCGTAAATGATGGTAAGTGGAGGCCTCAGGTCGTGGATCCGTTCTGAAGCACGCCCCTCTGACTTCGACATGCGTCACCTTTGTGGATCTCCGGCAGCATCTTGAGCACTGCGTGAAGAAAACTTGGGCTTCTCCAAAACACGGCCCATCACCCAGTGTGAGGTCCGTGCCCCACAGAACAACACGGAATCCCCTTCAGTCGTCAGACAGCCTGTGGTCATGGCTCCGGGTTGGGGACAGCCTGGGGCTTCTGCCCCTAGGAGACCTCTCCCTCTCTGAGACCTCCCATACTGGAAGAGGGAGCAGACAGGCGTTGTCTGCAGATGCAGCCCTTTGCCCTGGCCACAGAGGGAGGTAGCCCGGGCATCTCCTTTGTTAGTGATTAGTTGTCTTCAGGCACATCCAATTATCTGTGACCTCTTTGGGGATTTTCTTGGCAAAGATACTGGGCTGGTTTGCCATTTCCTTCTCCAGCTCATTTGACAGATGAAGAAACTGAGGCAAGCAGAGTTGAGGGACTTGCCCAGGGTCACACAGCTAGGAAGTGTCTAAGGCCAGATTTGAACCCAGAGCCAGTGCTTTATCCACAATAGCACCTACTGCCCTCTGTTCTCCAATTACAGACCCACACTATTGTCTCCATCACAGGTCTCCTTTAGGTTCACTGTCTGGAGGCAGTAACCTCCTGGGCCTCCGTCCGTCCTGGGCCCCAGCCCTCCTCTACCGCTCCCCTTAGCCCTATCCCACCGACCTCCTCTTTGCTCCCCTCTCAGAGGAGGAGGCAGCCCTCCTTCCTGCCCGTTCTTTGTGCCTCTGGTCCCATCCCCTCTGTCTCCTCCAGCAGCGTATCCCTTCAGTTCTCTCTCTGCTGAATGTTCAGTCTCTCTTTATCCGCTGACTCCTAACTTGGTACATGGTACAATCTTTCCCACCCTTGAAAACAACTCTTCATGGAACCCCACCAGCCCTCGCTCTGGTATGCCCCATCTCTGCTCCCTTTCACACCCAGACACCAAGAAAGAACCATTTATGCCTTTATAAACCCTCTGCTTTCTGTCCTCCCCTTAAACTCTCCCGCATTCTGGCTCTTCTCTCCAGAGAAACCTTGGACAGCCACGTGGTGAGCCCGGATCTCACAGCCCCATCCTGTGGCCTTTTCTTGCTCACACTGTTTCCTGCCGACTCCTTCTAGATGCAATCTTCCCTGCGCTTTTGTGACGCTACTCTCTCCCCATCTCCTTACACCCCCAGCCACTCCTCAGTGGCCTTTGCTACATCATTGTTGAATCCAACACCCTACATGGGAATGCGCCCAAGGGTTCTCTCTGAGCCCCCCACTTCTGCCTTGACATGCTCTGACAGTGGTCTAATTAGCTCCCATGGTTCAACCAAAACCTCTCTGTGGATAACTCCCATGTCTAGGCACCCTAACCCTGGACCCTCTCATAAATGCCAGTCTTGCAACACTGACTGCCTATGAGAAACTCCCATGGGAGTCCTCTGGCATCTCAGCATGTCCAAACCTTGCCCTCTTCCTCACTTCCCGATTTCTGCTGAACGGGGCCTTCTTGTCCCACAGGCTCCCAGCTGCGGGTAGTGGGAGCGTGCTGGCTTTGGAGACAGAGGATTTTAGTTCAGATCCTGCCATGTGACCTTGGACAGGCCACTGGAGGTTCTTCACCTAGAATGAAGCGGTCATGCTAGGCGGCCTGGGATTCCTTCCAGCTCCAACTTTTGGGCCCTGCTCCTCGGAGTTCTCTTCACCTGGCTGACCTTGGTCATTTCTCCATAAACCCCAGCACCACAGGCACCCTGGGAAGTGGGAAGAGGGGAGGGTCTGATCCTCGCTGCCAGGAGAGGGCAGCAGATGCTCAAGAGAAGTCCGTAATGGGTCGGATGGGAACCGTTGGCGAGTCAAGCCAACAAGCTTTTATTAAGCACCTACAGTATGCCAGGTGCTGCGCTAAGGGCAGGGATACAAACACAGACAAAGAGGGGGTCACGGCAGCGCCCTGGGGCAAAGCCCGCACTCACCGTGCTGGTTACAGCTCCCTGGGGTCCCTGTCGACTAGTCAAGCTTTTAACAACCAGATGACCAAGAACAAGAAAGGCTTTTAAGTCAAGTTTTTAAAATGTAGCCTGAGACAAAAGGGTTTCCTTCAGTAGTTCAGTTCAGATCTGAGGTCCTGCTCTTAAAAGAAAAGCCGCCCCTCGGCCTCTTCCGTGAAAGTTCTCTTCCTGACGATGCTGTAGGGCAGCGGCTGGCCAGTGGTGGACGAGGGCAGGGAGGCCAGCCCCATTCGCCTTCACTGGCCTCGAGAAATACCGCACCGTATTTGTGCAAGCGTTCAGCCCATGACTCACGGGGCAGAGTCTCTGTGCTCTTGGCCGCCATCCAAGGATTTGCCAGAGCTAATCCTCCTCCTCCTTGACCACGTTGGAATCACGCTGGATTTGAATTTCCCCAGTGAGGCTCCTCGGGGGGAGTCTTTTCCCTAATACAGTCATCTTTTCCCCTGTAAAATGCAAACACGTCCTCTGAGCCAGAGGCCTCAGAGGGAGGGCTACAAATAGTCAGGCCCGCTGGCTTGTGGGGAGGCTCCTTGGGCAGGTGTGCTGGCCATGTTCGCAGCTTAGAAATGGGCTTCGACTTATAAAAACGTTCAATAAGTAACGCCAGGGTCCAGTGCAGCTGGCCCGAAGCCAAGAACACCACATGGCAGACTTCCTTGGGGGAAACTGCAGTGAGTCCAGCTGGGGTCCTCAGGGGCAGAGTGAGCTGAGGGCAGGTGCACCTCCTCCCACGGGGCACTCAGGCTCCAGAGCCTGCAGGTGTGCTCCAGCAGCTTTCAGGGGCACTGGCCACCACGCCTTCCTCTCCTGGTGGTCACTGAGGACTTGCTCCTCTGTGTTTATGAAGACACACAAGTGATGCCTCTTGTTTCTTCTCTTAGTTCCACCCTTCTATTTCCAACATCTGGACCACGTTGGCAGGAGGCTTGACCACTATGAGAGGCCAGAGCTCTCCCTGGGATCTTATGAATACGTCGCTACATTGGATTATTGCAAAGTAAGTGTTCCCAGCATCACAGAGTAAGTGTTAGCTTGTGATTGTCAGAGGCAGCAGGGCATCGCCAAGGAGCAGTCAGAGGGCTGGTCTCAGTAGCGGCAAAACCTGGGTTCAAGTCCTGCCTCTGACACAGACTAGCCTCTCGGTGCTCTGGGGAACTCACAAGACCTGCAGAGAAGTGTATTGGTGGAGGGAGTTCCCGGATGAGATGACGATGCCCAGACTGTGACCCAACATGAACTAAAGAAACAAAACTGGTTTGTAGGAAGAGGTGGAGAAAGGCAGGAGACTGAGGTGGGAGACCCGGCTCCCATGTGGCCCACAATACAGCTTTGACCTTGTTCACCTGCAATCTCAAGGGAGGGCCTTTAATCCCATCCTCATAGAAGGGCCTTCCTTCCAGTGACTGATTAAAAACTGGCTTCCCCAGTGCAGGACACCAGCCTCTGTATCATGGAATTGGGCTTTCGATTCAGTCCAATACGCATTATTGAAGGGGCTCCTGCTGTATTCGAGGCTCCGGGCTGTCTCTGTAGGAGAGCACAGAGACCAGCAATGCTACAACTAGTTTCCAGGCTGCCAGTGGCGGCAAACCAAGTAGGAACATTCAGGGAAGGGGTGGAAGGCACGGACAGCAGTCGCTAACGCGTAATGGCTGGAGCTTGGTCCCAGTCATAGAAATGCAAAGGGTGCAGAAATTTGAAATGATCTTTTCAAAAAGGAATCATGCACTTTTTACATTTGTTATAACTCCATGTGGACTATACACATGCCCCCCTTTTCAGCCATATCAATGATCCATCAGCCCTGCTTGATGAAGAGGGTAAGAGAGCTGAGACTCACGGTCCAAGAACCCAATTCCAATCCCAAGTCTGACGCGTAGTAAATGTGTGATCTTGGTCCAGTCATTTAACTTCCTCTGAAAAATGAGGGGATTGGACCACTCAGCCTCTTACGCTCTTTGATCCCATGATCCAACTTCCCCCACTCAGCTAGCAATAAACATTTGTTCAGATAGGAAGCAGAGCCACCGATGGTGCCCTGGGCCATAACCTCCAGCTGTTAGGGCCTCCGGTGACCAATTCCCCACCCTTGCCGCTGCCCCTCTCTTCCTCCAAAGTGGCCTCATTTCCTTCTTGTATCATTTGCAGATGTGAAATAAAAGTTGAGTTGAGGGTACCTGAACGGCGCTTGCCCCAGGCATGCCCAAAACGCTGGCAAAGGGGAAGAGGTGGGAAGAAAGGTTATTGGGGAGAAACGATGAACAGATGGGTGACCTGTGCCTGAGCTGAGGTTTTTTCCCAAAGATAACTTGACTGAGCCAAATGAGGCCTTTGCTTCCACTTACCTGCCTGGCATTTCCTCCCCGCCCTCGGTGCTTCCCAGACCCACAGGACCTTTAAAGGAGTTAACCACTTCTGGCTCCATCCATTTCACCACCGAAGGGCATCGCTGCATAGCTGACCCTCTGCGGGCCGGTCAGCTCCCCGGATCACGTGCAGCCGGTGGAAGCCCCCTTGTCCTTTCCAGCTGATTTCTGTGAGATTTGCCACACGGACAGGAGTCGGAGAGAGAATGTCTTACAGAAATAGTTGTGGAAATGTTGACGATTTTCAGTTGTCTCAGTTGTTTAACAGTAAGTTTGCCTTAGCGCCTCTGTGTTCCAAGTATCCGGAGAATAACAGCAGGGAGAGGGAAAGAAAGGGCTGCCCTTTGGCTAGAGACAGTTAGTTTTTTTTTTACTTTGTGGATGTTCAACAGAGAAAGGCCGGGTGGCTTTCCTTGTCTCTCGGCTTGGGCCCAAGTGACCACTTTGGCCTAGATGACTAATTTGGGGTTCTCCTTGAACCTGAGCCCCAACTCTACTGCTTACCCCAGCAGGGCTTGAGCGAGGAGAAGGGGAGGGGTGACCTGAAGTTACAACAGTCATCAGCCCAGATGTGTGTCCACAAACAACTAGAATTCTTGCCACTGTCAAGTTCTTCATTTAAAGAAAATTGCCGGCTTTGTTTTAGTGAAATTCACTTTACCTTCTGACAAATACTGTGCTTAATTCTTTTTTTTAATCTTGGAAACAATAATAGAGTTGATTGGTCAGTCATCATTGTGCAGAAAGCGAGACTTCAAATCGTGGGCTCAGAACGTGGGGTGGATTTGCTTAGGAAGCAATGATGGTGAATTCAGTTCTGTGGGTCCAGAAAACCACAACCTTTTATTAGGGTTAGACGTAGAATACGTTAAAGGCTCAGAACAATAAATTAATATTATTTGTGTTATTTACTTAAAAAGCAAGAGATAGGCTGGCAGAGTAGAGAGGGAGCTGGCTTTGGAACCAGGAAGACCCAAGTTCAAGTCCTGCTTATGATACATACTGGCTGTGTGACTTTGGACAAATCACTTAACCTTGGGGGAGACATAGAAAGACAAAAATATGGCCCCTGCCTTGAAGGAGCTCACATTCGAGTGAGGCAAGTAGCGTGCAAATATGGATGGCTATGGGAACTATCCCCCTGGGGGCCAGGAGGGGCCTCCTGCAGAAGGTAGGATTTGGGGTGAATTTTGAGGCCAGAGAAACCAGAAGTCAAGGTGAGAAGGGAGGGCAGACAGCCAGGACTGAGGCTCAGAGTCAGGAGATGGAGGGTCACACATAAGGAACAGCAAATAGGCCAATGTTGCTGGAAAGGTAGGGTGGTGAAGGATTTGTAAGACCAAACGGAGGTCTTTCTGTTTAATCCTAGGGGTGATAGGGAGCCCTTGAAGGTTATTGACCAGAAGGGAGTAACATGGTCAAACCTACACATTAAGAAAAGTCACTGTGGCTGTCCTAAGTCACTTCCCAGAGTCCCTTTGGGTAATTGAAGTGTGGGCTGGTGTGGGAGACCTGTGAGCCAGGGAGACCGGTTAGAAGGCAGTTGTAATAATGAAGGTGAAAGGTCATGAGGATGTGTCCCGGCTTGTTGGGTGAGTGGGAAGGGGGCTTTATAAGAGATGTGAAGGTAAAAATGATTTGGCAATGAATTGTATATATATTGGATAATAAATTCATTATCCAGCTTGAAATATCTATGAGGTAGCGGGGAATTTGGAACTCAAACCCTGGGGATAGGGATAGAGACTTAGAAGTCATCTGTATAGAAAGGTCAGGAGCTGATGAGGTCACGGAAGGAGCCGTGCAAACAAGAAGAAAGGGCAGCCCAGGGCAGGACCTTGGGAACACAGAGAATCAGGGGGCCCCCTGTGGATGCTGAGCCTCGGACAGACAGACAGAAGAGCACCAGGAGAGACCAGGGTCAGGGAAGTCCAAGCGGGAGAGAGTATCTGAGGAGACAGTGACCAGCAGCATGAAATGCAGCAAGAGGCTGAGAGGAAGGAGGCCTGGGAAGGGCAGCCCACGGGGCACGCAGGAGAGAACTCTAGGGAGGGCGGCTCCGTGGGGACGTCAGAAGCCAGGCGACAAAGGGGTCACAAGAGCAGAATTGAGACCCTAAGACCAGGCGGCCTCTCCTGGAGAAAGGGGACGGCCGGGGGACAGTAGCTGGAGGCAATGGTGAGGCCCAGGGAAGGCTGGCTGCTGCTGCTGCTGCTGTTTGTGATGGGAAAGGTCTGATGTTTGTTGGCAGCAAGAAGGAACCAGTGGGAGGAGAGTTGTGAATCCTCAGCTTGGAGAAAAGGAAGAGGATAATAAAGAATGATAAATGGGCGAGCGCAGGGGAGGAGCTGAAAATGAACCTTGTTGTGAACCTGGGTGGTGGGGAAGATGGTGATGTCCTAACTAGGGAAGAAGGGAATGTTTGGGAAGAAGGACAGAGTTCAGTCTGGGACATGGGAGTGTGAGATGCCTACCTGTGCATCCAGCTGGAGATGTCCACAAGGCAGATGGGAGGAGAGACTAGAACTTAGAGAGAGGTCAGGGCTAGATCTGTGAGATATCTGCATAGATGTGACGACAATTAAACCCATAGGAATGAAGAGACCACCAAGGTAGATAGTAGAGGGGAAAAAAGAAACAAGGGCCTGGGATTTGAACAGAAGGACCATGTCAAGGAATAGTGGGAAATAAAACTGAACATTTAGGGCAAAGCTAGATGATGGGGGACCCTGGAGTCCAGCCAAAAGAACTGGGATTTTAGCTTTTAGGAAAGGAGATTTTTGACCGAGGAAGTGACATGATACAATCCATATGAGGGTGGATTTAAAGATTTCTGTAGGACCAGGGAGTAAACAGGAGAAAACCAGGTCAGAAATAACCCCAGAAATCTATGTCTGGGTCACAGAGTCAAAGGCCGCCTGGCCCAGTCCGTGTGGGCAAGGGGTTTCTGTCCAGTGTAGCAGACAAGGGACCCTGCAGGATTCACCTGAAGACTTCTCCATTCCATGCAGGGACAGCATTGACCACAGGGCCTAAACCTGTCTCCCTGAAACTTTCACCCAATTCTCTGCAACCGTCCTCTGGGATCAAGAAAAAAAACCTGATTTCCCTTTCTCATAAAATCCCTCCCAATGTATATGTATCCTTCCATACATGTATATGTACATATGTGTGTAGATAGATATGCTGTGTGTACGTGTGTATATATGTGTACATACACATGTACATATGCATGTATGTATGTGTGTATATATGTATGTATGTATGGTGTTCCCAAGCCCTCTTCCTTTTCTCCAAGCTAAGGATTCACAACTCTCCCCCCCCCCCACCCCCCGTTGGTTCCTTCTTGCTGTCAGCAAACATCAGACCTTTCCCATCACAAACAGCAGGAGCAGCAGCAGCCAGCCTTCCCTGGACCCCACCATTGCCTCCAGCTACTGTCCCCCGGCCGTCCCCTTTCTCCAGGAGAGGCTGCCTGGCCTTAGGGTCTCAGTTCTGCTCTTGTGACCCCTTTGTCGCCTGGCTTCTGACGTCCCCACGAAGCCGCCCTCCCCAGAGTTCTCTCCTGCGTGCCCCGTGGGCGGCCCGTGCCCCAGGCCTCCTTCCTCTCAGCCTCTTGCTGCATTTCTCGCTGCTGGTCACTGTCTCCTCAGACACTCTCTCCCGCCTGGACTTGGTCTCTCCTGGTGCTCTTCTGTCACGTCTGTCCCGAGGCTCATATTCACATGGGGCCCCCTGATTCTCTGTGTTCCCAAGGTCCTGCCCTGGGCCACCCTGTCTTCTTGTTTACATGGCTCCTTCCGTGACCTCATCAGCTCCTGACCTTTCTATACAGACGACTCCTAAATCTCTATCTCTGTCCTCAGGGTTTGAGTTCCAAATTACCCGCTACCTCATAGATATTTCAAGCTGGATGTCCTGGAGATATCTAAAATCCTGGGGCAGCTAGGTTCCCCAGTGCATAGCGCCCTGGCCTTGGAGTCAGGAGGACCCGAGTTCAAATCTAGCCTTTGTTAATAAGCATTTAGTGATTGAATGTGTTTTTGAGGGCAGAGGCTGTGTTCATTCTGGGATATACTGAGTTTGAGCTGATTGGAAAGGCCGTGGGTGGGATGTTTGTTGGTATGGGTTTGGGGCCATGAGAGGAGGTGAACCTCACCCCTTGGTGGTGGTCCAAATTAACACAGGCCCACATCGTGAAACAGATTCTGTGGAAGGCAGGGGAAAATGTCGGGGACATTTTAATTGACATCATCGTAACTAACAGCTCCCACTGGCCTCTGTTCATCTGATTCTTCAGCCCACCTTCGATGTGATCCTGCCTCGGGAGGGAAAGCCAGATTCACAGTGTTTATACTAATGAGAGACTGTTTGGGGTTGACTGTTTAACTGATCCTTTCTCTTACTGGAAGCTGTGATTACTATTGTAATAGCAGGAATGACCGCTGCCACAGTACACCCCTCCCAACCACTCTGGGAGGAAGGCTTTGCCAGGATTATTCTCCCCATTTTACTGATGAGGAAGCCGAGGCTCACAAAGGTGCTGTAATCCGCCCATGACTGTACAAGCTACTAAGTGCTGGGGCAGACCCCCCCAAGCCTGGGGGTTTTCTCATTACCCCCCACTGCTTCTCCTAGTGACACGTCACAGCTAAACTTGTCCCAGGATCTAGGCTTTCCAGAGGCCATTTAGACCAGCCTGTACCAGCACAGGGATCCCCTCTACAATGTCCCTTAGATGTGGAATTAATTGAAAAAAATCTGGAAAGATTTTTATTATGCTTACTTATAATAAAATGCAGAATTTGCTTTATAACATCCAGGTTTGTCACTGCCATAGCACTGAGTGAATTTGGTGCTCCCTTCTCTGGCCCGAGTCCATAAAGTTGCTCTCAGATTTTTTGCCTCCCCTAAATATTTTTGTAAGAGCGCAAGTGAGGCCTCTTTTCCTTCCTGACCTTGCAAACAGCAGTGAGGACTCACAGCCCCTTGAGTTCCGAGGGGCAGCAGCTGGTCCATGTTACAGGGTGTCTGCTAAAACGGACGGGAGGGAGGCGAGGGAGGGAGGTGAGGCAGCATCTCATTTTTATCAGAGACATGCCCAGAATGAGCTCAAACCCGTACTGCCATGGTGCAGGCTGGGGGGAAGGAAAAGAATCGGTTTAATTTTGAAGGGTGAGGATATCGTAGCCTCAAGAGGAGGAGCAGTCACTGATACAGCGCTGGGACATCTGCAGAGTGCCTGACAAACATGATGTCATTGGATATTCATAACAACCCTGAGAAGTAGAGGCTATTATTACCCCCACTTTACAGATGGGGAAATGGAGGCTAATAAAGGTTAAGGTGACTTGCTCAGGGCCACACAGCTAGTCAATGTCTGGTGGAATTTGAATTCAGTTCCTTCTGACTCCACAACCAATGTTCTGTCTGTCATAGAAAGGCGTGTAAAGTATCGTTCCGTTTATCTCAATGCAGCCGCTATTTGTAGACTGTGATGAGTCCACAACAAGTCTTTGCCGTCAAAAAGCTTACATCCAACACAGATGTATATCAGTAGATAAAATACTTACAAAGCACATTTAAAATAATGGGGGGAGCATAGTCCGGTAGGGGGAGGGAGGCAGAGAGACGGAAGGGTCAGGAAAGGCTTCAGGCAGGAGGTCTCACCTGAGCTAAACCTTGGTTTCCAAGAGAGAGAGGTGAGATGTATTCCAAGCAAAGGTTCAGAGGTGGGAGATGAGATGCGGCATCTGGGGAACAGAAAGTATGGAAGTTTGGATGGAAAGCTGAAGGTATAAGTGAAGTTAAGAAGAGGTAAGTATGGAAATAAACTGTCATTTCACAAAATACGATGACTAGATATTCAAGGACAGAGTCTTGAGAGCAAAATGAGGCTCTGCCTGCTTCCAGCCAACCACCTGTGCTAGCTCCGGGCTTGAGTACTTGGAGGAGGAGGAATCTCCTGGCTGCTCCAGGCTGATGGCTTCTGCCCGTGCCTGGTACAGAATACTTCTCCAGGAGTCTGAACCAGTCTGTCCACCGCTGGTCAGGGAGAATCATCTTGGGATGCTATGACCACGAAACCACTGGGAGGTGGGAAGGAAGGCTCAGACTCCCTCATTGTCAGAGGCCCAGCCATCTGGAGCTGGAAGGGATGGCTGGAGGCCGTCTAGTCCAAGCCTCTTATTCTTACAGCTGAAGAAACTGAGTCCAAGTTGGTTAAATGACTTGTCACATGAGTAGTTGGCATCCGAGGAGGGATTTGAATTCAGGCCATTTGACCCCAGATCAAAGACGTACATATTAAAAGAGCTATGAATTACCACCCATCAAATTGGCAAAAAATAGTTCAAAGCAATGAAACTCAAGGTTGCCAGGGTTGTAGATAAAGAGGCACCTTGACTCACAGAGCAGCATGGCAAGATTCGGGGAAAGTTCTCCAAGTAATCATGCCTTTTGACTCAGAAATTCCATTGTTGGGCATATCTGAGGGTATGGAGTAGTCAGACATCAGAGATGCCTTGGTCACCACTGCATCCTGGGCCATCGCCAGTCACCCTGACTGTTGTCCTGCCACCGGACTTCGATGACCCTGGAAGATGAGAGTGAGGCTGACCACTTTGGGCAGCTTGCCTCACTTAAATCCAATTTACACACAAGTCAGGACATCATCTTGTGATGTCATTGGTCTTCAGAAATAAAGGTGGACAACATCAGAAACGAACAAAAAACTATCCAAAGACTTTCTTAGCAGAATTATTTATAATAGCAAAACAACTGGAAACAATTTAAATGTCTAAGAATGGAATGGCTAAATAAATTGTGGCAGGTCAATATGTTAGAATACTATGATGCAATCTAGATGGGCGAGGGTGAAGAATATTGAAAAATCCAGAAAGTTCTGTTTAACATTTTTTTGGAAAGCAGAAGCAGAGAAGAAAAATGGTAGAGCATGAACAACCAAAGAATCGGGGCATATAAGAAATCATAGCTAGTATTTCTGTGGTGCTTTTAAGATTTGCAGAGCATTTTCTGTGTGTTGTCCCATTTAGAGGAGTGATCGAGAAGTCATCCTTAATGCATATATTTCATTCATTAAAATGAATTAATTTAAATGTTCGTGGTTATTAATTAAATTTAATTAGTTGTACTGATATGCAGCCTAAAGTTGATGATAAATCATTTTTTAAAACTGGGATTGATGTTTTGCATTCCAAGGACTCCCCAGTGAGTAAGCCTCAGGCTCACCCTAGAAGCAGGAAACCATAACATCAACATCTTACTGATTTTTTTTTTTTGGCAGAAGCAGCTACATCATGGGGTCAGTTATGTACTATAGTCCTTGTTGTCTGAATTATTAGATGAAACCCATGACAACCACCTAGGGCCTTTTGGATGCTCTGGTTGTTCCATGGACCGATCTGTGCTCATATTGATACACTCAATGTGCTTGTGTCCTGTAGAACAACAAGTCTCCTAACCCACCCGCCTACATCTTCATGATCGACGTTTCCTACAGTAATGTGAAGAACGGCCTGGTCAGGCTCATCTGTGAAGAGCTGAAGACAGTCCTGGGAAATCTTCCAAAGTAAGGGGCCTCAGTACATTGTACGCCATTAGCGATGTTGCCATAGATGGCAGTTGACTAGAAATTAAATTCCCAGAATAAGAACTCTGTCCACCAATGCAGATCACCACCCTCAATGATTTCAGTAGAATAAGGTGACTTGCCCACAGTGAAACAGCCGGGAAGCACCTGAGGTTCTATTCAAACCCAGGTTTTCCTACCTTCAGATTCAGAGCTCCTTCCATTATACTATATTGCCTCTCATCTATATAAAAAGTAAACTTTTTTCTAGTAAAGAAATAGTCAGCCTAGTATTTTAGAAAGCATGGAGAATCAACGAAGTAGAAAAATAGGCTGGATTTGGAGCCAAAGAACCTGGGTTCAAAAACAGGCTCTGTCATTTACTATCCACATGACATCGAACCAATCATCGAAATCCTCTAGGCCTGAGGCTGATCATTCATCTGGAAATAAAATAGCCAATCAGACTAGATGATCCTTAAAGTTCCTTCCCGTTCCTAATCTACAACCTTGTGATCTTAAACTCGCACCCACCCAACAGGCCCTCTCTCCATCTCTCCCCAAAGCTCTAACATTTCAGCACTAAGGATGGGCAAAGCTGGTGGTGGCTCCTTTCAATCACCCACTGCTTTCATTCATGAGGCAATTCATTATTGGCTGATTACAGTCTGTAGGGCATTGTGCTGGGTGCTGGGGAAGACCCAGAATCCAGCTAAGACACTGCTCTTACCCTCATGGTGCTCACTCTCAGATGGGAAAGTGATGTCCCTTGGAATTAGATGGTGAGCACCTTGGAGAGAAGCCAACCAAAGGCATTAGGAAAGGTTCTGAGGAGGTCACAGAGACCCCAGTGCTCTTTTCTGGTGGCAGCCCAAGCCACTGGCCATATTTCTGGTGTCCATAGTGTATGCCCATCCCTGCCCCCACCATCAGCCCTTACTGCTTCTGCCTCCTAGAGAGGGTTAGCCATGGGCATGTTGGAGACTCTAGTTAAGCTATGTTATGTAATAAAGATGGTCACGTTCATACCATGCTACTCACCAGTTTGTAAACTCTGGAGATTTGCAAGGGGGCAGCATGGCACTGTGGAAGAAAGCCATAAAGTCTAAATTCGAATTCCAACCTTGTGACTTGTGAGGTTCAGTTTCTTCATTGGTGAAATGAGGGAATCAGCTGAGTGAGCTTTTCCCAGACTAGACCATAGACTCAGAGAACCCTCCACTGGGATCTGGAAGGGACCTTGGGGGGCACTGAGCCTGGCTGGGGAAGGCCAGCCCCAAATCAGCTCCGCTCCCACACTGATAGCACAGCCTTCAGCTCTCCATCTAGAATCCAATAAACGGGGTGTGTTATTGGAACCAAGTGGGAGATGAAGCTATTGTCCATGAGGAAGCAGGTCCCATCCCCATGGACTCTGGGCCTAGAAGATGGAGCCCAGTGTGTGCCCCAGATGCAGCCCCTCCATCCCGCCCTTGGCCTAGATGCTTCTGCCACGCTGTCTCCTCCGTGAGGCTGTTCTGGTACGTGCCTCCTTCCGTCAGCTGAAGTCATGGGCCTGGGTCTGCACGTCACATATCTCCTGTGCATCTGTGCACATGGGACAGCAGCCCCTGGACCCTGTTTGTACCTGAGAACCTAAAGCTGCTTGCTGGGCAGTGGGCTGGTCAGAAGGCCTAGGGCTTGGCTTCCACCTCCCAGACTGATGAGCCGTGTGGAGCTTCACTTTACTCAGGTGTAGAATGGCAGTGGTCCCTCAGCCGCAGGCCTTGCCCAGTGGGGTGATACGAGTTAGAGCCGTGAGGGACTTCTGGATGGACTGGCCCAGGTTCTGGTAAGTGCTAGAAGCGCTTTTGGAACCATACCATGTTCCCTAAAGCTTTTCTTGTTTTTAGTCTGTTTGGCCCCAAAAGTGGGGCCTGTGTGTCCGGTGAAAAGCCTGAGAGGTGGCCACAGAGCCAGACCCCCACCCCCACCTCCCTTTGCCAGACCCCCTGGAGTTACAACAGAGGAGACGAGGAATTGTGAAGCATCTTCCTGAGACGTCTTTTAATAGTTCAGCTTGTGGAAGATGAACTCATTTTAGGACAGCATTTCTTTGTTTACCAAGGTTCCTCAAACATGTCCCCATGGAGAGACACCTGATGTTTTGTAATAATCTGAGACATTCAGATTGTCATTAATTCCAGCTCTTAAAAGCACCCAGACAACTCCAGGCTACTTCCTCTTTCATATCATTGAAAAGTAGCTGAGCCCAGTGGGAATTCATGTTCCACGTTCTTCCTTTTATCTACCCATAATCAGCTATGGCCAACAAATACCGCCCCTTGTCTGCTTCCCTCCATCCTGAAGAGATGGGGCATCCAGGAGCGGCTCTAGGCCTGTACTGTCCCCTCAGAGCCAGGAGAGAAGGGCCACCAGAGGTGCCCATGTGGCAGGCAGGGCATACTTGCTGTCTCTTCCACTGCAGACACACTTCGATGCAGCTGTAGGATGGAGTTCCACATTCTTCCGCCAGCCTGCACCACATGACACAATCTGGCTCCCCCTTACCCATCCCCTTTGCCAGCCCCCTTGGGGGCACAGATGTCTCCCCAGGGGACAAGCTGCTCCATTTCTTAGTGCGTCTCAGAGTTAAACTCTCCTCTGGGTTAATGTCTCTGATTCACCCCTTCACCCCCCATACCCCCAGTGAAGTGCCTCTAATGATAGAGCTACATATTAGGATTCTAATTTTCAATCAATGATAGAACATCTATAGGTATATAGATCAAAGGATCAAAGAACTGTAGTGTAGGGAAGGACCTTTGAGATCTATCTCACTGTACAGGTGAGCCAACTGAGGCAGAGAGGGGAAGTGTCCTAAGAAGGTCCAGGTGGCAAATTCGCTTCCTCAGACTTGAACTTCCAAATGCAACCAGACACACACAGTCTGTCAGTCTGCCAGTCTGTCTGCCTGTCTCTCTGTCTCTCTGTCTGTCTGCCTGTCAGTCTGTCTGCCGATCTGTCTGTCTGTCTCTCCCTCCTCTCTCCCCTATTAACATGAATTAGAATGTGTGTATGTCTGTGTCTTTATGTCTGTGTTCTGGACCAGGACTAGCCCAGGCCACTATTATAATTCATGCTTGAAATAAGGACTCATGAACCATAGAAAACTCAATGAAGAGAAATTAACCTAATGATTAAAGATGTGAGAAGAATGTGGTCACCAGCTGATCCAGGCAGAAACTATCCCCCTCTGCCTTCGTACTGGCTCTGGCGACAGCACCTGGTCAGAAAGGGAGATGGGTTTGCTTGGTGGGAGGACACGGGGGCTCTTCTGAAGGCCAGAGGAGCGATGACTCCCAATCAAAAGCCTGGACCTTTTTATGCTTCAGGTGGCCAGGAAACCACAGCGCTGCCTCCAGCCCTAAAGTCCCGGACCAGGCAGGCCCCACTGGCAGCCTTGTCTTCCCTTGTGAAATTCCCCATTCTTTACAGAGCAGATAGCACCCCCGTCACAACATGTCATCATAACCGTTTCAGAATACAATATTCAACAGGCAAAAATGAGTTTATAGCCAAGAATGATTAACTCTGCAAAGCCGAGTGAGATTCTGTGGGGCCAGGAGAGGAGAAAGGGCAGTGGACCTTTCACGGAAGAGAGGATTGTCAGGGCCAGTGGAACTTTTTTAAATGCATGGGAGAGAATAGAAGAAAGTGCAGACAAGCAGGAGAGTTCAGAAAGAATGTACAAATTCACTATATGTCTATTCACACACACACACACTCATCTTCCCCTCCTACACACACACACACACACACACACACACACACACACACACACACACACACACGCTACACAATCCTCTGTTTCGAATTGAGAGCCCTTCTGTGTTCTTGCCTCTCCAGTCTTCTTAGACCTTACTCTCCACCACACGCTCTGATCCAGTGACCCTGACCCCCTGGCTGGTCCACAAACGAGACGCTCCATCTCCCTGCTCTGGGCATTCTCACTGGCTCTTCCCATTCCTGGCACACTCTGCCCTCCCCATTTGGACTCCTAACCTCTCTGGCTTCCTTGAAGTCCCAATTAAAATCCCACCAAGCCCACTTCTTCCTATTGCCCTCCTTCTGTTAAATATGTTCTGTTTATCCTGTATATCGCGTGCTTGGTATAAATTTGTGTGCATGTTGTCTCCCCATTAGACTGTAAGCTCTTTGAGGGCAGGGACTCTGTGTTGCCTGGTTTTGTATCCCCAGGTCTTAGCACAGTGCTTAGCACATTAATAAACATTGATTGATTGATTGATGCACACAAATGTGTGTGTATATAATACATATACATAAAATATGTTAATCCGAGAGGTATGACATAGAGACTGACATTATCTCGGATAATTCTCTTTGTGTTCTGCTGTACAGGAAAATGTTCTTTTGGTGCTTAAAACCAAAATACAATTTTTAGTTAAAAAAAGAAAGAAATTGAGGGGATCACCATCAAATATTTCAAAAGAATCTTTCCTGTTGTGGCCCTGATGTCATGGTTCATTGCCTTCCCTTTCCTACAAGGAAGCAGGCAGCCTCACCTCTAACTTCAGTAGACAAAATCCCTCCAGGACAAGTGGCTTAGAGAGGGGGAGAACACAGGACTCTGTGCAGAGTCTTTACCACTGAAAAGAGAACAGGACCCCTTCCAAAAGCAGGTAGCATTTTCTTGGGCTTTAAGGGATGGGTAGGGGTGCGGCTAGGTGGCACAGTAAATAGAGCACCGACCGTGGAGCCAGGAGGACCTGGCTTAACAGTTACTAGCTGTGTGACCTTGGGCAAGTCACTTAACCCCAATTGCCCTGCCTTCTCCCCTCCAAAAAGTAAAAAAAAAAAAAAAGGATGGGTAGGAAATGAATCAATGAATCAGGGCCAGGTGGCTGGAGGAAGCTGCCTTTTATAGAGTCAAATACTTGGTGAGGTCTAAGGAAAAGGCCATTGGGGGAGGGGCGCGGCGAGGAGGCAGCTCTGTTTTGTAGGCCCCTCCTGTACATAGTCCCAGACGATTTCTTGTCATTCCATGACTGAACTTGCAGAATAATCCCCGATTCTTTCTTTGCTTTGTTTCCAGGGAAGAGCAAGAAGAGACCTCTGCCATCCGAGTGGGATTCATCACCTACAACAAAGTTCTTCACTTCTTTAACGTCAAGAGCAACTTGGCCCAGCCCCAGATGATGGTGGTGACGGATGTGGCCGAGGTCTTTGTTCCCCTCTTGGATGGCTTCCTGGTCAACTATCAAGAATCCAAGGCCGTCATTCACAAGTAAAGAATGGTCCATGGTTTTCAAAGGAGATCTGACTTTTAGGCGCTGCTAGGTCTCTGGTTGAGTCAGTGCCACTTAGCCAAAGGGCCCAAGATTTAGCATCAGCAGACCTGGCTCAGCTGTTGAGTAGCCACAGGCCTTTGGGCTAGTTGCTTTAGCTCCCTGGGCCTCAGTTTTCCCATCTGAAAAAGGAAGGGGTAGAACTACATGATTTCCCAGCTAGAAGAGACCTCTGAGGTCTTTAGTCCTACCAAAGGCATGCTGGTAAATGTTTAACAACTGTTAAGGTGTAAGGGAAATGTTTAACAACTGGCTTTCTGAAACAAAATTATGTGTGCTCGACTCCCTTTCCAATTTAATCTGAATTATTAACATTTTCCTGTCACTTTCTTAAGTATAGACATCCAACCAAACAAGAAATCAGCTTATTCATCATCCTAGGGGATGGACCAGCTGGTTCTGGCACACCTTTGACCCCAGTCCCTATTGGAGTAAGAATCTCTTCCACAAGCTTAAGTCATAGGATTATGGATTTAAAACTGGAAGACAACTTAGAAGCCATCGATTCTAACTTCCCACCAGCCTCCCATGTTGCAAATGAGGAAACCCGAGACACAGAGAGGTTAAGTGACTTTCCCAGGGTCACACAGCTAGTGAGTGTCAGGGAAGGAGGGAAGTGAAGCTCTCCTGCCTCCAGGTCCAATGCCCTTTCTGCCATGCCATGGTGCCTCTCGGTAAGAGTCAGAGTTCAATCACATCTCAGCTATGAATTGCGGTGACTTTGCCTGTGGCTCAGTCTCCTCATCCACAGAATGAGAGGGCTGAATGAGATGGAGTTAGGCCTTTGTACCTTTGTCAGGTCTCAGCGTTGTGGCTGATCTGTAACGGAGTGAATAAGGAGGCCTGAGATGCATCTGTGGGCCTCTTCCACCAAAGTCCTTGATCTCGCTGTGTAAGATCATGGCCGAGGAATGCAGACACTCCCTGAGGGAACAGGGCCCATCAAACGCGCCATAGCTGAAGCCTCCCTGTACTGAGGGTCACAATGAGGCTGTTGGGGGGGGAGGGGGGGCTTTCTTTTGCTAATAACTCTTACCTCTTTTCTCACAGCTTGTTGGACCAGATTCCAGAGATTTTTGCTGATTCCAATGAGAATGAGACAGTCTTTGCTCCTGTTGTCCAAGCTGGCATGGAAGCCCTAAAGGTCAGAATGTTCCTCAGTCTGTGATCAAAATCTTTGCTGTAAACACATCCTGAAGGCCGCTTGCAGTGGTCTGTGTGGGACTCTAGACCCTCAGTCATGGGGAGAAGTCACAACTCCCAAATACTTCTAGCCTTTACGTTCCAGCCTAGGCACCAGCATGGACAGATTTCTTTCCTGGTTTTTATATGAACCTTCTTTTTTCCAGGTTAAAAATTGTTTCAGCATCAGTGCTCTTCTAGATAGGTGGGGACAAATGTCTTGATTATTTTGCCTTTGGATGCTCAGACCTGTCTTGAGGCTATAAAAAGGCCCTTGGACAATAAAAGGGGACATTCTCTGCCTGGAAAGAAAGGCAGCTCAGTGTGATGGAGAAACTCTTTGATTTGGAGTCACGAGAGTTGAGTTCAAATTCCAACCATTTCAGTAAACGAGTGTCTAAGTCCTTACTGTGTTCCAGGCACTGAGGGTATGACAGTGAAGGAGGCTATCTGCTTGTTGTTAACTGTATGCCCTAGTGAAGTCACTGAGCTGTTTCTGTCTCTGTAAAGTGAGGTCATAGAAGGAGATGGCCTCTGAAGACCCTTGTCTCCCCTAGTAATGGGAGACCCTCTGATCTGGGGGTTCTCATCCCTTTCTCTCTTCTGGGCCCCTTTGGCAGTCTGGTAAAGCCCGTGAGCCCCTTTTTTAGAAGAATTTAGCATTCATCATTGATGGAAGTGCCAAATTTCAGTCAGAGATCGATGAAAATAAGAATGTCATATTTCCTGTCCATGTTCATCCCACCCCTGAAATCTGCCCCTCACTGAGGGGTCCAGATAAATAACTCTTACTCTACTCCAAACTCCTCATTCTTTAGATGAGAAAATAAAGCCCCAGGGTGGGGGGTGGGGGCAGTGATTGTAGAGCCGGCCAGTCTCTGGGGCCAGCCCGCTGCTCGGCCTCTCTCTGTGCCTAGCTAGATCGGGTCCTGCAAGGCAGGCTGCAGAGGCCCTTTCTGGGATGGCTCTCAAAGGGTTTCCTTCCCAGGATGGTCTGCCAGAGCTTGTGATTTTCTCCCAAACTTTTCAGAACCTAGGGTCACTTCCATACCACAAGGAGGCATTGGAGGAGGATTTCTGAGAGAGTATACTCCCCCAAATCAACTCAAACTGCCTCAAAGACACAAGCTGACACAAGAATTTGAAAGGAACCTGGCTAAGTATGGGGAAAGCTGCCTGTTTGTTTCCCATGTTAAAAAAATGAGCAGAGGCATGCCCTTCAAAATGGCGGGTCTGGGGCTGGTGAAGGGGCTGTTAGTAAGGCCAGGGCTGAAGGCCAATGAGCCCAAATGTGGAGCCAATGGCAGTTATCTGGAAACTTTCCTCCCCTGTGGGAATGATATGTTTCCTTGAAAACCTCTCTATAATCACCAAAAGTAATAAACTTCCCAGGCCCAGCAGATGTGGCAGAAACAAATAGGATCCACACGCAAATGGACTTGTCAGAAAGATATAGGGGGACTCTCTGGAAACCCCTCACGCAGGCTTTCTCTGAAAGTCTCTGGAATTCACCGCCTCAGCTCTTTGACGGTTTCTGGCTCTAAATGCTTCCATGCTCAAAGAATCGGTACTTTTAACAGGCATCTCATGTCTTCACCTCTTATCCAAACCTTCTTTCAAAATCAAACCCTGCTGTGAGTAAGGAGAGAGCGTCACCACTTAATCTGTGCAAAAACAGATCTTCCAAGTTATCCGTAAATGATTTCCTCCATGACAATAGGAGAAGATCAAACTCCAGGCAGGAAATAAGTTCAGCAATAGATTACCTCTGTGTTTATGCCTAAAATGTGCCATATTCTTGGCAGGCTAAAAGGACTTTTCTTTAAATTATTTTGCAATCCCTACTTAACTTTCAGTTTGGGGGGAAGGGGAATGGTGAGAAACAGCAAGTCCACCAATGCGTAATGAAGTCCTAATGAAGGCCTGGTGAATGGGTAGCCTAGCTCAAATTCATTTGCATGGCAGCCCAGAGAGGAAGTCGGGAATTTCTAACCCTAAATCAGCTGCTTATCTGGGAATCTGTGCCTCAAGATACAGGGCATAGGAGAAAAGACTCAGTCTTAACCTGGGGGCATTCTGCCTGGATTTTATTAACTGGATGTGGCATCATTTTGCCTAAAGGATTCTATTCTACCTTCTCATGGAGAGTTTTATAGCCATCCTTGCCAGGCAGGTAGACCCCCAAAGAAGGAAAGCCCAGAAGCTAGAGTTAGGGAGCAACGACCAGCCAAGATGATGGGAGTGAAACACTCAGTGAAGAACCAAGCTGCCTAGGATCGGAAACACAGAGATGCAGCCCTCATTTGGGAAGCTGCAGGGATGTGATGCCCACTGCAGGCCCAGCAAGGAGCGGTGTAAGGATCCCACCAACCCAGCTGCCCTGACTCTGAGGCTAACTGCTCTGGGCACCTTGGACAGCGCATAACCTGCCTGGGTCTCCCTGTCCTCATCTGTAAAATTAAGGTGTTAAACCAGATGGTTTCTGAGGTCCCTTTCAGCTTTTGATCTGTAATCCTAAAATGCTATCAACTTGATGCTTCCTGGCTCCTTGCTCAGAAAAAAATTTCATCTGTGGGTTTCATCTCTAGTTCCTGACAAGGAGAATAAATCTCAGAGCACAGATGAATCCACTTATCTCAGTTAAACTGTTCTGACATTGACCTTAAAATCATGGCCATCTGGCACCAGCTGCTCCTCTCCAACCCCATGCTCCAAGATACCTCTACACTCTCCCAGACTGTCTCTTCCTTTCAGTCTCTACTGAAGAGATGACACTTCTCCTCACTTAGGCACACTCTCTAATTGATGCCCCCTCCCATCTCCCAGCTCTCCTGAGCTCTCCCACCCTCATCTTTAATCTCTTTCTGTTGGTTTCTACAAACACAGCCAAGCATCCCTCTCCTTCACCCTCATTTGGTCCTGCCATCTCAAGCCATCTCCTAGAAAAAGCTGTCTGCACATTGCCTCTGCTTCTCTTTCTGTCTACTTGGATCCTGGCTTCTACCTTCATTACTCAACTGAAACCTCTCTCCAAAGATGCCAACGACATCTTAATTACAAAACTCAGTGACCTTTTCTCAGGCCTTAACATGATTGTTCTCTGCAGCATTTGACACTGTTGATGCCCATCCTCTCCTAGACACCTGCTCCTGGACCCTAGGTTTTCATGACACTGTGCTGTGTGCGTGCGTGTGTGCGTGTGTGTGTGTGTGTGTCTGTCTGTCTGTCTATCTGTCTCTATCTTTTTCATCAGTTCTAATAAATTTAAATGTCTTCTCTATCCAGACAAATATATCCAACCTTGGTCTCTCTCTCTCCTAAACTTTCTCTCTGTCTCTCTGTTTCTGTCTGTCTGTCTGTCTCAGTGTCTCTCTCTGTCTCTCCCTCTCTTATCATTTCTAATGAGTTTAAATATCTCTTTCCAGATAAATATATCCAAACCTGGTCTCTCTCCTAAACTTTCTCTCTCTGTGTCACTGTCTCTGTCTCTCTCTCATCAGTTCTAATGAATTTAAATATCATCTCTATCCAAATAAATATATCCAACCCTGGTCTCTTTCCTAAACTTTCTCTCTCTGTGTCTCTGTCTCTCTATCTCTCTCTGTGTCACTGTCTCTGTCTCTCATCAGTTCTAATGAATTTAAATATCATCTCTATCCAGATAAATATATCCAACCCTGGTCTCTCTCCTAAACTTTCTCTATGTCCCCAGTTGCCTATTGAACATCTCCAATAATAGTCTTCTCAAACTAAGCACATTTGAAACAAAACTCATTGTCTTTCCACAAACTGCCACCTCTCCATAGCTCTCCTGTTTCTGAGGAGGGCCCCATCTTCCTTCTGGTTTCCCAGGGTCACAACCTTGAACTGATCCTGGGCCCTTTCTTCTCTTCCAAATCAATATTCCTACAACATGTTATCAAGCAGCTCCAGTTGGCCCTTCTTGCCTCTGGGAGAAAATGTGAACTGATGTTTGCTCTTCGAGCCCTTTGCAGCCTGTCTCCAGCATGTTTTTCCAGGAATGTTGCATCCAGTGTTCCATTCCAAGATGCTTCCTCGTGTTCTCCTTATACAACACTCCACCTCTTATCTCAGTGGCTGGAGTGCACGTCCCTCCTCGTCTTTGCTTAACGGGATCCCCATTGTTGTTCAGTTATTTTTCAGTCACGTCTGACTCTCTGTGACCGCACTGGGGTTTTCTTGGCAGAGACACTGCAGTGGTTTGCCATTTCCTTCTCCAGCTCATGTTACAGATGAGGAAACTGAGGCAGACAGGGTGAAGTGAAGTCACTTAAGTGACTTTAAGTCAAGTGAAATGAAGTTAAATGCCCAGGGTAACTCAGCCAGGAAGTGTCTGATGCTGGATTTGAACTCAAAAGATGAGTCTTCCTGGCCCCAGGCCCAGTGTTCTGCCCAATGGGAGCCCTAGCTACCTTCAGAGCTCGCTCAGGGGTCTCCTGCAGGAAGATCCTGACTCTAATCCTGATTCCCCCAGTCACTAGGATGCTCCCCTCCCTGAAATGACTGTCAGTCCTTTGAATATATGCATTACTGTCCTATGTGCATCACCGCTCCCCCAGAGAAGCACATTCTTTGAGGGTAAAGATCGTTTCATTTCTGTCTCTGTATTCCCAATGCGACACAATCGACAGTGATTATTTCTGTGTAACCAAATGTGAAAGTAAGTCAGCTGCAGCCAATTCCCAGTGTCTGCCTACCTACAAAAGTGATGTGAGGGATGTCAGCCAGGAAATGTCTGCTCAGAAAAGGGGATGAGATGGTCAGGTGGCTGGGGGCAAGGGCTAGCCAGTGAGCAGCCCAAGTGCTGCCCTGGTACCCATGGAATGTGCAAAGTCCTAGAGGAAAGGCTCCATCATGTCAGGTGATTTCTCTATGGAAGACTAAGAGAGAGGAAGATGTGGACAAGTATCATAGAAGAGAAGGTATGAAGGCCTTATGATCTGCACCTCTGGAGGGAGTGCCCACACCCAAGAAATCCTAAAGCCATGGAGTGCCCAAGTATTGACAGCTGGCCCTCCGCTAAAGCACAGGGTTTGGGGGCAGATGACCTGAGGTCAAACTAGATCTAGCCCTGCTTTGTGGCCTCCCAGTCCCTACAATGAAGGGACTGGACCACGTGAAGTCCAGGCTCCCTCCTAAAATGCCATGATCCTATGCAGACATTACTCTGGTGCCTCCTTTGGTGTAAGAGGTAGCTTGTTGTGCCAGCAAAATAATCCCTGCCCACGAGAGAGGCTTTGGGCATGGACCCAGCAAAGCATCTCTGTGTCTAGTGTTCAAGGACCAGCCTGGCAAAATGCAGAAAAGCTCTTTCTGAGAAAGCTAGCCCCATGGTAAGGGTTGGGTTTCTTTTTCAGCCACAACAAATCCCTAATAATAAATACTGCCCATCAAATCATCATAGACCTAGAGCTGAAAGGAGCCTCAAGGGTCCTCTAGTCCAGCAACCTCCACCCCCATTTCACAGATGAAGAGACTGAGGTCCCGCATGAGGTCTCACAGGGAAGTTGAGAGAGACCTTCTTTAAGCTGTGAAGAGGCCACGTGTGGTATTGGCCCCCACACAGCTGAATGTACAGATTTCTGAAGCTTCCCAGGGAGGAGATGATGCCTGTCTCAGGTCCCTTTGCCTTCTGGATCTATGATCCTCTAGAAATAGGACATTTCCAGGGGCTTCCTCTTTTGGAAATGTTTTGGGCCACAAACAGCTTCCCTTTCTAGGAGATTCTGAGCTCCGTGTGGGGAGAGAACATGTCATTATTAACCTCTACTGTCTAGTACCTAGAGCCGTACCTACATACTTGTGGTCAAGTTTTTTCAGTCCCTCTGGACTCTTGGCAAAGACACTGGAGTGGTCTGCCATTGCTTTCTCCAGATCATTTTACAGACAAAGAACTGAGTCAAACAGGGGTAAGTGACTTGCCCAGGGTCACACAGCTAGTAAGTATCTGAGGTCAGAGTTGAACTTGGGTCTTCCTGACTCCAGGGCCAACGCTCTGTCCACTGTGCCACCTAGCCATGCATTACAGGCATTTCATACATGTCTGTTGAATTGAACTGCGGAATTCACAGTAGTTAAGCCCCTGTGAGCTCCCCAGATTTACAGAGCTGCGGGACATGAAAGCTGATCCTGAAGGTTTCTAAGCGATTAAGCAATCACAGCATAACGAGGCATACTCTTTGTCCTCCTACCAGGCCGCAGACTGTCCAGGGAAGCTATACATCTTCCACTCGTCACTGCCGACTGCTGAGGCCCCAGGCAAGCTGAAAAACCGAGATGACAGAAAACTGATCAACACAGACAAAGAAAAGGTATTTCCCTGCCGCAGCTTCTGCAGCTCCCACATTCCTCCTTTCTGAAAGAGGCAGGATCATTCTTAGTCCTCCTAAACCAAAGGTGGCAAGGGTCATTCAGCTTCCTGACCTCAGATTCTCAAAGGCATCTTGGTTCCCCAAGTGGTGACTAACTGTAGCATTGCATCTTGACTCTGATGTAAACTGAGTTAATTCTGTTTGACTCTGAATCGGAGCCTTTGACCGAATAATCCTCCTGATCTAGGTGCCACAAAGTGGTATTTAGGAAAGTCACAGGTCAGGGGGTTCCAGTGCCTTTCCTCCAAGGCTGGGATGAATTCATGCTTCTCACTACATCCCACTCGGGTGATGTAGGACCCCCCCCGCAGTCTGGCCTTATGTCCCCCAGGAACTCCCTGCCCTTGACTGGGCCCGAATCATGTATCTATGCAGAGAGTTCCCAGACTTATTTTAGAGTTTCTAGACTTATTTCTAGAACTACTTGTTTTGTTGGGGCATTGATACCTTTTAAAGGGTAGTTGTGTCCTTTAGGGAATGGTTCTCAGGTCAAGGAAGTTGTGAAAATAAGAGCATTTATATGCAGACAACAGAGGTCTAAGTATTACCAAACTTTCTGTATGGATCACATTGCAGAGAGGAGAGAAAATGCATCATGGGGATGGTGTAGACCTGTATTAATGGGGATGGTGTAGACCTGAACTAATGGGGATGGTGTGGACCTGTACTCATGGGGATGGTGTAGACCTGAACTCATGAGGATGGTGTAGACCTGTATTAATGGGGATGGTGTAGACCTGAACTCATGAGGATGGTGTAGACCTGTATTAATGGAGATGGTATAGACCTGAACTAATGAGGATGGTGTGGACCTGTACTCATGGGGATGGTGTAGACCTGTATTAATGGGGATGGTGTAGACCTGAACTAATGAGGATGATGTGGACCTGTACTCATGGGGATGGTGTAGACCTGTATTAATGGGGATGGTGTAGACCTGAACTAATGAGGATGGTGTAGACCTGTACTCATGGAGATGGTATAGACCTGTATTAATGGGGATGGTATGGAGCTGAACTAAGAGAAAAAGTATGGATCTTTGCTAAAGAGGATGATATAGACCTGTAATAATGGGGAAGGGGACAGGAAGGAGAAAAATGGTTGAGCCTCACAGCTCCATTTCCCTGGGAGGCCAGAGCTGGAAGGAGAGGCAGAGCCGGAGGATCCCTGACACTCTTCGATGGCGACCCAAATCCTCAGCCTCGGGGCATGCCTCTTTACAAGCTGGTCAGGCCATATCAGGGAGAGCTAGAAAGGTACTTTGAGAGGAAGAAAGGGAGGCCCAGGGAGCTGATCCTGGGCAGAGAAGCATCCTTCTGTGCCTGGTCCCTTGGGTCTCACCCGCTCAGGTCTCCTCTCTCTCTCTCTTTTGCCCTCCTGGGAGCCCCATTCTCTTCCTCTGTCAGCTGAAGGCATTGGTCTGGACTGGCCTTGGAGGCCCTCGAGGTTCTCCAACTAGGAGCCCATGAGCCTGTTTAGTTTTCAGCTACTTTCAAATTCAAGTCACCAATCATTTATTAAGCACTTTCCACGTGCCCAGTCCTGCACTAAGAGCTGGGGGTACAAAGAAAGACAAAAGAGAGCCCCTGCTCTGGAGGGGCGCAGTCTGATGGGGGAGGCACCTTCTAACCACTATGTACAAACAGGTTACAGACAGGCTAAGGTGCAGCTGCTGAGCAGGCGGAAGGCAGCAGGATCAAGGGGGATTGGGCAAGGCTTCCTGTAGAGGGCGGGCTGGGAGCTGGGACTTGCAGGAAGCCAGGAGGGGAGGACCCCCAAGGAGAAGACCCTGAGTCAGGGGAAGGGGAGCGTCTTAGGCAAGGATCAGAAATTAATGAGAAATAATTAATCATATTGTAAGTTATTATACATAGTATATGATGTGTTAATATGTGATACTAGATATATAATTAATGCTAATTAATTAGTGATGAGTTAATTAAATGAGCTACTTTTTTGCATGTGTTAGTTTTCTTTTTCGTCTCTGCCTTCAGACGCTTTTCCAGCCACAGACAAACATTTATGAAAGCCTGGCTAAGGACTG
>CM053583.1:202429182-202495073 GCA_028627135.1 Pseudochirops cupreus
GTGACCAATGGCTGCTGCGTGAACCTCTTCCTCTTCCCCAGTCAGTACGTGGACGTGGCCTCCGTGGGCCTGGTGACCCTGCAGACTGGAGGCTCGCTCTATAAATACAACAATTTCCAGGTATCCTAGCCAGATATTTCTTAGAGATGCCCTCTGCTCCTTCCCCCCCTTTATGGTTTCTGGCCCCTCACAGGTGTGCAGGCTCTGCCCCCTCGTGGACAGAACCCAGACCACAGGTGGAAAACATCAGAAAGGCACAGATGGGTCGTCCACTCCAAACCCCTCTTTTGACACAGGGGAAAATGTGGCCTAGAGAGGTTGAGGGGGTGGTCTGGGGTCACACAGGTGATGAGCAGTTGTAGCACCAGTGCAATATTTACAGCGCCCACAATCATGATAAAGACTGTGACTATAAGTATCGCATGATGTTCAGTCACAAAATATAACAGGTTCTCCAGATTGAGGACAGAACTGAAGCATTTTTTTAGACACCAGAAAACCGAATCCCAAAACCAGTAAGCCGATCCCATCATAGTACCAAAAGTAATCAGGAGCCATAATAACGCTGAGAGCCACAGCATCCTTCAGCCTTCCCACTAACCAATACAAGATCAATATCTACTCACAAGCCTATCTGACTGAGCGTCCTCTCTCCCCCACCATCTCTGACCAGCTTCTTGTGGGCTCTGCTTCCCTTCAGCAAATTTCCTCTATCACAGGCTCCATATGATTACATTCAGCCTATAAGGCGGCAGAGTTTACTTTCAAAGCAGGGGAGGTCTTCAAACTACCCCCTACATCTATTAAGGGGCCAGGAAGATCTTCAAATTCCCATTCTCATTACAGCAGCACAGCTGGCTTTCTAACCTTGGTCCTCTGACCCCGGGTCCAGTGCCCAGGCCCCAGGATTTGGGGCACATTTTGGGTTCCCTTAGGCACAGACTAACTTAGCCACAGAGTGAGCCATGTTCACTTACAGGATGGAAAGTGAATTTAATATGCTATCCAATTATGTAGATTTTGCCTGCTTTAGTTGAAGAAAATCAGGATCATAGAAGGTTAGTGAATGGAGAGTCAGTCTCAGAGGCAGAAAGGCCTGGGTTCGAATCAGCCTCTGATTCATGCTGGCTTCACACCCTAGACAATCACTTCACACTCAGTGCCCCAGACATGTCTTTAAGACTCATTTGCAGAGAAGGTGTTGACCTATGTCCTCAACCAGACCTCCTTCAACTAATGATGTCGCAGGTCTGGAGTCATAGACTTGACTGGAAGGATTTCTGGAGTTTGCCAAGACTTCCTGACTTTGCAAGTAGGGAGAAAGAGAGTAAGCAGTTTCAGAGACCATGAATTTGAATTCCACGTCATCCCTCCCTGTGCCCCCAGGAAACCCCTCTATCTCTGCAGCTCTCAGATTCCTCATCTATAAAATCAAGGCACTGGCCTGAAAGATCTGAGGTCCTTCATATCTCTCAATCTAGAATTCTGTTGCACCCAAGTCCTCACAGGTGGTAGGGAAGGGGCAGAGGCAACTTGACCTTGGGTCCTCTGACCCCAAATCTACTGGCTAAGATATAAACATTGGCTTCAGTAAGATAACTATTAGTTACCCAGTTTTTATTTCATTAGAGATACTTTGGGTAATAGAAGACCCAATGTCCTGATGGACCTGTGATTCCATTGATATAGAATTTGCTCCAAAGCAGGAGGTCACATTTATGCTTGGACACTCACGTCCAGCATCTCCATAGCCCTTTAAGACAGAAGGACACTTGAACAAGGCCTCCCATCAATGGGCTGTAGTTTGCCACAGCACATCCCAAGGTACTGGAGACCTTCCTTCATGTCTCCAGATACTATGAGAGGCAACAGAAGCCTACACGAGACAAAGACGATGACCAAGTGGGCAGTAGAATAAAAAGTGAATTAAAGGTGCCAAACACATGCAACAATTGTCAGCAAAGTGAATATCCAAGAACCCTAAGCTTTGGAAAGAACAGGCCAGGCCGTGCCAGAGTCAGCTACACCAAGGCTCAAGAGCTGTTGTTCACTGTTTCACCTTGGAAAGTGGCAAATGCTACAAACCAGGGCTTGATTTATTGTGTGGTTGGTTGTCTATGTTAGTGACGCTGATCAAACTGAAGAGTGCATACCCAATTTAGCAGCACACCCCTGGGGAAAGGCTTGGATTTTTTCACCCGTCAAATGAAGTTGTTGGGCTGGTTGGGTTCCCAGGGCCTTTCTAGTTCTAATGTTCTGTAAAAGATAGAAAACATCCCCCAAAAGAGGGCCCAATGCACATCTTCCCCCAGCACCCTCAGGCTGTGCACTATTGATGATGCACAGTCAGAGTTCTCTCCCTGAGCACGGCTCCCCTGCTCACCCAACCAGGCTCATCTACCCTTTTCCCCCACAAAGCTGTGTTATCCTGACCCAGTCAGCCTAGAAATTTTTCCCACTTTCCTCAAGGGAGTTCTCTGCTTTCCTTTCCTTGTGTGAAATGCTGAACATCAGAGCCTGAGTCCTTGTGATTACTCCCCGGCCAGGCCCAGACTGCTTCAGAAACATGGAGCAAATGCTGCTTATTTGTGATCTCAGAAGCTTTCCCAGGCATGAGGATCTGGAATAGGGATGCACAGGCTTAAAATCTGAATGAAGCGTGCTGCTGGGTGGGGCAGCAGCAAGAGTGCTAGGTCTGGAGTCAGGAAGGCCCAGGCTAGCTGTGTGACTTTGGGCAGGTCACCTAACCTCTTTGGGGTCTGGTTTCTTTATCAATAGAACTGATTGGTAGTAGCCATGTGACCTTGGGCAAGTCACTTAACCCCAATTGCCCTGCCTTACTCCCTCCAAAAAGTGTAATAAAAAAGAACTGATTGGCTTCTGAGGCCCCATTCATCTCTGACTCTGTGATGTTGCTCAATACCCACTGCATCCAAGGTGCCGTGCTAGATACTAGAGAGAAACGGATAAAACAAGAAACAGGGAGCTTGGTTCTCAGCACTGAGCCTGTGAAATCAGGTGACTGGACCAGACAACCTTAAGGCTCTTTCTGGTGCTGACAATCTGAGGTCTGTGGAAGCTAATCACTCTGTCTTAGCTTCCCCACCTGTAAAAGGGAATGATGGTGCCCATTCTGCCGCCTGCCTCCCTGGAGGTCTGTACACATACACATGGGTGTGTTTCTGCTGGGGTCTCTCCTCTCATGCTTCTTCCATTCTTGGGTGGGCACTGACAGGCAGAATGTGTTTTTCAGAAGCACTTGGACAGCCAGACGTTCTTGAACGACCTCAGGAATGATGTCCAGAAAATGACAGGATTTGATGCCATCATGAGGGTACGCACCAGCACAGGTAAATGTTGGAATCCCGAGTTGAGGGGCCTCTCGGCCTATGCGTCGGCCTGATCTGGGAGCCTCCCTAAGGGCCCATGAGGGGGAGGGGACCCAGATCACCTGAGTAGGTGGGGCCCACAGGGTAGCAGTGGAGCGGTCTGAGATGCCCTGCCATCTGTATTTGGCAGAGTGGATCGATTCCGTGCCATCTAGGCTGACTTAGTCCTCTGCAGTGATGAGAGTCTCTCTCCCACCAAAATGAAGGAAGGAGTTGTCAGAAAAGACACATTTTGTCTTCTCTCCTCCCTGAAGTTAACGTAAAGACATTTGCCTCATGGCATTCAAAGTTCGAAAGGATCCCACCAGCTTGGGATAATTGGAAAGCCTGGGTTCAAATCCCTGCTCCAACCTGGGCAAGGCAATTAGCCTCTGTCTCCCTCACTTTGCTCATCCCAGAGGATGAGGACGCCAGACCATGTTTGTAAAGTGCTTTGCCAGCCTTGAAGTGTGATAGAAATCTGTCACTAGATAATAATTAAAACAATAATAACTAAGCTATGGCAGGGAGGAGAGAGAAGTAGATGCTGGCCCAACAGACAAATACTGAGCTCTAAAAGAAGTCTTCAAAGAGGCGTTCTTGGGCGACTCAACCTCTGTATGTCTGTTGTGGCCTCAGCTTCCCTACTATAGGATGAGGTAGTCGGGACTCCTTCCAACACTAAATCTGTGTCCCTACGATCCTAGGCCAACCCTCTCATTAAACAGATGAGGAAATTAGCCTCCCCAGGATGGGAATGATTTACAAAGACTGGAGAACCAACACGTAGGAAGGCAGGAGTCTAACAAAACAAACCCATCTCTCTGCTACACATGGAACCCGCTTTTAAAGGGGAAATGAGCCCCTCAGTCGTGAACTGTACTGTGGTCTTTATTTTCTGAGCCTGGAAGTAAAGAGTCAAGATGTGCTGGCAGTGTGGCCGCTGGAGGAAGGGAGGTATAGACGGCTGGCTGGTGGGACCATGGTGATCGGGCCGATGCAACTATTGACCTTCACCGTCTCAGAATGTCCTCTGTGTGGGTGATCGTGTCTTAGAAGAACAGGAGCGTCCCCCCTGCGGGATATAAAAGGATGATCAAGCTAGTGCCAGATACTCCCATATTTCACTGAATCAGTGAATGTGGAAGAGGAATCCACATCCTCCTGTGTGTACCTATTCCTCCCATTAGTGCAGATTGCTATCCGTCCATGCTTTCTCCAACTATGCATCTCTTGTCTGTGTTCTTTGGGTCAGTCACTCAACAAGCATTTAGGTACTCTGCCAAGGAATCAAAGGTGAATAGGAAGTAGTCCCTGCCCTTGGGGGGCTTAGATTCTGTAGAGAGAAACATGCATCAATAGGTCCCTCAGCCCCCCATAGAGATGCCATCCAAGGTGCTGGAGGCTCAGAAAACACAAAAACATGGGAAAAGAGGCTGCTGAAGTCCTTCAGCTCAGTCAGGAATTCCTGTTTTCTGCCTCCAGGTTTCAGAGCCACCGACTTCTTTGGTGCCATTTACATGAACAACACCACAGATGTAGAGATGGCGGCTGTGGACTGTGACAAAGCCGTAACGGTGGAGTTCAAGCATGACGACAAGCTGAATGAAGACAGCGGTGCCCTCATCCAGGTGAGAGGCTGGCGTGGTGCCCCATCCCCCTGCCCCTCCCTTGGCATACAAGGAGAAGTCCTGCCAGGGCTTAGATCCCCCTGCTAACCTACTGTCTTTAAAAAGAAAAAAAAAATCATGTTGGTAGCTCTTGGTTTGGGCTGATCTATATTTCCCACTCCCTACCTCCCCCCCCTCCTGGGAGTGTGTGCATGTCACTGGCTTTTCAGGCTAACCTCTGGCTTTTCTATACTTACAAGGTATTTTCTTCCCAATGGTGTCTGAGGCTGGATTTGAACTTGGGAAGATGGGTCTTCCTGACTCCAGGCCTGGCACTCTACCCACTGTGTCAGCTAGCTGGCCTGATGCTGGGGTTACAAAGACTAAAAACAGTCCCAGCCCTCCAGGGATTTACATTCTACAAGGGTTTATGATTAGGTACCAGATGTGCTGGTAAATGCTTTAACAACCCACACTTGGGAGGGGAGATGCGTGTGCAATTGTGTTACTGACACTGTCTCTATCATTTTTTTAAGTTTGGTCACTGACAAAATGATAACTCAAGCCCTGATCTATAGTATTTACCAATTTCAGAGCTGCAAATGTTCACACTGAAAATTTAACAACCGGCTTTTGTGAGCCTCATCACATTCCCACATAACATATAAACAGATGTGGTGGGAGGCAGTTCTAAGGGGATTCAGGGAGGCTTCTTGTAGGAGGTGGCTCCAGATCCTAGCCTTAGAGGAAGATAGAAATTCCAAGAGATGGAGTGAGGAAAGCAGCATCCTGGTGATGTAAACCAGGAAAATTTAACAGACAGGAAAGGAAAGAATTTACTAATTGTTCTTCCCTCACTTCAGAAAAACACCGAGTTCTGAATGAAGGGTGTCAAGCAAACCAGGCTGTACACAGGCTCACTATGTAGGGCACTAGAATAGAACCAAATAGCATTTATTAAGCACTTACTGCATGCTGAGCACTGTGGTATGAATGGAAAAGTAGGGTGTCCCTGTCCCCTTGAGGAGCTTCCATTCTAATTAGGGGAGGCAACCCAGTGCTTGCAAAATGCACAGTAGGCACCTAATAAAGGTTACTGAATGAAGGAAAGAATGAATGAATGAATGAGAGAATAAATGAGTGAGAGAAAGAAAAAAAGAAAGAACAAATGGGTGAATGAATGGATAAACCACAGACCAGCAAGCTGAGCCTGTGGCCTTCCCCTTGGCCTGCAGTGTGCTGTGCTCTACACGACCATCCGCGGTCAGAGAAGACTGAGGATCCACAATGTCAGCCTGAACTGTAGCAGCCAGCTGGCCGACATCTACAAGAGCTGCGAGACAGACGCCCTCATCAACTTCTTTGCCAAGTCAGGTAAAACCCATCTCGAAGACGGGGGAGCTGCAGTTATGGGGGGGGGGGGGTCAGGAGGTATTTGACTGGCAAAAGATTCTCTTTTCCCTCGAATCCTGCACTTGGGAGAATGTGCTGTGGAGCCCCGAGTGAGGCAGCTGCATATCTCAGTGGAGACAAGAGGGCAGCGGCTGGGTCTGTGGCTTCTGTGACCCCGGGCACCGTGCTGGGCACAGCTGCCCCAGCCAGTGGGCCTGTGAGTTGTGGGGACTCCTCTTTCTTTCCCATTGCTGATTGGGGACTTTCCTTCCCCAGTCTCCGGCTTAGCCTGCCCATCCACAAGTTTCTTCGTGAGAAAAAGAAAAGAAGTTATTGGATGAGCCGCCCAAGAGTGAAAGGGCATGGAGGCCATTGTGTCTGAAGTTAGGAAAACCCGGGTGCAAATCCCACTCCAGACACTCACCAGTCATGTGACCCTGGACGAGTCACTGACCCCTCTCTGTGCCTCCTTCTCAATGATAACATGAGGGGGGTAGACTCAGTTGCCCCTAGGGATCCTTCCTGCTGTAATATCTATGATCCTTTGAACTGGCAGGAGGCCCTGCTTCAACAGCAGGCTTCATAGAGAGAGTGCTGGACCTGGAGTCGGGAGGAGCAGAGTTCAAATTGAGCCTCCATACTACTATACAACATACTAGCTGTATGACCCTAGGCAAGTCACTCACCACTGCCTGACTCAGCTTCCTCAGCTGTCAAGTAGGGATAATAATAGCATCCGACTTCCAGGGTTGTCAAAGCATTGAATGAAATTCTACCTGTAAAGCACTTGGCACTGCACCCGGCCCAGAATAAATGTTTGTTTCCTTCCCTTGTTCTCCAGGCACTTTTGTGCTCTCCAAATCTCCTCCCAGTCTCCCCCACCCCTCTCCTTTGGGCTCCTTTTCCTGAAGAGAAGGGAACCACCCCCAGGAATTTGGAACTGGAACCACAGAACCCTGCATGTATTTCCCCCTAGAAATGCTGAATTCGATTCAGTTCCATTGAAACTAGAAGCATTGTTATCCTTCTATGATACCTTTCTTGGAGAGCTTTCTACCCTACTGGCTCATGCAATATGATGCTGTGCCCTGTCCCAGAAGCTAAACTGACTTTATGACATTGTTTCTATGGAGAAAACCAGCCAGAGGTCTAAGCCAAAGATTCACAAGTACTTTAGGGCCCCAGTTCAGGTAAGTTGGGACTGTCTGTGCAAACCTCCTCTGACAGGGAATAATAATACCTCCACTAAGTGTTTCACAGGGTAATTGCGAGCTCAAATGAGAGAATAAGTAGGTAAAAGTGTTTTGTAACCCTCTGAGCACTAGAAAGCAGAAACTCAGCCTGGGAACCAAACCTAGAAGGATGTCCCCATTCCACAGGTGCAAAAACTGAGGCCCAGACAAGTTGGGTGATTTGTCCAAAGTCACAGAGACAGGCAGTAAAGAGCAGAGCTGGGACTGTCCCCAGGTGCTCGGACCTCAAATGCACCAACGGGGTCGTCTTTCATCTACTGACTAAAACCGACGCTGTTTGAATTGTTGGGACAGTTGAGGTAGCCAGTCCGTGTCTAGGCTTCCCTTACCACCTCACTTCTAAGGAAGAGCAAACGAGGAAGAACAAAGAAACCGGCAAACTCAGCGTCTTCAGTTCAGGAATAACAGAATGCAGGTCTTAGCTGGAGCTGGCAGAGCTCAATCTGAATGCTTTGGGGTGTCTTCTCTGTTCTTTCTAAGCCTCATACCCTTTGCCTCATTCTGCTCGTAGCTTTCATGGCGGTTCTCACGCAGCCCTTGAAGACAGTCCGGGACATCCTAGTGCATCAGACCGCCCACATGTTGGCATGTTACCGCAGGAACTGTGCCAACCCCTCAGCTGTCAGCCAGGTGAGGAGGAGCCCGCCCAGTCTGGATTCAGAGGAGCCGGGCATTCGTCTGTCTGCCCACTCACCTAGAGAGCACTTACCCTGGCACAGCCCCAAACAGCAACAGGGCCATTCCCTAACCACGTCCCAGACACACTAGTTAGGGTTTATACCACAGACTGGATGCCCAGTTTTGTGAAATGTATAGACCACCAGGTGGTGCTGGCGAGCAGGACAGGCTGAGCTGACCATCATCCCCCTAGTCCCTAGATACTGTCTGGGCTCACCCAGAGGACTTGCTCCGTTGTCCAGGCTTCCAAGCAAATCCCGCTCTCCCCACACCTCCCCCACCCCACCAACCCCTACTTTGGCAGGGACATAGTTTTCTTTTCAAACGCAGAGTGCCCTGCTTTTCCAGGGAAGGAAGGAATGCTGCTTTCCTGACCTTGCTCATTCTCTCCTGGGTAGTTCCTAGGAGTATCTTGACCACAGATTCTTTGCCAAGCACGTAAACTCTAACACCTCCCTCCATACTTTGTTGTAACGGCTCCATCCTCCAGCTCCCACATCCGAACCAGGTAATCCCTTAGCTCCAGAAAGAGGCAGCTCGGTGGGACAGCAAATTCAGCTGGGACCACTGATATTAGCTGTGTGACCCAGGGCAAGTCACTTAACCTTTGTCTGCCTCAGGCTCCTCAGCTGTGAAGTGGACACACTAATAGCACCTCCTGCCCAGAGTTGTTGTGAGAATGAAATGAGACAGAACGGTACGGCATGCTTAGCCTGGTGCCAGGCACACAGTTGGTGCTCGGTAAATGTTTCCTTCCTTGTAGCCTGTCTTATTTCCACATCTGTACACTAGGTAAAATATAACAGTTTGGGTTTCTGTTGGCCAAAATTTTAAGCACAAGTGAAGAGCTGAAGAAGCAAAAACCTACATTTCAGACAATGGTTCATCCTTCCCAACCCCCCAGATGGAAGCCAGGGAGTAGAGACTTCCACAGAGCATCTGGGAGGGGTGGGGAGGAGAGACTGCATCAGCTCTCCTTCTACTCAATTAGCAGTACCAATTTCACCTAGAATATAGATTGTCCATTTTTGTGGATGTTGTTCAGTCGTGTTCAGCTCTCTGTGACCCCATTTGGGGTTTTCTGGGCAGAGATGCTGGAGTGGGTTGCCATCTCCTTCTCCAGCTCATTTTACAGATGAGGAAACTGAAGCAAAAAGGGTTAAGTGACTTGCCCAGGGTCACACAGTTAATGTCTGAGGCCAGATTTGAATTCATAAAGATTAGTCTTCGTAACTCAAGGCCCAGTGCTCCATCCACTGCACCTCCTAGCTGCCCCTTCCAAGGTCAGAAAAGACCACCAGATGATCCCTTTCTCTTTCCAGCTCATCCTGCCTGATGCCATGAAGGTATTCCCAGTGTACATGAACAGTCTGCTAAAAAACTGTGTGCTACTGAGCAGACCCGAGATCTCTATGGATGAACGAGCCTATCAGAGACAGCTGGTCATGTCAATGGACGTTGCGGACACACAGCTCTTCTTCTACCCACAGCTTATTCCAATAGTAAGTATGCAGCACTGCGGGAGATGACAGTGTCTGCTCTGTCCTCAAGACCATTTCTCAGTCACATGCACCAAATAAAGAAGTCGGGGTCATGAGCACCTTCTGGAGCATGGTTTGGGATTTGGAGGAGACTGATGTGGTCACAAAAGTTGGGGGAGGGGAAATAAGGAGCAAGGGTGATGGGGCATTTGGGGGACTTCATTTTCCTCAATAATTCCATATGATTCAAATCATTTCTTTCACCAAGCTGGAACTCCTCAACCAATTAAGTACTAGGGCTGACTGAATAAATATTCCTGAAGCATCTTCTCTGTGCTCAGCACCAAGGATACAGAGACAGAGCCCCGAGTAAGCCCTGTGCTTAATTAAGGAGCCCATATTTTCTTGGGGAGGCAGATGGGGTTCAGGATGTACTCAGGAAAGTGAATACAAAGTTATTCAAGTTCATTTCTAGAGTGAGACATTGGTAATAACTGGGGAGAGGAGACTTCTAATGTAGGAGGGAGCTCCTGGACACTCCTCTGAAGGAAGCATTCCATTAACTTTAAAATTCCAGACAGGCTGAAGAAGGCTGGTTCTGATGTTCCAGAGATAGCATCTCTACTGCTCACACTGGTGACAACTCTTGTGTGTCATGATCACACACATACACATGCTCAAGTGTGTGATGGGCGTTCACCAGAAACCACAAGTCAGGCTGCCTAAGCAGCCTTGTCTCTGCAAGACGAGCATCCTAAAGGACCATTCACAGCCCAATGAGAGAGCATCACACTTTAAGAGGTCCCTTAGGAGCAGAGATCAGCCTTGACTTTGGGATGAGTAGAATAAAGAAAACCACTGTGAGGCCCTTAGGGAGCATTCAGTTCTTGAAGGATTTGGCCTGGGTGAGTTCAGCTGAGAAATGACTGAAGGACAGATTCATCTTTAATCCTGGAATTATTCATGTGTCAGGTTGGATCAGGGTTTCAAACCAAAGTCATGTAGCCTTTGCTTGAATACTTCCAGGGATGAGTGAGCTCACAACTTCACCAGGGCATGAAGCCCCTTATGTCCAAATAACTTTTAGATCACTGGTTCTCCAAGTGTGGTCCAGGGTTCCCCTGGGGGTCCCTGAGATCCCCTCAGGGGGTTGCCAATGTTAAAATGACTCTCATTTTAATACAGTAAATGCAGATTGGTGTGACCCCCATAAACAAAAGCTCTTTGGGGGAGGGACCTCAGTAATTCTTAAGAGTACAAAGGGGGCCTGAGTTCTGACGCTCTGGTTCTGCTTTGGTTTTACAGCACACAATGGACGTCAACAGTGAAACTCTCCCGGCTGCCATTCGCTGCTCCGAAGAGCGGCTCTCAGAAGGAGGAGTGTTCTTATTGGCTAATGGGCTCCGCATGTTCCTGTGGCTGGGAGTGAGCACGCCACCAGAGCTGATTCAAGGAATATTTAATGTGCCCTCCTTCGCACATATCAACACAGATGCAGTAAGTGTCATTTTCCTTTTGGGGTGTGATAGATATGGAGGAGTGGGGAGACACCTGTGGCTGAATCCAAAATAAAAACCCTCTGACTTACAGGGAGAAAAAACTGACAACACCCATAGTGCTGCGTAAGAAATAGATCCTAATATTTAGGCTAAAGCTGAGGGAGGAAATATAGGGGAGCTAAGTATTTGATAATGTTACATGCTGACTATGCAAAAGGCGATTTTAGTGTGTTGCATTTAGATACCCCAAACAGGGTGTGATGGGACACGGAGACTGTCCTCTTGTATTGGAGAAACTAAGTTATTCTAGGGAAAAGAACACCTGGGTCTCCAGAGAAGCTGTAGAGATGCCTTTTCCTTTGAGGAAATGGCAGCCACCCGACCCACTACTGCAGGGCATTCTGGTGAGCCACAGCAACATAGAAGAGTTATTGTGATGGGTCTGATGTTGAACTGTTTCCAGCATGGCCCCCGAGGAGGGCCCCCTGAATCCAACGCATATGGAGAGATTGGGGCTTAATATCATTTCATGCTACAGTGACTTCCAAATGTGGGGTGACCTCATTCTTGTCCCGATTCTCCTGTAAACGCACAGTAAAGAACCCACTCGGTATTTTGAAGGCCTTCCTCCGGTCTCCTACACCATCTCCGGTACCAAAATGGCATTTGGCCCATCCATCCATCAGCCTTTCTTTTCACTCTGTGAATGACCTTCTTCTTCTAATCCTGCATGATATCCTTTCCACCAATCGTTGTACACGTCACAATGAGCAACATGTTGTAATCCAGTGGGGCCCAGGCTTCAGCTCTCGGCCATCTTTATCCTGTGGAGGTTGTGGTGTCCCATGGCTCATCTTATCACCAGAAAAACCCCAGCCTTTTCACTGTAGGAATGAGTGATCTTTATACATAATAATTAGTGGTAAATAGCTTATCAATGTAGTGTAGTAAAAAAGTGCTAAATCTGGGAGTCAAAAGATCTGGGTTCAAATTGCAGTTCAGCTACCATACGGGTAACCTTGGGCAAACCCACTAATTTCTTCAGTCCTCAGTTTCTCCATTTGTAAAGTGAGAATCTGGCTAAATATATCTCCCAGGTCCCTTCCAGATTTACCTCATGTGAACAGATAATAAAATTTAGAAAATCTTAAGAGCGCATTTTTAATTGTAAGAAAAGGAAAGATCATTGAAAAGGAAACCGTCTCCCACCAAAGAGACTGAGGCAAAAAAAAAAAATCTAGAATGCAGCATGGAAAGGTAAACCTGGGAAATATTTTTACCCAATTTAAGGAAGAAATAATACAATTCCTTCATTATTCTACAAGCATTTGTTCATTGCCTACTATAGGGTAGGCACTGGGAAAAGAAAGCAAAAAAAAAAAATTAAACCACTTAGACCCTGTCCTCAAACAACTGATACTCTGTTGAGGGAACAACCTGTATAAAGTCAGTTTGTGGGAGGTGGGGAATCAGGCTAGGCCTCCTACAGGAAGGGCATTTGAACTAAGCCTTGAAGGAACTGGGTCATTATATTTAGGTTTATTTAACACAGGTATGCTGTTTGTCCAGAAATTTAGCAAATGAAACAGGCTGGGGTTGACACTTTTGTTCACAATGCATTGATTTATTTAAGATGGCTACCATCCTTGAGGAGTACTCTTATAGAATGCCAGAATCTTGGAACGGGCAGGGACCTCAGGGGTCCCATCCTGTCCCCCCCATTCAGATCAGGATACTGGCCAGTGGGCAGCCAGACAGAAAACATGTATGTAGAAAGTAAAGGGACTTCCCAATATTTTCAGCAAAAAGCTTATCTTATTGGTACACACACATGCACAAAGTGGAGGTGATGGTGCATCACCCACTCTCTTACAACTTGCTTTAGACAACAACATTGGCCATTGTTTTATCTGAATCGTAATTCTGGGATCCGTGTTAAACGTTCCGGGGACACTCCTGTACAAGGTTCACAGATGACGTCTGTGCTCTTGGTATCCTAATACTAGGGATCAGTCTGGGGATAGTCCTGAGTGTGAATGGAAGAAACCTGCATGATTTCCTGTTATCCTTAATAGAATGCATGGGGACAGATGACAGCTGCCCAGATTGAATTTATTTATCCAGCTGAAAATTCAGTCTAGCGAAGTTTGTTATTTACTGTGGTCACTGGAAAGAAGTTATCATTTATAGAAATGCAGTCCCTTAATCCCCACACCTGTGAAAGGAGTCATGACACCACAAAAGGGCAATAAAAGACCTTTGCTCAGCAACATAACTTTGGGTTTTTCCACCCAGGAAAGAATGAGCCAATGAATGAATAGAATAAGCCTTTATTAAGCAGTTACTCTGGCCAAGCACTGTGCTAAGTGTTAGAGATACAAAGAGGGTCCCTGACCTCGAGGAGTTCACATTCTGGTGAGGGAGAGCACACACATAGGGAAGACTTTAAGAGTGTATTGCACAAAAACATCCTTAGAATAAAACATGGTGCCCAGGTCAAAGGGCCAGAGGAGGATTCTGTTTGCCTGATACAAAGATGATCACTGTTCCCTTTTGGGGACTTTATTCCAAAATTAACTGGATTATTCTTACTGTTGGTTTTTCCCCAAAAAGATAATTTTCTATTTCCATGGTAAGAGTGGTAAATGCGAATGCAGGAAGTTTTAATTCAAGCTAATACTTCAGTCATTATCCAATTCAGAAGTCCAGTCCACCTGTCTCAATGCCAACTAGATATAAACACAATCCTTTCAAGTAGGTCTACTTGAACCTTAAATTTGAATTCTCTTAATGCAGACATCACTGCCTGAAGTGGGGAGTCCATACTCTCAGAAACTCAGACTGACCATGAGTAATATCCAACAGAAGAAGCCGTATTCAATGAAGGTAAGCAATCAGTTTTTCATTCTGTAAGTATTTCATTACTACTGAGCAGAACTCTACTAATTAGTAAATCAGTCAGTACATCCAAAAATCTGAGTCTTTGCAATGTTCTGCACCCATGGACCCCCACCCCCTACTCTGCAAAGGGGCAGGGGGGGAAGTGTCTTCTCATTCCTCTTCATTGGGTCAAGCTTGTTCTTTGTAATTTTTACAATATTCATCTTAGATTTAACATGGCTGCTATACTTTTATAGTGTGGTCTATCTTCTCAAAGCCTCTCCAGCTACCTGTCATCACCCAAGGGCAAACATAATATAGGTCATGGTACAATTTAAGAATAAATCTGCAGTCACACGACACTCTTCTTATTGGTCCTGGAACAGAAGGATAAGAGGAAAGAGCAAAGTCTTTTCCATAAAAATATTGAGCTACCAAGGCTTCAAGTCACCCTCAGAGAGAGTCATTAAAGTGTATCAAGTTCTAAGGTTTCCAAGGAGTTTTCCTCTGATCCTTATAATCAGGGGTGCCTTAGTTGTAGATGGAGCCAATTGTTAAATTTTCAGCATGGGCATTTACACCTTGAAAATCAGCAGGTGATACAAATCCAGGCTCGATCTGTTATTTTGTCCATTGTCTAGTCTTAGGGGAGAGACGGAGAAAACTTTAGCGATGCAGATGAAACTCAAAAGTATGCGGTGCATGTGGTGCAAACTGTTTTGGGGAGATCTAATTGTTAAAATTTACCAGCACACCCCTGCCTGTAACAAACTTGTGAATTATTTTACAGTGAGAAAACAAACGCTCTGAGAGGCCTGTAAGAGCACAGATTTAGAGCTAGAAAGGGGGTCTTCTTAGATCTTCTGGGTCAGGGCTAGTCAGTACCTTTTTGTTTTTTTGTTTTGTCTATCATGCACTCCTGAGGCAGTTTGGAGAAGCCTGTGGGTCCCTTCTCAAAATCTTGCTTTTTTATTTTTTTGGATAATAAATTTATTTTATTAAATTTTTTTTGAGTTACATATTTTCTCCCCGTCTTTTCCCCACCCACCACCCCAAAACAGCCATCCCAGTGTTTCCCCCCTCCCCCAGTCTATTCTCTCCTATGTCACTTTTTGGTAGGGCAGGATGGATCTCCCAACTGCAGTGCCTGTGTAGCTCAAGTTCCAGTTGGATGTAGTCAATAATAATAATCATAATTGCATATATATATATAGATAGAAAGATCAAAATCTTGCTTTTAAATAAAATACATAGAACTTTAAAGGAAACACAGGTAAGAGAAAACAGAGACATACTTTTTTCCAACCCAAGTTAAGAGGAAACAGACTCCTCAAGATGTAGGGCACACAGACAAAAGTAGCAAGGATGCTGGACCTGCTGGCCGCCACCCAGCTCCTTTTCCACCCTCAGCTCACTGCCTCTCCTGTTTCAGGCACTTCATCAGTGGCCCCCTGGACTTTTCTAGTCTTAACCTCTGGAAAGCCATGCTATCGAAGATGCTTCGCTTCCCAGTTGGTCACATTTGAGCTAAAGATACTAGTCGGATAATCCAAAATGAAAGTCTCCCTTTCCTTCATGCTCCTGTGTGAGAAACAGAAGCCGTTCCCAGACCGCTGGCTTAGTAAAGGCTGCCTCAGAGTCAGGTGTTCAGTAAAACACCTCTGAGCAACCCCCAAGTCTGTCGGCGCCCCTCCTCCAGTGTGGCGCCACACCGCGCACAGCAGAGCCACAGCTCCCGCTGCCCCAGATACAATCCTTATTTTTCTCTTGAGATCCTGATATTTTTCCCCACGTTCCTCTCCTTCCCCCTCAAGAGTTATTTCCTATAACAATTTTTTTAAAGAAAAAAATAAGAGAAAGATAAAATTTCAGCAAAATCAATGAATACAGTGAAAAAATTGATGGTGTGCAGCAGTACACAAGCAAGGAGCACTACCTCCCCACATCTGCAGAGGAGGAGAGGAAATGACTTGTCCCGTCTCTTTGTTGGGGCCAAACTCATTCTCTCCAATTTCACAACACTCATTCTTTGGCTGTTCATGGCAGCAGGTCTTCCCGTTGACAGTGCTGGGGTCACACTCCTCTTATCAAGGTGGGTTAGCAGTTTCTTCTCCATATCACACTTGGCTCCTACTGACTGACTTCACAGTTGATTAAAAACCCATGAGGTTTTGGTTGTTCGGTTTTTTAAGAGGAAATGCCATTGGGCCATTTCTTCTCCACCCGGTACCTGGGCAGTTGATTATTTTTTTTTTTTAAACCTAGTGCAGAGGCAGATGGGTAGTGCAGTGAATAGAGCACTGGATCCACAGTCAGGAAGAGCTGAGTTCAGATCTGTCCTCAGACTTACTAGCTGTGTGACCCGGGGCAAATTGCTTAGCCTGTTTGCTTCAGTTTTCTCATCTGAACAATGAGGATGATAATAGCACCTACACCTCACTAATCAAATGAGATGCTTGGAAAGCACTTAAACCACCCCCTGGAATACCACCAGGTGGGAGGTGCTTAATAAATGCTTGTTTCCCAGAGATTCAAGCTTTTGGGGTAAGAACTCACTATCTGGCAAAAATTGCTGGGAAAACTGAAAGGCAGACAAGAGGCAGGGACAGCATCTCACACACTATATACCAAGATAAGGTCAAAATGGGTACATGACTGAGACGTAAAGGTTGATATCATAAGCAAATTAGGAGATCATGGAAAAATTTACCTGTTAGATCTATGGATAAGGGAAGAACTGCTGATCAGATGAGACAGAGAGTATCACAAGGAGTAAAATGGGTAATTTTGATCCCATGAAATTTAAAACCAATGCAGCCAAAACTAGAATGGAAGCAAGAAACTGGGGAATAAAAATTTACAGCAAGTTTCTCTAATAAAGACCCAATTTCTCAAATATATAGTAAACTGAGTCATACTGATAAAGAATAAAAGCCATTCCCCAACTAATAAATGGTCAAAGGATATGAACAGGTAGTTTTCATTAAAAATCAAAGCTTTCCATAGTCATGTTAAAGGACATTCCAAATCACTAGTAATTAAGGATATGCTAATTAAAACAACTGAGGTATCCCCTCACACTCATCATCAGAATGGCTAACATGGCTGAAAATGACCCAAGTGGGAAGACAGGGACAGTAATGCACTGTTGTGTTGTGGACTGATCCAAACATTCTGGAGAACAATCCGGAACTTGATGCCCAAAGGGCTATAAAATTGTGCATACTCTAAGTCAGCAATACCACTACTAGGTCTGTATCCCAAAGAAAAAGAGAAAACATCTATATTTACAAAAAATATTTCTAGTCGCTCTTTTTGTGATTGCAAAATACTGGAAATTGAGGGGAAGCCTATGAACTGGGGAATGGCAGAACAAGTTGTGGTATATGACTGCGATGGAATACTATTGCTATAAGAAATGCCAGGCAGGATGGTTTCAGAAAAACCTAGGAAGACTTATGTGAACTGACACAAAGTGAAGTGAGCAGAACCAGATCATTATACATATTAACAGCAACATTGTAACGATGATTAATCATGAAAGACTTAGTTAACTCTGATCAGTACAATGAACCAAGACAATTCCAAAGGACTCACAATGAAAATTACTATCCACCCCCAGAGAGAGAGCTGATAAACTCTTGAGTGCATATTGCATACTATATTTTCTCTTAAGTTTTTTTTTTGTAACATAGCTAATAATGTTGTTCATGACTTAGATGCATGATAGTTATCAAACTGCTTGCCTTCTCAGTGGGTGGGGGAATGGCTAGGGAAAGGAGAGAATTTGAAACTCAAAACAAATGAATGTTAAAAAAAAATGAACAAATGATAAAATGGGATCAAAAAATTAATTAAAATGCAATTTTAAAAGCTTGTTTCCTTCCTTCCTATTTGATTTCATCCTACTGGAACATTAAGGCCTTTTTGTTTTTAAATATACCAGCATGCTGGCTAGCCTAACCAGCTTTAAAAAGAAAAGCACAGGAAGGAACAGGAAAGAAATAAAGGGAGCGCTATAAACCATTGAAATGGGGTAGGAAGGACAGGGCCAGCACCATGGCTGCCCCCTCTGCCTGACCATGTTTTCTAGGCTTCATGAGTAATTAGGCCTTTCTGCCTTTCTCACACTCGTGACGATAAAAATTACGCCGGCATGTCTCCCAATTAACTTTTTAAAAATAGTGACCATTCACCATTTTTAAAACTCTAGGCGTCCTTGTAGGGGGGGGGGGGGGAGGGGGGATTATTTTTAAGCTTACGAACACTGCCCGAACCCTCTGATGTCTGGATATTCTTTCTTCCAGCTCACCATTGTGAAGCAGCGAGAGCAGCCGGAGGTGGTTTTCCGACAGTTCCTAGTGGAAGACAAAAGTCTTTATGGAGGAGCATCTTATGTGGATTTCCTTTGCTGCGTCCACAAAGAGATCTGCCAGCTGCTGAACTAGAGGAAGCTGGCCCCTCTATCTTTTGGTATCTTCCCAGTTCCAAGGGGATGATACCGTCCTGGTCACTGTCCTGAAGGAGGTTTTGCATCGGGCTTTCCCCAAGGCTTCCTTTCTGTACAGTTTCTGGTTTCTGAATCTACACTGCTCATCTTCTCTCTAGGGGCCTAAGAGCCGTATTCAGGTATCCTGCTGAAGACGGACAGGATGGTCAGCCCTGAAATAAAGGGGAAGCACCTATTTCTGAGGGCAAATTTTAAAACTCTTATCTAAGTCTATGCATTTCAGATGAAGCAGAGTTTACAGGACTCATTCTCAATTCTTTCTTTTCTTTTCTATTCCTATAAATTATAAAGATGTATAGATGTATGGAGGGAGAGGAGACCCTGGTGCCTTTCCCACTGATGAAATAGGAAGAACCACCTTCATTTTTATATGGTACTTAATTTTGTAAAAGACTTATTTTTCCATTTCAAACTCATTTTTCCATTTGATGACAAACATTTACACAGCCAATCTAAACAAGGCTTAGACTCTGGTAAAGAATCTTGTGTACATTCAGCAACTTTCCAGAATTACATGTTGTGAGTTGAACCTTTTCCCCTCCATTCCTTATTTTGTCCATAAAACTGTCAACATTCTTAATGGTTCTTTGTACAATTTTGAAGGTTTCTACCTGTATATAAAGGGATCTTAATAGAGATAAATCACTTCATATGAATCTTTTCCATCAAATTTAGCATTTTCTCAAAGGTAAATGCACGTTGGGACTTAGAAAGCAAAGAAGAGAGCAGCAGTCTGGCATAGTGAATAGAGCTGGCCTATGGCTTAGAAAGATCTGGGTTCAAGTCCTGCTGCTGACACATACTGCCTGTATGACTCTGTGGGAGTCACTTAACCCCTCTCAAAGCTCCTAGGCAATTCTCAAGACTGTAAGTAGTTAAGAAGGTGCACACCAGCATGGGTAAAGTGACTTTCTCCCCAGAATTCCCTTGACCACTGAAATCACAGATCAAAAGAAAAAAAAAAGGCAAGGAAAGGCACTCAAAGTTATATGGATGGATAGACTTAACACAGAACTTGCTATTCATTCCTTATAGAACATTAAGGGTCTACAATTAAAACTCTTCCTAAAAAAGCTTTTTTTCTTAAATTCTGGCAACATTTTTTTTAATCCTTCAACAAAGCCAAAACTATTCATTATTAAACTAGAGTTTGCCTGCCCTTTTTAATCCAGAGTTAAAGGATTTACTCTTTTAGGACCCAATCTCCCCTCTGTCCCACTTGGACCCAGCCTTCTCCATTAACTGGCTTTGACAGAGGTGTAGGGGTGCATCTTCACCCCACTTGTGTTCATCAGATACATGAAGATCAGAGACTTCTACCAGCCGGCCTGCCCCAGATGAGGATGGAGTTCCATTAACCCTGGAGGAGCAGCCATAAACCAGGCCTATTCCACATTCCATGAAGAACCATTTGGACTTCAATTGTACATCTTGTTTTGAAGCGACTTGTAATCTTCTGAAAACATTTTATCCAAACTCCAGGGAGAGAATCAAGTTGCCTTCAGTTTCTCCTTTGATGCTAAGGTCTAACTGGACCTGGACCGAAGCCCTTGGGACACCTCAGGCGTCTGCACTGCCTTCCTGTTGGGTGGTGGTGTTCCTGATGTTAAAAGGAACACTGCTGCCTCTCTACCACCCTATCGCAAGGCAGCTCCATCCCTACAGTTGGTTGGTTACCATCCCAACTCAAGCCAACCACAGAGAGTAAGCCTTCATAGGTTCATTCTAGGTGTTTAACTAAGGAGAGAAAAACATTTGTTGTGTTAAGTGCAATTCTTTATGTACTAAAACCTAAGGGATTTTTACCAGCAGTTTAAAACATAACCAAAATGAAACAAATTTTATTAAAAACATTTTCATTGTATGTTTGTGCCCTTTCTTTTTGGTCACTTAGACATAAGGAACATCACTGCTGCTGGGGGGAGGACAAATTGGAGAAGGGAGAGAACTGAGACAAGATGTGTTTCTACTACTACTGTATTGTGGTAGTTCTGGTGAATAGTTGCGAGTGATGCAGGATTGTGGTCTGGCTGAAGGACAAAGGATTCAAGAATAAAGGGTGATGGTGGGTAGTGTAGAATTGAACTGGAGACCCACAAGTTCAGAAGACGGTAGCCCAAGATTCTTCACCTTCGTGTCCTAGAACCCCTTGGTAGTCTAGTTTCAGAATGTTTTAAAGCACATAAAACAAAATAGAATTTCAAAAGGGGAAAAAAAAACCCACAGCCCACAATTATATTGCAATAGTCATCAAACAATTTTAAAACAAGTTGCTAGACTAAGGATTAAGAACCTCTGGTGTAGCCAGGACAGAGGTGATGGCCTGGAAAAGTCCCGCTGTTGGGGAGGGATGCTGAAGGTAATGGTAGGATGAACAGGAGTAGGAGAGTAAGGCACAAGGAGAGAAAGTTATAGAAGTTAAGCAGAGCGAGACCTGGAGAGGGTAAGTAAATGGCACAAGGACGAGAGAACCAGACTGGAACCAATACCCTGACTCCAAATGCAGCTAAACTCGGGTTGACTCTGGCCTGCTGCCTGCTCTGGGGCTGCTTCTCAACTCACCCCAAATTCTATTTATTTCTAAGGTTTCCTGGGTAATAAGGGAAGAAAGTGAAAGGTGTTAGTGGGAGAGCAGGATAGCTTTACCTTTCCCTAATGACTGTAAGTGGCACTTTCAACCTAAACCCTCAGGTAAATCAAATTTGAATTCTTGCCTACAGTAGTAAGGCAAGAAGATATTCCATTTAAGACAGAGTAATACTTCTATTAACAAAACAGGTGCAAAGACAAACTTCTTCATAAAAATTTTGTCCTCAGAGGTAGGAATTCCAAGAATCTCCACCCCATCCCTTACTTCCTTCCAGAGCACCCGAGTTCTCCCCCCTCCAGAATTTCTAGAGGTTGAACATCTTACAAGACACAGAGTACTAAAGCCAAAGGAAGAAAAAGTATGGAAGCTGAAAAAGCATTTAAGTTCTTATAAGGTACCAGGCAGTGGTTTATTGTCCCTCTTCTCGGGGCTTTTCCTTCTACTGGAGAAAGACATCAGAGGGGAATAGTGTCTGCAGGCCCAGAACCAAGGAGCTGGTGCACAGGGCAGTTGAGGGGTGGCTCTCTAGAAGCACTCGGACTATTTATTTACTGTGCTCAGACCAAGGGGTAGAAAGGGGGCAGGGGCTATAACTTCTCATTCCTTTTACCCCCTTTCCTCTCTCCCTTCTACCTCCCTCCCTGCATCCCCATTCCAGTTAAACACGATGTACTGTGGAACAACAGCAGCACAGGGCCCAAGATGGCAGCCCTTGCAAGAGATTAATGAAGGACCTGAAAGAAATCTATAAATGGGGAGTGCAAAACTTCCGAGACATGGAATTTATTGACTGGCAGGGCTTTATTGCTACCGACAACACTCCTGCCCACTATATGGGAGCCTTCAAAAGAGGACCCACTCAAACATCCACAGTAACCACGCCGAAGGGCAGCTGTGTCTGCCAGCAACGCAAACTGGCAAGTCAATCCAGTCCCTCAGCGCTGAACAAGCCCAATTCGGGGCACTCATTCTGTGAGGACGTAGCTGAAAAATACTGAAAGGATCATAAGCAATTATCACTTTGGTAACTGTGGATGGACTGGAATGGGGAGAAACTTGACACAAAAGACCAATGAAGAGGCTCCTGCAATGGGCCGGGTGGGAGGTGATGAAGGTCGCAAGGAAGGTGCTTCTGTGAGTAGTGAACAAAGAGGCCAGACTGAGAGATGCTGGAGGGGAAATTACAAGATTTGTAAAGGGGACCTGAGATATGGGAAGGACGACGTCCTTACAGAAATGGGTAGAAATGTTCCTGAATTGGAGGGAGCTTAACCCTTTGAGGTGGTGGTTGACCTTGTCTGCCAAGTCGCTGAAGGCAGAGCTAGAGTCAAAGGGGGAAAGTGGGAGCAGATTTGGCTTTGAACATATAGAAAAAGTGGGGAGGGCTGCCTTACAAAGCAGGGATCTTCTAGGCCTCTGTTGGGTCCTCGTTCACGGACAGACTGGCCTGGGTGATCTTCCAATTCGGTCAATGTCAGTCAGTCAGAGGTCCAACCCTCCCTCTTCTCCTAGTTTAGTCGGTAAGCTGTAATCTTTTACCATTTAAGTTAGCCCAAAACGAACCCTAGAGAGGGGTAGATTTGCAGTCCAACTTTCTATTAGTTGCACCATGTCTATCTTTAAGGTTATTGTTAAGAATTCATTTAAGGATGTTATTTATGAGACTGATTTGTACTAAGCTAGGCATTTCCTCAAAACCTAGGGCTTACGAACTCTCATTCAAAACCCATTCTTGGAGGCTTCATAAGACTGGAAGAAATCCATATTAAATAATATATTTCCCCAAATAAGTTATGCAAATCTCTTTAATTAAGGAGTTTCATAGAGCCTATGGACAAGATTCAGTCAGCCAAATCCTCCATCAGGGCCTTGCCTTAAGTTCCTGGGAGTTACTGACTGAGGACAGGTTAAAGTTGCTTCCCAAAGTGATGTCCATCAGAGATAAACACGAGGGAGAAAGGAAGACTAGTGTTCCTGAGAGACACATGGATCCTGTCCAGTGACAAGGAGGTCGCCCATAGCTGGGGACCAGGTTGCACCTACCTCCCTTGCAATCTAGTCCTGACACCCACTTCAAGTAGGAGTTCAGACTGTCTGAATGCCGGGTTTGATTCTCCCTTGAGCCATTGCCAGGCCCCGGTCTCCCAAAGAGGTGCCATGTACCCCCTCAAGATACATATCACTTCTCCTTCAACACCACCCCAGCAAGGAACTCAGGAGGACCAGAGCTTTTTCCAACCTCCTACAATCAGGGTGTGGCTTCATTAAAAGGAACTTCACTCCTAGCAGATCTGTTCACTGAGGTGCCACTATAGTAAAAAATACAGATATAGGGGTGACTAGGTGGTGCAGTGAATAGAGCACCGGCCCTGGAGTCAGGAGGACCTGAGTTCAAATCCGGCCTCAGACACATAACACAAAACTAGCTGTGTGACCTTGGGTAAGTCACTTAACCTAATCATCCTACCTTCCCCCCTCCAAAACGCAAAAAAAAAAAAATACAGATGTCACGGAGACAAAAAGAATCCCACATGATGTACCACATAACCACCACGTTGCCTAATGGGTCACTAATATCTAAACAGCTTTTACTCTCAGCCTTCCAGGAGTTTCACCCAGAAACAAGACCAATTCAGCTCCTTGAAAGCAGCCACCCCAAATGTTGTGTCTTAAGATGCACATCATTACATGATGATCACCTTTCATTTAAAAGAAAAAACCTACTCGAAATAGTATAAAATGGTATTTATCAAAATTAACAACAAAATCATTCTCACTGCTGCAAAGTCAGCATGTCCCTTTAAAACGTGAGTTACAGAAGAGAACTGGATGGTATAAAGTGTCATATAAATGATTTAACAAACCAGTCTCTCATGAAAAATCTAAACCAGACACAGAGCTGCAACGTGCGGGACAAGGTTTCTCTCCACAAGTGCGCCATACGGTTTTAGAATGAATGCCGACCTCTCCTTAAATTCTTCATGACAAACTCTGCCTTTGTTACCACCGAGCACTTCATTGTCAGGGATATGTGAAGGAGGCAGCCCTTGGGTCAGGTTCTGTGGCTTTCCACATCGCTTTTACTAAATAAAACAAACCTACAGCGGGTGTTGGAAGTCTGAAAGTGCCTGAGCCCATCGTGCTTCTAAGGAAGACAAGGAGTCACTGACACACACAGGAGGATGACTGTTGCGCTTCTGACGAGCTTCTCCCTCCTGTGCCTGCTGAAGAGCCAAACTCTGCCTAATGATCTGTCTGACTCTGAAACAAAAAAATTTAAAACAAAACATCTTACCCATCGTTTTGCTGTTAGAGCAGGAATGAGAAGCAGGTTTCCCATTCTGTTTCATCGATGCCAAGACAGGTCTTAGGCCCGTCAGGGAAGTGACCAAGGAAATGGAGAGTAAGCAGGCTGAGCTCCTTGTCTGGGCACTAGGAACAGAGTTTGGCTTGGAAGGTTTTCTTGGGCTGTTAAAACAGAGTAAAGGGCCTGGCTGATCTAGAACACGCTAGACTAATCTCACCTGGGCTAAGGTACTTCTGTTTGTGCCCTCTACTCAGTCACATGCACGTGACCAATGGCATGGTCACCTAGTCAATACAGAGCAGGCAGAGCCTGCCACGGTGTGAAGCACACAGGAGGTAGCCGATGGTTTCCAGATGGGAAGAGTCGACTGGCTTTGGTTCCTAAAGCAAGTCCCCAGCAGAGACCAGAAGGAAGAAAGGAACCGCGAGGGCCATGCCTCCACCGCAGCTAGCGAGGGGGGAAGCCCCCACGGTGGGTCCCTCCACGGCCCCCTCGAAAGCTGCCCCTCTCCCCTCGGAAGGTAGATCGGTTCCTTTCCCGGCCTCTCTCTCCACGCCCGGCGGAAGTACCCCCCCTGCCACCTCCCCTCGGGGCACCGCCTCCTCGATCAGACTTGGATTTTGGAGGGGGTGACTTTGGCCGCAGTCTCTCGATCTCTTCTGTACATCCCGTCAGAGGGGAATTGGGAATACTGAAATAGGAAGCATAAGTTTCTGCATTGAAGTTGCTATTGGTAAGATTGGGTCCCACGGTAAGCCAGCCTAAAAGAGACAAAAATAAAGAGCCATCACTCGTTTGCTCAGTGCCCTCCCCCTGTACCTCCTCAGACTCCAGGGAACAGTTTAAGGGATGTCTCCTGCATGCAGGCCTCCCAGACTGAAAGCAGAGGAGCCCTGGTGCTCCTCCAGCCCTCAATGCCTGGGGGGCACGTCCTCATCCATGGTCTTCTTGCTGGGGCCTTAAACATTCCCTATGTCTATCTTGACTCCCTGCATAGGCTGTGACTCCTACATGGTCCTGGCCCTCTCCTAGACACACACAGCTGCTACATCCACAACAGTCTATTCCTGGATGAGTTACCTCAACAAGAAGAAGAGTCAGAGCCCAGAAGGTAGAAGCCTCCTGTTACTCTAAAAACATGGACAAAGTGGGAACAGCTGTGTGCATGAGGGGGCCTGGCCATGTGCAGGAGAACTTTGGTGATGGACTTGAGTCCTGTGGATGGGAGGAGATTGCTGTTCAAGAGAACAAGGGCAGATGAATAGCAGTTGGTGACTCATCATGAGGAGCCTCCTTCTTTACACACTGTACTCCTAAGAGACAAAAAGATCCTTTCTCTGAATTTCCTGCACTTACAGAAGTGCCCGGCACACAGCAAGCCCTTCAAGGCTGGCTGGCTGACAGACCAGAACACAAATGGAAGGGGTGACCATATTAATCAGAGGTCTGGGGCAGTGGGGAGGGGGGGGCAGGGTCGTAAGGCACACTAGGGTCCCCGCTTTTGGTGTGGCGCATCAGGCCCATCAGTGTCCTTGGATCCCCACCAGAGCAGCTGAGAAATTCTGTGGAAATGGCTGCTAGAGGTCGAGAGGAGATATTATTTCTAACAGCAATATGGTGGTAAACTTTTGTGCCCCAAACTGCTGTGAAAAATGCTCCCGTGGCCTTTAAGGAAGTCTGATGAAAAAAGAAAACCACCCACAGTATTTCAAAACAACTTTTGGATCCTCCGAGCAAATCCAAACATCTCAAATCTCAAAATGCTGTAATAGTACACACACAATATAAAAGTTTAAACTATCTGACTTTGTTTAATTTATTTTTGAAGAGCTAAAACCACTGGAATTTGAAAAACCCCTCCACAAAATCTGAAATGGTGCTCTGGTCTACGGCTATGGTGGAGATTATACATTGTTCCCAAAAACAGCCTTGTAAAAAGGGTTCCGCTCCACTTTTAATTGCTTCTTCCCCTTATGCTTTTGCTAAATGGAAAACCCGCAGCCTGATCCTGATGGCAGTGATGCTCTCTGCAGGGTTAGCAAAGCCCGACCAAAGACAGCCGGCAGGGTCGCTCATCCCCCATGCCATCCTAACATCGCAAGCACAGTATGGCCTGAGAGCCATTACGTTACGCCGACTGGGCATCACAGCTCAGGCACAACCCTCAGTCCTCAGGGGCAACACTCAACCATCTTATTTTGCTTCTAATACAATTAAAAGAAAGAAACAAACATTCCTGGTGATCTTAGTTTCCTCTAGCTATGAAATATTCCCACATATTTCTGTTCTAATGTAATATTCTCACACTGTTACTATTCCATTACAAAAAAGGACTCTATGTCATCCTAATGTTTCCTCTCTTAAGAAGTGATACAGTTTGGGGCAGCTAGGTGGAGCAGTGAATAGAGCAGCGGCCCTAGAGTCAGGAGGACCTGGGTTCAAATCCTGCCTCAGACACTTAACACTTACTACCAGTGTGACCTTGGGCAAGTCACTTAACCCCAATTGCCCTGCCTTCCTCCCTCAAGGTGAAAAAAAAGTGATAGAGCTTTAAAGGATGACTCCACGTCACAATTTGGTCAGTTCTCACCAGAACAATTATCTTAACCTGAAATGCTTTTAGGGCTTTCAAATGGTCACTAGTTGAAATGTTAAAGAGTCTTTTGTGAACATGAACATTCAGAAAATCAGATACATGATCCACATCCAAATGCAAAACAAATTTGGCTTAATATTTCTGATGAGAATTAAAGTGAGAAATTACATGATTATTTCGGTTTTGTTTTGGCAACAGCCATGGATATTTTGTTCTGCACATTATTTTATTCTATGATGCAAAAGTAATTATTCATTTAAACACATCAATATTTTGAGTTTAAAAGTTTTTTTTTTAACCGAAGTCATACCTGGTCGGATTGTACTGTCCCTTCCAAAAAGGTGAAGGCGTCTTCTACCAAGGCAAAAATGTTCAATGATATGAAAAATCTCTACTGGTTTTTCTATATTTCCAATTTCAGGTTCTTCTGTGATAATTAAGTCAATGTCAACATTGGCATGAATGAAGTCACCGTCTGTGCTCCGCCGAACAGTCCCTTTGATGCCCATCAGACAGTGCTCCTGCACAAGACAAGTTAACAATGTTTTCTGTAGACAGATGCCAGGATTTTTCAGAGCTCTGGGGTAAATATCCTAGAACCTTCCAACTTCCCATGGCCATTAGGACGATAAAAGCCAGGGGAATGTCAAGGTGAGAAGATGCGCCTGAACTTCTCAGGCTACAGACTGAGTGTAACAGAAGATGGGCCTTCCCGGACAGAACAAAGTCTGTAGCAAGCATGCCAGGAGGGTCTGAGGACACTTCAGGGCAGGGACCACCAGGGAAAGTTTCATGGAAAAGGCGGCCTGGGAGACGAGCCCTGAGGGAAGATGACTCTGAAAGGCAATGAATGCTAAGGAAGTGTGGAGGCCAGGTCCTGGTGACAGCATGCACAAACATGGATGAGAGGGTAACGGCCAGTATCATAGCCTAGCCGAAACATGAAATGGTAAATGAGCCTGAAAGGGCAGGACGCAGCCAGACTGAGTGGGGAAGACCCTCAACAAAGGGGTGAAGAGCTGAGACTTCAGCAAGAAGGAATTTTATTTTTCTTAGTTCCTTCAACTTTTCCAAGGGCTTTCTGTTGAAATTAAAACAGAACAAAAAGACTCTGCTTGTGATCTTGGCTCCTGAGACCCCGTCTGATTAACGATGACGAGGACTGCTACCTCTGTGGCTCAGAAAGTCTTCTGACAGCTGTCATCGATGGGCTGAGACTGGAAGCTCCAGGAGACTAGGGCTAGAGGTGAGAGTATCTGTAGAGGAAGGCCTCAGAGAAGAGGCATGTAAGCCTGAGGAGAGCATCACTTATCTTGGGGACTGGACAGAGGAGATGGGGAAGGAAGCAAAATGGCCACCAGGCAAATAAAAGTGAGCCCTGAGCTCAGTGAAGAAACTAGAATAGAAAGACTTGGGAGGAATCTGGGAGGGTCAAGGAGAGTGTTTTCCATGACAATGACATGGGGGGGGAGCCTTAGAGACCCAGCAGAGCCACAGAAGGCAAGGGGAAAGGAGGCTCAACAATGGGAGGAGGCACCCACAAAAATCAAGGTCGAGAAAAGTGAGAAATGCCTTGTGATTTATCAACCCAAAGCTCACTGGCAAACTTCTGGGGGAGCAATTTCATAGAGAATCAACAGTGAAAAAACAGCCTGAGAGTTCACCAAGGAAAAAAGACCTGAAGACATAATTCTGTCTCCTAACCTTTAGACGTGCCAGCGTGTGCGTATGCATATTCCTAGCTTAAGGGGATGACTGGCAAGCCTGATTTAATTTAAGGACATGGAGAAGTGACTACATTCGAAGGCAGCAGGAAGGAGCCAGAAGACAAAGGGAGGAGATGGCTATGGGTCAGGCTGACAGACCACGGTCAAGGGCCGAGCTGAGGATCGAGGCCTTGTCTCCTTTCTGTCTGGTGCTCGGAGCTCTCAGCTCCTGCAGCTGCTGGGTCCCAGCTGGGCCTCCACTGGGTGCCCAGGCTTGCCCAGCCAAGGGCTTTGCACCTCTGATGGTTTGAATGAGAAGAGGGTGATCCTGGGGGCAGAGAAGGGGGTGAGGGGGTCAGGAAGCTTTTCCAGGGCTGTACCTGCCAGCAGTCACTGCCTTCCGTTTGGACCTCAGTGACTACAGAAAAGGAGCACTATTGTGTATCTTTTTTCTTACTACATGTTGTTAAAATGTCCATTCTTAAAGTATTTCTGACTGGGTTCATGAGTACCTACTGAACTTTTTGTAAAGGAAAAAAAAACCTTAAACCAAGTCGAATTTCAGCTTAGCCCAGCAAAGCTAGCTCTCTCTAGGAAACAAGTAATACTTCTACTTCAAGCGAGACTTTGGGGATGGAAGGGACATCCGGGGCATCCAAACCAACCCCTCATTTTTACAAAGGAATCTGCACACCAAAGCACTGCAGCCTCCTAAGCACTCATGTGACAGCCTCTGAGTAGTTACAAAACCAGACAAGAGCAGATCATAGCAGATCAGTGTTTAGAGGTTTTGTCAGACCAAGTTTGGGGGGAAATGCTGCTTCCTTAATTTACACAATTCTTACCTACTAAAATGAGAATACCGGAATTTTTCTTGTAATTCAATTTATGTGCTAAAAACCCAAAGAATGTCCTTATTCCCATAAAATTACTCATGTCTTCATTTCCAGATCTTGAGTGATCTAAAGGAGCACAGAGGAAGCCAGGAAAAGGCCGTACCTTCGTCCTCTGGAAGACGGCCTTTGGGTCTAAAGTCTTCGTCTTGCCAGGATTGTTCTTGTTGGTTTTAATCCAACAAATATCTTCACATCTTCTGTAACCCCATTTGCGTAAACACTAAAAAAAAGGGAAAAAAACAGTCACTAGGATTTTCAAAAATTAAGCACAAAAAATAACTGACTCTTTTCTAAGTGAGGTAATAAAACTTCAAGCTGGTGCGACAATTCTGCCCTAGCATGTACTGAAAAGGAGAAAGCCCATCTGAGGAAGAAAGAACAGAAATGGAACACGTGGGTGTGAATACAGCCTTGGAATGGTATAGTGTCCTCTGTATACACAGCCCCAAGCCGAGGACAGTCCTTCTCACCCACTGACAGGTAGCCACTGCAGGTTACACATGAGAAAACACATGTAAGCAGAGAATACAGCTTCACCTTCTCACAGCCCGGCAACAAAGCTCAAGGCTTATGAAACTTAAAAATTCTGAAATGGAAGTTCTAAAACATTTCTTATTGTAACTACCATGATTAAGTAAAAACACTGTGGTGTGTGCAGCATAAAAGAATAGAGGATGCATAATGACAGGTGGTAATACTCCAAATCTACAGAAACAAGCAAAGGGAGCTATGCACCACGAGCAAATTAAAAGACAGAAAAACACATACAACCAGCAACCTCTCCTGAGGACAAGCCGAGTACAAAACAGAGGCCAGGGACAGGACCAGTGCAGGGGCTGGACGGAACGCCACGGGGACCGACAACAGAACTGTGCCACCTCCATGCTGCCTGTTCCCTAAGGAGAATGATCTCGGAACAGGAAAGGACAGAAAAGCTGGCTACTAGGGAGCTGCCACCCAAGCTCTTCTGGGAGGCTATAAAAAGTACCCCCTGGCCTTGACCAGTTCACCAGGATCAAACTACATCCCAGACACCAAAAGAGCCAGTGCAAGACTGAGCCTCCATCAGTGAGGAGGAATCCCAGGATGAGAGAAGGCCCCACGCCCTGGTGTTCAAAAACGGGAAGAGAGCTGAGCCAATGATCGAGACCGAACTTGTCTTCACCTCCTAGAAAAAACTCTAGGGCTGAGCATGAAAGGGATGGCTGGTGACCATCCAGAAAGGGAAGCGGGGATCACAGAGCAAACTTGTCTGGGCTGAGGCCAGACAAGCCTCCTTTGCTTTTCTGATGTTACCAAACCAGAAGACAACAAGAATGCGGTAAAGGGAGTGTGCCCAGATCTCAGGCAGGTTAGATCCAGCCTCTGGTGTCACTGTGGCAGAAAGGATGGGGAGACGGACTCCCCAAGAGCTAAACGGCCCCGGGTGTGCCAGGAAAGGTTTAACAGACGGCTCTCTGAGAGGAAAGATACAATCTGCATTATTCACATTCTGACCATCACTGTCTTAAGTCTAGACAACAGAGGACAACAAAGAACAAATCCAGCCCGGATCTGAATGTCTGCCAGTGTCTGAGGTGTAAACGCTCACACGGAAAACTGAAAAGCCGGCCTGCAGCATGGCCCTGGTCATACCCAAGGAACAGGTATTTACAGCTCAAGGACACCTTGTACTGAGGAGCTAAAGGGTCACTACAAGAACTTGTGCTCAGCTGGCGGGCGAGGACAGCCAAGAATGAAGAATGACCCTGACAGCTTACAACACTGGGCTGACATTCAGGATGGATGAGTGTAAATAAATCTTAGAGTGGCTTCAGAAAGTCAGCTCCACAAGGCCCAGCGGAGGGAGGCACAGCCAGGCCAGGGCTCCTAATGTGCTGTGCACACAACACGGCCTCATGAGATGCAGCGGCCCAGCAGCAGATGGTAAAGATTTACTAATTTACTACATTTACTAATGTGCCATACCCTGTGCTAAGGACTAGGGACACCAAAGGTGGCAAAAGACAATTCCTGCCCTCAAGGAGCTAGCACTCTAACGGGGAGACAAGCAAACACCACATGGAGCTTGCCACAGACAAGCTCTCCACAGGGACACGAGGGCTTCCTGGAGAAGGTGGGATTTCAGCGGGAACTTGAGAGAAGCCGGGGGGTCAGTTGTTAGAGCGGAGGAGGGAGACGTCACAGGCACGAGGGCCAGCCAGGGAAGTATTCAGAGCCAAAGGGCAGAGATGTCTTGTTTGTGAGCAGCCAGGAGGCCTGTGTCAGCGGCCTGAGGAGTGCATGCTGATGGGTACGGCATAAGAAGATGGGGAAGGCAGGAGGTGATGAAAGGCTCTGAAGGCCAAACAGAGACTTTTGTCTTTGCACATGGAGGTGACTGAGTGTGTGTGACCTAGATGAACCACATTCAAATTATCATTAAAAACATGGGCTCAGCAACGGTAAGTTAAACAGACCGGTCCACAACTTTGTGTGTGAGCACGTTTGTCTCATTTTTTCTTAAGGTTTTTAAAAAAAAAAAGGTTCTTACCACTCTGCCAAGGTCCAGGCCCTCCCCAGAGCCACACCACAAAAAGACAAATGACCGCAGCCCAGAAAGCTCCTCAATTTCTAGCTTCATAATCTAAGGAACACAAAATAAAATTGCACAGAATGATGCCTTATTACATAGTCTGAAATGACAGGTGATGCTCTTCTGGATCTCTATCTACACGCTCCTGTCTTCCTGAGCAATTCCTACTTCCTCATTCAGAGGCTGGCTCTACCCAAACAGGACGATAACAAAGGCTTTAAGAATGCAGGTCAGTAACAGGAGAGCTAGAAAGGCTCTTAGCGATCCCTCAGCTCAATACTCTCACTTCACAGAGACCCCGAGAAGTTCAGTAAGTTACTCAGGATCACTGAGCTGATGAGGGCAGCTGAAAGACAATGTAGCACATACTGTTTCTCCTATTTTTGTTTTTTTTTTAATTTCCAAAGAGCCATTCGCCAACTCTAAATAAAATAAACAGGAACATTCAAAAGAAGACAACTATCTGTAGCATCTGAAACACTCTCTCTCATATGCACAACAATATCTTTCCCTGAAACACATGAGATACTGCATCTCACTATCATATCAGTATCCATGTAGGGATCAGAATAATTCTTCAACACATTATTCCGAGCAAGGTGGGCTACAACTACCTTATACTAACCACAAAAGTAAAATCATGCTTTAAAGCATTCCTGACCTCTTCTCAACAATCTTCGTAGTTCAAGAGTCCCTATGATTAGGCACTAAGTGTCTTCTTGTATTTGGCAGCCTTTGTTTCACTTGCTATTTATTCCACAGACACCGGTAGCCCTGCTTCTTATCTCCCCATCAGCCCGCAAGGTCCTCAGGGTAAGGACTGCTTTGTTCTCAGCAGCTGTACTCTCAGCAGAGTGACTGCTGGGTAGCAGGTCCTTAGTAAAGGCTCACCGAGTGGTTGCCTAATCCACACTCACTAAGACATCAAAGCACACCTTGAGGGAGGGCCTAGCTGTGGGTCAATTTACTCCCTCTGGTGAAGAGTCCTCTAAGGAATAGGTCAGTCTTATCTCTATTCGCCGTCTTGGACGATTACAACATCATTCTGAGCCTACCAGCTCTTCTCTCTCCATTTATTCAAGTTTGAATTGTTTAAAGTCGTATTTTAAAAATAACCAGTCATCATAAAAAACAAAGCCTTGTCATTTCTGTCTTTCAAGAAACACTTACATCGTCCCAAGTCCAGCATTTTTCATTTGCAGTGATTCCCGTTTCTCGGTAATACTCTTCCAAAGGAGGTTCCAGAAGAATTACATCGAATTTGGATTTTAGTTCTCGGATGTCAAAAGCATCTAAATCTGCCTGTAAATACCTAGCAGATCAAAGCACAACAAACAGGTGGAAGCGGTTGGAAGCATCCCACTGACAGCAGTTAAACAAGATCTTACAACAACCCAGGTTCTGAGCCTGTTCCCAGAGCTCACACGAGTTAATCACTAAATGCTTTCTTCAAGTTTTCTCTTAGTTCAAAACATACAATTAAGCACACGAGCCAAACTGCTCTTGAGGGCCCGGACTCTGTTATCTGCAGGTGATTAACAATTACATTTCTTGGAGAAAGGGCTGAATCCCAGGTTCGTCTCTACCCCCCAAACCGCACCCAGGCTGCCTCCTCTGCCTCCTTCAGCAGCATGTGGCCTGCCAGGCTATCCAAGCCAAGGGAAAAATTACAAAAGAATGTGTAATCCTAGAAGGCTCTAAGTTCTGCCAATCACCTCTTAGTTTAACAAGTCCATCTGTTAAATGTGAACTTAGCGAGTAAATGTTACTTAAATTTTAAGAATTCTCTATTTTGTTTAGGTTATAAAAGTGGCAGGCATCATTTCCCCCAAGTCTACGGTCCAGGGAAGAGCTTCAATGACGATAAAAATGAACTTGAACCATCTTCTCCATTCGTCTAGTACAAAGTGTCACAGGATTTAGATGAAAGCTAATTTTCTAAGAATATTCACAAAGCCTAGTTATAAAACCTTTGCATTCAAAGAAACCTGAGAGCACAGAACTTCGAGGCAGTAGAAGTCATTGACTCTTCCTGTGTGTGCCATGTGCGTGCGTGCACACGTGTGGGATACATTTCACATACCAAGAAGCCTAGTTATAAAATCTTTGCATTCAAAGAAACCTGGTCAAACCCTGTATTAGATTCATGAATCCCTTTTACATCAATGTCAGATTAGGATGAAGACTTCATGGCATACAGAATCACTACAGCAAATATAAAAACATGCTTTTTGCAAAGTCTGGCATTCTGCTCAAGGAAGAGTGAATTTCTGCTACAACCCAAACCACCACCTCATTTAGGAAACTGCCAATACCAGCTTCTTATTCTTGGTATGTGAAATGTATCCCACACGCGTGCACGCACACACATGCACACACAGGAAGTCAGTTACTCCTACTGCCTCCAAGTTCTGGGCTGTCAAAAGGAGGGCCTCCATTTTTTTAAAGCAGTATCATGATACGTAAAAAGCCTGATAATCAATGAAGAAATTTTTCTGAAGAGGCCGCGATGTGCTCAGCCCTAGGGACTTTCAATGCAGCCAGTTTCTCCAAAGGAAACAGAACGCAGGCTACACTCGTCTCAGCCAGCTGCCAGGAGATAACGGCTTCCTGATCTACTAAAGGACTCGGCTCCCCGAGAAAGCAAACGCTGGACAGCAGCAGGGAGAGCACTTACATGGGAGGAGTGTTTGACTTTGAGATCAGCTCGTCCTTCAGTCTGATAAGCTCCCTCAGCTTGGGATACTCTTCGAATCTATCTGCCAAACCTGAGGGGTAAAGCATTTCTGTCAGCCACACAAGTGAAGTTAAATTCAGTGAGACTTCCCTAAATCAATCGACACGTGCTGCCTTACTCCCCAAGATGTGGCGGCGCTGTGCTGGGGAGAGGGTCCCACTTCCTTTACACCAAACCCTCCCAGCCATTTTTTGCATGGAGTTTTTACTAAGATCAAGGCTTACAAGACAGCTCCCATCACGTCTAGACGGGGCAGCTGTCATTCGTCCCTTACTAGTCCCTTGCTCCCTGTTTAGAGTCCGCTCTAAGTTTTTAGGGCTGTGCTGGGCCTCAGCATCTCCTAAGAGGCTCCAGGACAGGCTTGGTGGTACCAGTTTAAACAAAGACACTGTCAACACACTCTCTGGGAGTAAAAGCTATTTTAAAAACTTATCTCCTGCAGCCATAAGTCTATTTGCAAACATGCACTAAGAGAGCATACACAGTTAGGGGTGGTGCCATTTTAAAAACTGTTTAACTATGAGAAACATGTATTTTTCTCTACTCTATAATACATACAAAGAAAAAAGATATTTCTAATCTTTAAGCTTATGAAATGCAAACAAAACAATTTAAATTCCAATTTTTTGTGCGTTTTAAAAAAACATTCTTTTAGTGGATAACGGACGAATTACAAGCAACTATTAACAATACACAAAACTGGCAGTGTCACAGTATTCGTTATTTCTTAAAAACTGCCTCTGACTGTAGGATGGCCCACAACTTGTTCTGTCGTCTCTTCACCTAATGACCTTCTGTCTAGACTGTAACAGACAGTTCTCACTTCACTTGAGGGGGCCGCCCCAGAGCTCTACCTAAAGGAACGTTCACATAATGCAAATATGCTCATGGCTGGGGGGAAGGGAGAGAAAGGAGGCAGGAACAGGGCTCTGAGCCCATGGAGGGAGAAGGTCAGGACACAGGACAAGTGAGCCCGGGGACAGAGAAGCAAGGGGAGGAGAAGGAACCCCTGGGGGCCAGACAGCTACGCAGCACCCACGTGCAGTCAGACAGAAGCGTGACACACAGAGGGACACGCAGGGCAGCAGGCGCCTCTCTCCACATGTCTGTTATCCTGCTTTTACTTGGAGGGCAGCTTTCAGAGTTTTTCTTTTAAGGCTTCTTTTTGTGGCAGGGTGGGGGTGGGAAGCCACAGACCCCCCCAAGCTGAGGGGCAGGAGCTCAGCACTGTACAATAAAGTTACAATAGGTGGGTTTATAGAACGCGGATTTCTTTCAGAATTCTTTTTGTAAAGTCAAATTTGGACAATGCAAATTTACGTAACGCAAGAACCGTCTGTATTAAAGTAAGTTTGCACTTCTTGACCATTCACGAATGAGACAGCGAGACCAAGACAACACCGCCAGAGAGAAGTCAGAAAGCTGACAAGCCAAACACAGATGGAGAAGAGCAGGCTGAGTCTGACGTACCCACATCTCTGATGAAATTCTGGGGCCTGTGTCCTGTGTCAACAAAGTGCTGGCAATAGTCATTGTGAGGATTTAAACTCTGGGTCCCCTAGAAATGTGACAATAAAAAGAGCACAGGTAATTACAGGAAATACCAGTTATAGTACATATACCTCTACATAACTGTTCTGCTGCTCAGTCATTTCAGCCGTGTCTGACTCCTTGTGACCCCGTTTGGGGTTTTCTGGGCAAAGATACTAGAGCAGTTTAACAAGGAGGAAACTGAGGCAAACAGGGTAAAGGACCTGCCCAGGGTCACATGGCTAGTAATTGTCTGAGGCCGGATTTGAACTCAGGACTTTCTGATACCGGGCCCAGTACTCTATCCACAGCACCACCCCGCTGCCCCATATCTACACCTTATCTAAAGTTAATACTTTATGAGTCCAGGCTGGGGTGATCACAAGTGAAGCGCTGTATACCAGGTGGCTAAAACACAGTGCCCTCTGTGGAGCTGGCAAATGAGCACCCAAAGAAGGTAGGACACACACAGTCCTCCACGCCAGACACAGAAAACTCAAACGGAAACGGACCCTTCCCCAGGCGCGTGCTGACTCAGAAAGACACATGTTAACATTGTGTCCTGTTATACCTGTATTTATTTTGTAAAACAACAGCCAATTGCGTTTTCCTCTGGCTGGGCCACAGCCAGTCTGACACCCCCACTTTACAACAGACACATGACATGCCCAAACTGCTGTGTGCACAGCTACATAGTAACGATTATGGAAAAGAAAGGCATACAGAGTAGTCACTTCACAGACTGGGCTGAACTGCTGAAAAAGCCCCCAAGGGCCCTCTAAGGTCCAGGGCAGGAAAGGATTGCTCCTGGCTGCACCATCAGAGAAGGCTTCACGGAGCCCTCTGAGACACTGAGAAGAACAGAGAGCATATCTGGGCAGCTGCCAGGGCTAGGGGAAGAGCAAAGTCTTGTAGACATCAGGAGGCACTCCAGCAAAGGGATGGAGGTGGGCAAGCACTGGCCACGCCATCCAAGGAAAAGAGAGTGCCATTCTGTCAGAGAACAGCACACGTGGAAAGAACACAGGGTGAGAGGAGGCCAAAGAGGCAGGAAAACACTGTGGAGTGCACTGATGCCAGGCTAAAGAGGAAGGCAAGGGAGGCTACTACGAGGTTCAGAACAGAAGAGCTGCATGATCAGATCTGTGAATAAGGAAAATAAATCTGGCAGCACTACAAAGGGGGTCTGAAACTGGGAGCTTTTTTTTAAACCAGTGATAACAACTTCAATTCAACTGGTTGCCTCTGTAATCCACAGGACTGTCCCTTGTAAATGCATGGTACATTATTTCATGCATGCAGAAACACTATCATGGCTCCAGCCCACAGCAAAGGACCCAAGGTTCTGACACCCTGGACCAAAGAGAGAAGAGACTGAGTCAAAGGGAGGTAGGGGGCAAGACCAGCAGGCATTGGTGCAGTCGCAAAGAGTACAGAATAGATGTGAGAGATGGGAGGTGAAACCCCCCTGGCACGGGAGCTGCCTGGATGGGGAAGGTGAGGAAGGCCAGGAGTCCAGAAGCCAAGGTGGGCGTCCTCTCTGTCTGACAAGAAAGGCTACATTTCACAGGTGCTTCAAGAGGCGGCGTAGAGGGGCCCCCCACCTGGGAGTGTTTGCACTCTCACCTTAAGGAAAGTACTAGAGTCTTTGTAAATCTCTTCCTCGTACGGCAGGTTTTCTTCATCTTGCTGCACTTCCACTTCATCCTTTGGGAAATAAACCCAGGAGAATGAGAGGACATTTCGTGTGCACAGACCCCATCTACTCAAGGGGTGATCCCCTCTCTCCATAACCCTTTCCCAGCACATCATCAATCACCTCACTGTCCCCTTCCCAAGGAAAGCCAGTTATTGCCTGTTTTTCTCATCACCACGTAATGATTAGTGATAAGTAAGTAACCTGGAAAATGATGAAGATGTTAACAATACAAGTCAGAGCACATTACTGATAACAACACAGATGTGGACGCTGACGATAAAAGGGAATGACTTTTCTATCCCTGAGTCTCCGCTGATCACAGAGCTGACGATTACAGATCTCATCTTCTATACTGGCAACAGGCTAATTTTTCTCTAGAGGCAGTAAATTGGACAATTCAGTGTCAGGTTCAGAAGCATCACAAGTTGCTTCGTGTCACCAGCCCCACGTGTACAATGGCCTCTAAAAGCTCCAGCCACTTCAAGAACCAGCACGGGATGAGACCTGATAGTTCTAACATCTCACTCCCTCTGGCCTGAACAAGAGCGACACGGGCTGGCATTCAGAGCACTTCACAAGGTTAATCAGGCCTGGACAAGGGCAGCAGCCCCTCCGTGGCTCTGCCGCCTCCAGCCCTTCCTCCCCCGAGCTTTCAAAGGGAGCTTCCCAAGGACAGACCTGACCATGTCACTTCTGCATTCAATCCATGGGTCTAGCTCCCCATCGGCTGCAGGATCAAATACGGCATCTCCTCTACGGCTTTCAATGCCCCTGGCGACCAGCCCGGCCTCCTTCCAGCCAACCTTCACCTGACCCCTCTCCATGCTCTGCCGCCCTTCTCCCATTCCTGTCACTGCACTCACGGACCAAGTACCTCTGTGTTGGACGTTACACGTAAATTTGCTGTATGTTGTATGGACAGCAGGAGCTCCTAGAGCGCAGGGCTGGCCCACTCTAAGAGCCTCATGTCTGGGGACTGCCCAAAATCACTCGTTACACCCCCAATAAGTTAATATTTCTGATGTGTAAAAAGCTTTAGCCATTAGGATCCATGCAAACTAGTATTAGACAGCAGAACGGTGACATTTTAATTTTTCATTCTCTCATGGAACATCACTCTCATTGCAGGAGAATGACCATTTTAAGTGTTTTGTTTCTTCTCTCTGAACATAAGGCTATGCTGGCACCTACTCACCTTATATTCTTCCAACTCTTCTTCATCCGCCTCCCCTTCGTCCAAATATTTGCGCTTTGCATTTGGCGCGGATGTGTCATAAGAAGCCCTAGAAATTCAGAGTAAAACATTGTACAGACATAATGAGATTTTTACATTTTTTTTTCAACAACAACAAAATGCTGAGTCTAAAATACATGCAATGTCTGCACATGTATAACATATCAAATCGCTTACTGTCTCAGGGAGGGGAGGGGGGAGGGAGGGAGAGAAGAAATCTGGAATGTTAATTTTTTAAAAAATGAATATTAAAAATTGTCTTTACATATAATTGGGGGAAAATAAAAATGATATGAAAACTAAACTTCAAAATAAAAATGAAGTACACACAAGACACTGCTAGGTGCCAGAAGGTGAGGTGCAGTCCTTCCCTCAATAAATAGGAAAGCAGTCACTTGTTAAACGCTCACCCTAGGTAAGGCACGATGCCAGGCTCAGGAAGGTCACTACCTGCCCTGAGGGGACAGGACAAGCACCGAGAGGATGAGGAGGGTATGCTGGGGGCAGGTGCAGCAAGCACTTAAGAAACGTCTACGCTGGGCACTGGGGGTCCAGTATTAAAAGCCTGGTCTCTGTCCGAGAAGGTGGCAATGCCCTGTACAGATGGCCCTTGGCCTGCACAGGCACAGATGGGTGGGAGAGGGCTGGATGAGACAGAAGAGAGGCCAGAACAGAGTGGGAGAAGTAAGAGCCTGGCCAAGAGTCAGGGGCCATGGGAGGCTCTGGGCACAAAGACAAACACAACAGTCTTGCCCTCCACGCGTTCATGGTCTCCCTATCAGGAGACAACACGGACACATACAAGTATAGACAAAAAAAGACACAAAATAAGTACAAAGTAATTGGAGAGAAAGCATCAGTAAGACAGGCGTCAAGAAGACAAGGGCACCAGCAAGGAACCTTCAGAAGGACTAGGAATTCAAAGCGCGGAGGGGAAAAGGCATGGGACAGAAGGGCAAAAGAACTCAACTAAAGCTTGTCCTTAAAAGACAGCCGATAACTTTGGGGAGAGCAGTTTCAGCTGCGTGATGAGGCAGGAGTCAAGACAGCAAAGGGGTGAGAAGTGAGCCCTCCTCCATGCTTCTGTAGGCCACAGATCTCTCACCCAACAGCGCTTTGGCCTGGAGTTCCTGGTTCAGTCTGAAGAAGGACCCTTCATTAGTCTTCCTTTCACTATCCATCCTGAACCAGAGGCCAGCACTGACGCCTCCCAACATCATGCTCACAAAGCCTAACCAGAGGCTGGCCAGTCAGCCAGCCAGGTCAGCTCAGGAAGGGCTCCCCAGACGTGAGCAGTAGAGTGAGCAGACCAAGGGGAGGAAGAGAAATCTTCTGAACTCTGCTGAGAGATTTACCTCTCAGCACCTTTATTAGAAGGGGCTCTCCAGCCGGAGGTAGAGGGATAGAGTGTGGAATACAGGTGACAGAAAGACGAATACATTGATAAAAGTGGATTATTCTTTAAAGAAAATGAAGCATCCAACCAGCAGCACCTTGAGCGCAGCAGCAGCTGCCTGGGATCCAGGTAAGTCGGGAACCAGTCTGAGTGCATGGACTCACTCCAGAGAGGCCTGACTTCCCAACACAGAAAGGTCTCCCACATGCTCTGGACTAAAGCAAAGGGTGAAAAGCGATCTTAGGACTGACCTGCAAGTTTCTCTGGTCTCAGCAATCTCCCTTTGCTCGTCTTTGCTATTTAACACTGCGCCGATACTGTCAGCACTCTCAGCTCCCAACTGAGAACAGGCAAAAACAGAAGGTGTGTTATGGCGGGCCCTCACTGACAATGGGAATGATTTTTCAACAAATGATAGAAAATGGGTAACTTCAACATTAAAAATGGCTAGACTGTGGATGTTCACCGGGCACGCTGGCTCTCATTCACTGCAAAGGGATTAAAGAGAATGCATTTCTTCAGTTCAGAGCAATTTTATATCCAACTGTTAACTTTAGAGAATTTCAAATTTTTTGTTTAAATAATGTGACTAAAATCAGGATTAGAACTATTACATACTAAGTGAAAAGGTCCTTTTCCAAAAGCCTGGTGTCTCAAATTTCTGCACCAGAAAAGGCCCAATGATGAGAGACACAGTGGCAGCTGTCTGACTGACTCCCTCCTTGCTGGGTCACTTCACCCGCTCAGCACACGGACCCAAGAGCTAGATGAGATGAGCCCCACTGGCCCTTCCAGCTTTGACTCTCCGGAACCCAGAACAACTCTGAGCTTCCCTATCTAAAACTTTCTAGAGAGATTCCTTTTCATCTGTATGTCTTCGAAATCACTGTAAAGAATGGCTTGGAAACTGCTCAGAAACCTAGTGGACATGGGGATCCTACTAATGGCCCCAGGCTGAGGAAAATCTGGGACGCTGAAGCTTCGCCTTCCCCTTCCCAAAGGCCACAAATCTTGGGGGCTGGATCTGTGCCTGACACCGTGGCTCTCAAAGGTGAGCCTCTCCACCTTGCTCTAACCTCTCTCCTGCCCTCCTGGTCTTGGGGCTGTGACCAAGGTTCATCTCCCACCACAGCCGAACCAATCCCGAGAGAGGTAGGCCTCCAAGAAGACTTCCCCCGTCCCAGTCCTAACAGTCACCAAGAGACAGATGTCTTCCTGCCGCTACTTACTGGCTATCCCATATGCAAGATGCCCCACAGAGCTGCACCTTAGGACAGATGACAAAGAGGGCAAGGGCTGCTCTGCTAGCCCGGGGCCAAGCAGCACTTGTGTTTGTCCTTCCTTCTCAAAGAGGACCGTGGCTTCAGGGCAATGATGACAGGACTGGCAGCTGACCTGAATCTGAGGGAGGGAGGGCTGTGCGAGGTCACCAGCTTCACCTTCTCCTCCACAGCCATGTGGGGCCAGGAGTCAGATACAGATCAGGATGACTGGACATGGCCCAGGATGCAACGGGAGACCCTGCCCTGCTAGGGGCTGGAGGGACAGAAAAGGCCACTTGCCTGCACTTGCTATGACATTAAACATAAATTCTTATTTCATTTGTGTAGTTGTTGTTATTAAAACACATATAGAATGGCAATATGCCTTGGGTTCTAAATCTCAAGGGCTCTGAGACTATTCTGTCCAGAAAATGCAGCAGCCCATGGAGAAGAAAAATGGAGTCAGGTTCGAAGCCTGGCTTTGCTGCCTGATCTTGGACAAGCTACCCCATCTCTTGGCCTGTTCCCTCCCTTCTGGGAGAGGCAGAGCCTGAACCAGATGCCCCCCAGGTCCCTCTCAGCCCTAAGCCCTCAGGGCTTCCTCCAAAAATGGTCCCATGACAGAGACCCATGGATGTCAGGGAGCTGTCGGTGCTTCCAACTGAGACCTGACAGAATGTCAGGTTGGGACTGTGAATGAGGGCAGAAGCAGTGCCTAATGAAAGAGACCCCAGGAAGACAACGAGCACGACCTTGAGGCTCTTCCCATAAAGACTGGCATGTGAATGGCAAACTGCTTTACGTAATCCATCCTAGTGAGAAACCGTCCCATGTAAATGTGGTTAGTTCAGAGGAGTGAGAGAGAGCAAGGCAGCAGGATGCTGCAGTGTAGACCTCATCCCCTGAACTCATTACAAACCTGGCCTGCTGGATGATGGGCCTCTGAGGCCGCACTGCACATCCCAGGAGCACAGGCCCTCACACATCACCAACTCACCCATTTTAGAGAACGCTGGAGCCCAGAGAAGGGGAGGAACCTGGCCAAGGTCACACCTCCACACCTGGCTCCACCCCTCGAATCACCGCATGTTCTAACAGCAGGCTGCTGAAGACTCCAGTCACCAGGATCATAAACAGTAACTAATTAAAATCTTCTTTAACCAGTAACAGAGAATGATCAAATAAATCTATGTTAGCTCTCAGTTCGTAAGTCAACAATCATTTAATAAGTGTTCACTATGTGCCTGGCACTGTGCTAAGAGCTGGGAGTACAAAGACAGGCAAAAACCAGCCCCTGCCTGTACAAGAAGCGTGTGCTCTAACCGGCGAGATGATACGTAAATATTTAGGGACATGCAAAGTCCGTGAGACAAAGACAATGGAACTGAGGACGCCATTAGCAGCTGAGGGTGCCAGGAAAAGCTTCCCACAGAAGGTGAGATCCGAGCTCACCCTTGAAGGAAGCTGGGGAAAGGAGGTGGCAGAGAAGAGGGGACAGCATTCCAGGCACGGGCCAGCCCGCACAAAGTTGGAGACAGAACCTTTGGGCGGTGTGTTCAAGGCCAATGCCACAGGCTCACAGAAATGATGGAGGGGAATAAGGCGTAATCAGACTGGAAGGGCAGGAAGGGGCCAGTTCATAAGGAATCTAAAGGCCAAACAAGTTTATATTTGATCCTGGAGGTAATAGGCATCTCCAGAGCCCACTGAGCAGAGCAACAAGGTCTGACCTTCAGTTTAGAAAGATCCCACCGGCAGCTGATGGGAAGCCGGCCTGGAGCAGAGAGAGAAGAGCCTGTGAAAAGGCTCCAGGCACTGGAGGCCGGAGCCAGGGGGGCAGCTGCATGAGGGCAGAGAAGTACATGTCTACCAGTGATGTTATAAAGGCAGACAAGATGTGTGGGGTGAGAAGGAGGAGCAAAGACACCAACCTTGGGGCGAGGAGCCTGATGGTCCCCTCAACAAAGGCAGGAGGAAGGGAAGGAAGGGGAAGGCTCTCTTTCTTTGTAAGCTCCTACTGCTCTGTGCCAGAAAAGGGGCTTAAAGTGCTAGGAACACATACAAAAAGGAAAAACAGCCTCTGCCCTCAAGGAGCTCACAATCTTCCAGGGGAAGACAAGACATTCCAATGAAGGAAGCTGAAGAACCAACAGCTGCCTACTGGACATTCACTCTGGGATGACCGAGAGGCGGCAGAACGTGGCTGGCAACAGCTCAGTGGAGACACCAGGGATGGACAGACAGATCACAGAATCCCCTGCAGAGATGATGGACCATGAGAGCTGATGAGATCAGCAGAGGGGGGCCCAGGATGGTCTCGCAGGCCACTATGGTTAGAGGGTCTGACACAGATGAAGCCTCAGCAATGGAAATGGGGGAGGGGTCACAGAGACGGGAAGACCAGGAAGGGAACAATGTCACAGACAAAGTGACAGGCAGTGCCCAGTGCTGGGCAGGGCAAGGATGAGCAGAACTGTGAAGAGGTGACCAATTCTGTAATTAAGAGCGGTAACTGTGGGGAGTGTAGCTTCAGCAGAAGGTCAGAAGCCAGTGTGCAGCACAATGAGGAGCTGGTGACCATGAGAAGCTTCTCAAGGAGTTCAGCCACCAATGGGGAGACGTGCTCAGGTCAAGAGAGGCTTTTTTAGTGGACACACAATTAAGTTTGCAGAAATCAAGGAGGAGTCGGCAGACAAAAAGAGATGGGGGATAACACCAGCAATAACAGAGGCAGAGGTCAGGAGGGGAGGGAGCAAGGGAACAGGGCGGGGTTCGCACTGCCAAAGACGGGGAGAGGGGGTCTCATCCAACGGTCCCCACCCTGCTTTGCATTCAGCACGCCCAAGGGAAGGAGCTGTGGACAGAGGGGCGGCAGACCCAGCAGCAAGCAGAATGTCGGCTGAGCCCCAAGGGGACCAGCCCGCAGCTCTGCCGCCTCCTCCCGGTGAACCAGAGAAGAGGGGCGAGGGTCTGCGCTGGGTCACCAGGGGGCGGGGCCGGTGCGGGAGGGCTAAGCTGGGCGAGAACTGGGAGAAGGGAACCGAGGTCTGCGAGGAGCAGAGCGAGCATCAGGTGGGGAAAGACAGAGGGACTGCGCTCGCCTTCTCAATGGGGGGGGGAGGGAGAGAATGTGCAACGCTTAAAAATCGTTTTTACATGTAACTGGGGAAGAACAAAATGCTAAATACATTGTTTGTTAAAGAGTCCAGTTGGGGAGCGGGGACGGTGCAGCTCTGCGTGGGACAGGGAGCCTCCGGGGCTCCGGGACGGCGGGGACCGCAGCCCCTTCCCCTACAGGCTGGGGTGCAGAGGCCGCACGCCGCGGGACCTCCCAGACGCCCCCGAGAGGACGCAGGCAGCAGCACCAGCACCGGCACCGCCGGGCTCCGGGACGTCTATCCAGCCAGGGGCAGGGGGGGGGGGTGCGGGGGGACCCCGGCTAGCCTCTCCCCTCCCTCCCCCCCCGGGGGCAGGGCCCAAAGCCCGCTCTCCTGCAGCCCACCTCAGACCCCCCCCAGCTCCCTCCCACTCCCCAGACCCCTGCTGCGCCCCCCCCCGGGCCCGATGCGCGCTCTCCCCCTGCCCCCCGCCCCCGGGGAGCCCGGCGGGCCGGCCCGGGTGCCCAAGATCCGGAGTCTGGGGGCTTGCCGTCTGGCGGGAAGAAGTCCGGGGTCCCAGGCCGGTGGGTGTGGGAAGCGGGTCTCTAGGGCCTTCGAGGCCACCGCCTCTACCCTGGGCTACCCTTGTTCCTCATGGACAGAGAGATAAACTGAGGCTCAAAGACGTAACTGACCACCCGGGGTGAGGACGCTGGCAGCGAAGTTAGATGGTGAGGGCCTCCTGGAGGAGGGGGCTCCTGCGGGGATAATGCAGCCTCAGGCACAGAAGCGGGACCGGGGAGAAGAGCCGGGCCGCCTGAGGGGCGGGGCGGGCATGCGCACAGCGGGCATGCGCACGGGGGGCAAGCGCGAGGGGAGCGAGGCGAGCATGCGCACAGCGGGAAAGGAGGCAGGCATGCGCAGAGCAGCCATGCGCGAGCAGCCGCGTGGACGGGCAGAGCCGCCTCGCGCCCCCGCCCCGGCTCTCACCTGCTGGGCGAGGAGTTGCCGGCGCAGCTTCTGCCGCTCGCGGATCTCCTGGAGGCGGCTGTCCATGTCCCGGCCGCCGCTCTTATCCCAGGGCCAGGACAGCGTGGGAGACTCGCGCAGCCTCCCTCCGCGACGGGCACTTCCCCGAGGCTGAGCCTTCTCGGGCCAGCGTCCTTTCCGAGGAGCAGCCCAACGACCCGCTCCGCTACACGCTCCCGGGCTCGTCGCTTCCGGCCCAGGAAGTCCCGCCTCCTCCCCACGACCTCGCCGGCGTTGGGGCGTGCGCGGTGGCGTGACATCACCCGTCAGGAGGCGTGGCCGGAGCGCGGATCCCCAGACGCTCCTCCCGCCCCTCCCCCTGCCCGCGTCGCTGGGGGCGGGTCCCGGGGCCGACCTGGCCCCTCCTCCGCTCCGTCCCGTGTCTTCTGTCGCGTCCTGGGGCTCTGCCCCGGCCCCTTTGTCCCTTCCCCCGTCCCCTCCCGCTCCGTCCCGGGCTGTGACATGCCCCCTGTGTCCCTTCCGCCCCGGTCCCTCCCTGAGGCTTGCGTCCTCTCCAGCCGCCAAGCCCGCATGTCCAGCCCAGACCTCCGCCGATGTCCCCGCGTGAGGTGACTGCCGGCCCCTCCCTGAGAGCCCCCGCCCCTAGCCTCGGACCGTGGGCGCGTCCGCCCAGCCCTCGGGCCTCAGTTTCCCCAGCCGTACAGGGCCCCTGCTGAAGGCCGGACCACCGGCCCGTGCCATGACAGCGGAGCCGGCCTCGGTGCCCTCCGTGTCCCCGTGTCCGTCCTGCCCCCACGCCCGCCTTCTTCCCCAAGTCTTTGCTGCCTCCTCCCGTAGACTTAGCGAGGAGGCGCCTGCTGCACACCGGAACACAAGAGCCCGTCTCTGCTGTCCTGGAGCGCACAGGGCCGGGATGGGGGGGGGGGGGGGACGGGGGCAGTGTGCGCAGACCCCAGCCCTGACTTCGGGAACAGCCGGAGATGGTGTCAGAGGGAAGGCAGGAACATTGGGAGAACCAGGAAAGAGCTCTTGTGGGGAGAGCTTTAGCTGAGACCTGAAGGAGGCTGAAAGTGAGGAGGAGGAGATGAAGAGGGAGAGGGAGGCGGGGAACAGGGGATGAGTCTGCCTGGTCTGCCTGGTCCGCCTGGTCCGCCGGGCTTGGTTAGGGATGGCACGCTTTGCAGGTTTTTACTTTACGTAGCATCAAAGATCTTAGAGTGGGAAGGGATTTTGGAGGCCATCTGATCCAATCTCATTTTACCGAGGAGGAAACAGCCTTGGGGAGTTGAAATCCTCTTTCCAAGGTCCCATAGATAGAGATGAATTTGAAGCCAAGTCCTTTGTCTTTGTATCTTCAATGCTTGGCACTCAATACTTGCTTAATAAATGCTGATTTGATTTAATTTAAGTGAAAGACAGAAAAATCTGCATATCCAGCTCTAATTTCTCCTGAAATCTAGTCTTGCATCAAGTGGCAGCTGATGCCCCACTAGTATCTCAAACTCCAAAATCTCCAAAGTGCAACCTGCCCCTTTGCCTCTTTGCCAAACCATTTCTTTGCCCTCAACATCTCTTTCTAGTAACCGTGGTTTGGAACTGAGTCACTCTTAATTCCCCAAAGATGCCAATTCTACAATACCCCTCCACTTTGTCTTTCTAAACACATCAGACTTCTTGCTCCCCTTCATATACTGTGTTCCAATCAAACTGGCCCACCAGCTGTTCCCCAAAGAAAACTCTCCAACTTCCATCCTTGTCCTCTTGCATATATTGCCCACCATTCAAGGGATGAAATCCATTCTCTCTTTTTAGAATCTGTACTGCATTTCTATACAGCAATAACAAAATGTAAGAGGAGATAATAGGAAAGTCCAATTCAAAATAACTGCAAAATACATAAAATATCTGGGAATTAATCAAAGCACACTCAAGATTTATATTAATACAATTACAAACACTCTTTAAAGCAGCGGTTCTTAACCTGTGAGTTATATTCAATTTAAATACATCCTGCGTATCAGATATTTACATTATGATTCATAACAGTAGCAAAATTACAGTTGTGAAGTAGCAACAAAAATAATTTTATGATTGGAGGTCACCACAACATGAGGAACTGTATTAAAGGGTTACGGCTTAGGAAGGTTGAGAACCACTGCTTTAAAGAGATGAATAATTGGATTGATATTTATTGCCCATGGTTGGACTGTGCCAATATAATAAAAATGACTATATTGCTTAAATCAATCTAGAGATTTAGTGCTATAACAGACTATCAAGGGATACTTTATAGAGCTAGACAAAATCATATTTATTTGGAAGAACAATAGGCCTAAAATGTCAAGGAAATGCTGACAAAAAAAAAAGTAGGAATAAAAGGAGAATTCAAGATTTCAGATTATACCAAAGAGCAATAATCATCAAAGCAATTTGATACCAGTTAAGAAATGGAGAAATAAATCAATGGAACAGGCTACATAAGGAAGAAACAGACACAACTGAACCCAATAACCTAGTGTTTGAGACAGCTAAGGGCATAAGTTACTTGGGGGAACGATTCCATATTTGACAAAAAGTACTAGGAAAACCGAAAAGCTGTTTGGCAGAAATTCAACCCCAAAAAAGCATCTAACCGGCTTAGATTATATACCACAATAAGCTCAACATGGACACGTGCCTGAACACACACACACACACACACACACACAGTGCATTTTCTATTTTGTGTTTCCTTTCCTAAGTAGCTGGATGGCTGCCATTCTCAAGGTGTATTAACCCAGGCCTGGAAGTGACTTTTGAGATTCGAGAGGTCCAGAAATCCTGGGTCCTATGAATGGAGCTGACAAGGGAAGCTTTTGCATTGGCAAGGAGAGCCACCAAGAGAAAGCTCAAGGGCCTCATCTAACTTAGGAAAAGAAAAGACATGTATTTTGAGGAGTCAGTGCAGGGTAGAGGTGAAACGTGAAATGCGATCCTACAGACCACTTCAGCTTCTAATAAGGTTTAAGTATCATGGCTGAGTTGTTATCCAGTCTTGTGTGACTCTTGGTGACCCTATTTGGGGTTTTCTTGGCAAAGACACTGGAGAGGTTTGCTATTTCCTTCTCCAGCTCCTTTTACAGGTGAGGAAACTGAGGCAAATAACTCTATTTTGTGACTTGCCCAGTGCCCCAGGCATGACTCCAGGCCCAGTGTTCTAACCACTGCTCCACCTAGCTATACCCATAGAATAATACCTAGCATTTATATAGCTAGGCTTTGAGGTTTACGAAGCACCTTGTAAGTATTATCTCTTGTTACATTATTTTACAGAGCTGGTAAATGTCAGAGGCAGGATTTGAACTCTGGTCTTCCTCACTCCAAGTACAATACTCAATCCTCTATACCATCTAAATTAGATCCTTGTTTAATTTAGGATTTAATTAATCCTAGGGACTTCCAGGATCTTCTCTGGCTTAGTATGCAAAAGAATTTAAAGCAAACAAAAAAGAAAGCTAAGGAGGCCTGTCATTGTTTTCTCTCCACATGACCTACTCTCAGTCTTTATTACCCAGACCAGTCCACAGTTAAAGCCTGATCTCTTTGATGCTGTATTTAGACCAGCAGACAATCCTGTCTCCCTCTGCTCATAAAGGAGCCCCTCTAAGCCTTTCCAAACAGCCCAGAGATGACCCAGCCCCAGGTTCAGAGAACCCTGGTTTGCCACTACCCGCCTGTGTCTGTCTGGTAGGCAGAGGGATCTGATGGAGCCCTGCCTTGGCTCACCTCAGCCCATACTCCCAAGCCCTGGCTCACTATGCCAACAGGACCAGGACCAGGCCTATATCATCTCTTCCTTCTCAGGCCATTATCCCCCTTCTAAGGCCCTTACTAAACCTCTATTTTCATGGTGGCATCAAAACCTTTCCTGGCTATTTGATGGAGAAGAAGGATGAAAAGGGCCCTTTTCAGTCTGGATGGAGAAATCTCCAACCCCTCTTTTGCCTCCCCACCTTCCCTCCACTCCCCATGTACAGAGTGATTCTAATGGGAGTATGGATAGGAGTGGGCAGGAAGCTCCACACAGGCTAGGCCCAAACCATCAGGGTCTAGTCCTGCACAGATGGTAGCTGGAGCCCCAGATCCATGACACAATGACAGTATCAAAGTCTGGCTCTCCAGCATTGGTCCCTTTGAGGTAACGGAGAAATCTAGAGAATCATTTTCTAAGCAGCAACTTATGGAGTCATATGTTGGCTGAGTCAGAAAGGAATGCTATCTATAGATAGCCTACAAAATTGTCTCCAGAGCAGATTTTTAAATGGTATTCCTGGAACATGCATTTTCGACACAAGAAGACACAGCCACAGCATAAGCAGAAAATGAGTCTTTAATAGAGCTTAATGGAATCTCTTGCAGGAAGGCAAGCTGACCGACCATCCATCTTTTAAAATAGAGAAAGTGCGTAAGGAGCACTGCTCTCTGTCGATAGCACAGCTAGCGCTTAAAGACACCCTGGAGATGAAGAAATGGAAGTGTTACTGTAGCTGTTTCAAAGGGAAACAGTAGCAATAATGCCTTCTGTGCTTTAGGCTCACATTGTCCAGGGACCATGTTACTGAATTTAATGTTAATCTATAGCTAAGCTGTTTCTAGCTTGAAAGAGAGCTGTCCAAACTGGCAGAGTCCCTGAGAAGGCTAAAGATCGTATTTATAGGAATCTTAAACAAGGAAAAGATCATTATATGTCAAAAAAAAAAAAAACTCCACCCACACACAACCAAATTTGAGGTTAATAATAATTAATTAATGTTGGAGATCATTAATTATTGATGGAGATAATTAATAAACCACATAATTATTGCCACTTTCCTCCCTAGACCACTTTGTCCTGAGTTCCTTTCTGTGATCAATATTTTGATCTTGAATTTCAAAAGCGAACAGTTGTTATGTGGGTCATAGCACCAACCACTTTGGGGGGGTATGAGGGTGAGAGTTTAACTTGATTATCATCACCCTTATGTCTTTCAAAGGAAAGTCATAACTTCTGTTCTTACCTATTTAAAGCAAAAAGTCTGGAAAGGGTTTTAGGTTAGAGGAATATTATTTAATATTTCTAGGGAAACTAAAAGGTTTTTTTTTTAATATGCTTCCTTAGTGGTCGCAAATCTGATTTCAGAAAGAATTTCAAACTCATTTTCTGCCAATAATCATGTATTTTACACATAGCCCTCTTAAAATCAGCTGTGTGAGCCAAACCACTATGAGAGAGAGAGAGATGATCATTTTTTTCCTCTAGGCCAGTGGTTCTTAAAATTATTTGGTCTCAGGACCCCATTTTACCGTTAAAAATAATTGAGGATCCCAAAGGGCTTTTGTTTATGTGGGCAATATCCACTGATGTTTACCATATTGGAAATTAAAGTATCTTAGTATTATTATAAAAGTAGTTTTTCAGCCCTCAGATGCCCAGAAAGGGTCTCAATGTGTTCTCAAGCCACACTTTAAAAAGCACTAATACAGACTCTATTGATATAACTAATAATGATGCTGTAAATAGAATAACGAGAATTTGTTTAAATGAGAAATTACCTTTGATTCACAAGACAAACACTCTGATTTTTAATTGAATCAAATTTTTGTTTCCTGAGTCTAAAAAAATCGTGTGTCCATGTTTACACAAGACTTAGTTCACTGATTTGTGGCTAGTCATCTTATCTTTCTATTCTGTTTCCTCATCAAAACAGGAGAAGAGGTAACACTCCATTATGGGAAGATCACTAGTTTTAGAAGCACCAGACTCTGCCATTTAGTACCTGTGTGACCCTGGGTAAGTCATTGCACTTCTCTCTGAGTGCTAGTCTCCTAAGTCACATGTGCCTATTGAACTAGGTCTCCAAAGTCCCTTCCCATTCTATGACCTGATTAAATGTCTGGTATTTGATCCTACTAAAAAACTAAATAGCTTAACAAGGTGAGGGCTAGGTTAGGGACCAGACCTGTGATTTCATCAAAATAGAGAACATTAGAAAGAGGAACCTCCCCCTGCCAGTTTGGTGGCCACATCCAGTGGCTTTTTCTCACTCCTCCTTGTCCTGGATGCCTCTGGCCTTTGGCACTGATGCCTGTTGGCTGCCTCTGCTCCTTGATGCCCATCCCTCTATGTTGGGTCCTTCTCTCTCTGCTTGGCTGGAGCCTCCTTCAAATCAAGCCTCTCACCATAGATGCCCATCAGGGCTCTGTCCTGGGCCCTCTTCTCTTCTCCCTCAACAGCCCTTCACTTGGGGATCTCCTCACCTCCACTGGATTTAATGGCCATCTCTATGCTGACAATTCTGCCATCTCCCTATCTTGCCCCAAACTTTCTACTGACTTCCAATCTTCCATCTCCCCTTGCCTTTCTGACATCTCAAACTGGCTGTCCCGTAGACACCTTAAACTAAACTTGTCCAAAACAGAGCTCATTATCTTCCCTGAGTCAAAAGTCAAAGCTAGCCGAGGACTCACACCCTTTCTAAGCTTCATATGCTCAAGTTCTAAACCCTTTCAAGCTGTAAATGGGCCACTTAAGCCTAATCTGCAGAAAGAGTAAGAATGGGGTAAGTACAGAAGCCAGCTAGCCTGGACTAGCGGAGAGAGAGGTCATCCTTGGAATGGCCATCCCAGGCATACCTGGTTGCAATTTCCCACCTCCTGACCCAGTTATTTCGGAAAAATCACAAGACCTCAAAGTGCCCCCAGGCCATTTTCATCCATGACACAAGTGCTTCAGATTCTCCACACTGGTCATCACACGTCGGGGAAAGGGGGAAGGGGGGACAGCTCTGACATGCTCATTCTTCACAGGTCCACAATGGGGTCAGGGGAGTTAGAGAGGAAGGCATTTGGACAAGTAGAGGGGTGCATGGAGGGGGCCACGAAGGCTCTTTGGTAGAAGTGGCCCCTGAGCTGAGTGAGGAATCATCAGTCAGAACACATTTATGAAGCGCCTGCTGTGGTCCAGGCACCATGGGGGGGGGGGGGGGGGCGGATCATGTACAAAGAATGATTGCCAAGCTGAGGACCAATGGAGATGATAAGCAGGTTTTACAGACTTTAAAGTGTTTGTAAATGCTAGTTATTGATCTGAATGTTATTATTGGAATCCCCTGTGAGCCATCTGAATCTACCAAACATATTGGTCAGGCTTGCTCCCGAGGAAACATAACAGCGTGAAAGGTGAATTTAAGCGTGGAAAGATGGGAAGTAGGAAGAACATTCAGAAGGTTGTTACACGCTTCTAGGTCAAAGAAGTGTTAGCATGTGGGGGGGTATGGGGTGGTGGGGGGGTGGGGGGGTGGTGAAATCTTTTGGCTGTCTGGTAAAGCTTATGGACCCTTCTCAGAGTAAGATCATAAATCCATAAATGCAGAAATAATATTAAATATGCCAACTGCATGTGATTACAAAGGAAATCAGTTATAGTGAAATCAATCGACTAATAAACATTTATTAGGTGCCTAGTATATGCCAGGCTCATGATCTACCAGCTGTCATTTTTTTAAGCTCCAGGGCCCTGGGCTAAGAACCTCTCTTCTCGGGGCGGCTAGGTGGCACAGTAAATAGAGCTCTGGCCGTGGAGTCAGGAGGACCTGAGTTCAGATCTGCCCTCACTTAACACTTAACTAGCCGTGCGACCTTGGGCAAGTCACTTAACCCCAACTGCCCTGCCTTCCCCCTCCAAAAAGAAAAAAAAAACACCTCTCTTCTAGGTGAACAGTCAATAAGGGCTCTTAGCAGTGGGGGTAGTATTGTGGAAGTGGGGTCAAAAGAACTAGGAATTCAGAGGGCAAGAGAGCAGAAAGGATCAGAAATAACCTGAGAATTGGAAATTTGAGGGGACAGGGAAAGTAGCCACGAGGTGTCACTATAGAGAGTAAAGAGGACCGACCAGACGCTGAACTCAATTCAGGACCCCCAGCCAGGAGAGAGGCAAGAGCAGGTCCCTCCACCCAGGGGCGCGCATATCTCTGCCCAGAGTCGGGCTTTGGGCGGAGCTCTCCCTATCACCCTCTCTTCCCTCCCTCGACCCTTCTCTGAATGTAGATTTGGCGGAGAACTTCGTGGTAGCCTCCAAAGTCCCACATGCATCAGGCTCTCCTATCTAGGACCACAAGGACCATGAAAACCAGATGCACTCGGTCAAAGGATCAGAAAGAAAAGGCCCAGAGCTCCAAAGGCTCTTCCTTTTAGGAGAGTTATGGAGTTAGTAATAGAGATAGAAAAATCAGTGTCGGTTTGTGAACCCTTTGGTGACAGCTAAGCCACCAAGCTGAAAAACGGAGATTTCTGGCCGATTACATCTTATGCTCTAAACCCCCTCAGAGATGCTATGGCCTGCACAGTGAGCATGTGATTAAAGACTTAAACAGACGGCAAGCGGAATTAATCCTACCATCTAGTTAGAGAAAGTACACTTAAAATAGCGTGTATTTTACAAAACAACTTAATAACCTATATCAAATTGCTTGCCTTCTCACTGAAGGGGGTGGGAAGGAAGGGAGAGAGTTTGCAACTCAGTTTTAAAAAGCACATGTTGAAAATTGTTTTTACATGTAATTGGGGGAAAATAAAATACTATATTTAAAAAAACAAAGGAAAGCATTAGGTTTAAATGTCCATTTGACATGACAGAGTAGAGAGATTAGAAGGGGGTCTTTCCTCCCTCTGTTTCTGGTTTCCTGACTGCAGGAAGGTCCTAGACTTCTGTTCCCCTGCTATTGTTGGGGATGAAGATGCCTCTGGGGAGCCTGGCTGCTCTCAGCCTCATCCACAGTCTGCCTGTCTCTGCACTGTGGCCCCGCTGCTGTTCTCAGCGACTTGGGAAAGAAAAAAGTAGCTCCTGTCAGTGCTGAGCCGTTCTGTCGCGGTGCTGAGCTCTCCTGCAGGGGTAGGAAAATTAACCACTTGCTTTGGCTGCCCAGGATCCATTCTTTACCAGTTCTTCTCTTCCTTCCTTCTTTCTTTCCTCCCTTCCTCCCTCTTTTTTCCTTTTCTTCCTTTCTTCCTTTTTTCTCCCTCTCTTTCTTTGTCTCTTCTCTTTTTCTTTCTTCTTTCCTTTCTCTCTTCCTTTGTTCTTCTCCCCCCTCCATCTCTCTGTGTCTCTCTGTCCCTGTTGCTCTCTCTGTCTCTGTCCGTCTCTGTCTCTCTTTCTCTTTCTCCATAGTCCCACACTCTTCAGTTCTAAGGTGTACAACATAATTTCCCTTTTTTCCCCCAGGGCAGAAAAAGTTGCAAGACCACATTTCCCAGCATGTTTAGCTAGCATTCAAACATCTCACCCTGTCTGCAGGAAATGCATCTGGATCTGTCCAAACACCGATTGTAGTGTAATCAGTAGAAATAGAGAAATTAGCTGGAAAGATGGGTCTTTGTTTTTTTAAATAAAATTAACAACATCTTGGACATACTGTATGGAGTTTGAGATGCCAGACAAACATCCAGGTGGGGTTACAGGGCTGGAATCTGGGATCGCGGTGATAACTGGATCTATAGACTTACGTGCACTTAATTCTTGGGAGTAGATGAGATTGCCAAGGGAGATGGAGAAAAGGGAGGGAGGAAGGAAGGTTGGAGTCTTGGGGCTAAGTGCGTGACTCTGAGCAGGTGAGAGGAGGATGAGGAGCAGTGAAGAAGACACAGAAGGAAGAGTTAAAGATGTAGGAGACTTGGGCAGGAATAGTGCTGTGGAAGCCAAAGAAAGAAGGAAAACGCAGGAGGAAGGAGTGGACAGGGCCAGACCTCCCAGAAGTGTAAGGAGATGGGAGGCTGGTGCTGCGCCTCACCCCACTGCTTGTGCGGGCAGCTGCTGCCTGTCCTGACTCCGAAGTCAGAGTTCATCAGGAGCTTGTTTATAAGGAGTAGGGGGAGGCCGATTTGATGGGGCAGCACAAGTCCACAATCTATCCAACACAATCCACCAAATCTCTCTTGCGTGTGTACGTGGCACTGGTTTCAAAAGGAATTCATCTCTCCATCTCAGCCACCTAAAAAGGGACAAAGAAGGGGCAGCTACGTGGCACAGTGAATAGAGCACCAGCCCTGGAGTCAGGAGGACTTGGGTTCAAATCCAGCCTCAGACACTTAACACTTACTAGCCATGTGGCCTTGGAGAGTCACTTAATCCCAACTGCCCTGCCTTCCCCCCTCCAAAAAAAGAAAGGAACAAAGGAGGGTCCTCATCTGGCTGTTCTCAGCAATTTCACTTTTCAAAAGTAATCCCTGGGGGAGTGAGGGGAGGAGAGGAAGGGGAGAAAATTTGAAAGTCAAGGGATTGTGGAACTGAATCTTGTAAACTGAAAGTAAATAAACCAATAATAATAAAAAAAATAATCCCCTCTGAGATCCCTAAACTCCAGAGTCCTCACCAGCCCTGGTTCTCCTGACTCCTCAGTTACTTAAATTTCTCCTTTCATCTCCTAGTGTTCTTGGTAAAAAAAAAAAAAAAAAAAAAAACCATCCTCCCTCTGGTCCCCTAAGCAGAAAGCCGCCTCTCTGGACCCCCCCCCCCAAGGCAGTAAGACTCTTCTCCTTATGGTGGCAGTCCAGTTTTCTACTGCCATGGTGGTATCTGGTTTCCCGTGCCAGCCTCCTTCAACACACGGCAGGCTAGTGCCATCAGGGCAGACCTGCTGAGAGGACTTGCCAAATGCAGGGAGGAACAGCCAGAATTGTGGTGGCCACAGGGCCCGGGCTTCCATCAAACCACCCTTTCAAAGGTGGCTCCCTTCCTTTCCCATCACCCTTCTCCCATTTCAACCATGAGGTCAGCCACAAGGGCATTCTTTACCAACTTTGTTTATCGTGTCAAATGTTCTGGGCAAGGCCTGACTTAGTCTGACCTGGTGATTCAGGCTTGGGATGGGAACAAAATGAGAGGATTTTAGACTACATAGTATTGAAAAAGATACATTTCTTCAACAATAATATGGAAAAGATATTAAGCAAAGATACAGCATTGGCCCGGTTAGGGGCTTCTCTCCTCTCCTCTGCCTAGATTGGACATGCTGGATCGATTGGGGGAAATCCCTGATGCCTGATAGGTATTGCTGTCGTGGCCCTGGTTGTCTCAGACAACCAGGAACCTTTATCAGGAAGTTGAACCTTAATTGTCTGAACCAGATAAATCCCACGTGATGTTCCCATTACCTTTCTGGGACAAACAGGTCTGTGTAGAAAGGTTCCAGTCTTGCCACCATGATTCTTGACCAACCTAAGAGCAAATGTTGTTCCTGCTACAACTTGTAGGCTGGGCTCATGCGTCTTTGCCTTGGTTCAGGCCATTCTCTATGCCTGGAATGACCTTGCTCTTTTGAGTTGTCTGTTGACAATTCCAACCTACCTTTTAAAGCCCAACACAAAACCCATCTGCCAGGAGGTCTTCTTTGACTACCACTCCCACCCAAGTCAATAGCAACCTCTGCCCCATCACAACATTTTGTCTGTGTCTCCCTAATTTGTTTCTTATGTAATATGTAATACAGTTATCTGTTTGCTCTTTATTCTCTATGAGACTCTGAGCTCCATCAGAACAGATGCAGGCCATATCTAAATATTGTAACTACTCCAACCTTTGCATCAGGGCTTTACACATAGTAGGTACTTAATAAATTATTGAAAAGCACAGAGACATATATTGAAGCAAAAACTATAATTATTCTCTCCTTACTTGTAATTAAAATTCTGATTTCCTCTATTTACTTGAACTTTTATCATGTTTAGAAGAGAACAGATTCTTGGCCCATGAACTTGACGGTTTTATAAGAGTATAACTGTTTCATATTGTTCTGCTGAGAGAGAGAGAGAGAGAGACAGAGACAGAGACAGAGAGAGAGACAGAGAGAGACAGAGACAGAGAGACAGAGAGAGAGAGAGAGAGAGAGAGAGAGAGAGAGAGAGAGAGAGAGAGAGGGAATTTACAAAAGACAAAATAGTAGTTTGTGATGAACACATGGGCCTGGCATTTCTTAAAATGAGGAATCAATGAGACAAGAGAAGAAATTTGTCCAGGTTCTCTATTTAGATTTATTACGGCACACAAGCAGTAACTTGAGAGCAAGTAGGGGATTTTTTGTTGTTGTTGTTAATGGTTCGCTGTGTATGAGATCATCTCTAAACTAATTACAGCTTTGCTATACCAATGGAGGGCATGTATATCTCAGTATAACTGAATGCAAGGGCTCATTGGGGGGAAAGTCTAAATATAGCCTTCTCATCAAAAGACGGCACACAGATGAGAAAAGAGAGCCTAGGGGACTTTGAATGGAGGCTTATGTAGAAGACAGATGGGGGCTTTATTGAATATTTTTTTCTTGTTTTAAATATATCCCCTTTAAGAGGATTATAAACACAATGACCATGGGACTTGCCTTCTCTTGCAGCCCTATCTAGGGGGAAATGAAAGTCAGTTTCTTGAAAGAGGTGATTCTTTAAAATCCAAAGACAATTGCACTAGAAATGTAGATGATCCTAAATTAGGAGTTGATTTGGGAAGGTCTTCTGACACCAGCAGCTGGGTGTATTTTAATTATACACATTGGTTAAAAAAAAAAGCCTTGGTTTTCAATGGGTGAATCAAATTGTCATCTTGGCATATTGCCTTGAAGGTTGAGTATTGGATCCATCAGGATAAGAACACATTTAATACACAATATTCCCCCCTTTCCATTTTTAATCCCAGTATAACAATACATAACCAAATTGATGAGGTGCAGGCTCTGGGAACCTCCTTGAACTCTGATTGAATCTTCCCATTTGATGAGGCATATGCATGACCCATAAGCCTTTCATGGTGGCTCTGCCCAAACCTTTGTTACTAGCTTGGCCCTCCATTGTCCATCTACTTCCCACCCTTGAGCCTATCAAAATACCCAAAGCAACATTATACCCTTGAACTGGCCTAGCCCACCACTGTCTCTCCTCTCCAGGTAGCCTCCAACAAATTCAGTCTTTTACTGGAGTCTGACCTCATTAACTCCTCCTGAAGACCCTCCCCAAACTCCTCCTCTAGACCATCCCTAGATCCCTCCCACAACCTTTCTGTATATAAGACCCCGTCTTGCCTCTATGTGAGAGCACCATAGAATTTTCTAGCATGGATTTGCTCTGTGTCCAATACAAATGAACTTTTAATAAACTTTGCTTTTCTTTGGCTGAGAGAAGTCATAAGTCGAACTCATTTGGCAGGACCTGGCGTGTTGGTATTTTGGGATCTCAAGCACCCCTAACCTTATACCTCTTTAGAGTGAGGGAGGGTTGCAAGGGACATGGAATCCTGGGGAGTGGGGAGCCAGAATTCTGTTAAAGTAAGGGAGAAGGGAATGTTAGTCGAAAAGGTCAAGGATAGACTCTAGGGGAGTTTGTAAGAATTGTGTAAGGGCTTCAAAGGGTGGCATAATGGGCAAGGCAATGGGCATTTCAAGGGCATGGGAAAAAGTAAAGTGCTAACTAGAGTAGGGATGGGAGTTCAGGAGGAGATCCTGTGGGCTTGAAGCTTGATCCAAGGCTGTGAGATTAGAAGACCCGGCATTGGGGGAATAATGCCATAAAAGCAGATGTGTCGGGAGCTCTGCAATTATCCTGATTGCCTTTCACTAGTACCGGAGGAATGTTCAGCAGCTACCTAGAAGGAAAGAGGGAGGAGCAGATGCAGATCCCTAATAGTGGAAGGACAGGTTGGGGCCTGGGAGACTTGAGCTGACAGCAGGAGATAAGAAGTTGTTTAGACCTTTCTGTAATATCTGACCCTTTCTGGGGTTTTACTTATACTGCAGTGGTTTGCCATTTCCTTCTCCTGCTTATTTTAGAGATGAGGAAATAGGCAAACCGAGTGAAGTGACTTACCCAGGGTCACACAGCTAGGAAGTGTCTGAGGCCAGATTTGAACTCAGAAAGATGAGTCTTCCTGACTTCAGGCCCAGTGCTTTACCCATTGCACTCATGAAAGGCTATGACTAGGGTCTAAGGAAGGCAGCAGATGGCCCCAGTTATATATTCTTAGGGTTGATCACATTCGCTGTCTCTCACCACCTTCTTGTTCTGTGTAATGCAGAGTGCTGAGGGCAAAAGAAAAAGTATGAAAGCATAAGATGAAGGGAAACTTATAAATAGCAGTCATAATAGTGAACGTGACTGGGATAAACTCATGTGTAAAGTAGAAGACAGCCTACCTTGACTTAGAGAACAATCCAGTAACATGTTGTTTATTGGGAAAAAAAAGACACACACAGAGTTAAAATGAGTGGCCAGACCTCAGACAAATTTAAAACAAAAACAGTAAGGATCATGATCTCAGACAGAACAAGAGTAAAAATAGATATGGTTAAAAAAAGAGGGGCAGCAAAATTCCATCATGCCTCAAGGCAGCATAGATAATGAAATAATATCAGTGCTTAATATATACACCAAACGACACAGAACTGAAGTGTTTAAAGGATAAGTTCATTGAATTACATGGAGAAAGAGTCAGGAAAACTGATAATGGGAGACCTCATTTTGCCCCTTTTAGACTGAGGCAAGTCCGATAAGAAAGAAATTGAAAATACGAATAGAATTTTAGAAAAGTTAGCTATGATAGATCTCTGGGGATTAATGAAGAAAAGTCAAAAGCTATATACATATTTCTTAGGCAGCCACAGCATTTTTATGAAACTGACCATCTGCAGGGACATAAATTGTGGTGAAGGATTAAAGACATTCTTTGTGACTAAAATGAAAAAAAATTATACTCACTCAATGACCTTTTAAAGAAAGGATTCAAATATAGACTAAATAATTAGATGCTAGAAAAATATGATGTCAGAAAATAAATCATGGAAACAATAGATAATTATAGTTAAGAAAATAACAAAAATGAGACAACAAACCAAAACTCTTTGGGACACATCCTAAACAGACCTTGGGGTAGAATTTATATCTTTAAATATTAAATATCTAAATATTAAATATTTAGATTAAAATTAAATTAATATTTAAATATTACATGTTAATATTTAAATATTAAATATTAATATAAAATATTAATTAAATATCAGGAAGAAGAGATAAGTCAGTTAGGGATACAATCAGCCTAAATGAGCAATAGATAAAAAAACTCCTAAATAAACACAAAAATGAAGTCTGAAAATCAAAGAAGAGATAAACAAAAGTGAAACTAAAGAACAACAGTAACATTGAATTGATAAATAAAATTCAGATTTGGTTTTATAAAAGCTAGTAAAGTAGATAAGTGGTTAGCCAATCTCATAAAGGAGGGAGGGAAACCAAATGACCAAAACAAAAAGTAAAAGTGAAAAATTAACGACAAATGAGTAAAAATTGATAGGAAGTTTTACCCAATTGTATTCCAGCAAATTGATAATAAAATGATTGCACATTTACAAAAATATAAAGCAACCAGTTTAACATAAAAAGAAATACACAATTTTAAACGGTTCTATTTCAGAAAAAAAGAAGTTCAAAGAGCTATAAAATAATTCCCAAGGAAAAACTGTAAGACCAGATAGATTTACAAGTAAACTCTATCAAGCATTCAAATGCCAATTATGCCTAAATTACATAGATTTTTGCAAGAATAGGAATAGAAGGGATCCTATAAAATTCCTTTTATGAAACAGATATTGTTTTGATACCTAAACCAAGGAGACACACGGTAAGGAAAGAAAATTATCAACCAATATTCCTCTTGAAGATTGACATAAAAATATTGAATAAAATGCCAGCCAGTAGGATGTAGCAATATATTGAGGGGGCTTTTTTTGTTTGTTTCAAAAGATTTTTATTTGTGGAGCCCCCAAAACCAAAGTGTCAGAAAATTATTCACTGCATAGGTTCTTGTTCTTTGGTCATAACCAGTTCTTTGTGACCCCCTAGAGCAGGGGTGGGGTCTCTGCAGCCTTGAGTCCACTTGAGGAAGTAAATGGCCAAACCATAGACTCTGTGGACCACACTGTCCCTGGGGTTTTCTGGAGTGGTTTGCCATTTCCTTTTCCAGTGGATTAAGGCAAACAAAGGTTAAGTGACTTGCCCAAGGTCATATAGCTAGTAAGTATCTGAGGCTGGGTTTGAACTCAGGTCCTCCAGACCCAGCCACGCTATTCACTGAGCTACCCCACGCAGCTGCCTCACTGCAGAAAGGCAGTGTAATAATGTAATACTGAGCATTTATAATAATGAGCATCTCTAGCCCTCCCTTTCCATATAGTTTGTATGGTTTCATCTGATGAATATTTCGGGGCAGGTTTCCATGTACAGACATTGTTGTTCATCCTTCATTTTCAAAAAGGACCAATGACATCATGGGTGAAGCCTTGACACCTGCGTGACCTGGATTTAAGTGAGGCAGGCTGCTCTAAGTCATCTGCCTCTCTCTCTTCCAGAGTCATCAAGATGACTGGTGGTGGCCCAGGATGCAGGAGATGACCTTGGCTGCTTCAGCCACCTCTGTGGCCCTAAATTGTTCTCATCTGCCCATTCCACCCAGAGGAGTCTTCACGCACTTGGGGTGGACAACCCCCTAACTCACCAGTGGGTTGGAGGTCTCTCGCTTACCCTCAGCCTGGCTTAGCCTATCTGCAGAGAAGGTTTACCAGGATATGACCATGGTCCGGGACCACAAGAGAGAGCTGGGTGAAGTTGGATACCAAAGACCGATGGGCCACGCTGAAAGGGGCTCTGAAGCTCTCCAACCGGAGGGGCTGGTCCTCCCTGAACGCCCCATGCCCCCCTGTGTATGACAGATAAATGGCATGTGTAAAGACACATCCATAATTACTCCTCTCTACCATTCTGCACTTCCCAGGCCGCCCTGAGGGAATTTAACCTATATTCCCTTCCACATCTGTGATCTTGCATAAGAAGCTGGATGATCTGTCTGTCTTTTTGATGACTGGATAGATTCTTCAGTGGAGAAGAGTTAGAAAATTGTGTGACCTGCCACTGAAGGAAATTTAGTCAACTGTAAAAACTCAGCCACTTGTGATTTCTGCTTGCTTGTAGGACTCACAGATGTTAGCCTCTCTTTATCTTGCAAAGCTCACAGGATGAACAGCTAAAGAACTGGGCTTATGTACCATTTGTGTGACCTTGGAGGAGTCACTTAACTTCCCTGTGGCTCAGTTTCTTCCTCTGTGAAATAATGAAATTGTTGGAATGGGGGCCTCCAAGGTACCATTCCATGCTGAGGCCATGATCCCAGAACGTGATGGTCCTGGGCACGCTGCTAGTCTCAGCTCCCACTGCAGACAAAGACCGCCATTGCTCTGCCCTAGCGCGGTGACAGGGCAAGGTCACTCAGCCTGCTGCGGGTTCCTTTCCTGTGAATGTCCTGGCTGGAGATGTTCAGGCGGGGATTCTCAGGGGCGCCTTGGACGTGGAGGCTCAGTCGGGCAGAAGAGAAGCTTGGTAACTTCCCCAGACCCTGGTCTCCTGAGTGAAGCGTTCGTGGCTCTGCTGCTGTTGGACAAAGATGAAAAGCAGTGGCTGGAAGCCTTTCTGTCGGATGTCAGGCTCAGCTCTTCCTCTCCCGTACCTTTTGATAGGCCCCGTAAGGTAGAGTCATCAGAGCAGGAAGAGGGCTGGCCCACAGGGGAGGACGGCCCTGCTTCCCTTCTAGAATTGCTGCGTGAGAACAGAACAGCTTATTGAGTCATTGAAACTTCTTTAAAAACCACCCACACCATTAAAAAATGCCTTGCTGTCCCTAAAGGTCATTAAAAGAGACACAGAAATCCAATTGTGCAGTGGAATGAGTGCTGGACCGGCACCCAAGACCTTGGAAAATCAATCAATCAACAAGTATTTATTAAGCTCCTACTGCATGCCAAGTGTGTGCTAAGCCCTGGGGACAAAAAGACCACAGCCTCTGCTCCCAGGGAACTGCCTCTTATGGTCTGTCTTTAATTCTCCAAGAAGACCAAACACATCAGGAGGGGGATGTCTGGACTTGCAAGTGTATTGGATTTCAGTGAGGCAGGGCTGTGCAAAGTCACCAGCCTCACTCCCTCCTCTGGAGCCAGCTGGGTCAGGCAGCAAGACAAAGGTCAGGCCCCTGTGCAGTGGGAGACCTTGGTCTTTTAAAGCTAAGGCCTTTTTGTGGTCTCGGTCTGTTTGAGTCAGCACCCACTCAGTAGTTAAAGGCTAGGTAAGAACTGGGTCAAAAGATGCCTAGTTTGCCTTCACAAAAGAGTCAGTCTGGGAAGGAAAGACCACAGAGTCTGTGGCCAGAACAGAAACAATCGCTATTACGTTCCATAAGGAGACTCAAGTACATATATAAGTCTGTACAAAATCTGTCTAAAGTGAATACATAAATAAAAGGTGACAGAGGGCGTGAGGAGCTCTAGCAGCTGGGGGTGGAGGGGTAAGGGGGCAGGAAAGGTCCCAGGCGATGCTTGAACTGAACTTTGGGAGAAACGAGGGTTTTATGGAGCAGAGGATTGTGGCCCCTTGAGCTGCAGAGGTGCGTGGAGAGGAGACGGGATGTTTTCTGTGGGGAGCTTTGGGGTTTTGAAGCTTTGAGATGAGAAGAGGGAGAGAAGAGGGTTCTTGGTGCTCAGCAGTGTCTGACTCTTCCTGACCCCATTAGGATTTTCTTTGAAAAGATACTGGAGTAGTTTGTCACTTCCTTCTCACCCTACCCATTGCACAACCTAGCCGCCCAAGAGAAGAGGGACTTGGCTTCACGTGCTCTCTATTTCCTTGGTAAAGTATGAAGCAAGGTTCATGCCGTATGGGGTGGACTTTTATAAAGTTTTTTTAATGCCTTTTGTTTTTATATTCCAGTCATTTTCAGATACACATTGTGTGTCCCTTATAACAACAAAAACCAACTGACAATGCCTAAACTTGTATGCACCATTCCCCACCCAGAGTCCTCCACCTCTCTAAGGACAGGAAGGAGCTACATTCTCTCAGCTCTTCTCTGGGGTGAAAGACAGCCTTCTGCCATGCAGTACATTTCTTAAAGAGCTTTGAATATTCAAAAAACATAAACAATGCAGTCTTTTACCCGTGCCTCATAAAAGAATGAAAAGATGAGTAAGCCTTGAGAAAGTAGTTGGATTTATTTGTCTACAGCACAGGATTTATTTAAGGTGAAGGTAATTTTTGGTCTTCTGAAGGGAGTATTTAGGGGATGGCATGCAGGAGGTAGGAACTTCATTTGCTAGGGGAATTTCTATTCAGTTTTCTCTTTGAATGCCTGGAGGTTTATGCAGGAAATGCTAGCAGTGCCCAAGCTATGTTGTCACTGATAGGTGGAGAATGGTTGGACTTGGAAAGGGCAGTAGGGTGGGGTGAAGCTGCTCTTCTCAGCTATGGGACAAGTTTTCGAGTGTGCACCATTATATCCTTATGTGTCTGTGCAGGCTTCAGGGTAATGAAGGATGATGGGCAGACCGGATGCAGCGATGGAAAATCATGCCAAAATCTGCAAAATGTTTTTTCCCATTAGAATGTCAGCAAATATGTAGTTAGGGGAAAATGGAAATGCCTTCAAGGATTCCATGCAAATGTCTGATGAGCCCTTGCAGGGAGCCAGGGTACAAGAGAAAAGATCAATGCCATCCTCATCCTCAAGCAGTCGGTGT
>CM053583.1:202495573-202681923 GCA_028627135.1 Pseudochirops cupreus
AGAGAATGGCCTCTTTACCTAATTTTTAAAAAATCAATCTGGGAGGCAAGTATATAGTAAGTGCTTCATAAATGCTTTTTTCTTTCATTCATTCATGTATCTATCCATCTATCCCCAGCCTGTTTCCATGACCACAGGCTGTAATTCTGTGACTTCAGAAGCCCTGGTTGTGAATCTGGCAGCTTTCCCAAGGACATCTGCTAGGAGACAACTGAACTGGTGACAGAAACGAATGTGACTCTCTATTTCTGTGCTGGAGTCAGGAATTTGCCATTTTAAATGGACTCCATGATGTATTTTGAAAAGAATGTGTATATCATGGCTAATGTCAGACCTCCCACTTTGGGAGAGACAGGCTGTATTTTGTAAGGAGCCTTTTTATCCAATGAACTCAATTGTTCCATATCCCTCGCCCTTAATCTCCACCCTCACATAGTTCTCTTTTTTTGGTTTACAAGTTTAATTTTATCAATAATCAACAAAGCTAGACAGACCTAAGAACAAGACAGAATTATTGTTTTTATGCCCTGAAGGACTAATAGACCTTTCTTGGCTTATCTTGGTCCCGTGGAAGCCAAATCAAAAGAACAGGACTAAAGCCCACTTTTTAGTTTAGAGTTCAGATTCACTGTCCTTTCTCAATAATACGTAATAATACGATTCATAACGATAAAAATAATACCTAGTATTTACGTAGCACTTTAAAGTCTGCATAGCATTTTACAAATGTCTCATTTGACCCTCACAATAATCCTAAGAGGAGGTGTTATTATTATTCCTATCTTACAAACAAGGAAATTGAGATTGAAAGTAACTAAGTGACTTATCCAAGGTCACACAGCTAGTCAGTTCCGGAGGCTAGCGTTAAACTCAGGTCTTCCTGACACTCTATCGGCTGTGGCGCCACCTAGCTGTGATGGCCTTGAGCTGCATACCCTTAGCACTTCCCCTACCTCCAAAGCAGGATGGCTGCAGGTGAGACACACTGTCCCTGGGGGCTCCACTGCTTACACCAACCTGGATGTTCTCCAGCTGCAGTTATCCAGTTACATCTCTGCCATTCAATTTAATTCAGTACAAAAGCATTGCTTTTGCACTGACCATGGGCCAGGCTCCATTCTAGGCTCTGGGAACAGAAAGTCAGTAATGAAATATGTCTGTCCTCAAGGCGCTTGCAATCTACTGGGCTTAAACAGCATATACACAGATAAGAACCCAGGATTTACAGTCAGAGGACCCAGAGTAGAATCTCAGATTCACCATTCGCTGCCTGTGAGATCTTGGCAAATGACTTATCCTCTTTAAGCCTCAGTCCCCTTAGCTGTAAAAGGAGAGGCATAGACCAGAGGTCCCTGAGGTCCCTCTTGGCTTGAGAACTGTGATCCCACATCAGTCCTCTGGCCCTAAGTGAGGATGAAACACACAAACAAAGTGCTTTGGGTGGGGGCCGTGCCTTGTCCCTGATACTGGGAAATGGCCCAAAACACTCAGGCCCTAGTACTCCCAGGGCAGAGATGAGCCTGGACTCCAAAGGCTCAGATCACAAGCGTATCCCAGGCTCTGGCAGGTTTTCTCAGATTAGAAAGATTTCAAGTCCATCTTCTGAGGACCAGCCCTAGCTCAAAGTGGATAGTCCCATGACCAGGTTGCATTCTAGCTGGTGAATCTTTGGGCCATAGCTACTCCCAAAGGCCATCTGTCACGCAGTGGAGGCATGGTGGGGGAGTATGGGCACAGCCGTGAAATCCCACATCAGGAAGTGGGAAGAAGACCAGAACAGCTGTCCTTTAAATACAGCACATTCTAGATAAGATCCAGCTATGTATGTCATGTATGTGATATATATGATGATCATATATGTGATATATAATATACATGTGCATTTATGTTTAAGTGTCTGTGTGCAGGTATAGAGAGACAGAGTCGAGGGGAGACAGAGACAGAAAGAGAAGGAGAAAACCCTTTGGGCACAGGGACTGCATCTTTTGTATTTATGTGCTCCAAGGTCGGCACAGCTCCTGTGCTAAGTAGGCAGTTAATCAATGTTTATTAATCATTAAATATGTTTCATAAGCATATTAAGTATAATAATATACACAGCTCTACCATATAAGTATGTTTGTGTTGCATAGACATGCTGTATAAATATATTTTTGTTATAGAAAGCACTTTACATGGGTAACCTCATTTGGAGCTCACAACAGCCCCATGAATCAGGTGCTATTGTCTTCCTGACTTTACAAGGGGGGAAACTGAGTCTGAGACAGGCTTGTCCAAGTTACTTGCCCAGGGTCACCTAGCCAGTGTGTGAGGCAGAATTCAAACTTAGGTCTTCCTGACTCTGGTGCGTCTCCTACCCACCTGCATCAGATTCCGAAGATGCTTGATCTCTGGCCAAGGAATCCTATCCCACCTAGGCCTCAAAGGCAGCATCACAGGGCCAGAGGGAGGGTGACTTGCCCAATCTCTAAAAGGTGGTCAGTGTCAGAGTTGGGTTTTGTACTCACACCCTCCATTCCGAAGCTACCTTCCTCCCCCTGTGCCAAGATGTTTTCATCATCCCTGCTGCATGCCCAGTGTCTATTCAGAACCTATCAGTCTCTCTTTTTACTTCCTTTGCACGTCTGTTCTCACACTCAGCAGACCTCAAGGGTCACCTGAATTCCATTACCCAGTCTGCCTCCCTGATGCTGCTAATGTGGGCCAAAGCACTGGCCCTCTTGTCCTGCTTTTCCTCAGAGATCCCTCAGGCCGCCATCCTCTGAAGCAAAGTGGGCTGCAGCCCACTTACCATGCTCTTCCTCTCAGAAACAAAGGCAGCCTTCTCCTCCATTGTTCCAGCCCACCCAGAGGGCAGGCAAACCAAGCTGTCCGGGCTTGTTTTTTAGAGAAGATGCCCGGCTCAGATGATATTATTGCCAACCCACAGGTCTATACCCTCAGGATTTTGTGGGCTGAATTACTGCATTGAGAAGGCAGAAAATAATGTAGGCATTTCACTTGTGTGAAAAGTTAAATTGCAAATAAAGTATTTTATAAACACTAGTTACAGCCTGCTTCATATGCTTGAGGCAAGGGATGCAGTCACTGGGTACTGATTTTTAAAATCACATTCTGTCATTTCTAACATTGTTCTCGTGGTCATTTTGCTTTAATGGAAACATTATTTCATTGATTTTGTTATGTCCTCGAGTGGTGCTCACCAAAGCCTCCCACACCTCAGCCCGGGGAACTCGGCTGTATTCTCCCATGAATATGGACACTTCTCCTCTCAGGCTACCTCGGATCTACTCTGTATGAATCTTGTCTGGACTGATATTGCAAGATTAGGAGTGAGTGTGTACATATACATACATGTATGTGTGGGCATGTACACATACAGTATGCATGTGTCTGAATACACACATGTATATATACACAAATGTTCAAATATGGGAAACTATGTATATAGATGTTGTCGGTTGTATGTTACATATTACACGTAGACGCTTTCCCTATTTGAATATATATGAAGATGTGAAACTAGAATGTATAATATCTAGCGTTTTATATTATATAGAACTCATATAAATATATAGTTTCTTTCCCCTATTTGAATGTATATGAAAAATTTATATACGGAATATATGTAATATTTTATAGTATCTATAAGTTATTCCCCCTATTTGAATATACATGAATACATGAAAACATTCCATCTACAATATGTATAATATAGTATATATGTTATTTCCCTAATTGAATATACATGAAACCACTTACAAATGTATAATATAGTACATATGTACATGAGTTACTTTTTACTACTTGAATATCTGAGTATATGAAATTTATATGTGTACAATGCATTATATATTATGTATTTTATAAAATAGATTGTATATATTTATATGTACACATAGAAATTGTTTTCCCCAGTCAAGTCTATATGCATATTATGACTATGTAAAACAACCCGTACAAACACATATCATATTTCATCTATAACCTCGCTCTCTTCACATATGCATATTGTTGTTCCCCATTCGCATATGTGTGCATGTTTATGTGGACACTCACACAAATTTATTGGGGTAACAGTACATGACACTGCATACAAGTTGTTTTTAAATTTTTTAATTCAAGCTTCTTGAAAGCAGGGACTGTTTTCCCTTTTTTCTTGTATTCCTAGCACTCTGAGAGGCAGTGTGGCATTGTGGATAGAGATGTGCCCTCCAAGCCAGTGCAGACCTGGGCTCAGGTCTTGCTTTCAACATGTACTGCCTAGTTGTCAGACCCTGAACAAGTCCCTAAAACTCTTGGACGTTCTAGGCAGCTCTCTGGGATTATAAACAGCAGAGGTGTCAGCTTGCATTGGTGGAGGGGGTTCCCTCTCCTGGGAGTTCCCTGTACAATGAAATCGCAGACCCAGTCCCTGTCCTACTCAGAATTTAACACAGCACCTGGTATAACTAAGTGCTTCATAAATGCTTGGTGATCAATTGATGACCAAACATGCCGGAAGCCTTCTAGACCTTCAGGTGGACCTTGTTCTCTATACATGACTGCTCCCTTCTCCATTTCTAATCACATGTTTCCAGCTTGATGCCATTTTGTCCCCTCTTCTGCATACCTCATTGATAGAAATGAGTGGCAGTAGAATGGAAGTCCCCATGTATCTGTCTGTGGTCCTTCGGATCACAGGAACCTCTGCCTCTTCCCAGATTGTGGACTTGGATGGTCCCCCACCATTTAGCATCATTAGGAGAACACTGGTGTTAAAAAACCTTAGAGGTTTACAGGGTTCTCCTTTGATAAGGTTCATCCTTTGTTAAAGCTAATTCTCAGTTAACAAGGTTGATACTGTTAAGGGCAGGTATGAAAAGACCTAAACTAGAAAGAAATGTTGATGCTCCCAAGAAAAACATTGGACAGGGCCGAGAGCCGATGAGTAGTTGGATAAGAGACACCTGCCGAGGCTGAACCCAGACAGTATCAACTCAGGAGCAAAAACCAGTCCTCGCCTCCTCGGAGGTTAGGTTGTAAAGGGAAGGGGGTAGGGGTGGAGACACTACACATAACTCAGACCACTGGAGATAAGTGGAGCAGATGCAAGGTAACTTCATAGGAGATGACCCTAGCAGCTGGAGGACAAGGAAAGGCCTCCTGAAGGGTATATCAGAGTCTTACCAAAGATGAAATTCTAAGAACTGAAGGTTGAGAGGGAAAGGCTAACAGGCATGGGGAACAGCTGATACAAAAGCAAAGAGATGAGAGATCTTGGGTAAAAGGATCAGCGAGCAGGCCAGTAGGACCAGATCACAGAGTGAAAAGAGGGAAGTAGAATGGAAGAACACTGAAAGGCAGGAAGGGGCCAGATTGTAAAGGGCTAAATGCTAGAAAGGAAAGAAAAAAGGACTTGCAGTTTTATCCTGGAGATAATAGGGAGCCACTGTGATTTACTGAGTAAGAGGTGATAGAGTCAGATCTAGACTTTAGGAAAATCACTTTGGTAAGGGATAGATTACAGTGGAGAGAGATTTGAAGCAGGGAGTTCAATGAGAAGGCCATTGTGATAGTCCGGGTGAAGGCCCCACCTGGCAGGCCTGCTATATGAGCAGACAAAAGGGAATTGGGTGTTGAGATGGTGTTGAGAAAGAAGTGACAAGGTTTGATCGGCCATGTGGAATGTATGAAAGGAAGGAGTAAAGGATGACACCAGGGTTTGGACCCTGGACATCTGGCAGGATGCCCTCAACAACAGCAGGGACATTGGGGAGAGGGGAAGATCAGGGAGGGGGAAGAGAATGAATCCTCTCTGGATCATGTTGAGTTTGAGATGCCTGAGGGACTTTCACTTTGAAATGTCTGACAAGCATTTGGGAATATGTGTCTGGAGCTCTGAAGAGAGACTCAGGCTAGAAGAATAGATCTGGGAATCATGAGCATCGAGATTTCATGGAAACTGATGAGATCACCAGGAAGAGAACAGAGAGAATAGAGAAAAGGGCATGGGACAGAGCCGTGGGACACCTACAGTTAGAGAAAATGCAGTCAAAGAGACTGAGGAGATAAGTAAGAGGAGAACCATGGGGAAGCCTAGTCAGAAAAACCCAGAGAGGAGAGAGTATTCATGAAGAGAAAGTGATCAGCAGTGTCCAGTGCTTCAGGGAGATCGAGGGGCAAGGATGGAAAAGAGGCCATTAGACTGAACAGTTCAGAAGCCATTGGTAATCTTGAAGAGAGCAGCTTTGGTTGGATGATAAGTCTGGAAGCCAGATGGAAAAGGATTTAAAAGAGATGGAGAGGAGAGGAGGAGAAGGTGAGGAGAGGGCAAGGAAGTGAGGTGGAATAGGGAAAATATCTTTGCATCAGATTTCTTAGGGGTTTGGTGTGTAAGATGCATAGTCAACTGTTGTAAGTGTGCACATTATATATGTGCGTGTGTATCTGAAACCAGTCATTCCCCAGGAGATAAAAGAACAAAAGATATGAACCAATATATCTCAAAAGAAGACTTGCAAAAGTGTTAGAAACTGTATGAAAGAATGTTCCAACTCACTAATAATAAGAGAGATGCAAATCAAAACAACCCTAAGGTTTCACTTCAGATCCATCAAATTGATGATGACAAAAGACAGGATTAGGTGATGCTGGAGGGTTGTGGAAAGATGGGCCCTCTAGGCACATTGTTGGTGGAGCTGTGAGCCAATGCAACCATTTTGGAAAGTGATTTAGGATTATACAAACAAAGAGATTAAATGTCTGTCCCTGTCAACCCAGAGATATCATTACCAGGCATGGATCCAAAGTGACTAATAAGAAGAAAGTGTCTGTGCTCACCTTGTCAACACATATACTAAAACTGGAATGGTACAAGATTAGCATGGCCCCTGTGCAAGAATGACAAGCAAATTTGTGAAGTGTTCCAAATTTTGACACTGTTGGTAGAATTGTGAACTGATCCAACCATTCTGAAGAGCAATTTGGAACTATGGCCAAAGGGCAATTAACCTATTATCCCAGGAATACCACTACTAGGTCTGTATTCCAAAGAGATAAAAATAAAAAAGGGAAAATGACTCACAGGTACAAAAACATTTATAGCAGCTCTTTTTGTGGTGGCAAAGAATTAGAAGTTGAGGAGATGCCTATCAATTGGGGAAAGGCTGAACAAATTGTGGTGTATGATTGTAAAGGGATACTATTGTGCTATAAGAAATAACAAGCAAAATGCTTTTAGAAAAACCTGGAAAGACTTACACGAACTCATGCTGAGTGAAGTGAGCAGAAGTAGGAAAACATTGCCCACAGTAACAGCAATATTGTACAATGATCAATGTGAATGACTTAGCTCTTGTCAGCAACATGATGATCCAAGACAATTCCAAAAGACCCATGGTGAAAAATTCTGTCCACCTCCAGAAGAAGAACCAACCGAGTTTGAAAGCAAATCGAAGCAGACTATTTTTTTACTTTATTTTGTGTGCGTTTTTTTTCTTGCTGTTTTCTTTCCCAACGTGACTAATATGGAAATATGTTTTGCATAACCGTGCATGTAGAATCTGCATTAAATTGTTTGCTGTATCCATAAGGGAGAGAAGAGGCAGGGAGGGAGGGAGGGAGAGAATTTGGAACTGAACATTTTAAAAAACAAATGTTAAAAATTGTTTTTACACGTCATTGGGAAAAATAAAATACTAAAAATAAAAGGGAAAAGAAGAAAGTGCCTGTGTTTCCCAAAACATTCATAGTAGCCCTTTGGTAGTAGCAAAGAACTGGAAACAGAGTAGCTACCCATCAATGAGGGCACGGTTAAACCGGGGAACACGAACGTAGGAGAATACTGCAGTGCTGACAGATGTGATGAATATGGAAAAGCATGAAAAGACTAAAGTGACTAATGGAGAATGAAGCAGAGCTGAGAAAACAGTGCACACAAAGAGCACAACAGAGGGAGCGGAGAGAACCTGGGCCACCAGCCGATCCAAGCTGACAGAGAACGAGCTCATCCCCAGAGAGGAGCTAGGAGAAGCCCCGCCCCGCCTCCCTTGGGGAAAGCAGAGGTCCCCAGACGGAGGATGGCGCTATGTTTTCAGACTTTTTTGATGTATTGATCAATTTTGCTAATTTTTTCTCTTTCTTATTTTCTTTCCTTAAAAATATTATTTGTTATATAGGATAGTTTGGGGGGGGGTGATAAGGTTGGAGGATACTGGGGAAATTTGGAGCAATATAAGAGTACATGTATCAGTACAAATTTATTTTTTAAAAAGAATGGGGGAGGCATGGGTATGTCTATAGGCAGAAGAGAAAGAAGAGAGCATGGTTTTATGGGGGACAATATGCTGGAGAAGACAGGAAGGGATGAGATAATCTACTGGAACAGAGGGGGGGAGGAATGAGATCAAGGGATTGGCCTTGGCAAGCAGGAGGGCTACCTCATTATTAGAGACTAGAATGAAGGAGATGGGGGGGGGGGGGATGATGTCAGAGGGATGGGAGGAGGAGGTGGAGAGGTAAAGAGGGAGCCCTTGGCAAATGGCCTCAGTATGTCTCAGTGAAATAAGAGGTGAAGTCCTTTGCAGAGAAGGTAGAGGGAAGGAGTGATAAGGAAGGCTTGAAGACAGAAGACTTTGAAATAACTGCTGTAGTGAATGGGTTAGGGAATCAATTAAGTAGCAAGAGAGTGCCTCACTGTAACGAGGGCATAGTCGAGATTAACTTGAATAAATTTGTAGCGGACACAATCAGCATGGTTTCAGGATTTCCTCCACTTCCATCAGCACATGTATAGGAGCAAAGGAGATGAATGGAGGGAATAATCCAAGGTTGGATTTTAACAAAGTGGGATTGGCCATCAGACAAAGGAGCTAAGAATTCAGAGTAGGGGATATTGTAGAGTTGAACTGGTTCACCAAGAAGCCCAAATTAAAAAGAGAGAAGAGTATGGCCAGAGCTGGGGTTGTGGGATGAATCTGGGATAGCTCTGAGGGGTGGAGGGAATGGAGAGAATGACGAGGACAAAGGATAGGTTTTAGAGTAGTGAAGGACTGGGGGAAATAAAAAGATAAAAGATTATAACGAGATTAAGGCTAGCCAGAGTGGAACACTTGGGAGTAATGGTAAAATCAAGGATGTGAGGATCCCTGTGTGTAGCTGAATAGTACATCAAGGAAATGGACACATGGTATTTGAGGGAACATTGAGTATATACTGATGGAATCTAGAATGGGGAAAGGAATTGGGGGTATAGTCAAGGAGCTGAGCCAGGCATTGAACTTATTGAGAAAGGAATGAGAATATCCTTGACAGATAACAGCTACTAGAATCTGGGTTGGGTGATAAATGTGGATTGAATAAACTTCTTACCTTGTACTTAATTTGTACAACGTACTCTTACTTCTAGATTTCTGAGTGACAGCAAGAAAGGGAGAATCTGGAGGAAGGAGTATTCCTCCCCAAACATGACCAGGTCATGATTGTTCCAGGCACTTCGCTAAGTACTGGAGATACAAAAAGAAAAAAAACCCAATACCATCTCTCCTCCATGCTCTCAAGAAATTTACATTCTAAGAGGGGGAGACAAACAGAAAAGGGAGCTGGAAAGAGATGGGACAGGCATCTGGCGTTGGAAGTGGTCATGGAGCGTGCTGAAGGGAGAGCTGGGAAAGAAGAGTGAGCGTTGTAACTGGGACTTCTCATGATTGGAGGCTTTAGGAAGGGATTCACCAAACTGAGTTGGCCTTGGGGTGGACAAGCCCAGTATGGTTGTGCTGGTATTCATATAATAATAATAATAATAATAATGAAAGAACCAGAGGAAAGCCCCCAGCATGTTGGTTTAATCCTCCATGGAATGCTTCCAGGAGAACATGAAGAAGGATCACATAGGATAAAAAAGCCCAGAGGGATCGTAATCTGCACTGATGGAAGGTATACATGCACAGATAAAATCACAACTCCATAAGCTTCATTAGAGTATAAAATGTCTCTGTGTTGCAAATATGAATTATATGGTGGCACAGTAGACCAGAAAGAAAAGTCTTTCCTTCCCAGCTTAATTTAGATATATAATTAAGAAATAAAGCCACCGATGGAGTTGAAGAAACATCAGAGGGTCAGGCTTTCTTCTTACAGAGAGTCTGGTTTTTGTCTCCCTACGTATCCAGAAGCCTAAGATGAAAAACAGATTCTTTGCCACTTTTGTCTTTTCTTTCTTTATGTGCCCTCCTGAAAGGGGACTTTTTAGAAATATTATATACTTTACTGAAAGCTTAGATGTTAAAAGAAGAATCTTTTTTTTTTTATGATAAGGCCTTAACATGAGGAAAGAACATGCAAAATGGAGAATTTTAGCCCGTTAGCATTTCAAGGGAAAGTAGGGATAATTTGTTGGTGCCATACATAGAGCACTGGATTTGGAGGCAGCCAGCCTAGACTTGAACCCTGGTTCCGCCACTTACCTAACTGCCTATGCAGACTTGGGCAAATTCCTTCCACCGTCCTAGTCCCAAATTTGACCAGATTGAACACATTATGCCTCTATAGGCAAAGCAGAGTGGGCCTACCCAGTGTGGTTTGATCTGTCCAACAAAGCACCCAAGCAAACTCATCTTTCTACAAGAGTGCTTGCCTTTCTTACATGAATTTCCCACTATTAGAGTCATACCTTTTAGTTAAACAATATGTGTATATGGTCTTCAAAAGGCCACTATTAGAATACATTATAGGTCAATAAATGTTTGTTGGTTGAATGGACAAGGAAGATTAATGGAAAGTTTTCCAGGAAGGAGTAACAAAACATAGTCTTGACTGGGGTGGGGGGTGGGGGGAGAAAGAGGTGAGGAGAGGAGGGAGGAGGAGGAGGAGGAAAAGGAACAGAGAGGTTGGAGGGAGACAGAGACAGAGACAGAGGGAGAGAAGAGGAGAGAAGGGAAATGATCATCTTACCACTACCTTCTACAGAAAGATTAACAAGCAAGAAGACCAGAGCGGGATCCTATTGGAGTCCGCATTTGCCTTTGCCTCGGTTTGAATATAATTACAAATGGTCCTTGTGCTGATTGGTCACAGAGAGCCTGAACTCCTGGTGCCATACCCAAACTGGGAAGCCCTTTGTTAATGTAGAAAATGCTTAGTGAGACCCAGACTCAAATACCAGCATTGTGAATATTGACTCGCAGTGTGGCCACTGGCAAGTCCCTTAGCCTATCTAAGCTTGAGCTTGGTCGGTTGTAAAATGATATAACAAGACCTCCACATGTTGATCTCGCCTTGTGGTTAAAAGGTTCAAATGAATTGAAACACCTTTAAAACCTTAAAGCAATGTGTGGACATCAACTATAATGGGGATGATGGGGAAGCTGTTGACTATGATGCTGTTGCTAGTGATGATACTGGTGGCAATAGCAGTGATGCTGACAATAGTGACTGAAGTGATGTTAATGATGACAGTGGGGGTGATGATGAAAATGACTGTGGTGGTGAGGGGCATGATGGGGCATGGTGACTGTGATGGGGATGGGGATGGTCACAAAGAGCATGGCAATGATGACAGCACAGGGATGATGACAGTAATGATGGATGGTGCAGATGGTGCTTAAGGTCACTGCTGAAATTCTTAGAGAAAAGAAAATATCACTTCATGGATGGATAAAGCTTATCTACCTGGAATGCTATTTTGGATTTGTCATTTAAATACATTAAAAGAAAACTACAATGCCGGAGCACAAAGGAAGGCAGCAATACACCGTTTGGTCCTCAGACTGAACCCTAGGTTTTGCTATATTGGTTTTGTTAATCTAAGTCATCTTAATGTTTTAAAAATTCCTTTGCCCACTTGTTTAAAAGACAAATGAAGAGCATTTCCTATGCAAAAAGGCTAGCTTTATTAGGTTCTCATTATTTACTGGCTTTCCGCCTCCATATAAATACTGGGTGAGCTTTCTATAAGCAATCAATCAGTAAACATTTTTAACATGTCTGCTATAGACCAACCACTGTACTAGGGTTCAGTGACAAAACGAAATAAGCCATGCTGTCGTGGAAGCAATATCTTAACACCCTGTGCCAGGGGTGGGGAACCTGCACTTACACCTGTCCAAGTTAGGCTAATCTTTCCTTGAAAAGTTTTGAAACCATCCTCCAGACTTGAATGGCTCTGACTATTGACATAATTTCTTGGTCAACTGAGTATAAAACAGCTGTTAGGAGCTTCGAGAACTCTCCTCGATGATTGGCTGCTGGACAACCATGGCAAATTCAGAGAAGGGAGCTTGGCTTAACTGAATCAGCTTGGGGAGCCTGAGGGTTTATTCTTGTTGAATATTGTTTTCTGGCTATGGCTGAGTAAATTTCTTTTTGTTACCTATTGAATGACCTATGAGTGTCTCATTTTGTCCCAATATCCAAAGTAAACTATCAAGGGAGTGGCCTGGGTCAGACACAGCCTAGGACACCTGCTTTCAAGGAACTTAAGTAAAAGATTAGGATCAAACGTACCAAAGAGCATAGCATCCAAATTTTTGAAGGAAAAATTAAATGAGTTACAGAAAGAAATACATAGTAAAACTGTGCTAGTGGCAGACCTCCTTTTACCCCTTTCATGCCTAACCATAACATAAACAAAAAGGAAGTTAAGGAGATGAACAAAATTTTAGAAAAATTAGATAAGATAGACCTCTGGAGGATATTGAAGGGGAATAGAAAAGAACATAACTATTCTCAGTTGTGTATAGCACCCTCACAACAAACTAAATATGTATTAGAGCATAAAAAAATCTCACAAACAAATGCAGAAAAGCTGAAATAGTAAGATAAGAGAAGATTCATAGTGTGCATTGAATAGCAATGGGTAAGAAGTCCCTGGAGGAATCAGGGAGTAGCTCCACCCAGTTACACTGTCAGGACTAGATTAGGCTAAAACTAGTGGCAGCTGTTGATGAGATGAAGTGGATTGCTAGTCCACAGCTTCTTTCTGACTCTGCTTCCACAAACTGATCTGCTGAAGAAGTTCTTGCTACTTAAAAGTAAAACCAAACAAAATTGTTTAATCCTCATTTCTTCCCATTCTCTTCAGACTAGTTGGGAAGAGGGAGAGAGTAGAGTAAAAGAGAAAGAGGACAGAATCAACCCATGCTGCAATGCTGATGCATCCTGCTACATGAAACATTGTTCTGAAATGTTTATTTGAATTTCCAATGCTGTTTGTGTTGTTGGCAAAATTGACAAAAGATGGAAATAGTCATTGTTGGAGGGGCTATGGAAATAGAAGCACAATAATACGTCATTAGTGAATTGTGAATTGATCCAACCATTCTAGAACACAAATGACTAAAATGATCATCCTCTTTATCCCAGAGTTACCATTACTCAACATATATCTCAAGGAGGTCAAAGTCAGAAAATAGGTCCCATAATATGCCAGAATATTTATATTGGCACATTTTGTGGTGGTAAAAAATTGTAAACAAAGTACATGTGTGTCAATTGGAGTATGGTTAAATAAAGTATAGTACATGAATTTAGTACAAAGTTACTGCACTATAAGGAAAAATAATTGTGAGGAACACTGAAAAGGGTAGATAGAGTTTAATGCAAGGATGCTTGTTGTTGTTGGTCACTGTTTCAGGCATGTCTGACTCTTTGTGAACCCATTTAAGATTTTTTTGGGAAAGATGCTGGAGTGGTTTGTCATTTCCTTCTACAGACACATTTTACAAATGTGTCTGAGGCCAAATTTGAGCTCAGCAAAAGGATTTTTTCTGATTCCAAACCCAGTGCTCTATCCATTGTGCCACTTAGCTGCCTTATGAAACGATGTACACACTGACTACAACAACATAAATGGAAAGAAAAAAGCAAAAACTACATACTTTGTAATTACAATGACTAACCTTAGCTTAGAATTGGAGATGAGAAAAAAAGGCACATCTCTCTACTTTATAGTCCTGAAGTCTATGGGCATGGAACACTGTATATACTATTTGATTGATTGGTAGCAACCAATACATCAGTATTGGTTGGTTTGGAAGAACTGATTTTTCTTTTTTTATTCTGTTCTATAAGAGACGAATCTCTTTTCATTCCATTTCTGTCAAATTTCATTCCAATATTGCACCCAAATTAACAGGGCACCTATGTATTAAATTATGTAAAGGGTGTGGGCTCTACACAATAGGAACACACTTAGTCTCTAGATCCTAGGAGTAGGGAAGAGATGTATCAAGAGATGAAGATAATGTAAAAACAAAATATGTTGATAAAACTAAAATAATTAAACTTGGAAGGGAGGAACCATATAAACGGGTAGTGCTCACTGATTAGCTGTGAAGTACATTTTTATAAAGGAATATAATCCTAGAAGGAAACAATCTGACTGGGGTACCTGGAACACAAAAATTGGGGAGGTTGTTTAGAGGGTATCAGCAATGTGCTAAGGGATAGTGAGGGCTAAATTTGACTTGAATTTGCATCATGCCCTGACCTCTTCCCTCTGTGGGTTTACTCAACAAAAGTTGAGTAAAACTCTATCAAATGCTTGACATCAAAAATAAACAAACATAGCATAAAGCCATTAATGGTGAGTTGTTGAATCCTACAGGTATGGGAGCTCATGATTCAGAAGATTGAGATCACCTAGGGAAAATATCAATTGAGAAAAATTGGGACATAAAACAAGGGTAGTTGAAATTGTCACCAAATACACATTTTAGAACTGTGGTTGGTGTCACACCACCAACTACGGAATAATTTGGATAGGGACATTTTCTGATTTGGGGTGGGAAAAGAATTTTTTCCTGTGATTAATCACTTTTCTTTTAAGCAGGTCTGTCTCAGTAGCACAAAAATCATAACTGAGAACATTCTTCTTGTAAAAATATTTTTCCTTGATGATTTTGAGTTTTGAGTAGAATTTTAGTTCAGTTCCTCTCTCTTTTTTCTGGAAATTTTCATCTCTTTTTCTTTCTATCTTTCAGATGCTTATTCTAGAAATTTTTTTCTTGAATTGTCTTTCAGTTTTGATTTTTTTATTTTGTTTTTAATCTAGTTTTCTTATTTGATTTTGTTATTTTGTCCCATGCATATTCTATAAATCATAATCAACCCACTATACTCGGTAGAATTACAAATGTAGATTGTTACTGCTGGAATGATTAATTCAGTAAACTATGTATTTTATAGGCTGCTGCTCATTGGCATGCCATTCTGAACTAATGCTCTATTTATATGCTAATTTTCTTTGTATCTACACAGTGAGGTCATGTACATTTGCATGATTCTGTTCAAGTCCCTTTAGAGTGTCACTAATTTGAATACTTGTCTTACAGTGCTATTTGCTACATCTTAATCACAAACCAGCGTTGCTTCACTCTTTTGTTACACATTTATTGAGTGGTTTGGCATTATTTAAGGAATAATATTTTTAGGAATACTTGAGCAAAAATGGAGGTTGATGTTTAAAAACTATGGTCATGTGTGGACCACTATTTACCTGAGTTCTCCCCAGCACACACAAATAGATAAGGCTGGTTTTCCCCTTAAAGATGCCAAAGCTGTTCTCTGGATGTGACAGACCCAGGAGACTAAGGATCAGGTAATAGCTTCCTTGCCTGCAGATTCCTAGTGCCTGTATTGATGTGGCTTCCTAGTCACCTAGGGGCATAAAAAGCCCACCCACCTGTAATCTGAACCTCTAAGACTTGGAGATTGTCCCAAGGTCCCAAGAATCACCAAGTCCTTCCCTGTTGAGCAAACACCAAACTAAATGTGGCAGTATCTTTTTTGAACATCCTTTCTATGCTATGGCTAAGTGAATCTCCAGTTGTTAACTGTTGAATGACCCAAAAGTGTCTCATTTCATTCCAATATTGCACCCAAATTAACAGGGCACCCACGTATTAAATTATGTAAAGGGTATGGGCTCTACACAATAGGAACACATTTAGTCTCTAGATCCTAGGAGTAGGTCCTGACTATGAAAACAACCTCCCCCACCCCATAAATTCCTTCTCATTTTAAATCTTAAGATCTACTTTCCTTTCTTTCATTTAGGACTTTAATCATGATACACTGGAAGGGCAGATCATGAGTAAGAGGTTCATGTTGAATCAACAGGGAAAGGACCTCAACAAGGTGAATCAAGGAAAGCAAACAGGGCAGCTTAAACACCAGGTTTATTGTCGGAAAGCAGGCTGGAGAGTCAAGTGAGACTTAAATTTCATTTTTTACCTTTTTTTTGTTCTTCTGAAATACACAAACTTCATCAGATATGAGCATTTCCACATTCCAGGAAGAGCAGAAAAAGAGGATTGTATATTAAATCGATTCTCCCTTATGTACATTAAAAAAATAATAATAAATTCAGCACATTGCTCCCAAAGGTATCCTACTCTTCAGTGTTTCCCTCTGAGCCTCCCAGTGCTTAGCACAGTGCCAGGCAAACAGTAGGTGCTTCATAAATGTTGACTGACTGACTAAGCCTCCTTTCGGTGCATTTTTAATGTTCCACTGAGCCACATCGTGCCTTTCTCTTTTTTTTTTCATCACTATCACAAGTCCCTCTCTTCTTCCCAATTCTACCTCCCCAAATAAATAACTCCTCCTTGTAAACAATAAGTATAGCCAAGCAAAACAGATTCTACAAATATCTTTTAAAAGCGCTTGTTTCATCCTACAATTTTAATTTCTATGCCAAAACATTTTTGGAGTATGTGTGTTTGACCTTCCTTTGTTTCAGATAAGAGTGAAATTCACTTGTTAGCCACACCCATTGCACCTTTCTCCCTGTCTGTATACTCTTCCCATGCATCCCAATTATGAGAAATAACAACTCCTTCTTCCTCCTTTATGCACCAATGTATTCACATCTAGTGATCTACTGGTAAATGTTTAACAAGTGGCCCTCCAGAGTATAAGAAACACGTTTAAATTTAATCTGCATTATTAACACTTTCCTAAATCTAGAATATAGACAATCAACAAACCAGCAATTGAGCCCTGGTTTGTAACTTTGTAATTTCAGAGGTCCTCATATATACTAACCTTGCTAGTGGTAATAAGCTTCAGATGGTACCTCTGTGTGGAGGGCACTGGAGAGCTGCTACCAGAAGAGTCATGATGGCATGAAAGAGAAGTGCCTTAAACACACTAGGCAATCTCTAATGGCTTCCAGTTGGCTAAGTGTCTGGTTGGGAAGAGCAGTTTTGGACTGGCTGCATGGCTGGAACTGAAAGCATCCTTAATGCCTGAGTCAGCACTGGTTAGTTCTTTTTCTTTATTCTTGTCTGGGGGCTCAGTGAGTCTTTTGTTCACAGTGTGCTGGAGTAACTACGCTGTGCAGGGAAAGGGCTCATGTCATATGATCTGATATTCCTCTGATGCCCTATGGTCCCTGAGAAATGGGTCTGGATCCTTGTTCTTTTTTTTTTTTTATGTTTCTATTCTAGGTGCAGGGAATAGAGACTCTAGTTATGGGAGAGAGCTACAGGAATTGGAGGAATCAGAATGCAGGTTGGTGTTTCAGCCAACCCAATATCAATGCTCTAAGAAACAAACTTTGAGTGACCTTTGGATGCTCAACAGGACTTAGGATTCTGGACATGAACTTAGTGGCATCAAATGCTATGAAGGAACTGGGCTGTTCTGACTTGCTCCTCTGGATGTTGATATAGTTTAAGAGAGTGTATATCCTAGAATTATTAAGGGGAAATGCTCTATTCTTCTTGTTATTTCTTGGAAGTAAATATCACATTGTGAAAGAAATGTAATATTAAATGATGAAATAACACTGGGATTGCTGGTCACTGACTCCTAGCCAATGGGGTAATAGAGGTCAATCTTTTATTCTTGATAAATCTTCATCTTTTGTCTTTTAGAATATCTCATTCCAAGATTTTCTTTCTTAAAACAGTAGCTGTCACATCTTTTGTGATTCTGACTCTTGTTCTCTCATGCTTGAACTCTGTTTCTGATTTCTTGCAGTCTCTTTCCTTTGACCTACAAGATCCATATTTTATCTGTGATGTTTCTGACAGTTTTCTTTCTTTCATGAAATGATCAGTAAATTCTATTTTTACTTTGTCCTCTGGTTCCAAAAAATTGGAGTAATTTTCTTTTATGATATTCTTAAACATTTAATTAGAACATATGGCAAGAACATGAGCATGAACATTTCTTCTGAGCATCCCAAGATCATCTCTCATAGCACTTCAGTCTCTGGGGAGAGAGTAGGCTCAGACTTAGCAGTTTCTATGTCGGATTGGTCTCATCAAATTTAAGTTTAAATGCAGCGCTGCTACTGGACGAGTATTCTTTGCCATTATTGTTACTCTGGTCCTTGAGGGTGCCCCTCTCTCTGTGGGACATTGATGCTGGACCTATAGCAAAACCCAACATTGCCTGGACCCCTAGACTTGCAAGACTGCTAGACACTCAGCTTTCTGGAAGGATGGCTCTCCAGACCTTTTGGAACGCATAAGATCAGAACTTCCCCTAGTCCTTGGGAAGTAGGGGGCCCAAGTCTTCCAGGACACTACTGGCTAAGGAGTCAAACCAACAGCATAGACCCACCAAGAGATAATCAGGGGAAGACAATGTTGTTTTCACGGAGTCTGATGGTTCTTAAATTGTCTCTCTGATATGTTTTTCGGGTCGTTTGTTCTTAATAGTATACATCTTACATTTTATTTTCTTTTTTCAGTCTTTTGGTTTATCCTATTGCTTCTCATTGCCCTATAGCATCATTGAGCTCTGTTTGGGACATTCTACCATTGAAGGATTCTATTACTTGGGTAAAGTTTTCCACCTTCTCTTCTAAGCTACTTGTTCTTCAGATCATTGCTTCTATAGTTTTTTCTCTCTTACAATTCCATTTTTTAAATATCTTGCTTCATTTCTTCCAACTGGGTCTGAAATCCTTGTGACCAAGCCATTGCTTTTTTTTTAATGAATGCAACAAAAAAGTGCTTACCTAGGATGTTCATTATGTGCTAACTCTGCTCAGCTCTGATGATACAAAGAGATGAGCAAGATGGTTCCCAGTTTCCAGGAATTCACATTCTAATGGGGGATACCACACATGGGGAGGGTGCAAGTCAAGCCCCACAGTGCCCAGGGCACAGAAGCAAGTCCAGTGAGCAAGCCTTTTCTTGAAGGTCATTTCTACCAAAAAAAATCAAATCACTTCTGATACAGAACTTTTTTTTTTCTTTCTTTGAGACTCTGCTTGTGGTTGTTGTGAACTTTGTCTCTTATCTCCTGGGCATCTTTGGATACAAAATGCTTCTTAAGGGCATTTCTCTCTTCCTCCATTTACTCCTGTCTCGAGCCTCATGTCCTGATTTAGGACTTTGTAACAGGGTTAGGATCCACACTCTCTTTCCCTCTGGGATGGTTTACTTTGCTCCTGACATCCCTTCCCCCCTTTCCTGGAAGCTTGTTGGCTTCCCCTTCCCTTGATGTGCTTGTGCCCAGAATGTTAGAAGGATCCGTGCCCTCAGTTACAGCAGTGATGGAGTTGGGTGTGTCCTGTTGAGGTGATTATGGCTTTCTAGGGCTTCTCTGGTCAGGACACTGCCAAAGCTTCTCCATTTCAGGTGCTGTCCTGTGCTTTTTGTTTGTTTGTTTGTTTTGTTTTAATTAGCATCAGGAGCATTTGTATCCCTTTATCTCCAGCCTTGGGCTGGATCCAGGAGTTTCCTGATGTTTCTTGGTTGCTTTGAAGTCTGGTGATCTTTTGACATCTCTCAGAATAAAAGTGGGACGGTCGGGCTCCCCTGGTACCTTTCACAGCCCGTCTTAATTATGAGTAGATTTTGTGAAGAACGGTTTCTTAGGGATGGAGAAGAGGCCCCAGTCTGTGCTTAGGGCAGACAGGAAACTTGGTGCTAGCAATGCCTCATTGAATTCCACTAATAACCAAACAGTTGTTGTTTACCTAGGCCACTGGGTGGAGAGTGGGAGGCCAGGAAGGAAGCAGAAAACTCCTCAACAGCTGCTCCTTCTCCAGGGGTGCCCATCCCCCACGGCTAATTTGGGAGTACCTTCAACCTCTCCCCTGCATGTGGGAACTGGGAGTCCCGGACTTGGACCGGAAGATGTGCTCACCTCTGGTTCCACTTCATCTGTGAAAAGTGCAACAAGGAAAGAAAGAAGAGAGGGCAATAGAGAACCCCTGGAGTTCAGGCGCGGAAGCCAGCTCTTGGGGACCCGGATAAGGTGTAAGATGGAAGGGGTGGTCCAGCTGGGTGGTGGTGCCCGAAAAAACCCTTTATATATCATATATGTCCCAAACCCTGTGCTGAATGCTGCGGATTCAATGAGAAAAGCAAGATGCCCCCCCCATAGAGTTTACTTTCTAGTGGAGACGTCATCTGGAGAAGGGAGAGAGCACTAGCCACTGAAGGAGGCTTCTGTCTGGACAGTCACACGGATGGACAGCGGGACAATGGTGGGAGGCGGGCGGTGACATCCTTGGACAGATCCTTCCCAGACACAATAGTGCAGTTGGTTTGATTATTCGGCTGTCGGAGTTCCTCGAGAAAACAGTAGAGAAAGGTTGGGGACAGCAAGTGTGGAGGGAGCTCGGAGTCCAGCTCCTTCATTTTAAGGAAAAGACTTTTCGCTGATTCCTGGGTTATTCGTCCTCAGAATCTGAACCCTTGCGCGCCCTCACACACACACAGATACACACACACAGAGACACACACACACCAACAAAGAAAACCAGTTAAACAAAAACACCCCATTCAGCTGCTGCCCTCGGACTGTGTGCGAAGCTCTTCCTTTGTAGTACCCATCCCTCACCCCGCCGCCCCGGTCCTGTTCCTCCTCCCCCCCCCCCCCCCACTTCGTTTATCTGTTCTCCCGGACCATTATTGGTTTTTCAGTCGCTCAGAATCCTATTTCCTTTCAGGGATGATTATGATTGTGACACTATCTGTCTGTCTCCCCCCACACCCCCACCCCATTTTACACAGGAGGAAACTGAAGCCCAGAGAGGTAAAGGTCGTTTTAAACAAATTAAAAGGCAGAGCCCGCCTCGCCCAGGGCTCTCAGCTCCCCAGCCCACTACCCTGCGGGCTCCGGGTGACTCCCACTGGTCAGGAGTCCTCCCACGAGCTCTGCCCAGGCTGAGCCGGACCGGAGCCCAGTGCCCGGCTGCCCCTTGACTGGCCATGGGGTGAGATGGGATAAGGCCCTGGCTGTGCGGCAGCTCTGGCCCCGCCAGGTGGCAGCCCCTCCTCACACCTGGCCGCGCTGCCCCCCTGGCCACCTCCGGGCTCCACGGGCACCGCCCCCTCCCTCCCTGCTTCCGGATCTCCGCCCACGTTTAGGGGCCCGCGGGGAGGGGCGGGGATGCCCCGCCCCCCGGCTCCAGCCTGTGCCGGCCCGCCCCCCAGATCTCTTTCGGAGCGGAGGAGAATGGCCCAGAGGCCGAAGCTGCGGTGGCGGCGGCGGCGGCGGCCAGAAGCGCGGGCACCATGACTCTCTGTAGCTTCGTGGTGGCTCTGGCGGTGGGGACGCTCCTGGGCGTGAGCGGCGTGGAAAGGAGTCCCCAGCCCCCCGGGCCGCGCCGGTCCCCCGGCCCCGTGCCCCTAGCTCTCGGAGCGCCCCGACGGCTGCCCGGCCTGCCCTTCCAGCGCCGCCAGTCCCCTGCCTCCGCGCCCCTGCCGCTGCTCTCGGCCCCGGCCCCCAGCCCGGGGCAGCACCGCTTCTCGAGCAGGGGCCGGGACGGGGGCTCAGGGGGCGGACAGTGCTGCTTCCCTGGAGCCCCTCGGGACCGCTGCGACTGCAGACAGGGTGAGTGGCCCGGGGTGCGTCTCTGGGGCCAGGGGGTGAATGTGGACAGGTGACCCCGTGTGCGGGTGGGGTAAATGAGACGAGCTTGCACGATTGGGGAGCCCTGGGAAGACCGGGGCCTGGAGAAATGGCTAGTCCATCCTCTCTTCTGGGACCCAGAGAGAGCAAGGGACTCCTCCAAGATCGCATAGCTGCCGCACAGTAGCAAAGTCAAGCCTCAGACCTAGAACCTGAGATCCCCTAGCTAGTGAGCTCTGCGCCGTGCCAAACTGCCTATCTCTCTTTGGCACGCGGAGCCCTGCGCTTTCGCACCTTCATTTTCTCTTCCAAAACCCTCCTGATTCTTCCAACTCGAAAATTCACTGATTCTGAGCTTATCTGTTGCAGCTGCCCCACTGTCTGCATTGTCGGGTACCCGGCAGAGATCAATTTGTGCAATTGGGCGAGCGAGCGAACTGTCAGGCTGCTCTGGTGATGGGGCGGGAGGGCTCGGCGCTGTCTGGGGCTACACTGGGATGCTCTGCTGGCCGGGAGTTGGTGTTTAATGGCAGAGTTTTCCCCAAAGACGGTCCAGCAGTGACTTTCTTTGTGTTTTTCAAATCCTGGGCTTCCTTCTGACCTTGGCCATTACTTTTAGGAAGAATAACGTTCTTCCTCGTGGTGGGATTCATTGCCCAGAGCTCAGTAGTTGGTCCGAGCGAAGGTTGAGAGTTGAGAAAGGGGCATTTCCTCCGCGGCAGATCCTAGAAAGCCCCTTAACTGAGCCAACATCTCATTCCTGCCAGAGTACTGGAGGCAGGAGACCTGCTTCTTGGCTGGAGCAAGAACAAAGCTAGCCTAAAGGAAATCTTTTGTGAACCAACTAAAAGCCCTCCTAGGACTGGGAGAACCTCGTTGTAGACGCCTAGCTGTTTAACTCTATTCTATCACTAGCGACATTGATGGGAAAGATAAGTGTACGGCTCAACCAGACTAGTTTCCAGTTACTTTTCATGTTAAAAAAGTAACAACAAAAAACAAGGCACGCCCACCTAGAACCCCAAATCTTAGATTTGGAATTCCAGGCAGAGTTCTTTTTTCACCTTAGTGAAATGATGAAAATCTCTCAGTGATTTTAGTGTTTAGAATAATAGACTGAAACTCTCTCCCCATGAGTTTCCTCCACTTTAAAATATGAGGGTTGGGCCAGATGGTCTCAGAGGTCCCTTCAAGATCTAATATTCTGGCAGAATGTCTTCAGAGGCAGAGGGGGCATGGTCTCCTGGATTACAGGCTCAGACTTGGAGTCAGAAGAATCAGAAATCCTGCCTCAGATGCTTGGTAGCTGTGTGACCTTAGGCAAGTCACTTGACTTCTCTTATGGTTGGAATACTGGACTTAGAATGTGGAAGATTTGGGCTCAGATCTGGCCTCTGACAATTACTAGTGACCACAGGCCAGTCACTTAATTACCCTTGTTGTAAATGGGAACCTCCATGTATTTCCCTTTGAATTTCAGTACAGCAATGGCTGTATCTATGATGTCAACCAGAAGGCAAATTGAACAAAGAAGCTTAAACCATTACCCTGTTGACTCGCAATGGTATCTGTAGTACAGCCAAAATAACGTATATGGAACATCGTTTCCAAATGTTGAAGAGCCAAGGAAATGTTACTTGTCCCTGTGTTACTGTGCAGGTGCTGAAAGGTCTCCTTTCCCTCCTTGGGGGCTTTAGCTTTTCTGCTTACATCTGATTGGCCTCTCTACCCACTCTGGGGGAAGGAATGGCATGGTAAACCATTTCCTTTCATCTGAGCCCTGGGGCATGCCTCTGCCTTTGGTTGCTGGAGTCCTTTGGGCTATAGGAAAATCATAGCAGAGTTAAGACCAATGATTTCTTCTGCTCAGGAATGAAGTCATTACTGCTACATTCATATTCCATGGCAAGAATGTTGATGGACTCGTAATGGCCTGGCCCCAGCTGGGAGCTCTAGAGTTTCCTCGATATTTACTATAAGGCATATCTATGACTTCAGTATTCAAATTCCCACATAGAGCAACACCAGTAACAACAGCTGAATGCCACCACCACCACCATCACAACTACTACTACTACCTTCTTCAAAACCTAACCCATTCTCTATGCCACAGTGAAGATGAGGAGGCAATGGCAAAGGATGACAGCCAGGAGGTATATATTGGAGACTCTCTGTCCTAAAACTGATGTGAAGCCCATGAAAGAACCCTGAAGCCCTGATCCCATTCCAGCTCTGGAAATACTACTGCTTTAAAAAATCTGGTTCTATCCTCTATTGCTTCTCTCTTCTCTAAGAGATATTTGTCCTAATCATCCATTATCCATCATACAATTTGACAAATGAGTTTATAGGAGTAATGGGTGTTACCTTTTATCATCCTTCCTAAGCTTTTAAAAATGAATCTATGTTCTAAACAGATGCTTCCTTTGGATACCATCTCTCTCTCTCTCTCTCTCTCTCTCTCTCTCTCTCTCTCTCTCTCTCTCTCTGTCTCCCCCCCTCCCTCTCCCCCCCCTCTCTCCCCCCCCTCTCTCTCTCTTTCTCCCCCCCCCCCTCTCTCTCTCTCTCTCTCTCTCTGTCTCTGTCTCTCTCTCAAACATTTCTTTTAGTGGGAAATAATTCAAGTATTTGCTGACTGAGGTGAATTTTAGGATCTTTTGGGTCTCTGTTATGATGATTGATATATATCAGTTAAATTTCTCTATAATTGGTATTAATGTAATTTTTACTATTGATTATCCATGTTTCATTATTAATAACTTGTTTAAATACATTGGGAATGAGTGTTGTTTCAGTGTCTATGATCTTCTAAATAATTTCTTCAAGTTTTGTATTAAATTTGATCTTTGCTCTAATAAATCAGTGGTTTGAACACACACAAGCAGCTGATTCGAGGAGTCCTTGCCCTCAAGAAGCCGACATTCTCTGAATATGATAGAATACAATTATGCCCTAAGAAACCTAGGAAGATTAGGAAATGGTGCAGAGTGAATCAGGCAGAACCAGAAGAAAGGACAATTTATACAATAACAACAATATTGTAAAGACAAACAAATTTGAAAGACTTAGGAACTCTGATCAATCCAATGACCAATTCCCGAGGCTTGTGATGAAGCAGGCTACTCACCTCAAAATTGGATCGACCCAGACTGTCAATTGAGACATACTTTTTGGACATGGCCATTGTGGGAATCAAGCAAAAGCTTGATTGTTTGTATCTTGTAACAGGAGATTATGCTTTCTTGCTCTCTCAGTTTGTTGTGGGGGAGGGAGGAGGCAGGAGGGAAAGAAAGCTGATCTTTGTTTGAAAAAAATAATTTAATAAAAGGAAAAGAAGCAACTTCAGTTCTGCTACTGGTGGGGGAAGGATATAACACAAACACAGATAAGGAAATACAAGGTAATTTGAGGGTGGAGAGAGCACCAATACAGAGGAGGATCATGAGACACCTTAGGTGGGAGATGGTACCAGAGCTGAGCCTGGAAAGAATCCAGCTGTGGGTTCTAAGAAGTAAAGGTGAAGAGATCATGTATTCCAGGCATGGGCACCAATTTTTACAAAAACTCGGGTGTGGGAAAGGGGATGCCAAGGCAACTTGTTTCACTGGAATGTAGAGACCTTGAAGGAGATTAATTTTAAAGCAGAAAAAGTAGGTCAGAGCTCAAGTATGAAGGGCTTTAAATGCCAGGCTGAGAAGTTTGGTTTGATTCGAGAGGCATCAGTAAGCCCCTGAAGGTTTTGGGGCTAGGAATTAACATGGGGCTTTAGGGAGATTATTTGGGCAGCTTTGTGGGCGATGGAGTGGAAAAGGGAAGAGACTGGAGGCAGAGAAGGCAATAAGGAGTCTACTGTAATAGGGCAGATACCCCATGGTGGAGGCCTGAGCAACAGTGGTAGGCTTCTGAGCAAAGAGAAGGAAATGGAGGGGAAAGATGCCGGAAATAAAGAATGGGCAAGACTTGGGAGCTGAATGGGTACTGAGGGTGAGGAAGCATGAAGATTCAGGAATGGTGCTAAGGTTTTGAACTGGGTGGTGCCCTTAACAGTGTGAGGCTCGTTTGGAGGAATGATAAATTTTGTAGGAATCAGTGAGTTCTTTCTTGAATGTGCTGAGTCTGAAATGGAGGTGTCCAGGAGGCTGTTGGTAATAATACATTGCAGCTCAGGAGGGGGAGAGACAGACAGACAGACAGACAGATACCAAGAGAGACAAGAGACAGACAGAGGCAGAGAGAGAAATGTTGGAGTCAGAGGATCATAGATATACTGCTGGAAGGAACCTCAGATGCCACCTAATCTAGCTCCTTCATTTTGCAGACCCAGAGAGCTTAAGTAAATTCCTCAAAGTTTCCCAAGTAGTAAGTGTTAGAGGTAGGATATGAATTCAAGTTTTCCCAATTCCAAATTCACCACTCTTTCCACCACACCACAGAGATGAAAATGAAAGGAAACTCCACTATCTTCTTGGATGCCACAGGATAAATGCTATTGCTGTATGTAACATTTAAGATTTCCCCAAAAGAATCATTCATCTTTCTGACTTACTATGCTAATCTATGCTGAGTATAGCTTAGTGAAGGGAAGACTTATGAGCACGTTGGACTTGGAGTTTGGAGACCCAGGTTTGAATTACAGTGTGCTATTTATTCATCTTTCTGAGCCTCAATTTTACTCATCTGTAAATTGGAGTAATGATACTGGGACTGCCAGCTGTGTTGTGGAGACAGGGCTTTGTGGAGTAATGATGCTGGGACTGCCAGCTGTGTTGTTGTGGAGACAGGGCTTTGTAAACCATACAGTGCTACAAAAAAAAAAAAAAAGCTTGAGATTGAAGTTAAAAGCAGTTTCAGGAACTGTAAACATTTGCATTTTGAGGTAAAGGGAAAACATCTGGAGCTGACCTGCCAGTGACAGGCTGTGCTCTTGTCTGTCCATGGATTGGAATGGCCCAGTTGGCCCAGGGCGTTGGCCGGCTCTCTGCTTTTCCCCATTCTTTCTTGTTCCATCTTGATCACATAGATTTACAGTTAGAAGGGTCTTTATAGGTCGTGAGTCCAAACATCTCATTTTAAAGATGGGGAAACTGGGGTCCAGTGGGGTTGCATGATCTGCCCAGGGATCACACGTTGTCAGAAGTGGGGTCTGAACTGAGGTTTAAGTCTTATGTTCTATCTCCTGTACCACACTGCCTCTCAATATAAGTATAGAACTTTCTGTTCTCTCTTGCTGATTTACAGAACTCTTCATTCTTGCCTACTGTGAAGGCCATTGACAGGTAAAAACTCTTTGGATTTGGGGCATTGACCAGCCGGAAGTGGAGGAAGCCTCACTCAGATCTGTTGACTAGGAGAAGATGAAGGCTGTTCAGTTATGTGGGCTTGGATCAGCCAGAGCCCGTGGGAGCGCTGGCTCACAGCACTGGGGCGGATCCAGGTGTCCTGACCACCCTCGGTGCCGTCTTCCCGCTGATCTCCAGCCCAGGGCTGGGATGCTCCAAGTCGATCTGGGCACATGACCAGCCTGCTTCCTCATTCTAGTCAAATTCTTCTTGCTCTTGGCAGTTTTATCCCTTTTAAAATATTTTTATAAAATTATGAATTTAAAAATCATCAACAAATAGGAGCAGCCTATAAAGAAAAAGTAATAAACAGTATATTAAAAATATAAAGAAAAAGATATTTGCATACGAAACTGCAAACTTGTTACGTACTTGGGGTTTTTAAAGCGTCTATCAAGTTTAATGCAGTAGTCGTAAAAATTGTCTCGAGTGTATCCTCTTATAAACTTTTTCCTTCTGTGTATTTTATGTGTTTTTATTGTCATTATTGTTGAGTCATTTCAGTAGAGTCCAACTCTTTGTGACCCCATTTGGGGTTTTCTTGGCAAAGATACTCTCCAGCTCATTTTACAGATGAGAAAACTGAGTGAAACAGGGTTAAGTGACTTGTCCAGGGTCATACAGCTAATACGTATCTGAGGCCAGATTTGAACCCAAGAAGATGTCTTCTTGACTTCAGGCCTGGCTCTCTATCCACTGCACCCCCTTGCTGCCCCTTTTTGTGTTTTATTGATGCTTAATTCCTCTTGTTGTTGTTACCTCCATCACTACCCACTAAATCGTAACCAAGGGGAATATGCTGCACCCTCCTTACCGTCACAGGCAGGCAGGCAGTCAACGAGAATCTGTTAGACACCTACTATGTGTCATGAATTCCGTTGCTCAGTCCAGTATCAAAACTTGTGTCTCTAGTACAGGTAGGGCGGTCCAGTACCAAGAGCCCTAGATTTGGAGTCAACAAAAGATCTTGGCAAGCCAGGCACCCGTGGCACATGTCTGCAATTCTAGATACTGAGGAGGCTGAGGCTGGTGGATTTCTTGAACTCAGGAGTTCTGTACCTGGGTGGCCTAAGCCAATCAGTGTCCATACTAAGTCTGGCACCAATATGGTGGGGGAGTGTGGAAGGGCACCAGGATGCTTAAGAAGGGGCAAATTAGCCTAGGATGGAAACAGCAGGTCATAACTTCCATGGCCTTGATTTACCTAGTGAGTCCTTAATCCAGTAATTGAAGGCCTTGGGTTTCTTGGATGCTATACTACCATGTTTGGTTGCTTCTTTTGTTCCAGTTACTTTTCCTGGTTTTTAAACAGTACCAAATATTTTTTGATGATTTCTATCTTATAGTCTGGTTTGGGATTTGGCAACACAATGCCCTGTTACTTTGTTTTTTTCTTATTTTTTTCCTTTAGGTTTTGTTACCCTAGATGAATTTTGTTACTATTTTTCTAATTTTATAATGTAAACTGGTAATTTGACTAAATCTGTAAATTAATCTAAATAATATTGTCATTTTTTATTATATTGGCAAAGCCCAACCTTGAGCTATTAATATCTTTCCAATTATTTGATCTGTCTGCTTTACCTCATTTCTTTATGAGGTTTTTATGACTTTGCATAAGTTGATTTTTTTTTTTTTTGCTAAGGTGTGCCATAAAGGGTTGAGAAATGTGTGTATTCTTGTAAACTAAAAGTAAATAAACAAATCAATTAATAAAAAAAAATGGGTGTATTCCTTTCTATTTACACTCAATGATCTCTAGAGATCTGTAATATTTAACTTTTCTAAAATTATGTTCGGGTCCTCCACTTCTTGTTTATCTTTTTGTTAGATTTATCCAGGTCTGAAGTGGGCACATTGTAAACTATTGTGATTCTGTTCTCTATTTCTTCCTGTAATTCAATCAGCCTTTCTTTTAAATAGGTGTCATGCTGTTTAGTGCCAATAGATAGATGGATAGTTATCTCATTGTCTAAAGTTCCTTTAAGGATCCTGGTTTCCCTGATTCTTATTTTTAATTATATCTGTTTTTCACTGTTACCTTGTCTGAGAGCATCATTGCTATCTCTGCTTCTACAAGTTAATACTAGATTCTGCTCTATGTCCTCATTTTGACTCTGGGTGGATCTTTATATTTCAAGTGTGTTTCTTACAAATAAATAAGATAATTACTGAATTTTGCTATTTATTTTTTTCTGTTACCTTTTCTGTTTCATAGGTAAATCAATCCCATTCATGTTCATGGCTATGATTTGTTAATGATGTATTTTCTGTCATTATATCTTATATATTTTCCCTCTTTTTGCCAGCTATCCCTCTCTTTACAAAAAAGGAAGATGATTTGAAAGAGAAGTAATGTGCTCAGCACTAGCGTTCTATGCAGCTGTCTTCCATTCTCCTGCTTCTCTCAACCCCTAGTCCTGACCCCTCATCACGGACTCTAACATCTCCTCTCTCCACCTTTTAATCTATCATTTACGATCCACAGCTGATGATGGAATTGGTTTTGCCGGTGACTATTTCCTCCCTGTATCTACGTCTTTGTTAACTATTTTCTCCCCTTTTCCCTCTTCCTTGCTGATTTTAATGTATTTCTACCCCAAACTGTCTTTTCAACCTGCTTTTGCTTAGTTTAGATAAAGTGAGATTAATGAGATGTTTGTTCTCCCCACCCCTTCCTCCATGTTGGTATGCTTTTCTTCTCATATACTTCAGTTGTGCCCAATTAACAATTTCCTCCCCCTCTCCCTCATTTCTCCCTCAATATATTACTTTCACTCCCTTGTCATTCCTCTCTTAAAAACATCCCTGATCACTTTGGTTGTCTTTCTTAGCTCCGTGCCCCTTGATGACAGTAGAATTCTGAAGGGGTATTTGTTTCTTCTCCTTCCTTCAGAATGTAAGTACTTCATCATCATCAACTCTTTCTAATTCCTTAAATGTGTTTACCTTTCTAAGTTTTTTCCTGTATTTGCATTTCAAAGACTCTACCCAGCTGTAATCTTTTCATCCGGAATGCTGTAAGATCCTCTCTTCTAATGTGGATCCATTTGCCCTTTAGGATTACTCTGAAAAGGAAAGTTATCCTTGAGTGGAAGTCTTTACTATTGGCTTTTCAGACTATCATTATACAAATTGTTGCCTCCTTTACACCAGTTTTGGCTTTGGCTATTGTGATCCTACATGTGGCTCCCTAGTGCTTACATTCTCTTCCCGGCTGCTTACACTACTTTTGCTTTGACCTAGAAACCCTGGATCTTGGCTATGATGTTCTGGGGATGGTGGGGAAGGGGGTTCGGTTTGTGGTTTCTTTCAGAAACTGACCAGTGGATTTTATTTTCACTTTGTTTTCTATTCTAATAGATCTGGGTTGTTTTATTTTATGATTTCTTGAAATGTGGTATTTTAGTTCAGTTATAGTTATTAGGGACTTGGCTAGTTCTTAAATTGTCTCTTTGGCCTCTTTGCCGGGTCAGTTGTTTTTGATAGCAGATGCCTTATGTGATCTTTTTATTTTTCCAGTGTTTTGACTTTGTTCTGGTGGATCAGGAAAGGCTTCACTTTAGATCTTTGCTAGGGAGGTAAGTCTGGGGAAAGCTGGCCCCTTTTACACCCACTCATATTCAGTCTAATCTTAACTTGGTGTGCCAGTTTACTTTTTTTCTGACAATCCATTCATTAATTCAACTAGTGTTTGTAAAGCATCAGGTTCAGCTGGGGCTTACAAAGACTTCTGCTCAAATCTTTACCCTGCTCCATCCTATCTGTGTGACCTTAGATAAGTCACTTCCTCTTGGATGGTTCTCAGTTTTCTCTATATATAAAATGAGAGAATTGCGTGAGATAATCTCTAAGGTCCCTTCTAAATTTAAATCATGTATAATATAATGAAAGCTCAGACCCTGAATGCCTGCTGTGTGTGAGTTTGCTTTAACAAGCATTCATTCAGCATCTCCTCTGAGGATGAATTTGTGGGGAAAGACAATGAATTCTGGTTTGTAGATACTGAGTTTGAGTTTGCTATAGTACATATAGTTTGAAATATCCAATAGGCAATTGGTGATATGGGCCTGGAGTTCATGAGAGTGATTAGGGCTGGATATCTAGATCTTAGAATCACCTGAAAAAAAGATTATATTGGACCTGTGGGAGCTGATAAGATCACTGAGAGAAAGCACGAAGAGAGAGAAAGACACACAGAGAGAAATAGAAACAGAGAGAGACAGTGAGAAAAAGAGAGAGAGAAGACAGAGAGAGAGAGAGACAGAGATCCTGGACAGAGCCTTTGGGGCTCTTAGCTTGCTGTTGTTCCTTCTAAAAGAGCTGAAAAAGAGAGGTGGGGTTTTATATCCATCTTTCTATGTTTAATCATTTCAGTAAACGTTGGGTACAATTCACAAACATCCTAAACACAATTAAATGTCTAAGAAGGAGCATGTGAGAAGCCTCTTCTGTGGTAAGGCAGCTACCAGTCCATTTTATTCTGTGAAGGAAAGGCATTTCATGAATAATCAATGATCAATTCACTATGAATTAATGAGAACAAAGGGGGCCTTTTTGGTGAAATCCTTATGAAACAGTGTGGCTAGTACATATGATTAAAGGAGTACCGGCTTTCATTTTTTACTTTCTATGAGTTGAATTTCATGATGTGAAATGGGAAGATTTTACCTATTAAGTATAGTTTGAAGTGACATACCCCATCCTAGAAATTGTTTCTTCTCACTACTAGCATGAGCACAAATCAGTGTCTAAATCTTCCAAGCATTTGACCTCTCCCATAGTGTTTGAGTAAATTCAGCCCAAGGTTCAAAATTCAATTATTTTTAGATTCTTTCGATATGTGGCTTTGGAAATTTCATAATTCAGGCAGAAATGTAGCCTCCCATCCTTTGCAGCTGGTGTTGGGTAGGAAGGACTAGAGTTGTTGCTTAACAGATGTGTGGTAACGGGAACTTTTCTATTACTTTGTAGAAATTTCACTTGGCCAGCTATTGGACATCTCTCAGAACTTTCAGAAGTCTGTTTTTCTCAGGATCAGAACAATAAGATAATCTCATCCACATGGCATTTCTCCCATAGCCCTAGACAAGACAAATGATGAGGATGCGTACACAGGATAGCACACGGTGGAATGGAAGAGATTAGTCCCTCCTTCAGCCTGTACTGGGAGAGGGAGCTTCCACATCTGGGAGTGAAGGTCACATGGGCAGTATGGAGCAGAATAAAGATTTGAACAGTGGTCTTTGAAAGCCTCAGTTGAACTAGATGAGTTATAAACACTGGTTCAATTAATGAACGACTTAATTGGTAGAAAAAATAAAGTGACATTTCAGAGTTAAGATTCAGCAGCTTGAGAGGTTGTAAAAAAAAGTCTCGTTTCCCTGCAAAATCATTACACTAGCAAAGCTCCAAGGTCTTCAGGGGTGGGGAACCTGCAGCCTCGAGGCCACATGTGGCCCTCTAGGTCCTCAAGTGTGGTCCTTTGACTGAATCCAAACTTTACAGAACAAATTGGTTGGGATTCAGTCAGAAGGCCATACTTGAGGACCTAGAGGCCGCATGTGGCCTCGAGGCTGATGCCTAAGTTCCCCCACTCCTTCCCATCCTTCTTCTTTGCTTCTCAGATGACACATTTGTTTTAAGCGCCATCCAATACAGAGTCCTAACCCCCTCCATACTGTGCTGTGGAGGTAGCCTGGAGGTCTTGAGGCCTGGATCTGTAATGTGCTTCTGAGCTAGAGAGGCTTCAAAAAGATCCTTGGGCAAATCCGCTTAAATAGAGGATACTCTCCACGTACATTAGAGGCTATAATTGTTACATTCGATTTTCGTTCTTCTCTAGACTGATTTTGTGTGCACACATTTCAGTCCACTAATGGTATTGCCTATCTGTATCAAGGCAGGGTGTTCCATACCAAGAGCTCCTCATACTGATGAAATCTCAGGTCTACACCTCCCTCCCCAAGTTCTATTGCTATGTTCATGTGAGTGGGACATACACCTAGCCAACCACCCTTTGGGTCTCACCCTATGACCTGTGGATTCTTGTTCCCTCTCTGGCATCTCAGTACAGTGTTAGGGACTTCCCAAGCTCTGAGCTTGGCATGTCCTGGTTGGAGCCCTGCAGCAGCTTGCTGGGGGCTGGGAGGCTGCCTCCAGGGCCTTTGGAATCCCTAGCCTGGGGTGCTGTCTCTCAGGGCATTCTTGCTGCCTCCAGACATGGACCCTTGTAGGTACATCTGCCCCATCTTTGCCCAGGCTCACTTGGCTGTATGGCCTCCCTTTTCTATCGCCAATGGGCTTCTTGCTGACTTTTTGTGCAGTTCTGGGGTGGAAGAAGTCACCTCCTGGAGTTTCCTACTACATTTTAAAAAATCAGCGTTCAGTCTGATGTGAACTTAAGGGTTTGGTTGGAGTAGAAATGTGGGAGTCGGGCAGCCTGCCCCCGCTGAGGCAGCCATCTTGGCAGGCATCCAGTTGGGTTGTTTTTCAAACATGTTTTGCTGATCCTTTAGCAGTTTCTACTATGGTTGTCTTCCAGAAGAACAATTTCTCAGTGAATCATTGTTATGAAAAAATATTTTCCACAAATATTTCCAGGTTGTTGAGCTCAGTCATTATTTTGTCTTGTTTCCTCTTAACTAATGTCATTTCTCCCTTTGATGCATTTACTACCCTCATTGGATGTCTTCCATTAGACAGAGCTTTGTTTCTAGGACCATCACTAGTGTTAATTTGTCGTATTTCTTCATACTTTCTGGTGACTTGTTATGTGGGAGTGTTTGTCTTGTCTGCTCAGTTTTTTGTCCCTCCTCTTCTGAGAATTTTCATTTGAGGTTTTTTGGTCAAAGAAGCCGCTGCTTCCTTGAGTTGACCTTTCTCTTGGTGTTCTTGCTGGGATATGGAGAAGTTAGACTGTTCTGTGGCCTCTTACTCTGACCTCATACCTCACAACCAGAAGTCCTGAGGCCATGTTTTGGGATCAAGATGAGAGTGTTCTTTCAAGTCATTTGAACCATTGTGAACTTGGCTTCATTTAGAATGAATGAACGTGCAATCTTTGAGCCTAAATATGGCTGCATCCTCAGAATCATCTGGCAATTCTATGGCTCAGTATCACTAACCGTGAGGAGCAGCCATGGTGTGGTGGCCAGACGACCTCCGCCTGAGCCAGGAACACTTGGGTTCCAGTCCTTCCTTTGACACAAGCATGCTATGGGCAAGTTACTTCACCTCAGCACTCTTGGGGAAATCTCGAAGATGAAAAGTTGCTGAGAAGTGCCAACCTGCTCTGGTAGAGAAAGCTTCCTCATTTGGGAGTTCCCTGTATCAGTGAAATAACTGGTCCAGTCCCTATCCCTTGTGATGATAGGAAACCAAATAAAAACTTGAAGTTATTGATTCATTTCTTTTATTTAGATATTTTGCAGAAAAATGCTCTATGATTTCCCTCAGCATTCTCTCTTTCCTTTCTTTACTTTGTATTGTACTTAGTTAGGAATGTGTCTTTGTCTGCCACAGGAGAATGTCAGCTCCTTGAGAACCTTCCTTGTTTTTTTTTTTCCTGCCTTTGTTTATTCAGTGTTTGGAGAGTCTATATATACCCAGGGTGTGTGTGTGTGTGTGTGTGTGTGTGTGTGTGTGTGTGTGTGTGTGTGTGTGTGTGTGTGTGTGTGTGTGTTCTTTTGTCCAGACCCTTGATTTCATTCAGGGCTTTTCTGGTCTGCAAATTCCTCCAACCCATGCAAGTCTGAATGGTGGTCTTAGAAAGTCCTAGAGCCCTTAGAGCAGTGGTTCTCAACCTTCCTAATGCTTCAACCCTTTAATAATCATATGTGGGTGTATCTGTATATGGGCGAGACCCTCCTGGAGATGGATAGAGGAGCGGTGTCTCGGTTCCTACACCATCAGAAATATGTGTTTTCCAATGGTCTTAGGTCCACAGGTTGAGAACCGCTGCCTTAGAGGTTAAAGCAGTAGCCCAGGGCTTGAGAGCTAAAAGTGTTGTAGCAGACACTGAGGTCCTCTCAAGCTGAACTGCTGAGCATCCAAACTATTGCAGAGAGCTCATTTCTACTGGCATGGCCGTGCTGTTTGAATGCTAAATGAATGTTTGCCTAAAGACTCTTTTATGGAGAACTTGCACAGGGCAAGCACTCACACGGAGGTCAGAAGAAGTGATGCAAGGACCCTCTCAGGGTCTCTCTGAAGAACTCTGGAGTCAGTTGTGAGACATGGGAGACACTGACACAGAACTGCCCAGCATGGTGTGCTCATATCAAAGAAGGTGCAATGTTCTCTGAGCAAAGCAGAATTGCAGTAGGTCAAAAGAAACGTGAGATGTGCAAAGTGAGAGCCATCTCTGCTCCGAACATTGATATGGATATCATTTATATCCATAAAACGTGCCCGACCTGCGGCAGAGCCTTTTGAGCTCATACTGGTCTTATCAGCCACTGTTGGACATGTTATACCTGGACCCCAACCTAGTGAGGTCATTTTGGTTCTCTTCCAACACCAACCACCAGTTCTGTGTGTCAGAATATTCACCCTCCTTACTCCAAGGTTGGCTATGTATCCACTATGTTGTAAGGATCAATTGAGGTACCATTCCTAAAGTACTTTGCAAACTTTAAAGATGATGATGATGAAAATGATGCCCTGACTGTCCACTCTTTGCCTTGTTTTATGCCTAACTTGCTCTAGATACTCACAGGATTGATAAACAAAGCTACCTGTCTGGTTGCAGGTCTCACAGGCTCTGTTATGATAGTCACATGTGAGATGACCATAGATGGGGAAGTATTCCAGATGCTCTTTATTTTTGCCAGTGTTACATGGCTGACTGAGATCTCAAATAGAGAGCCCTTCTGAGGTCCATGGCCATTCCCAAGAGATAGCCTAATAATCCACAGAGGAAACACCAAGTGGATGAAGATGGCCCTTGTGCAGCTTGTGACACGCAGTTGGATGGACAGCCAATTGAGCCAGTTCACCCATGCATGCATAACCTGGCTAGCAGGAAGCTGGGCCCAGAATTAAGCAGAAGGACGAAGATGGGCTGAATCCTTTTTGGTCAGGGCTCTTCAACTCTCTCTGCCACCAAACTATCATTTTCCTGGAGATGCTCTGTGGCCACAAGTCCAAGAACAGCATCGTGGCAGAAGACTCAGAGTTGCAGGCGACCCAGAGGAGAAGTGTCCCACAGCATCTTCACAATGTTGACTTGAACAGAAGACAAGAGTGAGGATAGGTGTGCCTGTGGGAGGAGTGAGGGCTGATGGAGAGCTTTCCTGTGCATGTGTGGATGTCCTTGGATGCTGGTAAAAAGGCTAGAGAAGAGGCTTCAGCTATCTGGGGTGTCACAGTGTATCCCATGAAGGCTTTATAAAAAGACACGAATTAAGTTGACACAGAAGGGGAAGAAACAGTTGAGATGAGGTCATGAGTCCAGCCAAGTGAAGTCAGAGGATCTGGGTTCAAGATCTGCCCCGCTCCTTGCTACTTTGGTGAACTTGGGGAAGTTAATTATTAGTCCATGTGAACCTCAGTTTTCCCACCCTTAAATAAAGGGATTGAATTAGATCTTCCAACTTAAAAAATAATATTAATGACTAGTATCTGCCTGACACTTTCAGGCTGGCAAAGCACTTGACAGCTATCATCTCGTTTGATCCTCATAACCACCCTGGGAGGGGAGTATGATCTTTATCCCCATGTTCTAGCTAAGGAAGCCAAGGCATTTGCTCTGGTGCAGTGGGGTCTAACTCAGATGCAAACAGGGGCCACTAGCCCTGACCTAACGGTGCCCAATCCCTGTGGGTGGCATGCATACTGACTCAGAAAACCACACATTAACATTATCTGTGTTGTACTGTACAGGGATAGCCCAGAGATGATGCGTGTTCAGTTCCAGGCCACCACAACAAAACGAATATCACAATACATCAGAGTCAGAGGAATTTGTGGGCTTCCCAGTGCCTATAAAAGTTAGGTTTACACTATACTGCCATCTATTAAGTGAGAGATAGCATTATGTCTAAAAACCAATGCACATGCTTGGATTAAAAATACTTTATTGCTAAAAAATGATAGCTGTCATTTGAACCTTCAGTGAGTTGCAATCTTTGCTGGTGGATGTCTTGCCTCCATGGTGATGGCTGCTGACTGATCAGGGTGGGGGCTGCTGAAAGTTGGGTGGCCGGGGCAGTTCTTAAAATAAAACAATGATGAAGTTTACCAAGCCAATTGACTTCCTTTTATTCGAACACTTAGAAGTCATTGTAGGGTTCTTAATTGGCTTAATTTCAATACCGAGGGCAGCTGGGTGTCACCGTGGATAGAGCATTGGACTTGGAGTCAGGAAGTATCCTCTTCCTGAGTTTAAATCTGGCCTCAGACACTTCCTAGCTGTGTGACCCTGGGCAAGTCGCTTCACCCTGTTTGTCTCCGTTTCCTCATCCATTAAATGAATTGGAGAAGGAAATGCCAAACCACTCCAGGATCCTTGGGAAGAAAACCCCACGTGGGATCATGAAGAGTCAGACAGGACTTCTGCCAGTCTTCTGCCATGGTGCTGTTCTCTGACATGTGGCCACTTCATGATTGAACAGCATGAAAAATTTCAATATTGTTGTGTCTCAGAGAAAAGGAAGGACCAAGGAGAGGGAGAGAGAGGGGAATCAGCTGGTCTGTGGAGCAGTCAGAAGACACAACATTTATCAATGAAGTTGCCAGTCCTGTATGGACTCAGTACAGGGCCAGTAGGGACATCAAAGATCTGTGATCACAGCTAGAAGAATAAGGGAGAAGTCTGAAACACCGCCAGAACGACCCAAATGTGACGCAGACACGGCGTAAGCACCGGCTGCTGCAGACGCAGCAGATACTCTGCCACAAACCTCCAATCTGTGAAAAAGCGCAGTAAAGCAGAGCGCGACAAGACGAAGTATGCCTGCATTTTTATTAATTTTTAACCGTTTTCCAGTTGCATTTTAATCTGGTTGTGGTACTCAGGAGTTTTGCAGGCAGCAGTGTGGCTGCCATGAGTTGATTCCTCTGGCAGAGTACACAGGGCACATTACTTGAAGTCAGGAAGATATGGGTTCCAGTTACGCCTCAGACACTAGCTAGATGACCCTGGATGAGTCACTTTGCCTCTTTCTGCTACAGATTCTTTATCCTCAGACTTAAGGGAGGGGTGTAACTTGTTAACCTCTTCTAGATCTAAATCTATGATCCTGTGATACAATGTTTGGCCTCCGGGAGCTGACACTCAACCATGCACAATGCTTTCCTGGAGGTTACCAGTCAACATGGATGTTCTTTACTGGAAGCAAAGTCAAGGCCCATTGATTGGGGAGTGGCTAAGCAAATTGGAGTGCATGGATATAATGGAACATTACTGTGCCGTAAGAAATAATTAGCAGGATGGATCCAGAGAGGCAGGGGACAGTAGCAGGTAGGACACTGGCCTTGGCACCAGGAAAAACTGGGTTCAAATCCTGCCTCATACACTTTCTGGCTGTGTGGTCCTGGGCAAGTCAGCTTATTTAAACCTCCCTGGGCCTGAATTTACCCCTCTGTAAAATTAGGAAGTTAGACTCCCTACCTCCCAGGCCTGGTCCAGCAATAAATCCATGGTCTAATGAGCCTGTGACCAGATGCAGAGCGAAATAAGTAGAATGGGGAAAAGCCCAAAGAAAGACTTTTATTGTTGTTTAGACATTTTTTTGGTCACGTCCAACTCTCTGTGACTCCCTGTGGGGTTTTCTTGGCAGAGATACTGGGGTGATTTGCCATTTTCTTCTCCAGCTCACTTTACAGATGGGGAAACTGAGGCAAAGTTAAGTGACTTGTCTAGGGTCACACAGCCAGTTAAGTGCTTGAGGCTGGATTTGAACTCAGGTCCAGACCTGGCCCTCTATCCACTGTGCCAGCTACCTACCCCATGAATGGGAAGATCAGCAGCAATAAGGCCAATCAGAATGGAAAGCTGTGAAATGACAATGACCTAGCTTTGTCCACAAGACCAGCTCCCTCCCTGCTGCGCGCCTGCACCCTGAATGTGACGGCGGACTTTGGGGTGTCTTGGTCAGTGGGCCTGGCCTTCTCTTTTCTTCCTTTTTCCTCTTTATCATAAGGAATAACTTGAGAGAGTAGAGGAATACAGAAGGAAATGGGAAATTATGTAAGAACAGAAGATGTTAATAAAATTTTATTTGAAAAACATGTACATTCTTTGGCCCGATTGCAAAGTGCTGGCATCTGCCATGCATTAGATGATTTATTTCACTGAGGGAGCTGGCTTGAGGGCTGTTGCAAAACCGCTTTCCGGCAGTCGGGAGGAGATAATGAAGGTACTTCTGTTCTTACTAAATCTCCAACTTTGAACCAACCTAGTTCAAAGTGTAGTGGCCCTCTGGACTTCCTCTCCACCCCCCACTGCATTTGCAGGCCCAGGCCCCAGAGACTTGCTGCTTATTCCTAGTCAAGGGTCTGGGGTGACCCTGAGGGCCTGGGATTGCTAGTCATGTAACTCACAAGTGCCCATTCTGTGTGCTCTGTTTTCAATCAAGAAACCAAGTCTAGTGGTCTTTAGAAAAGGAAGCTACTGAGAAGGTGTAGCAAGAACCGGCTTAGAACACCAATCCTGCTCTCCTCCTGGGGCAGACTTTCCCCTGGCACCCACAAGGTCCCTGGGAAGAGTGGCACTGTGCAAGGTAGTCAGGCACAGGCCTAGAGAATGACGCGGCCAAGGGGTGTCTCCCTAGCCCCATGAAGTCCTGAATGTTCCCATCCCTCCTTCCACCCTGCTGGCTCTAAGGCTCAGGGTCTGTGTCTATTATGAAGGATCATAAGCCCTGCTGCTGCTCTTGCCTCTCCCCCATTGTCTGAGGGCACTCCCTCTGTCTTAACTGCTGCCTCTCTCTGTATGATGCTGGCTGCCCGAGGCACCTCTGGGGGATCTGCTGCTCACCTGGGCATTCCTCTCTCACAATCACCATCCACCTAAAATCAAGAAAGAAGAAACATGAAAGAAGCAGAGACAACGTGTGTTTACTGACACATGGTGACCAGGTGGGAGATAGGGCAGCTCAGCCATGGTGCCAGCTGGCAGCAAGCCTCAGAGTCACAGAGCTTAGCCTTAGTCTTCCCCAAGAAGGAAACAGAAGCAAAAAGAGCCAACGGAAGGGCAGATCACTACTTCTATGTGCCCCCTCGGTTCTGGCTCAGAAGCTGATGGGGCATCCACTCTCCCGTTTCCTCAGCCAACCAGAAGTCTTCATCTAGGTCTGACCCTCAAGCCTACCTCAGACCCTCACTTAGCTGTGCGACTCTAGACACTTAACCTCTCTGGACCTCAGTGTCCTCATCTGTAAAGTGGGGATAACCATAGCACCTTCCTCACAGGGTTCTTGTGAGTATCAGTGAGTTCCATATGCAATGCTTGGTAAGCCTTCAAGGACTAACTAGCTGGTGGTGGTGGTTGTTACCAGCCCTTCTGCTGCTTAGGGGCAGAAGTGGACTCACCAAGCCTTCAATACTGGATTGGAACGCTGCATAACCCACCAGGATGGGCTTTAAGGGCTTCACTGGCCAGTCCCCATCCCCATTACAAAAGCTTTTCTTTAGAAGTATTAGTCATCCCAACTGACCCATCATTCCTCCCATTTAGTGAGGTTCTCAAGGTAGACGTGTCTGGACAATCTGCGTTTTTGCTTATATGCGTCTTTGCTCCTTCCTTGGGGTAGAATTGAGAGAGACTTGAGATTTTGATTAGTCTTCTGTATGATTTCAGACAGCTCCATAGTAGATAGAGAAGACTCATCTCTGTGAGTTCAAATCTGGCCTCAGACACTTGCTAGCTGTGGAAGCCTAGGCGAATGACTTCACCCTGTTTGCCTCCATTTCCTCATCTGTAACATGAGCTGGAGAAGGGAATGGCAAAGCACTCCAGTGTCTCTGTCAAGAAGACCCCAAATGGGGTCACAGAGAGTCAGACATGACTGAACAACAACACATTTATTTTATTTCAGTTAGAGGTTCTACTTGAATGGAACCTGGAATGGGTGTGACCTGAGCACCAGCCGAGGGTCTGTCCCAAAGTGATGTGGGAAAGAGAAGTGATAATTACTACATCAATGCCATTTTGTACAGACTACACAGGTCACTACAATGGCTTTTAAAAATTACTTTGAGGCATCTATCCATCCATCCATCCATCCATCCATCTATCCATCCATCTATCCATCCATTCATCCATCTGTCTAGCTAGCTAGCTAGCTAGCTATCATCTATCTATCATCTATCTATCTATCATCTATCTATCTATCTATCCATCTATCTATCTATCTATCTATCCATCCATCTATCAATCATCTATCCATCCATCCATCTATCTATCTGTCATCTATTTATCTATCTATCATCTATCATCTATCTATCTATCATCTATCCATCCATCCATCTATCTATCATCTATCTATCTGTCATCTATCTATCTATCATCTATCTATCTATCATCTATCTATCATCTATCTATCTATCTATCTATCTATCCATCCATCTATCTGTCATCTATTTATCTATCATCTATCTATCCATCTATCCATCCATCCATCTATTATCTATCTATCATCCATCTATCATCTATCTATCATCTATCCATCCGTCTATCTATCTATCCATCCATCCATCCATCCATCTATCTATTATCTATCTGTCATCTATCTATTTATCTATCTATCATCTATCATCTATCTATCTATCATCTATCTATTTATCTATCTATCTGTCTATAGTGTGTGTGTGTGTGTGTGTGTGTGTGTGTGTGTTTTGACTCATGGGTTGCATGAAATGGAAAGAACATGGCTCTGGAACTCAAAAAACCAGAAGTCCTGCCTCTAGCACCAGCGTTCCTAACCTGAGGTTCCTGGGATTCTATTTTCTTCACCTAACCTCCTCGGGTCTCAGTTTCCTCGTCTGTGAAATGATAGGGAGTGACCAGATGACCCTTCAGATCTATGCTTCGGCAAGTCACTTAGCCTCCCCAGGCCTTGGTTTCCTCCTCTGTAAAATGAGGGGGCTAGGATAACCTGGAGCCTCCACGAGCTAATCCTGGTGGGATGAAAAGCTACCCTCAGCCTTCCTTTTCCCATATGATAGCCTGCAGGGACCTCCTTATTTATATGTCGTCTCCCCCATTAGAATGGAAGAGCCTTGAGGGTACAAAGAATGTTTGCCTTTCTTTGTTTCCTCACAGAGCAAATGCTAAATAAACGCTTATGGACTGACGGATTGACAATGAGGCCTTTTGCATCTCTCCATAGATCTTGTCTTAGTAGGATAAGAAATCTGAGGGGGAACACCAGAGAGATGGAGAATATGAGAAACAGCTTTTAGTGAAGTTTAACTGGATCCCTTTCACCTTCAAGGATGGATTTGTTTCCACTTTGGTCCCCTAGGAGTAAAAGACAGAATCGTTAAAGAAGGAATGAATGAATGAACATACAATGTGGGTGGGTCACTCACTCATTCGTAGCTTTGCTTTCCTTGTCTGGCCCTAAATCTGTTCTCCTTCTTGTAAACAGCCGGCTTGGCCTCCTCTCTCAGAACCAGGCATGCCCCAGGTCCGCCTTGGGATGCCGGGATCCCCTCCCCGGTGGCCTTGGGCTCAAGCCCCTTCTGCTATTAAGGGCCTGTGATCAGCACCCCAGATCCATTTACCCACTTAACATTCATTGGTTTTTACAAAGTGATATTTCCTTCAAAACTACAGTAAGGACAAAGGGACAAACATGTCCCCCTCACACATCAGGGGCATAATCTCCCCTACACCACCTCTGACTCTGGGGAAGCTTAGCTCAGTTCTTCCATCATACTGCAGAACACCTTGCCAAATTCATGGCCAGATGTGGTCCTTTCACTGAGCTCAGGATTTCCAAAGTGACTTCTAAAGGTTGCTGCTTGCTCCTTTGGGCCACTGATGTTGCCCTGGCTGCAAAACCCAGCCTAGCACTCCTGGGGGCCAAGGTACCCTGAGGACCCGGTCAACTCATAAGGTTGTGAGGTGCCATTCCTTCTACCTATAACAGAAGCAGACAACCCACAAGGCCAAGGAGTGAGGGCCTATTCCTGGGGGCTGGGGCCTAGGGGCTGGGGGTAGGGGGGAACATGGCATCAGCCAGGAAGAAGGCCCTACGGCCATCGCCCTTGACTACATGACCTCTCCCTGGATGCCATGAGCAAGAGTTGCTGTGCTCCCTCAGCCACAATGAGACAAAGATTAAGGAGATGGAGCTAACTGGCCTTTTGGAAGATGCTGAGAGTTCTTCCTACAGAGTCAGTCTAAAAAGTTTCTTCACAATTAGCCAATTGGAACCCATTAGAGAAGGTCCACCCCTGTCACATCTCCCTTATGCACCCTCGTGATTCTACCAAGAGAAAACCCCCTGGTGCCTTCTGTAGGTAGAGACAGCATCTGATCAGCCATGCAAGCTAATGTATCTTGAAATTAGACTATGAAAAGCTTCATACCCCTTCCTTAGCATGTGAGAGGACTGAGGCTCAACGCGTGTCAAATGGCCAGATTCAAAGTCCCACAATTAGTTATGGGCCTAGAAGTGGAGCCCTGAACCCCGCCTCCAAAGGGCTGCTGTCCAGCTCACTCGAAGATGGCCCAACGTCCTTCCTAGGATTCTGACTGGACAGGGACCCCACTCCCCTCTGGGGCCCCCCAGATCCAAATTCAACTCTCTGTTTTTCTGAAATTGCTGGCAGGTGTCCTGAGTTCCACCATCAGCATACTAATTAGCAGCTGCTTTTAAAATCTTTATTTAAAGCCATTGCCTCATGCTAGGAAGGGTGGGGAGGAGGGGGAAGTCTTAGAATCTGTCACCCTTGGGGCTGCCACCATTGCACAGAAATCACAGGCTGTGGTCAATCCATTAACAAGCACTTCTTAAGTGCCAACCGATGCCTGGTCCTATCTTCATGGGTCCTTGTACTAAGGAATTTGGGCCTTTTTTCCCTCTTCAGGGTCAGTGCGTCTCCGAGGTGGGAAAAATGAATTTGAAGGCACTGTGGAAGTGTATTCCAGAGGAGTTTGGGGGACAATCTGTAGCAGTGGCTGGGGTGATGGTGCTGCGGCTGTCATCTGTCGCCAGCTGCATTTCGGGTGAGTTTCCAAATCAATTTACTTCAACAAACTTTGAGTGCCCCCTGTGTGCCAGGCATTGGGGAAGGCAGAGGCAGGAATGAAACAGGCCCTGCTCTCAAGGGGTTTACATTTGATGGGGAGGGGGAGGGGGAGGAGAGAGACAGACAGGCACACAGAGACACACAGAGACGGAGACAGAGACAGAGACAGAGACACCTGGGGGGATTGGGAAAGACCTTGTGAGGCATAGGAAGAGACCAGAAGGTACACAGAGTGACTAGAGCACTGGCCTGGAGGCAGAAAGACTTGGGTTGAAATCCTGCCTCTGAAACTTCTTAGTTGTGTGTCCATGGACTAGTCACTTACCTCATTGAAGAGGCTGGAGCTGCTGACCGCCAAGGTCCCTTCCAGCTGTATGATCCTAAGGCAGGCCTAGAGGATTCTTTAGGTGTGGAAAATTAAAATCTCGCCTTCTCACTGCCTCTCCTAAAACACCACCTCTGAATGGAAAAGACCCAGAGACAAACATATGTGAGAACCTCAGTCCTGCCAAGCTGGTCAGTGGAGCAGGTCCTGGGAACTGAGTGATCCAAGGCCTGTTCTGGTCTTTAGGAGAAAAAGTGCATTTTTCAGAACAACTTCTACTGCTTGTTATCCCACTCCATCCTGGGATGCCAGCCTTTGTGTGTAACCTGCTTCCACTGCACGTAAAATATTTGGAACAGGGATTCTGATCCCTAAATCCATCCCACAAAGAAGGTAGCTGGAAGTTCATGGCCTACATCTTCTGGGTGGGTCCCTTGGGTGTGTCCCAGGCCTCCATCAACACCCGGAGCCTCCCAGGCTCAGGAGAGGAAGGAACCCTGACCCCTTCCCCTCAATCCACCTGTATTAAAGACCTTTTTGCTTTTATAGGATAGGAGGTGGAATGCTCCCCAGAGACCCTCTAGCCCAACCCAAACCTAAGAACGCCCCTCAATCCTGCCCAGTGAGCAGCCTCCCAGACTTGTTGACCCCTAGCAAGTGGGAAGCCATTATCTCCACTGATGACCAGCTCTCTTCCGTCTCCTTTCCTCCACTCAGATGGTTACCAGCCTAGACCAGACCTTTATTCCCTCTCCTGGCCAGCTGCAGCAGCCTCCCAATAGGACTTGGGCCTCTCCCCTGTCTAATCTATCCCCTGAACAGAGGGCCCTCCCTCTCACACCACCTGGTATGGAAGCTGTCTACATTTATTCTCTTTGTAGTCTGTCTAGCCTTAAGTACGTCGGAGCTACATTCTTATGAAGAGGGCTTTATTGTGGTGGTATCCTCAGTGCCCAGTGCAATGCCTGCCCTTGATAGATGCTCGAGGATGCTCGAGGACTGATGGATTCACTGAGATAAATAAATATAAAATATATACTAAGTGAAAATAAAGTCGTTGAAGGCCATTAGCAACTTTGGGGAAAGAAGAAGAGACTGGCATAGAGCTCATTGGAGGGGGAGGTGAGCAGCAAGCACGCCGCAGGGATGGGGGACAGGACGTGCAAAGGCTCGGAGGTAGGAGATGATGGCGAATGTGCCGGTTTGGCTGGAACATGAAATACATGAAGGAGAACATTGTGGATCAAGGCAAAAAAGGGAAACGGGAAACATGACAGACATTTAATGGCCAAATCCTAGATGTTCCTTGAGCGGGGCAGTGACGTGGTCAGATCTGTGCTTTATGGATATTTGCTTGGGTGACTGAGTGGAGGGTGGATTGGATTGGAGAGAGACCACAGATGGAAAGGCCAGTTAAGAGACCAGCAAGGGGTGATGACAGCCTTCACATGCTACCTTGTAGGGTTGGTTCAGGCTTACAAATTCAGTCTCTGGGCCCTCAGCTACTATTGCAATGCAGCGCGGAGTAGATGGGAGCCCCATTTTGCTCTGAACTGAGGAGGCTCACGGCTCATTCCCAAGGTAGGTATGGGCTAGAAGCTCATTCTCTAAGGGTAATGAGAGCAAAGGGAAGAGTAGGTACCAGAACCTGGGGGTTACTGGAGGTGAGTATGCCTGGACACCACTGTTCTTTGAAAAGATTAATTTCTAGAAGTGAAAGTGTTTTGATCAATGCTAAAACTCAATGGGTTGGCCAAATTCAGTTAAAATGACTAGGACTTAAGAGCAATTGTTTGGAATCCCAGCTACACGGGTGCTCTTGGGCAAGTTACTTAAAGGAGCCTCAGTTTCCTCACCTGTAAAATGAGTGGGACCAGAACAGCTTTCGAGCTCTCCCCTCATGAGCTAATGAAATCCAGTTCAGGGTGCTAGGACTTAGGTGGAAAGTGCTCTGGACTCAGAGCGAGGTTCAAACCTCCCTTCTGCCCCTTGCTATTTGTCTGAACTCGGGCAAATCACTTTGCTGAGCTCCTTACCTTTAATTGTTCTCGACTGTTGAATGCGAAGGCTTCCATGACTTCTGGCCCTTCCAGTTCCAGATCTATGACCTGGGGCTTAATCACCTCACCTCCCTGGGCCTCAGTTTCCTCATCTGTAAAAAAAGGGGGGGTGGGATAAACTGGTGCCTCCCCCTGTCAGTGCCTCAAACTGTTTTCCATCTGTTCTGTACATAACCAGCACACACCTAATTATTGCCATGCTGTCTTCCCTCTTGGATGGAAGCTCCTTGAGGCCACAGGCTGGTCTCGCATTTCTTTGTATCTACATGGAGTTAGTTCATAATAAATGCTTCCTGACTGGCAGACTGGGCTCTAAGGTCCTTTGGCTCTCTCGATGTAGAATCCGATGAAATCTGATTTCTGCTGCCAGTCGCGTGAAAGACTGAGGATATGAGAAACTGAGATCTTTTTAGAGACGTTTAACTCTGGTTGATTAACTTTTGATTTCAAGAATAGGTTTCTAATTACACTTTGTGCCCAGGGGAGCAGGGGACAGGGTTAAGTGATTGCATGCAAAATTAGCATAGACGCTTCCCCTTAGAATTACTGCTCAGGAAAAAGGGGGCGACAAAGGCAGAGCCTTTTAGCCAGTCACGGCCGAGATGCTTCCCAGATGCTTCTGGCCAGTGTTCCGTTGTGTGTGGACAAGTGACAATTGGTGCTGACCTAGGAAAGCAGACTTACTGCTTTCCTTCCTGAGACTGGAGCAGGGAGATTTACAAAATCCCTTGGCCTGGGCATTGCCAGGCATTCTGTTACATAACCCAAAAGAACCCTGGATCTGCAGTCTGGGGGAGCTGCTTCCTATCCTGCATCTGCTGACATCTACCGCACATCTACCACACATTTGGCACCCCTCCCCAAGCTGGAAGGGACCTGAGCAGCTATCTGGTCCAACTCATGCACAAAAGAAATCCCCACTGTAACGTCCCCAATAAATGGTCACCTGGCTTCTGCTTAAAGGCCTCCAAGAAGGAGGAGGAGGCCACACCTCCACTCTCTCGTGGCCACCATTCTAGCTAAGGCCTTCATCCCTGGACATCACCACAGTCCTTGTCCTCACACCGTTCCTTGTCTAGACATATTGACCCACACCGTCCTCCTTCCTGGAACGTGTTTCCTCAGCACCTTGGCTCCTCAGAATCCTGATCTTCCTTCAAGGCTCAGTTCCTGCTGCTCCTTCTGCAAAAGCATCCCTTGAGTCACAGTTACTAAGGTTCTCACTGAAACTTATAATCAACAGAGAAGAATGCCTGGTCAAGTGGCAAAAGGGAGTGATGACCAGTGGACTGCCCATGGGTCCAGTGGTATCTTCATCATGTTGACAGAAAGTGAAGAAGGACTCTGGGCATTGGGTCCTTTCAGCCTGACTGGCTGCCCAGCCCAGCCAATGGACACATCCTCAGGGTATGTGGACGAGCATCCCCCAGGATGGGCAGACTTGGGTAGACTGTGATCCTAGGCTCATAGGGGCATGGATCCAGATCCAGAAGTAAGCACCCACTCAAACCCCTCATTGGGCGATGATGGGCAAACTGAAGCCCGAGGAGGCTTGGGACAAAATCCATGTTAGTGAGAATCCTGTGCTCCTCTGTGGGCCTGTCGTTCACCCCAGGGAGGCTGTGAGTCCGGTGAGGGCAGAGACTCTCGTATTTTTGTTGAATCCTTGGTGTTTGTGCTGGTTGCTGCTCTGTATTCCTTGTATGACCTTGGGCTAATCTCTGGACCTTCTCTGAACTCCACTTACCTTCAATTTAAAATGAGGGGATTTAACTAAATGCCCTCTGGAGTCCCTTCCAACTGTGAGCCTGTACATGAATGAGATGTGCATAAATTATTTCTTTTTAAAAAACTCATCTCTGGAGGAAAAAAATCTTATGAATTGAGGCATAAAGGACAGAAGAACAGAACATTGAGACTGAACTAGAGGGTTTTAGAGGGGAGAGGAAGCCTGGCATGACAGGTGGGCCACAGGTATGAGAGGTCCAGGTTCAAATCCTGCCTCAAACACTTAGGAGTTATGTGACCCAGAGCAAGTCATTGAACCCCTCTGCAAGCCTAGGGAATGAGGAGCGTGGGTAATGGCTGGGAGTGGTTTGGGTTTTTATCATTTGGAAAAGCCACGAAGTTCCCAGAAGTCAGTCAGATTGCTCCAGCCATCCCTCAGCATGCCATCCCTGTCCTCACATTGCCACCTTAGGCTAACCACCTTTGTTGCTGCCATAATGGACAGTCACTTGTCTGTCCAAGGACCTTAAATGTGTCACTGGGTTTGCTGGCCTCATTCTAGGTGGGTGCCTGTTAGAATAAGTATTTAGAACATTTCATATCAGCCTGGATTCGTTCAAAGCAGCTTCTTCCAAAATCTGTGGTTTAGATGACATGACTTGGGCTCCATCTGGATCCTGTTCTTGGGTAATCAGCTTCACATTCTTCCTGGCCAAGCCTCCTTCTTTTCATCAGGAACTGATCATCTCTCAGATCATTTATTTAACTTTTAGCTTTGATAGTCATTGTATACCAATTTTTCCCAAAATGGAACCTTGGAAAGGACTTTGGAAATGTGGTACTCTCATGGCCTCTTATGTTCCTGTAGCTGTAAAATGTTGGAGGGTGGTGGAGTAGAAAGGACATTTAACTTGGATTTGGGAAAACTAGGTTCAAATCCACACTCAGGACCAGGCATGTGCCTGTGGACTGCTTGTGTAATATGCCCTCAGGGAGCTTATACTACAATAGGGGAAACAGTGTGAGAGTGGGATGTGTGTGCATGGGTACAAAACACATAAAGCAGAGAACAGGTAATGGTGGGGAGGGGCTTTCAGGAAGGGGCGGTGGCCTTCAGCTAGAAGTTGATGCTTGAGCTGCATCACAAAGGAACCTTGGGCCGCCAGGAGGGAGTGCATTCCAGGCCCAGGGGACTGGCAGTGGGAAGGCAGGAAGACAGAAGATGAAATATCATGTGGGACAGTCACTGAGAAGGCCAGTTTGGCTGGACCAGGGAAGGAAAAGGTAGCAAGAGCTTTCACTACCAGACAGAGCAGTTTCTATTGGATTGTAGAGGTACAACAGGGAGCCATTGGGGATTATTGAGTAGGAAGATGACTGGTCAGAACTGTTCTTTGAGAAGCATGGCTGATTTCTCTCCTTTAATTAGAGGCTCCCAAATTAAAGAACTAGTGTTATTTTAAAAGGTCTGTAAAAATTAAAAGTCTTGCAGAACTGGTGAAAAGAATGAAGTTATTGTGGCTGGTTTGCCCAAGCTTTGATCTGACATCTGAATTTCCTCAAAATCTCTTTCCCCTTTCCTTCCTTCTCCTGTTCCCAAACCCACACGCTCAGAGGCTTATTTCATAACTTAACTGTGGTTTTCTCTCTTCCAGGGCCAAAGGGATAGCCAAGCAGACCCCAATGTCTGAGCTGGGCCTCATTCCCATTCACTGGAGCAGTATCCATTGCCGAGGGGATGAAGACAACATCCTGCTTTGTGAAGGAAACACCGCCGGACCCCCGGGGACTTGTCCACAGAAGACGGCAGCTGCAGTCTCATGCAGCTTCTACCAGGGTACCACGATAACACCCAAGGATTTTCTTCTTTTGGCTTTAGTGTGTTTTCAGCACAGGGAAACAGCCAGGTTTGGCAAAAAGAGCAGACGATATGGAATCAGGAGGGCCCAGGCTTCTAATTCTGCCTCTAGTGCTTACTAGCCATGATATCACCAGCAAATCACCTAACCTTTCTGAGACTCAGTTTACTCAGCTGTGAAATGGGGATGAGAATACTGTTAGCATCTCACTGGGGTGTGAGGCTTAAATGAGATGATATATGCAGAGTGCTTCATGAACCTTAAAGTGAGATGTGTATGTGTCTATGTATAATATATTATAATAGTTTACAAATTATATGTTACCTACAGATTGCTAATATATAGTACATGTAATTACGTATAATCTGTATACACATAACAACTGTTCAAATGTATGTTATATATGCATATATAATAATAGCAGAAAGATATGTACACATACATATAAATATAACCATAGCTGAAACGTGGATTATGTATGCATATATACATATACAGAGTATACATTTCTGCTATCCTTATAATTGCAAATGACCAGATTTGCCTTGGTTCTTTTCTCAGAAGAGTTACTTTACATGCAGTATAATTTTGAAATGTCAGAATTTACAGTCTTCTAAAATCTTCCCCATGATGAGTGTAGCTAAGCGTTGAATCACCATTTCCTTGGTTTTATAAACTTATTTTCATAATGTTCCATTTTCAACAGATTGAAAAACGACATAGAAAGTCTTTCCTTTGGTTGCCTGGTGTCAGAGGAAGAGCGCGGGATTTGCAATCCATGGACCTGGATTTAAATCTTGGCTCTGCCACTGACTTCCTGTGTAAATGTAGGCAGGTCACTTTCCCCTTCTCGTCTGTAGCTTCTTCTACCATAGAACCAGAGGGCTGGACTCTCTGGTCTCCAAGGTGCCTCCCAGTCCTAAATCCTATAATCCTTGATCCTTCATCCCCCACATCCCATCAGCTGCCAGTGAGTTACCATTTGCATGTATAGCATCTCTGACAACAGTCTCCTTCCCTCCTCTCCTCTGTGGCTGGAGTTCTGGTCCTCATCTCCTCCTGACTAGTCAACAGAACATTCCTAATTGGTCTTCTTGCCTCATGCTCCTTCCTCTCCAAACCACCCTTCATATAGCTCCCCAAGAGATCTTGTTAAAGCATAATTTTAATACCTTTACCCTGCCACTCCACACTCTTGTAAGTAGGCATTGGTGAGTAAGATAAAATGCAGACTTTCTAGCATGATCTTCAAGCTACATTGAGGCTCAGACCACAACTTCCATATTTATTTCGCATTACTCCTATTCACATGCCCTTTGTTTCAGAAAAACACCATAAGTAGCCATCCCCTTTTGCCTTGTGCTGGTTCTTTGACTTGATGCAGCCTGTTCCTTTAGCCTGGGCCTTACTCCTTTCCCGTTTCAACTTGTTCACCTTTTTCTCTCCCTTCACAACCTAGGTTGACTCCCATTTCCCCATGCAGCCTTTCTCCATCTGTTCCCAAACGCAGAAGTAATCATCAATTTCTGGTGCTTTTGCTCTCCTATAATAATAACTAATATTTGTATGGCAGGGTAAGATTTTCTGAGCGCTGTAATTTCATTTGATGCTTATAATTCTTTGGTGTAGGCACAATAAGTATTACTGTCCCCATTTTACAGCTGGAGAAACCAAGACTCAGAGAGATGAAATGGGCAGGCAGCCCATCCCTGGGCCTGGACCTGATGCCCCTTCAGCTCTCAGTAACACTTGCCAAACCCAGGTGGGACAAGGATTAGCCTTTTGAAGCTCAGGATCATCTCCATCCTGTGGTGAGGCATTGGGGGAGGATCTTAGAGGAGGAAGGCAAATAGGGTCCAGGAGTTCAAGGCTTTAATTAAAATAATTGGTAAGGAGACCCATTAGAGATCTGAACTGGCTTAGATTTGGGAAACCTAGATGACAAACAGCATCTCTTCGAAGCCTTAATGCAATTTAACCTACTAAAGCATAGCACTGAGACTTTTGGGACACGCTATATTTCTAAACTTTTTATTGTATTTTGCAGTAATGAAATTTCTAATTAAAACTTTCTAATATTGCTTCAGTCAATAATTGAAACACTACTACATTTATTTATCATTAGATTTGTCCTGCTCTTCTACGCTTTTAAAAAGAACCACGTACATGATTTCTGCCAACCTGTTACAACTTACTGGAATTACTAGTTATATTATTGCTGCAATGTAGCCTAGGTATCAGGAATCATTAGTCAACAAAAACTTATTGCTTGTTTCCTAAGTGCTAGGCACCATATATGGGGCAGGGGATGAAAATACAAAGAATCAACAGCCCCTACTCTCCAGGAGTAGTGTTGTCTACACAGCGGAGCATTTGTAACTACATACAGAATACATGTGAAAAGAATAGATATGCCTACACACAGTGTGGTTGGGGGGCACTGGCACTGAGGACTCATGTCAGAGGTGGTGCTTGAATCACGTAGAAGGAAAAGAGGGTCTCTGCAGCACAGGTAAAGGAGTGCAATCTGGTGGGGTTTAGATGTCTCTGGGACATCCAGACTGAAATACCCAGTGGGCAGTTGTAGTGGGTGGTACAGGACTGATGTTCAGGGGAGCTATTAGGGGTGGACATGTAGATCTGGGAGTTATCTACATAAAGATAATGAGTAAGCCTGTGGAAGTTGTTGAAGTTACCAGTCAGTCTACCCATAACTCCAGTTTTCTCAGTGAAACTAAGAGGTGAGGTCCTCAGCTGAGAGAAAGGGCAGGATACAGAGGCTCGACACAGGAAGAAAACATTTAGAATAGCTTTTGTAGGGAGTGAGAAAGGGAGTCAATTAGGGAGCAATAAGAGGATTGCCATGTTGAAGTGAGGGCCCAATTAAAGATGGGTAACATGAATATTTACAATATGCTTCATCCCCACCGTTCGCTGACTTCCTCCAGCTCCATTCAGCAGCCCCTGAGTTGGAGAAGAGGCCCAAGGTGGGAGTAGTCCAGGGCCAGGGTTTGGCAAGGGGTGAGAGGCAGGAGGACAAGTGGGCTGGGAAGTCCTGGGTCCAGGTCCCACCTACTTCTGCAGAGGGAGTTTCCTCCTCTGAGATGTCACCTCTGTGAAATCAGGAGTCCGGTCCTTATCTTCTTCTGGTGTTGAGCTCTGATTGACCTCGTTAATAGAACACTGGCCAGAAACGGGACTGCTTTGGAAGCCTCATGGCTATTAAGACAAATGGCATATTTAATGATAGTATATTGGGCAGATGGATTCTTGTGGACAGAGATCTTATGACTATCATAAGGTGAAAAGGTCTAAGAGTTTGGATTCTTTTGTTAAATTAAAGACAACCTATTTTGGCTAATAGTGCACCAAGCCTTGGGCTTCAGACCCAGCCCTGCCACTCACCACCTTACCCAGGGTGCTTTCCTTACCCTCTCTGGGCCCAAGTCACCTTTACAATGGGGGGCCAGCATTAGAAGAGCCGTGAGCCCCTGCTCCTCGGATTCCAGGTCCTCCCCCTGCTCCCATGTTTGCTACAGGCCTCAGAGAATGGCCTGCTTCAGCACCACTTGCGGAAGTGTGCCTGCAGGGAGGTCGGCTTCCCTGGCACTCCTGCTGGCATTGCCTCCAGCCCTCGTCCTTCGGCTAGAGGGAGGCATGCTCCAACTCTAGCGGCCCCTGACACAGATTTCCTTTCTCTCTTTGGGCCCGCAGCTCCTGCCTGGACACCAGTGCGGCTTGTTGGCGGGCGCAGCATCCATGAGGGCCGAGTGGAGCTCTACCATGCAGGGCAGTGGGGCACGGTGTGCGACGACCAGTGGGACGATGCGGATGCTGAAGTGGTCTGCCGCCAGCTGGGTCTGAGGTTTGGCTCATTGCTTTGCTTCCTTGTTTGTTGGTCGCCTTGGGGATCAGAATCCAAGGGCTGCCCTTTTTCCAGTCACGCTACTGAGAGACCAGACAGACTCACAGATCTGTGAAGTCATCTGGTCCAACCCATTGTACAGAGGAGGAAGCTGAGGCTAGGGAGAGGATAATGACTTGCTCAGGGTCACACAGTGAGCACACACCGTGTAAGGGACCTGAACCCCCACCTTCTGCCTCCATCACCCCCGTGGTTGCTGGTGCCACACTCGCTGGCCTTTGGATAGCAAGGAGGGGCCCTTCTCTGTGATCCAGCCGATCAGGCTTCCCTGGGCCCCTGACTCGCACCCTTCCATCTCCCCATATGTGCCTTTGTCCCGACTCACCCCGGGAGTCTGCTCTCTTCTTGGGCCATCCGCTATAGGGCCCCTCTCTTCCTTCATGATGGAGCCTAAGCGCCACGGTCTGCCCCGGAAACCTTTCCGGATGCCCCATTGCTAGCGCTGCCCCCGCCAAAGAGCTGGTGTTTAGATTGCTTCCATGTCTTTGTACTTAATCTCTTTAAATGTGTTCTGTATAATATACGCCATACTTGTTGGCTCCCCCATTAGAACATGCACTTTTTCTCAGAAGGGATTACTTTAAACTTTGTCCTTGGGCCCCAGTACTCAGACTGGGACTGAATCTCGGTAGGTGTTTAATGAATGTGTCTGATTGATGGCTTTCCTGACCGCGTTCCCAGCAGCCTCTCCTTCATCCTGCATCCTTTGTCAGGAGCTGCCTCTTCAGCTCTGCTTTCTCTGACCCTTTGTTTCTCTAAACTGGCTTCTGTAATTCTTTGTCTTAATTTCACCATAACATTAAGCATGAACATATTTAACATACAAATATCTTTCAATTATCCCCAACAGATGGAATTGCTCTGAATTCACAGGTGACTCGAGGGCGTAAGGGACATTTATTTATCTCTCCTCCTACAGTCATTGAAATATCCATTTTTACCTTTTTATCCTAAATATTACGTGAACTATGGTCTCCAGGGAGCCTCTTGTCTACTGGAAGGAAGCAATGAAAACAATTTTAAAATATTCAGCTCTTAACAGCTCAATGATTGCATAGAAGAGCAAATGGTGAGAATCCTTAGGGTTGTGACAGTCTTTGCCAAGGGGATAGGAACAGACCTGTAATGTCAGTGGGGGAGGGGATGTTCTCCCTCCCAAAGCAGGGCAGCACCTCCTCTGCCACTTGGAATCTCCAAGACCTCTCTAGACCCGGAGAGGGTTGAGGACTTGCCCAGGGTCTCATTGCCCTTGCATCAGAGGTGGGGCTGGTGAGATCAGCTCCGGACCCACTGTCCCTCTGTTTGCTAAGACCCGACTGTTTTCTCCTCCGTCATTCCACAGCGTTTATGAAGCACCTACTGGGCACAGAGACTGTGTGTGGGTGTACAGAGATGAGAATAAAACAATCCCTAGGACTCACTAGCCCAGACTCAGAAGAGAATAAATATGTGCGCATAGGAGTCTACAAAGAGATGCCAGGTAACCTGGGTGGCGGGGTGGGGAGGCACAAGCTGCTGGAAGGATAAGGAAAAGTCTCTTGGTGAAGATCAAGTCCAAAGTCACTCCAAAATGAAAAGAGGGCTTCAGAAAACCTCTCAGCTGTTATTTCAAGCCAAGTGTCTCTGCACATTGACACCAGTTTCTGGATGTTGTAAATGTTTCTTAGCATAAACATGGGCTGGAGGCTGGAACACAGGCCATGCCCTGGTGCTTTGGGAGCCTTTTCCGTAGTCCATCCCTTATCAGCCATATAGACACTAGCCACCCTTCCAGCTGTGAGTGATTCTCCCCCAAGGCTCCTCCTCTGACACAGGAATCTTCTCTGGCCCTCAGAACAAGAGAATCCTTGGGAAATGCTTATGGCTCCTCACAAAGGGTGGGTAGTCTGATGGTAGGTTATTTCTTAAAAATGGAGGAGAGAATTTGGAATTTAAAAAAAATGCTAAAAATAAATGAATAATTTGAAAGAATATACTATTTAAAAAAAACCCCAATACTCACTTAAAAAGCAGCACCAGTCACCCTTGCTGTGAGCACCCAGACATGGGCCCTGCCATCATCCCCCCACTCTGGGCCTGCTCCAGCCTTTGGGATTTTAAGATCCTGCCTCTGCCAGTGGCCCAGCCAGGCCTCTTTACCCCAGAATACCCAGTTACCCGGCCTGCTCCATCAGGAAGAGCTTTTGTCAGGCCTGCCCGGCTTCCACTGGTGGATTCCTCCTGGGTTCTCCTTTCTGCTGAGTGATGGTCCTCATACCCTCTGGTCCCTGCTCCAGGCTTCCCGATTTTAAAAGATTTTACAAGCAAAACTTCCTCCCACCTTCTGCCCCTCCCTCAGCTTTCAGCTCCCTCCTTGGGTTGTTTTCCTCAATTAGAATGTAAGCTCCCCAGGGCAAGGTTTGTCTTTTTTTTTTATTCTTTTTTCCTTTCTTCCCAGCTCAAGAACCTCTAATAGCTCCCTATTACCTCTAGGATCACACATATGAACACCAGTTACCTTTCTTGTGCTGTCTGTGACTTGCCATTTTACTGGTGAGGAAACTGAGACTGAGGAAGTTTAAGAGATTTCCTCGGTTTCCCCGTCTGTAAAAGGGAGGGTTGGACTAGATGACCTTTGAGGTCCGTTCCAACTCTAGACCTATAATCCTGCCAATCCCCCTCTTTGGGCCTGTTTCCTCATCTGTAAAATGAAGGCACTGGATGAAATGGCCTCGGAGGTTCCTCCAGCTCTTGGTCTAATGGCTTCACTGCAGCAAGAGTCACGGGAGTGAGAGAATGCTCAGGAAAGAGATCCGGTGGGTGTTCGGTGGGAAGGCAGAGATAAACTCCAGCTTCCTTCAGGCTGACAAGGAAAAGGCGAAGGAGACGCCCATTGGAAGCAGGGCATTGATATGGACTGAAGTCGCCCGATCATGGAGTCGGAGCTGTCCTAGAGAAGTTCAGACCTTTGAGATTCAGTGGGGGGAGGGCAGGACCTGGGAAGCCATTGGCACCCCGCCCTCTACCAGCTGCATGACCTTGGACACGTCACCTTCGCTTCTGGGCCCCTCCGCTTCCTCCTCTATAAAGTGAAGTGGTCAGAATGATTAGATGGTTCTGACTCGGACATCTCACAGCTCTGCGACCCCAGGGCAAGACTGAACCTCAGTCTTCTCATCTCTAAAAGGGTAAGACTAGACTTGTTTCTTTCGCTAAGATCCCTTGGCAGCCCTAATCTCTGGACCTTCGATGCTGCGATCTTCGAATCCCTCCCGATTCTGCAGCTGCTAATCCTTGGATCATTTTAGGACAAAGCATGTTCCATCGCCTTCGAGCTGGTTGTTAAGATTGCAGTGTGAGCATTTACCCTCGGAAATCAGCAAAGGCTAGAAATCCGGGCTTGGGTCCTCATCCTGCTGACTGGAAACGTAAGAAAGCAGTGGAGAAAATGTAAATAATGTAAATACGGATTAAACAAGATCTATGTCGTGTCTACCCTTCTTTTTGGAAAGCCAATTGTTAAACATTTACCATCACCCCTGAATATATTTAAGAAATACTGAGCACTACGAGGAGTGGAGTTATTACCGGAGAGATGGGATTATCCTAGAATATAAACAGAAATGCTGGCGTTTCTATAGGAGTGTAAAGTTTGCCCATCGCTGTCTGTTATCTCCTTCGGTCCTCACAACAACCTCCTGAAGTAGGTGCTGTTATTATTCCCAATTTACAGATGAGGGAACTGAGGCTGACTTTCCAGGGTCCACGGCTAGTGAGGTGTCTGGAGCAGCGACTCCAAATCTTGTGCTCTATCCACTGCTGCCCGATGCACTGTGGTCCTGTTGGAAGGAGGCCACTGGGGACAAACACCACTGGCCTTTACAGAGAACCGCCACGGCCCTTTCTCTGCATGTCCGTCCCTGTCTCTGTTAAAAGCACTGTTGCATGGGCCGGCACCTGGGTCACGCTTGTAACACTTGGTTGTCTTTATTTCTTGGTTTAGCGGGGTTGCCAAAGCGTGGTCGAGAGCCTATTTTGGGCAAGGATCTGGCTCCGTCATGTTGGATGAAGTACAGTGTACAGGAAATGAGCTTTCCCTGGAGCAATGTCCCAAGAGTTCCTGGCAACAGCACAACTGTGACCACCGGGAGGACGCTGGCGTCTCGTGCACCCCTCTGACAGGTACACAGGCCTGCGATGGCCAGCCACCTTCCCTACCTGTCCCGTCCCTGTTCTTCCCCCCCTCCTCTCAGCAGCCCATGGGAAAACAAAGCCTCCAAGCATCGATGCCCAAACAGCAGCTTTGATTGACCCAAGGCTACAGAGATATCTTTCTAGCCATGAAGATGGCCAGTCTTTGGTGCAGAGGAAGTCCAGTGATTGTTACTTCGGTTTGTCTTTGTGTTTAACACAGTGCCCCTTGGTATTGACTTGTCATGCCCCAGACACATCTCAGGTTGTGTTTTTGCTCCCTCCAAGTGTGCCTCTCTTCCAGACTCTCTTCATGAGTTCAAATCTGACCTCAGACACTTGCTGTGTGACCCTGGGCAAGTCACTTCACCCTGTTTGCCTCCATTTTCTCATCTGTCAAATGAGCTGGCGAAGGAAATGGCAAACCCCTCCAGTGTCTCTGCCAAGAAAACCTCAAATGGGGTTGTTGCAGTGGGGGCTCTGCCCACCCAAAACTGTTGGGGTTTCATGAACCCTCTCAAAGAATTCAGAATCAGGCCACCTCTAATCCAAGGATAGGCATTTATTGAGATTGATGCCTCTCATGGGGTGGGCTAAGTTCCAAGAGGAACCACCAACTTCAGAGAGAGAAAGATGGATTTTTATAGGATAAAGATACAATTATATAACAGAAATCATGAATGTTAAAAAGGCAGGAGGAGTTTGTTAAGGGATTAGGTAATGGAGGAGGTAATCCCATCTATGGTTTGGTGGTTAAACATTGTGGTCCTGCTGCCCTCTAATTGGCTAGTTATTATGGTCCTGTCTTGGGCTAGATGGATGATGTGACTATGGTTGAGTACAAGAACACACCTGCTTCTATGGGAACTTGCCCCGGCCTGCGGGGTACAACGTGGACCCTAGAAGAGAAAGAGGGACGGGGGACAAGAAACACGAAGAACGGAGACAAGACAGGCTTTCTGATCAAGTCTCATTTATTGTATGCAAGGGCATGAGTATATAAGGAAGTAGAGGATTTCCACAGGCAGATAGGCCGTAGGATGTTCCAGTGAGAAAACATTCCAGGAAACGGTATGCAAGGAAGTTGGCCAGCCACAATATGTTCCGATAAGATATTGTAAGACATGACCAGGTGTTATTACAAAATACTAGAATTTTCCACTGGCCCCCAACAGGAATGGGTCTGGGGGCAGTGACGAGGTAGAGGCAGTGGCTGAGATCCCCATCATGGGATCATGGACATGGGATCCTGTGACAACTGTGAGTTTGTGGATGCACCTGTTGTTCCAGTGAGCAGTGAGGCACATATGAAGAAGCCAGGACATTGGGGTGGGGGGAGCCTGTGCTAGGTAGGTGCAGCAGGCCTGCTGTTCAGTGGGGCCCGGCCTGTAATGAAGCTAGAACATCGGGGCTAGGGGCAGCTTTCTTAGGACTCCATCAGGGTCACGGACAATCAGACACAATGGAAATGATTATTGTTATTATATATTATATAAAATGCGATTGTTTAATAACAAGCTGACCTCCCTGCTTCTGAACCGCTTTTCTCTCCCCTACTCTCCCCAAATACACCCACAAAAATCAGCTTCCCAAGCTATAATCAGATCTCTTTTGTTTCTAGGATAGACTACAAGCACCCAAGTCTAAAATTAAGGCTGTCCATAATCTGTTACTGACCTAACTTTCCAGTCTTATTTCCCCTTACTCCTCTTCACTCAATCTATTTTTCAACCAAATCGCACTGTTCTTAGACAAGCTATTTCCAGCCTCATAGCTCCCAGACAGGCGGTGTTCTGTGCTTGGAATGCACTCCCTCCTCACGTCCACTTCTCAGAATATTTGTCTTCCTTCAATACTTAGCTCAGGTGTTCCCTTCTACTTGAATCCTTCTCTCAGTCACCAGTTCTGTCTCCATCACCGTTATCCCTGTAGAATGCTTTCCAGTGCCAGTGAGAACAGAGAGCTAGACAGAGACCTGGCCCATTTGTATGGGATGATTCTCACTGGTTTAGGGAGGATAATACAATTCTTTGCCCCACACCCTCAAGGAAGAGATGACCCTTTAACTCTGAAGACAGGAGAGAATGGCAGTGACGGAGGCTGACTGGGGCCCAATATAGAGAAGAGCCCTGTGTGTGGTCCTTGTGTTGAACCTTTTGTCCTAGGTTCATCCCTGGGCCCTTGGGTCTCTAGGCACTGACATTTTGATAGAGAGAAGGATAGTCTGGAGACTTCTGGCATCAGTAGGACGGGAAGTGATGAGTGTCTCTTCGTGAGACTAGGATAAGGTGGTGCCTCTTTCTTATTTGAACACTTTTATTAACAGAAAAGGGCAGAAAATGAACAGTTGTGAACAGAGAAAAGACAATCACCCAGAGTAAAGCTGACCAGACGGTACAGTTTCCCAGCATCTAATTTACATGCAAACAATATGAAAACTTCAGAGTGGGCAGCTGGGTATCCCCAATTCCCAGAAATGTTTGGAAACTACAGGGAAACTGTATATTGCCTCGTTGTGGTTGGACTGACAGAAAAGTGGATTTGGTTTCTCACCATAACATTCAAGTGAGTCATTTCACACAAGAAACCTCACTTTAGAGCAGTAGGCTTGGTCGAGACAAGACCTTTGAGAGTCAACTCTAGACCTCTGAATGGATAGAAGAAGAGTCCTCAGCACTGGGCCACAGCAAGACCTAAGAAAACCCTTTGGAATCCAACCAAGGGAGCAGACCTGGAAGAGGGCTAGAGTATTCTGGCTGAGAGTTGTGTTTCATTGAGCATAGTTGTGGCTCAGTAGGGCCAAAGGGGGCAGCCCACAGAACAGGGCAGAGAGGCTCACAAAAGAAATGTCCCTGCCATCGATGAATGGTCATGCAAACTATTCCTAAGGGACCAGGCCACCAAGACTGGGGCCGTCCTAAGTTGTGAGTCCTTCCAGGAACACGTGGTCCCTCTTCTCATTCCTACATGCTGTGGTTTTCTAAGTTTGTGTGGACCTTCTACCGTGGATACTGTGTAAACTGGTGGGAGAGTGGTTCCCCAAGGTCATTGGTGGGATGTTGTGCTTTGCTTATTCTTGCTTTGTGAATTTAGTTTAGTAAATGTTTGGAATTAGTGTCGTCATCTTGGATGATTTGTTAAATGAAATGCATTCCGGTGGGGCTCAAAACCTATAATTGCTAGTAAAAATATATATGTGTGTATATATATATATACATATGTATATATATATGTATATGTATATATATATATATACGTATATATATATATATATATATATATATATATATATATATATATATATATATATAGTTCCTCAACACTAAAGTTACCTCCTGAAGTCCCAAAGTGAGCTGTAGTGGTGTGGGTACCCCTCCCCCCAAATTGTCAGTGTGAGTGCAGGGTAGGTGAGCAAAGCACCTATCTAGAGACAAGACTGGGGCAGGGCCAGGTTCTAGGTCTCGCTCCCGTACCATGCCCACCCTACACGAGCTTGGGTTCTCCGCTTACTTTTCTAGGAAAAGAGACTCACTCTGTTCTTATCTTCCTTCATCTATTTCCTACTTTCCTCTATTTCCTAAAGGACAAGGAGTAGAGGAAGGGAAGAGAGAAAGTCCAGCCAGCAACTTGGCAATGCATGATTTCCCCATAGGCCCTGGTTTCTAGGTATTAGGATTGTCCAGCTACCATCTCTAGAGTTCTCATAGCACTTGTATCTCCTTCTAGACACAGAGTGAGCTTGTCGACTCTCATTTCTTTAAGTGGTGTTTTGAGTTCCTTCTTATTCATTTGAAATTGAATGAAGAGCAAACACTGGTCTCTTCTTGTCTGACTGGTGCCAGAAGTCTCCAGACTATCCTTCTCATGGAGACAGGAGATCCACAGGTTTGCATAGTGAACATTTTTTGGACTTTTTCAAAATATTGATATATTATATTGATTGTTTTTCTTTTATTTTATTGGTCTTTAAAAATACTATATGTTATTATATGGGAGGGTTCTGGGAAGGTGAGAGAGAAGGATACTGTGGAAAATGATAATGATGTAAAAAAAAAACCACAGAAGACATCAATAAAGACTTGTTTTTAAGGAAATAGCAAGTTTGTGCTATACTGGGAAACTGGAAAGGAGGGAGGACAAGCTGGAAGAGAAAGAGATCTAGATTATTGGGGTTTTGTAAACCAGATTTGGATTCTGCCAATGAAAGCCAGCTATGGGCTTGGAGCTACCCATCTAATGGAGATGAGAACTTATTAGCTAGTTTGCAATGATTGCTGAGAAAGAGAGGAAGACAAATCCCCATGATGATACCTCTAGTAGACCTGAGCTGGTCTGGGCACGGAGGTGGGAGAGCGTGGACACAGGCAGCCGGTTTTCTTCCTTCCCCCGAAAGGCCATATGTGGTGAGTTTCAGTGGAAAGCCACACACTAAGGGGAAAGTGAGTTCCCAAGGCCTTTTAGACCTGGGCCCAGGCTCAGGGTGTCTGACAACCTGGCCTTCCTGGCTTGCCAGTGCCACCTAATGGTTATCCTTGAACTAAATTTATGTGTGTACGGGTTGTATCCCACCAGAAGAATCCCACCCTGAGGGCCTGGAATGTTCTCATTGTCTCTTCATATAGCCCGTGACTATAACTTGTAGAATGCCTAAGGTCTAGAGGTTTAAAATTTAGGCTCACCCAAAGGATAACAGAGAAACACATGGTAGACTTGGGGGAGCTATGACACATTGGCAGCCAAGAATGGTTCAGGACAAGAGGTTTAAAGGACATCTTCAGAGAGATGTAAGATTGGAAGAAGAGATGGGTTTGTGATGTAGAGAAATCCAAGAATACCCAATGGACTGTCAGTAGGTTCCACTATTATCCACACTATAGCAAGAGAACTAAAGGAAGGACCCCACCACACACACACACACACAGAGGACATGGAGGTGCTAAAGATGAGAAAGAATGGATGAGCTGCGATCTGCATCCCTGGAGGGATTACCAACATTGCTGAGGTCCTAGGTAAGACCATGGTATGAAGAATACCTGGTGCCTAGGTCACACAGTGTCTTCTGTATACTTAATAGTTGTTAAATTGAATGGAGTTGCCCTTAGAAAGCTGCTAGAGTTTTAGTCATTCCTTACAAAGTGTTTCTTCTGCCCAAGATCACTGCAAGTGCTGCCAAGGGTTCTTTCTGCTCAGGCAGGATTTGTGCAGCGTGCTCTTCAGCAAGCTTGCAGACTTCTTCATTTTGGTCCTCGTACTCCAGAGCCTGCCTTTTGGAGCTTGCTGAAAGACTGGTCCTTTTCCCTCTGCTTATTTTACTTTGCGTCAGTTCATGTGGATTTTTCCATATTTCTCTGAATTGCTCGTTGGTGATTTTTGCTGCACAGTTATATTCAACACATTCATTTATTACTTTTTTAAGTCATATCCCTGCTGATAAACAACTTTTTTTTCCAGTTCTTTGCCACTACAGATTGTTGCTAGGAATATTTTGTTTAATGTTGGACTTTTGTTTTCATCTCTGACCTCCTTGGGGTAAATATACAATAGTGAGATCAAAGGAAACAGGCAGTTTAGTCCCTCCTGGCCCAGGATTTATTTACCAAACAACCAAGACCTCACTTGTATGTCATTCAGGAATCCAAGACACAAGCAGATGCCTGGGGCTGCCGAGGAATTTGTTGTGACTGCCTTGAAATCCTGCTTCACACGACATAGCTCTGTGCCGTGTCTGTCCTTCCCCTTAGAATAGCCATTTCTTTATCTTTTTCACACGAAACTTTGAGTTATTACTAAGCTTCTCTGGCTTTCTCCTTTGGAGCAGAAATAGCCCCTGTCTGCAGGTAAGGATGGATGGGGCCAGAACAAAGAAGGTACAGACTTTCCACCAGATAGAGTATATCCCTGGGAGGAGGAGGGGGTGCATAGTTGTCTTAGGGTCATCTGTGATCAGTGATATTCTGAAGATTAAACAAATAGGAAAGAGGGTTTTATATGTTAGAATGGGTGTGAGGAGGGAAATTGGGGCCAGCCCTCAGAGGGGCCAGCAAATGAGACAGAAGCCTCCCTCCCTTCCTCGAAGAACTGATGAGAAGCAGCCACAGTGGAAGGCCTATGTATCATTTGTGACTGGGGAACAAAACGTCTTCTCTCCCAGCTCTTCCACACTAGGCAGGATAGCATGGGACTAAGTGAAATTCCTTAGAACCCTTTTGGTGAAATCAAAAGGTCGACTTGGCCTTTCTGGGCAAGGACTGATTCTTCTTTCTTTCCACAGATGGGGCCCTGAGACTAGCAGGCGGGAAGGGCAGTCATGAGGGACGGTTGGAAGTACATTACCGTGGCCGCTGGGGTACCATCTGTGATGACGGGTGGACAGAGAAGAACACCCAGGTGGCTTGTTGGCAGCTGGGCTTTAAGTAAGAGTCCTTCTTACTGGACAGCCAAACCCCTGGTGACCTTCACAGATTAGCTGCTGAAACTCCCAACCCTTCATTATGTCATGTCCACCCCAGGTCATGTCTTTGGTAGTCAGAAAACGTGTACTCCCAACCAGAGCATTGGTTTAGAGAAAAAGCACTGGGTTCAAATCCTTACAGAGTAGGTAATCCTGGGCAGGTCACTTCCATCTGCAGATATCAGCTTCCTCCTCTACATAAATCAGGCTATTGTACCAAATGATCTGTAAGGAGGAGCCTCCCATCTCCAAGTCCCAGGATCCTGACTAGGAGCAGAGCAGGAGAACAAGCATATTGGTAAGAGGACATTTCCCTGTTTCTCTTGTCGTCTTTCCCCCCCATTGCTCATAAGAAGGCTTACGTAATCACCGGGTGCTACGGGCCACATTGAGGCCCCTTCCTGGCTTTTCAAGTAACTCCTGGGGTTGCAGACATGACTGGCAGAGTTTATTCTAGAAGAGCATCTCCTGTGCCTGGTTCCTGACCTCTGGAGCCAGTCCTGACGTCACCGTGCCGGAGCTAGAGAAGAGGGCAGAGTTCACCACTTGGTTATTACGTTATCCCTGGTCTCAGAATTGGATGATGAGGGTCACTTTTGGTTCAGGAGAACAGTCTTCCTTGTCATGGAAGTGACCTCCAGAATTCCTCCTTAGATTCCTGGTCTGGAAGTCAGAAAGCCATTGGTCATGCTTCTGTGAAGCACTTTGCGGCTCACACATGCTAAATTCCTGAATGGTGGCATGGGCTAAGAGCCAGATGCAAACTCTTGAATGGTTTTTGTCTCTTTCTTTTCTCTATTTTACTGCCTCATACTTGAAAGATAAATAATATAATGATTTTTTTCAAACACAATCATTTAAAATGTTATCTCAATAATTGCACTCAAAGCCGTGGCATGTTAAGACTTTTTTCAGTCCTGTCCAACTCTCCATCACCCTATCTGGGGTTTCCTTGGCAGAGACACTGGAGTGGTTTGCCATTTCCTTCTCCAGCTCATTTTACAGATGAGGAAACTGAGGTGAACAGGGTGAAGTGACTTGCCCAGGGTCACACAGCTAGTAAGTGTCTGAGGCTGGATTTGAACTCATGAAGATGTCTTTCTGGTTCCTTTAAAATAAAAGAATGAAAAGTCTCACAAACCACTGTAATTCAGGCAAAGCATAAACTTTGTCACTACAGAACATTTTAGTTTTTGAAGTCGCCTCCCTGGACACAGTCTGAGCAATGGACCCAGCTTTCCCTGGGCTTAGATGTCAGATTTGTGATAATCAGATCCACTTGTTTTTCACCTTCTGTGTGAAGCCTTTCCTGAGCCCCTCCACTGCAGGTCCTCTCCCTCTCAAATTTCCCTGTGTCTAGGGCTATCACCAGTCGTCTGGGCTTCTCTGCCACTGGGCTCAGCTGACTCGGGAGGAGGGAGTGAGGCTGATACTTAGCATGGTTGTGCCTCACTTAAACCCATGTCACCCATACGTTAACATCACCCTCAGGAAGTACTGGTCTTCTTTGAGAAAGAAGGATGAACTTTATGTTAATTATGTTAATGACTCCATAATGACTTTATGGACTGGACTTGGAACCAAGAAGGCCGAGGTTTGACTCCTGCCTCCGATCCTTTCCAGCTGCATGACCACGGCAAAGTTGTTTCGCATCTCTTACTCTGTTTCCTCTTCCATAAAATGGGGATCACAAAGCCCCGAGCAGTTATTTCCCATGGACGTTGTGGGAATCGGATAAAATAGTATCTGCAAATGCCTTGGAAACCACCAAGCTCCATGGGGATGGAAGCTGTTATTTTCTTTGTTGTAACGGCCCGGAATGGTGGCTAGGACTTCCTCATTTATCCCAGGCTGGAAGGAAGGTGGAGCGGGTCAGCAGCAGCTATGCTGGCTCCCTTGAGTCACATGCCTTGCTCCTTATCAGAGATTTCGTGAGAGGCGGAGGACTTTTCCCAGTTCAAACCAAGAGGCCAAAATCCTAAAGACTGTTGATTTTTCTTTTTAATGTTGAGGAGATCGTATGGACAGATGAGGATCAAGATCATAGATCGTATGGAAAGAAGGTATCCAGTGTGACCATGAAGAGGAAGAGGGCTTGGCCCTTTCCAGGGGGCATTATCACTCTTGGTAATTCAGGGACCAGAGAGAAGCATGGCAGGAGATTACTCCAAAACTTAGATTTTTCCCCTTAGAAGATGGGGAGCGATTTTTAGCCTCTCTGTTACTCTCACGAGAAATGACGGTCACCTCAATATAACACTTTGAGACCTCAGCGACCGTGTGAGGGAGAGAGGTGGGAAGTGGTTGCTCTGGTCCATATGGGTCAGTCTAGACCCACGTGAGTCTGTGCAGAATGACCTGAAAACACTGCAATGATAATGACATTAACAGCAAAAGCTATTTGTTAATCCTAAAGGTTTGCAAGACACTTTGCCGGTGCTCTTGTTATTTATCTCATGTAACAATTATTCTTACGGGCTCTTACCTCATTCAATAACTCATTGTTGCACGGTAGAAATCTGCTGGCCCAATGAATCAATATTTACAAACTCATTTGAGGTTTATCTCTTATTCCTTCATGTTTCTCTGGCAGATGAAATGACTAAGGAAGCAGATTAGGATCTCGATGTTGGCCACACTTGAGAAATGAAAAAAGGGGGTTTGGCATAATCTACAGAGTGCTTTATCTGCCCCCTAATATCAAACTGTCTGGTACTCTGGGGAGTTCCTTCCTCTTAGGTTTCTGTTTCCTGATTGGAAGAGGAGGAGAATGAATATTTAACCCATTTGACTAACATGAAATTTAATTAACGCTCATTGGTGTCTGAGATTCACAAGAGGCAGTGATTATAAAAAGCAGTCTTACTTCCTTATCCCAGGTATGGCAAACTGGCCTCCAGCCGCCATTTTGAAGAAAGCCTGGGTCCCATCTGGTTGGATGACGTCAGCTGTTCAGGAAAGGAGACAGCTTTCCTTCAGTGCTCCAGAGGAAAGTGGGGAGAGCATGACTGTAGTCACCAAGAGGACATTCACATTACTTGCCATCCAGACAACAATGTGAACAGGTTCTCTCTGGGTATGTTAGCTCCCTTCCCTTTGACCTCCAGGGTTCCCTTTGCCGTGGCCCTAAATGAGTTCCTGACTTGTTTTCTTACTTCCAACACAATCCCATTACCAACTGCAGTGGCTTATACTAAGAATTAAATAATTGTGTCTGCCCAGCAGAGCAGGAATTGTAAATCCTGGCACCAGGGCCAAGCTCCACTAAGGAGAATATCATGGGAAAGTTGCTGTGGCAGCAGTGTGGAAGGTGGAGTAGAGTGAAGGGCCAGAGCAGAGAGACTCAGAAAATGGAACAAGGGAAAAGCAATGTGGTCCTGAGGTTAGATATACTGTGTTTTCAAATGATGGAACCCAAAATTTCTTTTGTCTTCCATAATATAAGGTCCTCATATATTAAAGCCAAAAGGCATGAAGTACATTGGTCACACATTTCAGCCTTTCAGATTGACCAGAGTATAGTTTTTCATATATATGAAAAAGAGCAGCTAAATGGTGCAATGGATAGAGGGCTGGGCCTGGAATCAGGAAGACCTGAGTTCAAATCTGGTCTCAGACATGTACTAGCTGTGTGATCCTGGCCAAGTCACTATACCCTGCTTGCCTCAGTTCTCTCATCTGTAAAATGAACTGGAGAAGGAAATGGTAAACCATTCCGGTATCTTTGCCAAAAAATTCCAAATGAATTCACAAAGAGTTGGACACAATGCCTTTCTATACAATTTAGGAGTCATGAATCTCATACCAACCAGCTTCTGTGATATTTCTTAGCTCAAATTAGCTCCTTAAATTAGATGCACTAGAGCATAAGTCTCTTGAGTAGATTCATGTTGAGGCTTAGATTGGACTGGATGGCCAATGGAGTCTAGGCCAGTTTTGAGACCTGAGTATTCTAAGATAAGCCAAGGTGGGTAGGTTGGAGTCAGATTGCAGATGTTTGTCCAGAAACAATGCCAAAAGGAAGCAAAAATGGATACCTTACTTACATAGGGTTATATCATGAAGGTAGTATGATTCCTTGTGCATATGTTTTCCTAATTAAGGAGGGATAAATATGATGATCTAAGAATGAATTTCAGCCATAATTGTTTTGTCTGTGAGGATGAATTTCTCTTGTCTCACCTCCTGCAAGCAGTTGCAAAATTTCAGGAAGTATTAATGTGAAATATTTATTTTTCCAGTCTATTTGTGACAGTGTTCATACATATAAGGAAACAGAATAAAAAAAGATTAGATGATTTTCCCAGGAGGGGGTGGGAGTGGCAATGGGAATAAATATATTCCCTACTGAAATGTAATTCAGCACTCATTTGCTAACCACATTCTTTGTAAGCCCTGTGCAAGATGCTGAGGATACAGAGACAAAGATGGAATTGTCCCTGCACACAGGGAGCTTGCCATTCCACCATGGGAGACTCCATTTGCACAGACTGCAGCATCCAAGGACACTGGAGGAAGGAGTAGACTTTAGTGACAGAGAATTGGGGGAGCTTCAGGGAGGAGCTGAGCCATGGAGCTATGGCGATGAGGACACCATCCGTGACAAGTGCAAAGGCCCAGAGAGGGGAGGATCTTTCAAGTTCAGGGAGTAGCCAATATGCACGTTCATGCACACAATACTCTGCATACAGTAGGGGCTTAAGAGACATTTGTGGACTTGACTGTGGGATATGATTACCAAAATAATAATAATAATAATGTTCCCTAGGTAGGAATATAGTTGTTTAGTTTTAAAAGAGCGCTTGGTATAGTGGAATCCTTTTCTCCTTTGGCTCCTCATACTTCCGGGGCCTATTTCAGGTCTCCCTCTCAGGCTGATGGATGGAGAGAACAAGAAAGAAGGACGAGTGGAGATCTTTGTCAACGGGCAGTGGGGAACAATCTGTGATGATGGATGGACTGATAAAGACGCGGCTGTGGTTTGTCGGCAGCTCGGCTACAAGTAAGGCATTCTCTTGTTCACATTCAGATGTCCTCACTTTTCTGTCTACAGCTAAGGTCCACTTTCTCACTACTCCCAGGGCAGCTCATTATGGTTGTGGGCAGCTTTGATGATTGTAAGGAAAAACTTTCTGTCGAGCCGAAATCTGCCTCTCCGCTTCCATCTGTTGCTCCTAATTCTGGGCTCTAAGGCTAAGTAAAACAAGACTGATCCCTTCTCCCCATAATCATCTTTCAAATGCCTCAAGACAGCTGCCATGTCCAATCCAAAGCTCCCTAGTTCTTTCAACTGATCCTCATATGGCATGGTCTCCATTCCTCTCACCATCCTGGTCACCCTCCTCTGAACATGCTTCTGGCTTGTATGCTTCCTACAGCTCCTGATCTGCCCTGCTTGGGCAAAACAAAAGACAACTACCCAGAACCAAGTAGATGTAGAATCCAATGTTCAATGAATGATTAATTCTAATAGCACATAAACTGCTTCCAAAAATAGGAAAAGATGGGATCCTACCAAATTCCTTCTTTTGTATAAACATAATCTTGACACCTAAACCAAGAAGGGTCAGAACAGAGAAAGAAAACTATAGACCAATATTATTAATGAACAGCAAAAATTTTAAATTATATATCACCAAAGCAGAAGACAGAGAGGTACTTGTCTAATCCTTCAACAGTCACACTAATATATTTGTTCATTCCAGAAAAAGGCACCCCCAAAACACAGCGTGTGAGAGTTTCATATCGGACCTCAAGGCCTGATGAACAATAACATTTCATCTGGCTGTTGGGTTGATGGGGCTTTAGATTTTCCTGTTGTCTGAATGTTTAATGATTCCAAATCAAAGGGTTTTTATCTGTAGCTTTACCTTCTGATTTCTTCTTCCAGATGCATTTCCGGAAATCTTCTTTGTTTCATGACCTGACCTGCATCATGTTACCCCCATGGGCAAAAGTCAAATTGTACCTCATCAAAAAGATATTTTCTTGGGTTACTTAAATGGAAAATTGTGTATAGATCACCAGGAAAAAAATGTGTCAGGCATAGGGGGAGGGAAAGGGGGTCTGAGGAGGTTTATTCTGGACATTTTATCTTTTAAAGAAGTTTTTTTTCTTTTCAAAAAGTATTTTATGAATGTTTACTCACTGAGATTTGGTTTCTATATATAGTCTCAAATTTCAGGGAGAGAAGTTTTTTCCAGGTTTGTATCATTTTCTAAACAGTTTTAATGAATATTTCAGTTCTAAAGGCTTTGTGGTTTTATTGCGTGGGTACTGCCAGCACTGACTCAGAGTAAAGACCTTTCCATCTCTGCCTTTGTAAACCATCTTTCAGAGCTGAAGTGTCTGAAAAAATTCCACACGTGGCCCTTCTGGTGATGAGTCTCCCCATTTCTAGGCAGGCTTCTCCTGGGATGGCAGATGCACAGCCCATCAGCAGAGCCATGTTTTATTTTTTTTAAAGGGGGGAGGGGTTGGCGCTACTAATTTATTTTATGAACATGGGAAGAGATAGTACAATAATGGGGCAGAGAACAAAAGGACAGAAGCGGGAAATTCATTGGCTATGCAGTGGCCAGGGCCTGGTGCTCATGAAGGAGCAGAAATTGATCTTCAGTACAGATTCCGTCTCCTTCATGGGTCAGAGCGAGAAATGGATCTCGAACAAGTTGCCCAGTTAATGTTTTTCTCCAACTTGGAGAAGGGCAGTGCCTCTGAGGATGCTCAGGTCAGCTAACTGATCACTGCTCCTCTCAGGCCTACTCATGGTGGTGTCTATCTGAAGAAGGAGCCGGGGGGCTTAGAATGCCTGGGGTCTGGGCACCTTCCATGTGCCACCAAGAGGGAGGCTTCCCACAGAAAGGCAAACCCACTTCCTTGCTATCTTCTTTCCTTTACTGCATCTTTCTCCCAGAATTCTCTGCAAAACTTTTCCCTAGCCATCCCACTTTCAACATGTCACAGGCCAATGGCTGTTGGGTGGCATCTTCAAGGCAGCTCTGGACCATATAATAATAACAGCAAACATGAATAGAGCATAATATGGTTTGCAAAGCACTTTACTCATGTACAGGGTGTCCCAGAAGTGTCAATGTAGGAAAGCTTGCCTTCTAAAGCTTACTGCTTAGATTTCTGAAACACTGTGTATTCGTGGGGTCCTACATCTCTTCTTCTTGCCCAAGATACTTTCCAGGATAAACTTGCTCCAAGTTCAACACACAGATTCATTTCAACTTTAGTGGTCATAGGTTTGAAAATCTTTCTTTTACAAATGAGCAAACAGAGGCCCAGAGAGGTCAGGTGACTTGTCCAGATAGCAAAGGACAGGTCTGGGCATGGACCCAGCAGAGCCACGCCACAAAACTTCTCCCTGGCAGGTTGGTAGGAGCTATCCAAGCTTTTGTTCAACTGCCACTAGCTTCAAGAACCCAGGACCACCTCCACATGTTGGTGAGGTATGGGAGGAGAGGGGTGGGGAACCTGTGGCCTCGAGGTCACATGTGGCCCTCTAGGTCCTGAAGTGTGTCCCTTTGACTGAATCCAAACTTCACAGAACTCTTTTTTTTTTTTAACAAATCTTATTTATTGGGCGTGTTCTGTGAAGTTTGGATTCAGTCAAAGGACCACGCTCGAGGACCTAGAGGGCCACATGGATTGTGTGACCCTGAGCGAGCCACAGAACCTGCTTCAGTGTTCCCATCCACAAAACAGGATTATAATAATATCGATTACAAAAACACCTGCCTCCCCAGGTTGTAATAATAACAAAGCACATTTCGGTAGTGCCTCCCAGGTGCCAGGCACTGCGCTAGCACTTTACAGACAGCTCGTCTGATCCTCACAACAGCTCCGAGAGGTCGGTACTGCTATTAGCCCACTTACAGACGAGGGAATGAGTCTTTCAGACCTCTCGGGGCTCTTTCTTTCTGTCCCTGCACCAGGTTTCTCCCCCATTCCTCTTCTCAGCTTCCTTTCTTTGTCTTCATTGGATTGTAAGCTCCTTGAGGACGATCTTTCTTTTTCTTTCTTTTTTTTAAATATTGGTATCCCCAGTGCTTAGCACAATGCTTGGAACGTAGTAGGTGCTCAATGAGGAAAGGGCAATCATTTTAGATGCCCCCAACCAACATTCCCTTCTCCACTCTCCTCTCACGCAAGATTTTGAAATTTAGTGTAGATAGTTATGTCTATTGAGTTCTGACTTCTTTGGCAAAAAAAGTAACTTGCAGGTGAATATGAGAAAAGGGTTATCAGGGCCATCCCACTCTGGCTTTGGACATCAATGGTTGTCTTCAGGCAACCTGCCCTGTTCAGGCTAATTGGATAAGGAAATTGGTATTATTCCCTGTCTTTTTTATCTAGTGGTAAGTCTTTCAGCAGAATTTCATTTGGGTTTAACCTGGACTTGTGATCTTAAATTTTTATTTAAAGTGATCTCATTTTTTGGTAGGGAATTCCCTATGTGGAAAGTTTCTACCTAAATGCAGATCAGCCACTCATTCGTATCTCATAGACCTAGAGAAATTGGGTGATTTGTCCCAGACCCCACGGCCACTGTGTATGAGAGGCAGGGCTTGAACCTGGAATCAGGAATCTTCTAGAAAAATAGGTTGCTTTTAACAGGCACCTGCACTGACTGCAACCATGAAGAAAGTTCATTGAGAAGATGGCAGATAAGTAATGAATTATGAAATGGAAATAACTCACAAATTGGGCCAGGTTCTAGATGTGTGATTGATTGATTAGGGAAGGCTGCGTGTCCTTTTCAGAATCCAGAAAAGACTGCCATGGGGATGCTTCTGTCTTTCCAGGGGGCCTGCCAGAGCCAGAACCATGGCTTATTTTGGGGAAGGAAAAGGGCCCATCCACGCAGACAACGTGAAGTGCACTGGGAGTGAGAAGAACCTGGCAGACTGCATCAAACAAGACATCGGGAAGCACAACTGTCGTCACAGTGAGGATGCTGGAGTGATCTGTGACTATTTTGTCAAAAAAGCTTCAGTGCACAGTAATAAGGGTGAGCATCCTGCCTGAAGTCATGGCAGAAGCTTGGGGGCTCGACTGGGGATGTCATGTGAGGAAGCCCCCTCTGCCAGGGCAGGACAGCAGCCCCATTATCTCTTCTGCTCTTGAGTGGCAAAGAGCCCTCAAGGCAGACCATGGATATCACAGATGTTTTACCAGTAGGGACCCCAGACAGCTTTTCTATATTTTGGTTTAACTTGTTCTGCATAGATTTCATCATATGGAAAAAACAGGTTTGTATTTTGATCCTTCTAAGAAGTGTGATATATATAAAAAGTTCAAGAGATGTAGTTTCTGGGTAATTAATTATTTTATTAATCATGCTAGCATATAATTAATGAAAGGGGTCAGTGACACTCTCAAATGCCAAAGACCCCTCACGGAACCTACTCAATACTTACATGCCTTTGGAACACTGGGTGCTCCTGAGGGTGGCAATCAACTCTGACTGGCTAACAGTAAGAGAAAATGAATAATGTAATAAGAAGTGAACCCATTCTACCAGGGGGTGGGGGACCTGACTTTGATCATGTTGTTTGCTTCCAAATCATCCTCAGCCTTGGGCAATCTAGACAAAGCATCTACCCCCCTGCCCAAACCTGCGCAGCTCAGCCCAACGGGCCAGAATTCAACGTAGATTAAACTCTTTATAAGGTTTTCTAGTTGGGTGAGACCAATCCACTAGATAAGACAGTCTGGGTGAGGTGACTTTTGAAAGTCAGGGATCTTCCCAATAATGTGTTACTTGATCATCAGTTTCCTCCGCAGGTGCCAGCATGCCATCATTAATAGGATCATTCGCCTTCTCTCTTTGTGTTTTGCAATCAGAGTTGAAAACTGGGAAGTAATACCATGAAAATGTCCCTATTTCATTCATCCTTTTGTAGTTTCTCATCTTGTGGGACCTTTGTCCTTCTCTTCCTTCCAGCCTCTGCTCTACCTCCTCACTTTTTTCTTTTAGCAATAACCTGATGTCTTATTTGACTGAAAAATTTGAGATCCTCCCTGGGCCTCCATTTGGGGGGGGGGGGCAGGTTGACCGTCCTTCATCCTCTTTCCCTTCTGCTTCTGACCCCCCAGACTTTGGTGGGCATTTCCCTCTATCTTCTCTTTTCACCTCCATTTTCTGTATTGTTTTCCCTCTTACAATGCAAGGGCAAGGACTGTCTTTCTTTTTCTGGAAATGTGTATGTTTTGTTTTTTCCAATTACATGTAAAAGCAATTTTTTTACATTTAACTTTTTAAAAAAATTTTGAGTTCTAAATTCTCTCTCTCCCTCCCCCCACTCCTTCCTTGAAAAGGCCAGCAATATGATATAGGTTTTACATGTGCAATCATGCAAAACAAACTTCCATATTAGCCATGTGGTGAAAGAAAACACAAAACCAAGAAAAATAAAGAACATTTTAAAAGTATGCTTCAGTCTGCATTTGAACTCCATCAGTGCTTTTTCTGGAAATGGAGAGCATCTTTCATCATAAATCTTTCAGAATTATCCTGGATTATCATATTGCTAAGAATAGTTGAGTCGTTCACAACTGATCATATAATACTGCTGTTATCATGCATAGCGTTCTCCTGGTTCTACTCACATCACTTTGCTTCTCAATAAAACCTTCTCAGCAGACAGACTAAGTCAGGTTGAGGGTGCCCAACAAGCCTCCACCATCAGTGAGTTAGGAAGACATCTACCTCAAGAACGTGAAGACATCCTCTGGCGGCACGCTCAGAGGAGAACAATTTGTTCTGATGGCCATGGAGGTGGCCGGAGCAGGCAGCGTAGAGGGCTTAGAGCTCGGTCAGGCACCAGGGACCCCTGGACCATCTGCTGTGTCCTGGGCCATCACCATTCATCTTGACCTTTATCTTACCACTGGACTCGGATGATTCTGGAAGAGAAAATTAGGCTGACGACTTCACTCACAAGTCAGGACGTCGTCTCGTGATGTCACTGGTCCTCTTTGAAAATGGATGAACAACAACTTTGCTTTGCATCCATTCTGATAAGTCTTCCCAGGTTTTTCTGAAAGCATCCTGCTCCTCGTTTCTTATAGCATGATAGTATTCCATGACATTCGTATACCACAGTCTGCTCAGCCGTTCCCCAGCTGAGAGGCATCTCCTCCAACATCCAGTTCTTTGCCACCACAAAAAGAGCTTCCATAAATGTTCTTGTACATACGGGTCCTTTTCCTTTTTTTAATCCCTTGCAGTCCTATCTTTTTGCTTGCATTTGTAGGCCCCACTCTTACCCTCCGTCCCCCACTTAGCACCTGGGAATGCCTGTTGCCTTGACACTCCTCCTGGGCTCACTCAGCTACCTTTAGAACTGTCCTACCTCTCCTCCACACTCAGGCTACAGAGAAGAGGTGCACGTTCTGGTCTAGCCTGAGCCCTCTATCTGCTCTCTTGATCTCATCCCCACTGGATTCCTCCAGGAGCCAGCTCCAAAGACCATTCTTGCCTCTCTGATCTTCAGAATCTCTGCGTCTTCTGGATCTTTCTCTGCTGTCTACTTGGGCATCTCTATCCTTACAAAACCTTCACTCGACTCTCTTTCCCTCAGTTTATCCTCCCATCTTCCTTCCCATCTCCTGCTAAACTACTCAAAACCTCTCACCCTCTGGGAGCTTAACTTTGTACTCTATGACTCAACTGAAACTGCTCTCTCTGAGTCGCCAACAGTCCCTCAGCTCAGCCTCAGCCTCTGTAGTGTTGGACACTCTCAGCTACCCTCTGTTCCTAGAAGTTTTCCCTTGGTATTCCCAACACTGCTCTTTCTTGCCTTTCTTCTACCCAGGCATCCTTAATTTCCTTTGCTGGAAATTCCCTCCTCTAAGCACAGCTTACCCCAAGGCTCTGGTCGTGCATCATAGCATCACAGATGGAGAGTGGGAAAGGCTCTCAGAGGCTGTCTTGGCCTTCTCTCTCATTTCACAGATCAGCAACTTGCAGCCAATGGGTCTGGTTTTCTCTTTGCATACTTTGTTTCCTTGGAAATTTTATCTTCCACTGTGGTTGATAGTCAACAAGCATTTATTAAGTATTTCCTACATTCTAGGCACTGGGCTCAGCATTGGGTGTGCAAAGTAGTGTAATAATGATAACAAAAATGACAATCACTGATATTTATATAGTACCAGCTGTTCCAGGCAGTGTGCTAAGTGCCGGGTATACTGAGGTATATGGGCACAAACACAGTCCCTAACCCTCAAGGAGCTCACTTTCTGATGAGGGAGATAACTTGTGGACAGCCCTGTATGCATAAGATAAATATGCACACAGGACTCGAGAAGCCCAGGTTGTTCCCCTCTATTCCACAACACTTAAACATGAAAATCCAGGATTTCATGGGAGTGGATATCCCCTTCGCTGATTCAGATCACAACCCCTCTCTCTATCCTAGGCAGAAGTTGGAGGAAACTGAGGCTTAGCGAGGTCATACAGGTAGAAAGGAGCAGAGCCAGAAAGAGAAGCCCAGGTACTGGATGTCATTGCACCTACCTCTCTCATTTTACAAATGGGGAAACTGAGGCCCTCTGAGGCCAGAGGTCTCGCCCAAAGTTGCATGGGTAAAAACTGTCACTTATCTGGAGCTTTCCCTGTTAGCCTATTTGATAACAAGTTAGGAAGTGACAGAGTCAGGCTTCCAACCTGACTTCTCTGACTCCACATCCAGGACTCTTTGTGCTCCCAGACTGTGACCTCCCCCCTAGGCAGATAGCTGCCAGATCTTCCTATTTATCTAGTCATAGTTTCTCTGAGGAACTTGACTCCCACATCCCCTCTGCTTGCTGGAAGTTTGCAGCTGCGCCTGGAGCCCATCACGTCCAAAACTGAACTCATCTCCTAGCCTGACTTACAGCTGCCCTCCCCAAACCTCCCTCCTCCTCTCAAGGGCCACCCAGACCTCCTTGAACCCATCATCAGCGACTCCCACCTGTCCCTTCCCCCCACATCCATCCAATTGCCAAATCCAGCTGTTTCTTTCCGAGGTAGATGGTTCTCTTCTTGACATTCTTGCAGTTAATGCCTATTTCAGGCCTTTGTCCTTGCTCCCCCTCACATTTTGCCTACCTCCGTTGTTTCTCCTTAATCCATCCTCATGGCAGAATAACCTCTAAAGTCTCTTCCAGCTCAAAACTACTGATGCTGCAATCCCCCGTGCCTGGAACTTAGGCTTTCCTCCCCTCTGACTCTCAGATTTCTGGAAAAGGCACAGCCTTTCCTGGTCCTCCCCACTGTTGGGGCTCCCTCCCTCCTCAAATGACCTTGTTCTTTACTGAGCCCGCATTCCTTACACCACTTTCCCTCTTCCTCCTCCCTACCAAGCGGATTATAAGCCCCTTTGTCTTTGTTGCCCCAGGCCTAGCACCAGACCTTGTATACAGTAGGTTCTTAATAACCGATGGTGGAATTGAATTAAATGATCCCTTTCTCCCTTCCCACAGCCCTCCCTGACTTCAGGCTGTACCCACCTCAATCAATCCCTGTGTTCTGATGATCAAACAACACTTCTGTCATGTTACTCCCCTGATGAAAGCCTTTTGCTCAGGACCTCTGACCACAAAACCAGTGTCCTTTCTCTAGAAAGAGCCTAAGAAGGGGAAGGTGTTGCTCGAGAGTGGACTCTAGGTCCTCTGCTTAGTCTCCTCAGGGTTGAGAATGAACAGGGAGAGAAGGAGGAAGAGAAGGAGGCGGAAGAGGAAGAAGAAGAGGAGGAGGAGGGAAGAGTAGGGAGGAGGAGGTGGGTAGGTGACATACAAAGCACCTTGGCTGACTTAGAAAAATGTACGCATTTTAGATTTATTTTTCAAGGAAAGACTCAGTCCAGCTTGTAGTTTTAAATGGGTGGGAATATGTATATCTGGGGCTTGTGGGGCCCTCCAGCAGTAACATGAGAGTTTAATGAATGGCTTATTTCTACTCTAGATTCCCTTTCATCTGTTTGTGGTCTGAGGTTACTCCACCGAAGGCAGAAGAGGATCATTGGTGGGAAAAACTCTTTAAGGTAAAATGATACTCAACAGTAGAACTATCCCTAGGTGCCAATTAAAAAAAAAATACTCTCATAGGTTACACATTGCCCTCATCTCTCCAGTTAGATTCTATTTCTGTCTTGGCCATTGTGTTTTCTATGTTAAACATTAAAAAAAAAAGGCTGCATTGATGATTAATGAATTATGTGTCTCTGGGCTTCTTCTTCCCATCAGGGAGTGCTGGGACCCAGGACTCTCCTGGGCTTGCCCTTATCAGTGCTAGCTTCTTTACCTACTGGAGAAGTTTGGAGTTTGGCCAGGCAACAGAATTTATCTGTCACCCCAGGATCAACCCCACTAAATTTGGCAAAACCAGTGTCTGCATTGTTCTCAGGGAGCTACTGTGTGCGATCACAGGTGTTCTTGACAAGCACCTGTGAAGTCACAGAATGATAGATCAAGGACTGGAAGGAACCCTAAAGACTGTCTGGTCTATTCCTCCTTTTGCAGATGTGGACACTGAGTCCCAGGGAGGGGAATGACTTGCCCAGGGTTACACCAGGAGCAAGCATCAGAGGCAGGATTTGATCCCAGGTCCTCTGACTCCAGAGCCAGTGTTTTTTGTGTTTGTGTTTTTTTTTTTTTTTCTGTAGGGTAGAGAGAGGGGTTTTGATCTGAATCAGTGAAGGGGATATCCACCCTAATGAAATCCTGGATTTTCATGTTTAAGTTTTGTAGTATAGAGGGGAACAACCCAGGTTTCTCTAGTCCTGAAAGTTCACAGTATGTTTTTCTCACAACAGCCCTGGAGGTATTTAGAGCAGGCATCATTACCCCTGAGCCCAGAGATGGGGGAGGGATTTGTCAAAGGTCTCCTGACTGCAGGTTCAGGGGTCTCTTCACTGCAGCCTTGCCCCCACTGTGTACAAGTATCCCTCGATTTATGGCATGAAGAGTTTCCAGAATCTGTGTGACCAGGACCAAGGTGGCTGAGCAGAGGCTGTCCAAGATCTGTTGCTGCCCGGGCTCAGAGAGTAATAATGCAGTGTTTCCTTGCTGTGTGATTGTGGATGAGCTCCTTCCTTTTGGGAGTCCTTGGTCCACTGCCTGTGAAATGAGAACATCAGTCCTTTTACTCCAGGGTTACTGTGAGAAGAAGACTTTGTAAAGTGGAAGTCTTGCTCTTCTAATGGGGAGCTTTGGGGGGTGGGGGAGAGCTCATCTTCCAGGCAATGAGAGGCCCGTGCTCTGTCAGATTCAGACTTAGTCGAGGGGGACAAGAAAGAGAGCAACTTTGCAGAATATTCTGAAACCTGAGAGAGGACTGAATGTGTTTTCTGTGGGCTGGAGGGAGCAGGGAGGACGGGGCCTGTAAGCAGATCTCAGGGTTGTGATGGGTGACATTCTTGGGCTGGCAGCGATGAGTGCAGTAGGTAATGTTCCAGCCCCTTGCTCCTACCTGGGGCCCTGTGCTCCTGCCCCTCCCCTCTTTCTGTATCAGCTGGTCAATGGCACGAACAGCCACATGTGGCATCTCTGCTCCCTAGGGGTGGCTGGCCCTGGCAGGTGGCCCTGCGGCTGAAGCTGTCCCACGGAGACCGCAGGCTTCTTTGTGGGGCCACGCTCATCAGCCGCTGCTGGGTACTCACAGCCGCTCACTGCTTCAAGAGGTAAGTGTCCCTTGGGTCTAACTAACAAGACAGTGATAATGCTAGTCATACCAAGGGCCGTGGGCAGCAGCAGTGACCACAGAACTGTGGGTGCCCCAGAAAGGCCAGACTCTGAGCATGCGGAACGCTCTGCTCTGGAAGCGCCTTCCTCCCTTTGGCATGGTGCCGGGCTGACCAGGTCCAGGGGTGTTCCGCCTTAGTTGTCTTTGATTACTGTGCCTCCCGAGAAGGGAGCACATGAGGTCACTAACAGAAGTTGTCAACAAAACATCTTCAACAAGGTCACACTGAATAGCCGTGTATAGTGTCTTCCTGTTTTCAAACATCTCACCTGAGCTGCAGAGGAGCCTGGGAGGCAAATTCCACAGGTGTTCTATCTCCATCTTACAGATGAGGAAACTGAGGCTTCCCTGGCTTCCTCCAGGTCTTAGCCAAAATCCCACCTGCTGCCAGAAGCTTTCCCCAGTTCTCCTCAGTGCTCTGAAATTCCTTCCATGTCACCCTCGACAGCTCTAGATTGTGCGTGGTGGTTGTGTGTGGGCTCCCCCATTTGTTTGTGGGCTCAGTGAGAGCAGGGAGGTTTCACCTTTCTCTGTGTCCAGCTCTCTGCATGGCATACAGTAGACACTTAATGAGTGCTTGTTTATTTGACTTGAGGCGGCAAATTCAAATTTATACTTCTATTCTTGAGACTTAAAATGGATCTAGAAAGTCTATAGAATGAGAATTATCTGAAAGGAATATGGTTGATTTCTAAGGGAGTAGGCGGGGAGCATAGAACAAGAGAGCCAGAGGACAGATTCCTACGAGGAATTCCAGGAATCTGGGAGAGAAACGTGATGGAATACATTTGGGTGAGGATCAGTGGCGGGAGACAGAGCGGGTTTTGCTCTGGGAGTCTGCTATGAACCACTTGGCTAGGACGAGCCAATAAACAAGGGATTCTAGAGACTAAACCTGGCACACAGGAATGATATCTGAGTGGTGGAGACCTCAGTTCTCTGGACAGCTGCAAGAGCCTAACAACAAGCTGACTTTTCGTTTGCCTTAATAATATAATTCTTCCAAAGATGGAGGAAGCAACAAAAGGATCTGCTTGTTTGGACCTGAGGATACGAAATGGACCGAGTGGCTGAAGCAGAAAGAATGGGCGCCCTAAATGGCCCTCGCCCCATTCCCTTGGGATAGAGGAGGAGAGGAAAGCCAGCCAAGGTCTGGGATATGCCCTAGGATTGTGGAAAGCAGGTGTCAAAGGGCTTGAGGGAAGAAGAGAGGATCCTGTGGCTGAAAATTTGACAGGAGAACCAGTCTGAGAGGGATGGGTAACCCAAGAACAAAAGGAGACATTTCTAGATAGTGAAACCAAGGGCTTGAAATTGAGGATGAATGCTCTGTTCTTAGAAGAATAGTGTCAGAGATGGTGAAGCTCAGGAAAGCTAGGTACAACAAAAGCTTATTTTTTAAAGCTGTGCTGGAGAAGGATCTCAGATACTAGAACCACAACTTGGGGTAGAGGACATGATAATAGATGACTAAGGCTATGCAAAGAAATTCAACTTTCACAAGAGTTCCTTCAGTTTCCTCTGCCAAAGAAAAAGACTTTTAGACTGGAAAGATCAGAAAACAATGTGCCTAATAAGGAACTGAAACCCAGTTGCCTTTAGTGAGTTTGTCTCAAAGGCCAGACAAGCCACATCCCAGGTTACTGAAGGAACTGATGGATGTGATTTCTGAGCAATCTCTACCAAGGATCTTGAGATTGTGGAGAGCAAGAGAAGTGCCACGAGACTTAGGAAAGACAAATTTCCCAGTCTCCAAAAAAGAGTCTGGAATCCATAGAGATCAGTGCACTTCACTTTTATTTCCAGGGAAATGTTAGATTATTAAATTATGAATAACCAATATTAAGGTATTAATTATTGACAATTAACTACATCAAATTATTAAAGGGGATTATTTATGTGCATTTTGGAAGGGAAACAGTCCAGGTAGCAGCATCATTACTACATCCAGACTAACTTCACTTTTGTTTTTGGTCAGAGTTATTAGGCTAGCAGGTTCAGGGGAATTCTGTGGATAGAGTTTACCTAGGTTTCAGCAAAGCCTCTGAACAAATTTCTCCTGTTATGCTTGTGGGAAAGGATGGCCAGATGACGTCACAGTGAAGAGTATTCAGAAACAGTTGGAGCCGCTGGGCTGACACTATCCTGGAAGTAGGTTTCCAGTAAAGTGCCTCAGGAATCTTTCATCAATGTCCTGTTGTGGAAGATTTTTATTGAAGATATATATGCCATGCTTGTAAAATCTACGGGTGGCACAAGCCTGGGAGACACTGCTAATACACTGTGCTCGGGAGCCAGATCCAAATGATCTTGTTAGGCCAGAAGAATATGTCAGTTTTACAATTATAAGCTTAATCACTGACTCATCCTTGTTAATGAGCCAATTGGCTCATTTGCCGCAATACTCCTGTAACACCAATAAAGCACTTGCACTTTCGCTGAGATGGGCAATCTCTCCACAACAACAGATCATTGGGTTCATAATTGGAAGGACCTCGGATCTCCTCTGGTCCAGTCTGCTTGTTCTGTAAGTGAGGAAAAACTGAGGCCCAGAAAAGGGGCTCCTCTGCCCTGCACATGCAGCCAGGCAGACACCGGTGTGTGCTTTTTCCTGAGCGGCTTCGTGAATCTCTGTGGCAGACGTTCTGGTCGTCTCCAGAGTCAGTGACACTGAATGCCATGGCTGGGGTAGCCTTTCCGGGGCTGGCCGAGCCTTGCTGCCAAGCTGGCAAAGCCTTTGGTGACTCAGTGTCACATTCATGCCACCACCGGAGGACGACTCTACTGGAGTGTCTGAAACACATCATTCTTACTCGTTTATCAGGTAAAGTACACCTTCCTCATGCCAATCACATGCGGCTAAGAATGTCTCTGTTATGTTCTGAGTAAGATGACTAAAAGACCAGTTGGAAAGAAGACAGGCAGACAATCCTATTCAATAAACAGTTAGTGGGTCTGTAAATGTCATCTTTTAATAAACTCTGAGGAGAGGCAGAGTGTCCCTGAGATTTGTCCCCTGGGTTTGAACCCTGTCTCAGGTTTCATGTGACTTCCTGGTTTGTAATTTCTAAGGAGGTAGGTCAAGACCTATTAGGAATAGGAAATTTGTAGTGGTCATAAGATAGGTTACCCATGAAAAGTGAACCCAGCATTGTGGTTTCTTGGGTAGTTTAGGCTCTGGGCTCCCTCTCCCACCTCCCGCTCCCATCAATGGTCCAGGGTCCTAGAGTCTACTGACTGACAACTTCTCCTCTCAAGGTTCTACGGGAAACCTGGAGGAATTGAGGGTGGTTTGCTCCAGAGTTCCCTTCCCTACTGGTGTGTTCCCCATTGATTATCAGTTGATATCAATTAACCAGCCAAATTTAATTATCTTTTAGAAACAGATATTTACTTAGGTGATAGAGTAAGAACAATTGGTATAAAACATCCCTCCAAAATGGGGACACACTTTCCCCCAAGGATATTTGGATTTCAAGGGAAAGTGGGCACAAGCTTAGGGAGAACATGTGACAAAGGTGTACTCTATAGTTCTTAGCTGCTCAGTGTGGAGCCTTCACAAAGTTCCCCTTAGCTAGACAGTGTTGCTTTTGTAAAAAAAAAATTGATTTTTTTTTAAATTCACCAACATGGGCAAGATTAGCACGCTAAGGTGCTGTGTAATGTCACCAAAAACATTTATAGATGTTCCTTTGTGTGGTTGGTATTCATGGAAAATAATGCGGGGCTTGTGTGCACGTCGGATTCTCTAAACCCTGTAGTTAATCTCACGCAGATGTGGTCACAGTAACGCCAGCTGAATCTGTCTTCCAATGAACAAAACCGTGAATCTTCTTTTTCCATGACCTGCTTTTTAAAAAGGAGGTAATGAAAGGCCTGTCACTCCCCATCAAAGGTCTTCCCGGCAGGGATGGATAGGTGAGCAGCAATCTCATCAAAAGAAAATCAGTAGGGGTGGCTAGATGGTGCAGTTAATAGAGCCCCGGCCCTGGAGTCAGGAGGACCTGAGTTCAAATCCAGCCTCAGACACTTAGCACTTATTAGCCGTGTGACCTCGGGCAAGTCACTTAACCCCAATTGCCCAGCCTTCCTCCCTCCAAAAAAAAAGAGAAAATCAATAGAAGATTTAATTGATTCTTTCAAAATTCCTTACCTAATGAGTTGGGAAGGAGGTGAAGAAAGGGAAAGAATTTGGAATTGTAAATAAAATAAAATTGAAAAAAAAATTCTTTATTTAGAAAACCAGCAACTTTGAGGAAGAAGCAGGGGAATGTGCTGATCCATAAGATCATAAACCTAATGCTGGAGGGACATTGAAGGCCTAGTATGACCCCCTCGTTTTCAGAAGAGGAAACCAAAGCCTGTAGAAGGACTTGCAGATCAGTAAGCAGTGACCTGTTGACTATGGAGGCTCTTAAAAAGAAAGGCATGTGCTCTGGAGGAGAGACTCACAATTTAATGTGCAGCCTTCCTGTTCTGCAGTATATATGGAAATGTTCATTTTCTGGGGGTGGAGGGTAAGGGGTTTCCTAAGTTCAGAATAAACAAATAAAATGTAAAATATATTTGATGTTTCTTAAGTTCAGAATAAATTGTATGTCTGCATATATATAAAATATACTATCTATATATCATATAATTAGTGTATATACATACACACGCACATTTTTAAAGGGAAACTGAGGCCCAGGGAGGTGAATTAACTTGGCCAAGGGCATCTAGGTAGCAAACATCCGAGGAGGGATTTGGCCCTGGGTCAGCCCACCATTTCCCCAGTTGGGAAGGAGGAGCTATCCTCTAGGGCTTGTGGCCAGGTACCCAGCAGCCTACATCCTCCTCTCTTCTCCCAGGCTGTTGGCTCCAATGTCTCTTCCCTTTCTCCAAACTTCTGTCACGATGAAAGTGGAATGATCACCATGGTGATGGAGCATCTTATTGTGCTCCCTCCTTCTGGCCATCCATCTGCCGCCGGTCAGGCAGGGAGGCCTGCATGCTGCCATAGCTACGGCTCCAAGCCTCAAAACCTTCCACACGTTTCTTCAGCCATTGAGCCCCTAACAAATGTTTGTCCTGATTACAGACAGGACGAGAGGGAGACAGGAGCTGAACTCTCATCGTTTAAGTCACTGGAACCCCGTATTTAGCAGAATTTTGGAATGCCTCTGTCCACATGGACAGAAGGCTTCCAGATGTGTACCACAAGTGTAGGGCCCGGAAGGTGCCTGTGGTCCTGGTGCTGTCAGTATTATGCGGGACAAAATGAACAAGCTGACACCATTTAGCCCTGCTGTCTGAGTGAGAGTGCTTGCATTGCAAAGGCTCATAATTTGCATCTATTTTCGTCTCTGTCCCAAGGAGTAAATAATAAGGTTGCTGTGTCAGATGCTTCCTAGCCAAAATCTGTCTGGAAATGTCAGGTAACTTTTGGTGTCCCCAGGGCTCAGCCTCCAGGAAGTGCTTACTTAATAAATGCCTTTCTCATTCATTCATTGACTCCCTCCCTCCTTCCAACAAAGGGCACACGAGAGTGAGAGAGCTAGCAGCCCAAACCTGCCATATTTGTTTTAGGGACTTGTCTGACTTTGATAAACAAAGGTTATTAAAATCACGGCAGGACAGCTAGAGAGTCTCTCATAAATTACATGGCAGGAAGGAATCTTGTGGGCGAGGTTCCTTCATAACTCCCAGACACACTAATGAAGACTTTAAACACTGACTAACAGATTCACAATCTCGGCCAGAATGTGGCCCTTTTAGCATGTAACCACATCCCCTGGGATCGCTGACACCAGGCGACCAGTCTTTGGCACGAAGCCCCGCCTAATCCAGTATCAGGCCCTTCGCATTCCAAGCATGGCATTTGGTCCATTTATAATCTCGGTAGACGGAGGGATGGGTTTGTCGAGTTGGCTGCATCGAGCTGAGATACACAGAGTACATAAGGTTTGAGAGGGCACTTCATTTTGATAGTGTATGAGACGACAGAGGATTTTTCTGTTTAAAGGATATTGTTACTTCCCTCAGGGTTGGTGAGGGGGTCTGGTGAAAGCTGACAGACCCACACCTAGAATGAGAGGGGGGAAGAAGGGAGAGTCACACCAGGTGTCTCAGTGGGTAGAGCTCTGGGCCTATAGTCAGGAAGACCTGTGTTCAAATCCACCCTCAGATACTTATTAGCTGTGTGACCTTGGGTAAGTCACTTAACTTCTGTTTCAGTGTCTTGATCTATTAAAAAAAAAATAGGGGTAAGAATAGCACCTGGCTCCTAGGGTGATTGTGAGGATTGGATGAGGCGCCCTTTGTAAAACGCTTTGCAAACTTTCAAGAATGCCCTCAGCTCTAGCTACTGCACGCTCATTGGTAGCTCAGGAAATATCTATCCTGCAGTCAGGAGGACTGGTCTTGGGCATCTACTGCTGGACACAGCTGCCCCTGGTGCCATGGGAGGGGGATGGATGCCCCATGGGCTCAGTGGCTCCCTGGCAGCAGCCTGCAAGAGCTCAGACCATGACTAGGCTGCACCAGAACATCCTTCCTTCTTGGCTCTGTCTGTGTGTAGGCTTTTCTGCTGTCTGTGAATGAGCGGGAAGTCTGGGGTTTGGCTCCGGGATTTTCTTGGCAGGAGAAAGTTCCTTCCACCAGCGTAGGTCTGTGCCACTGTAGCCAGTGGGTCAGCATCAGCTCTAGAACTCAGGTCTGCTGCACTCCAGGGCTGTTTCTCTATCGAGGACACCATGATTGCTTGCAGGAAGCCTTTAGTTTTCTCCTAGAAGTGACCACACCCGTGGATGTTGGGTGTGGGAGTAGAACCTTTCTAAGGGCTGTGATGCCCAAGATACCAGGGCTATGTTCAGAAGAGAATATCTAGTTCAGCAGAGTTCTGTTCCTTGTTCTGTCCACTGCCAGAACCCTGACATTTCCCCAACAGCTGCTTCATGTAGCACTGCTTTGTGATCTATGGGGAAAGGAGTGACTCTTGAATCAGGGACCCTGGGTTCAAAGCCCACTTCTGATAGATACCTCCTGTGTGACCTAGGACCACTCACTTAACCTCTCTGGTCCTTACTTTACTCATCTAAATCTCTGAGGTACCCTCCAGCACTAGACACTCCTGTGATCCCAGGAGTGTGTGTGTTTCTAAATTTGCTTCCAGCTAAGCAATCACCTGACATGTTTTCTCATATGATATAAAATGTTTACAGCTGCATATAGATTGACATATGCATTCTAGCCCACCAATCACTCAAAGACTTCCCTGAGGTTAGACTGAGGTGATAATTAATGAAAAAGGCCAAGGGTGGCGGCAGAAATAAAGCTCTGCCAGCTGATGGGATAGGTCCACCATTACTGCTGATCCTGCTACAGAAGTTGGAGCCTTAGAGTTCTCCTCTCTTGGAAAATCCAACTGAGCAGAATGAAAGAAAATCACAGAGTAGGAAGGGACCCTGGATGTCTGCTTATCTGACTTGAGTAAAGGTCCCTCTATAACATCCTGGCAGGTGGTCATCCATCTCCACTTGAAGACCTGCAGTGATGGGGAATTTACTACCTCCCCAAGTAGCACAGGTTATTTTTGGACAAGTCTAATCATTAATAAATGATACAATGGTTTAGGATAGTGCTTGATACATAGGTGCTTAATAAATGCTTGGTGACTTGACAATGGAAGACAGTCCTGAATTTCTAGCCAGAGGGTCTGGGTTCAAATCCTGGCTCTCCCACTTACTACTTGTGTGATTTTAGGCAATTATTTAACAACATAGTATTTAATAAATAAGTGCTTATTGATGTAAATGTTCTGGCCTCAGTTTCCCAAGAAGAGCAAGTCTAATTCCTCTTGACATTAACAGTCCTTCATCAAATCTCCACTTTCCGACTTAAACATCCCCAATTCTTCCACTGTTTCTTATGTGGCAGTCTTTAGTCTTAGTTCTCCTTCTTGGGGTATTTGGCTTCTCTTTGTCAGCATTTCCATCCAAAGGACTCATGACATCTCTGATAGAGGATTTTCTAGGGGGCCAAAGAGCCAGAACCATCCTTGCCCCCAAAATTGCTGATACGATACAAGAAACCTCTTCTCCATGCAAGACCTCACAGCAATCTCCCTCACTCCAAAACAACCAGGAAAGAGAATTCTGTATTCACCCTGAGTTCAGCTCAGCCTAGATCATGAATCCTTCCACTTCTCAGACAACCAGACGAATATTCATCCATCAGGGAAACATAGTATCATAGAGTCAGAGCTAGAGGTCTCAAGTACAAGCCCCTCATTACAGATGAGTAAACTGAGTCACAAAGACCTGCCCTAGTTAGTGTCTGAGGCAGAATTTGAACCTAAGCCTTCCCGACTCCATGTTTAGCACTCCAGCCATGGCACCACCCAGTGACCTTAAGTATATTTTTATTTCTTCTTGCCATTTCACATTTCCATCTTTCTGTTTTTAGGACCTTTTTGGTTGCTTAATTTGCTTGTGTGCTGGGCTTTTACTTAGCCTTTTCTCTTGATATACTTGGTGTTTCCATTTTTTTTTTGTTTTAACCCATTTCTCATCCTCTGCCCATTCCCCATTCACTACTGCCACAGACCCCAAGGGGATGGGCTACTCAGCCACCTCAACTTCCTTGTGTTGGGGAACATGAAAGCTCATGAAGGTAATATGAAAGGAGAGGGCATTAACTGGGTAGAGGGTAGACTGGGAAAGGTCTCCTGCAAAAGGCAGGATCTCAGCTGAATCTTGAAGGAAGCCAGGGAGAGGGGAAGGACTCCAGAAAGGAATTCCAGGCAGAGCATTCCAGGAATGTGAGGTGACATATAAAAGGTTCAAGAGACATAGTTTCTGGGTAATTAATCATTTTGTAAATAATTAATAAAAGCAGTTAGTGGCACTCTTGAAGGTCAAAGACCCCTCATGGAACCCCCTCAGTGATTATATGCCCTTGGAAGAATGGGCGATCCAGAGCGTGGCAATCAATTCTGATTAACAATGAGTGAGAATATTACAGTGAGAGGTGGATTTATTCTAATGAGGCTAGGGGGGACCTGACTGACCAGTCTTGGTCAAATATATCACTCCATCTAGGGTAATTTGGACAAAAACGGGAACCCACTTTTACCAAGACCTGAGCAAAAATGGGCCAAAATCTATCAATTCACCTAAACTAAAATGTCTTTACATTTTGAAGAGATTTGAGTTTCTCATCTCATTATCAGTCCTGTACTTAAGGCTGCCTGAATAACTTAATGGGGCTGATTTCCAAGTGAGGAGGTAGAAAAGGGGGAAAACTTTAGTCTTATTCAATAATTGGTTATTAATATAAGAGAGAAATAGTCATTTCTCTCGAGTACATGGAAGGGGAATAAGGAAAGAAGGATAAGAAGGGTCCAGGTTATAAAGTTTTAAACGTCAAACAAAGAAGTCTAAATTTGATCACAGGAGGTCATAGGAAACCACTGGAATTTGATGGGCAAAGGAAGGTGACATGGTCTGACTGGCACTTTAGGAAAGTCCTCTTGGCAGCTGATTTGGAGGATGGCTTTGAGTGGGAAAGGCTTGAGGCTCAGAGATCAGTCAGAAGGTTTGACCAGCCATCCAAGCAAGAGGTGATGAGGGCCTGAACTAGGGTTGTGGAGAGATGGGGACATTGTGGCAAGCCAAGTTCAGGGGAACTCTGCTGTGCCGTGGCAGAGCTGCTGAGATAGCGTTAGAGGAGCCCTGCCAACCAGTAGCAGGACTGAGAAGGAAAAGTTAGGTGAAAAATAGATACTTGAAAGAGTTACTTACCCAGAGGTTTCGATGATCGTGAATGAGACGGGACTCTGAGGATGGTGGAAACTGAGTCAAATTTATTCAGCTAAGAATCCAGTATATATAGTGCAAAACTGCATAGTCATCTTAAGCCACTATCTTTGGGATTACACCATAGCCCTAGTTCCCATTCACCTCATACGTGACGGCCATGTACTGTATCCTGGTTATCAGGATGCGAGTACCAGGCAGGATGTTCCAAACCTCCCTAACTTCCCTAGAACAGGATGGTGTGAGCCCAAGGCTTCTAGTTATCTAGTTCGTGCTATGTTACAGAAGTATGGTATTTTCCCCTGAGAATACTGCGAGCTTCCCTGTTCCCAAGCCGGGAGTGTGTACCATGCTTCTCACGGGGACGTCAGGCTTGTGCCTGTGAGCCTTTCTTGGGGGTGGGGAACTGATCTGGGCCTGGTAGCAGGGTCTTTAGCTAAGAGGGCTTATTCAGCCATCAGGGTCAGAGCCCCACTGGCCTGTGGTCCTCTACAGACATAAGGCAAAATGTCATGTGGTGGTAGAAACAACATGATTGGGTATTGGGCAGGATAGGTGGGGAGAGTGAGGGTGAGGAGTTGAGTGTGGCACCAGGGTTGAGGTATGTGAGCCTGTGTGACTGGGAGGATGGTGGTACCCTTGATAGTAACAGGGGAGTTTTGGGAGGGAGGAGGTTTGGGAAGAAACACGATGAGCTCGATTTTGGATACGATGAGTTTGAGACATTTATGGGACCTCCAAAGGGAGATGGGGGATGCATCACAGTAGCCCAGGTAGGAGGCTAGAATGGGACACCACCAATGAAAAGTGAACTCTTAAGAGCTCATTAAATGAGATCAGTGGGATAGCAGAGTAAAAACGGATGGGGGCTCCAGGGGAATGACCATAGTAAGAAAATACAACAAGGATGAAGAACCAGCAAATCAACTCAGAAGCAGCAGTCAGATATGAGGAGAAACAGGAGGCTGGTGTCTCTAAAACCTATCACCATAGCAGCCAGGTGCAGTGGCTACAGTGCTGGACCTGGAGGAGTTGGGAAGCCCCGAGTTCAAATTTGCCTCCAGACACTTATTAGCTATGATCCTGGGCAAATCACTTCACCTCTGTCGAGCTCAATTTCCTCATCCGTAAAATGGAGGTAATAATAGCACTTATCCTGCAAGGTTGTTGTGAGGACAAAATGAGAGAATATTTATAGACTCCTGTGCACACCCCAAAGCAGTATGCACATGCTGGCTGTTCCTGGCTGGGCATTTGTTTGTTTTTTGTCATAGAAATTTGTGGAAAACAGCTATTCAGACACCCACTCATTACATGACCCCACATCCACTACCTGCTTACAAGGGGTTCTTAAATTTTATTTTTTTCCCATCTGGTGGATTATGGTCAAAATTCTCCCCAGAGGTTATAAGGTTTAATTGCTTATATGTTAAGTTTAAGCTCATGTGTTGGCAATGTGCATTCTGGAGGTTTTATTTTCTTAATTAATAGCGTTCTTATCTCACTTCATCACAGAATTTGCTGTGCTGAGCCTGTGATTTCATTAGTGTGGGGGACTGTTGACAGAATCCCCTCCGCCAGTGCAGACTCGTGGCTGAAGTCAGAGAGGGACCAGGCCTTGCTGGGGGCTGCACAGCCAGCCTGAGTCAGGATCTTCCTGACCTGAGACCAGCTCTCCACAACATCACGATGCTCCTGCTGCTTTTCAGCTCTTGTAACTGATTTCTTTGCTGTGATTCCTTTGTGCCTTGGTGGTTAGAGCAGCTCACTTGAGGACATAGAGTCACATGTGGCCTTGAGGCTGTGGCTTCCTCACCCCTGACCTAGAGATTAGGCCCAGAACTTTGATGATAGTTAGCCCCTAACGATTGCTTGAGTAATCTTTCTTCTCACAATTACCACTTTTTAGCCATTGAAACAAGGTGTGCTCCTTACCTTGCCTTTCAGGTATGGTAACAACACTCGGAACTACATTGTTAGAGTTGGGGATTACCACACCCTGGTGCCAGAGGAGTTTGAAGAAGAGCTTGGGATCCAGCAGATTGTGATTCACCACCAGTACAGGCCAGACAGCAGTGACTATGACATCGCCCTGGTGAGGCTGCAGGGACCAGAGGAGCAGTGTGCTGCATTCAACAGCCACGTTCTGCCTGCCTGCCTGCCTCTCCGACGAGAGAGGCCACAGAAGACTGCGCCCAACTGTTACATCACTGGGTGGGGAGACACAGGTAAGTGTGAGATCACGCCAAGAAGGGTGCTGGCCAGTGCTGCAGAGCTCCCGGCCGCTTCCTAGGGTTCAGGACGTGGTAATTCTGTGACCTTGTGGCAGAAGTTCCCAGGTGACAGAAAGGATTCTTTGGGAGACTTCTCCTTTATCTGGCTTGTTTCCTTTTTATGCATAGTCTGGCCCAGATAATTTCTGTATGGTCTCTCCTCTGAACAAGCTGACCAGCTGCACCTGGTGGCTTATGCTCCTCTCCTGGGTTCTTACTCTTCCTGTTTCCAGGAGCCTTACTAGGTCCCCTGTGAGCAGCACAGGCTTCAGTGCCTTGTCGTTCTGGGGCCTGATTGATCTCTGGGGATATTTCATGGCACAGAGGCTCCCTGGAGTGTTCTTCTTGCCAGGGTAAGTCTGAAGTGCCTTGTGTATTTCTAGACTCCTTAATTCCTGCCAGGAAAAGCATGATTTGGGTCTTGTGTTTTCAAAAGCTCAGTCCTGACCCAAGTGAATCGTGGCAAGGGGGTCATCGTAATCGTGGCTTTCATAGAATGCTTTAAGGTCCACATGTGCTTTTTGTGCATTATTTTGTTGGAGCCTCAACCCCCCTGTTCAGGGGGCATCGTGGCCTCGACAGTTTCCATTTTACATGAGACTGAGGCCCAGGCTGCTGCTGACTTGTTAAGTCATATAGCTGGTGAGGGGTAAGAGCCAAGATTGCAAGCCAGGCTTTCTGGACTCCAGGGCAGTGTTCTCTCCACTATCCATACAGTCCCACTGGAGAAAGCAGAAGGGGCCACACATGAGACTGTTGATTTTATGAGTCACCCTAGCCAAAAAATTCAATCATCTAGTGTTCATCCTTCTACTGAAGAGGCTGGATTAAGAGTAGTAAAAGTAGGGGAAAAAAAGGAAGTCTTCAGGGTGACAGGCTCGCCATAAAAATCACCATGAAACTGGGGCGGCTAGGTGGTACAGTGAATAGAGCACCTTCCCTGGAGTCAGGAGGACCTGAGTTACTTACTAGCTGTGTGACCTTGGGCAAGTCACTTAACCCCAATTGCCCTGTCCTCCAAAAAGCAAAAAAAAAAAAAAAATCAAAATGAGATGACTGAAGGCATCATGCTACAGGGCTGATTGTTGGATGTGGTGGCAGGAAGAGCTGAGATAAATCCCACCTCTGATATAGACGAGCTATGTGACCCTGGGGAGGTTGTTTATCCTCTCTGACCTCAAGGATCGGGTGATTGCCAGCTGCTGCTGCTTCTCTTCTTTAGAAAAAAAGGCAGTCGCTCTCCACCTGGCAATGCCCATAGGCTGATCCAATTAAACTTTTAAATGAAAGGCCTGACCTCTGAGGTCAGAAGAGTGCCCCGTCTTGTGCCTAGATGGCCTGGGAACCTGCACTCAGTTGTCCAGGACTTGCCTTATCCCTGTGTAGTCTCTTCAACCCAAGACGAGCTTAGGTCCAGCTGAGCCCTGGACACTGTGACCTCTCTGGGTGGAGGGAGCTCGCCAACGAGTCACAGATTTGAGGATATGCATGGGAGGATTACGTGAGAAGGCATAAAAGGGCTTATTAAATCCTTACTCTTTGTCAGCCGAGGACAGAGGGTCATATTGTCATAGATTTCCAGGGGAAAGGGACCTTAGAGGCTGAATTCAATGCCCTTATTTTATAGATTAGGACCTTTGGGACTTCCATCCAGAATCCTTCACTGCCACTTCCCATTTAAAGGATGTTTTCTGTGATGTCAAATCCTTTCAGGGATAATTGCCCTATTTGATGATGGGAAACCTGAGGGGAATTTGAAACCTTCAGGGAACATCAGCTCTGAAAAGCTAGAATCCTAACATGCTCTGAAGCATTTTAGTTGAACTTCTGCTGTGGGGAGATCATGGTACATGGCTGCCTCTTGAACCAGACAAAGAAGCCGGGTTCAAATCTTTCCTCTCACGCTTCCTATGATGTTTCCCTGGAAGCTGCAGTGCCTTGTCTGTCAAAGAGGAGATTGAATGAGATTGCCCTCCCAAATCTAAATCTATGATCCAAACCCTGGCTGGTTGTACAGGCCTTCTTCTGGTGGGAGTCCTGCTACCCTGCGAAGCCCATCTGTTCTTGGGGTCCACTTGCTTCATTGTCTCTTGGCACCGAGAAACATCTCAAAAATGGGCAGGAATATTATTATCGTAATAGTCCAAAGGGTAAGGAAGTTTCTTGTGGGCACATAGTGCTTCCCACACCTCTGAAGCACTGTTCTGTGTAGCATGGGTGGTGACTCAGCCTGCTGTTTGGTCTGTCTGAGCAGGACAAGCCTATTCGAGGACCCTGCAGCAAGCAGCCATCCCCTTACTTCCCAAGAGGTTTTGTGAAGAGCGTTACCAGAGGAGGTTCACAGGGAGGATGCTATGTGCTGGAAGCCTGCAAGAGCAGAACCACGTGGACAGCTGCCAGGGAGACAGCGGTGGCCCCCTGATGTGCCAACGACCTGGAGAAAACTGGGCTGTGTATGGAGTCACCTCCTGGGGCTATGGCTGTGGCGTGAAGGATTCTCCAGGTGTTTATACCAAAGTCTCAGCCTTTATACCCTGGATAAAAAGCGTCACCAAACTGTGAAGAGTTCAGCATGGGAGCTTCAAGAGGAAAGGAAATTGGGCTTCAGTGGTGCTAGTCCAGTTTGCTCTTCTGCCTGGCACTGTGATTTTCATTTTTCAGATATGGAACGTGGGCTGTATGTTTATTACTTCTGTTTCAAGATTTCTGTGCACAATTACTTAGCATCAAGTTGGGGCAAATTGTGCAACAGTCACAGAAGGTGTTGGGGGTGTTGGTGATTCCAGGAATACCTCCATTTCAGCACTGACCACAGAAAATGGCAGGGGTTTTCTATCCAATTGGTCTCACCTTGGAAGAGTGAATTTCCTGTCTTGCTACTTGCCAGTCTGGGCCTTATTTATGATCCCATCTTTTTCCAGAGCATTTTCCCCAAGTCGAAAAAGATACCAGGGTTCAGGTCTCATTTCTGTATAACCTCACACATTTATCCAGATTTTGGTATGACTTCTTATACGTGTCTTAGTGTTGATGTAACTGAGTCAAAGTACCTAAAGTATTCTGATTCAATGGGGAAAACAATCTATCCTTTGCTTGTTACTCCCAAATGTGGCCTAACAGAGAAGACATCTATCCCTGTAGGCAGGAAGATGCATGTTCAAACCCAGCTTCTGACACATCCTGGCTGTCAGACCCCAGGGCAAGCCCTTTCCTGTCAGTGCTCTAAGCTGCCAAACTGCATTGGGAGAAGGCATTTCCTAATCTGGGAATTCCTTAAACCAATGAAATCAAAGATCAACATCCCTAATATCCTTCAATTTAGTATGTAGTTAAGCAAGGCTAAAAATCTCAAGGCCATTCTGAATCTTCCCAGTAACATAGAGAGAAGAGGAAAGAGATGCAGCACAGATCTGTGTGTGCTCACATTCACAACCTGCAGAAACATAAGGAGAATCTTGGCCTCGAGTCCCACTGTTCAACCCCATTTCACATTTCTGCCTGAAGATCCATGTAAAAATGTGTCCACTCAACCAGTTGTCAAGATTTGTGGCAACTCCTCAGAGAAAATACATTTGAACTGCCTGCACACACAGCCTCAGAGTACTGGAGGGAGCTGTTTGAGTCACAGTGGGAGCCACAGTGCAATCCCTTATCCTTCTATCTGAGGCATTTATGATGGCGACTTGATTTTGGCTCTTAGGGTATCTCACTACATAACAGGGTTTTTCCTTAGAGCAACATTCCTCAGACCATCCTGTGAAATCTGATGGTCGAGGGATTGTGACTAGGTGGTCCCAAAAGAGGATATTGATGTTAGTGGTACCATTCTCTCTAAAAGATTACACATTAAATTTTGCATCAGAAATAATTGGGGACAGCACTTTTCAGCATGTACAAGGGTAATTTACTCTATTTTAACTAAAAGCTTCCCTGAGCTCCCTTACTACCCACATATACAAAGGATACAAAGTAGCTGAGGGAATAATTGAATGTGGAGTCAGAAGACCCGTGTTCTAGTTAAGGCTCTGTCAGGTTCACTCCTTTGGGGCAATTTAAACAGTTTCTCCTCTATTAATTTGGGGATGTAAGGGAAGGGAGAGAAGGGATGGCAGACTTGGACTGCATAACCTGTAGGGTCCCTTCCAGTTCTAAACCCAATCTTTTGAATAAGAGTGAAAATGTTTCATTTTTAAAACAACTTTTTACTTATAAAATCATTATAAGTTTCACAAGTATTTAAATCAAAATGTACGTCCCTTTACACTATTCACTGACAATAAAAAAAACAAATAAACAATTGGACAATACAGTACAGTACTTGTTAAGCAGACACTGCATACAGAGTGCCCTGCTGGATGCTGTGAAAGCTACGAAACGTATACAGCATCCCTCTCATGTGGCTTACAGTCCAGTAAAGGGATTGACTGAGAATCTCTCAACCTGGAGTCCAGAAGAGCCCAGGGAGAAGAATCTCACCCACCAGCTGGGTCAGTAGCTTCAGGGACCAGCTGAAAAAGGAAAGTGTATTCAAAGCTAAGTAGGGGAGCCACTAGCTAGAAACGAGGGTCTGGTTTTTGGCAGCCCTTGTGCTAGAAGGCTCAGCACCACAGCAGACATGACAGCCGACGGGCAGCATACTGCATAGACAGGAAGCAATCCAGGTTTTGACCAAGGCTATCCACATTAAGGCACTCCCTAGGCCTCTCCCTGGAAGCTACGGCCCTCTTGGTGGTGTCCTGCACCATTGCCCCCAAGCTCCTCTGGAGTCTCACCAAGGCAGCACTACTCGGGGTCTGTGCTCATGAAGCTTTTCCACTTGGTAACATTCTGACTTATCTGGTTCTTTTTATCAACATAGAAACAACACATGGTGTTGATAAAGGCACAAACCCCTCCTTGTTGTGCCCGTTTCATGTCTAATGCCATCCGACTCTGAACCATCACCTGAGACAGTGGGTCTACCTCTAGCCGCAGGTTGGAAATGGCATCGAGGGTGGCGCTGAAACCTTCTTCCACAGCTGCAGACATATTCACTATTGCCTTCTCAATTTCCAAGATCCCAAGCCATGGAAACAAGGCTCTGGCAAAAGCATGGAAGCCTGAGGGTTTCTCAGCCAGAGGATTAGTGGTGCGCTTATGAAACCGATTAATGAAGCTCCCAGGGTTGGGGACAGATGTGGAGGTCAAGGTCTTGTGTATCTGTAGATCAGGTACTAGATAAGCTATGGTGCATGTTCCTCCCCACCCAGGCGGTAAAGCCTTGTAAGCATAATCACCACAAATGAAATAAAGCCCTGGCGCATGAGCAAGGGATAGAGTAAGTCTGTTACCAGAGTACTGGGCCCAGGTGGAATTTGGCAACCACTGCTCTTTCCCTTGGATCATCAGAGTACCTGCTTCAAAGTACCAATGGCACCGCTTGTCAAAATTTTTCCACGAGCGGGTCAAGTGGTGCCAAGGGGTGTCATTATAGGCACAGAGTATGGACTCAAACATCTGGTACAACAATGTGAAGTTGACAAAAGCCCCTTCCCCAGGGCAGCTGGACATGTTGAAGCCTGGGCGGACAACCTCTCCCCCGTCAGCGAGCACATACAGAGAGTCATTATGGTAGTGCCTGGTTTCACTCGCCCAGGCAGCAGAGGTGTAATTGAGGGGCAGGATGGTGAAGTTGGAGTAGCTCTCTCTCCCCCAGAACATCATTGGGGAAGTCTTCCCGCATTTGAGGTTTCCTCCACTATTTGAGCCAGGGTCCACTTCCCACGTGCCGTCATCAGTGTCAAACCACAGGGTCTGGGCACATCTCTCTTCAGGAACATCACCCAAGTACATGGTGCCATTGTCATTCTGGATACACAGTGGATACTGACCCCGGTGTTGTATCCGATACTGCGGCCGCCCTGCCACTTGGTAAGTGTGAAAGGAACGGCTCACGTGCACTTTGTACCTCAGTCCTTTCCCATACTCAGGGGAGAGGGGCCGGCCTGTGTATTTCCATAGATATTGATATTTAGAATAGGAGGAAGAGTAATACACTCCATATATGGATTTGTTGATCCAGTGGGATAGTGGAGCTGGGATGGGGATCAGGGAAACCTCACTTTCCGTATTACCCACTTTATAACAGACCCAACAATCTGTCAAGTTTGCTGCAGTGACGGCCCTTTGTATGGATGTGATAAACGGGTGCTGTGGAAGGGCGTGACCGGCCAGGCCGAGTCCTAGGTGCACTATGATGACGATGGGAAGTATGTGCATCATCTCTTGCTTCATCATGGGCACAGATGAGATTTACATTAGTCTGGAGTTCAGCCACAGGACCAAGTTAATGCCGAGAGCATTAACAATTAAGAAAATAAAGCAGCCAACATCTGAAGTTTTGAAGGGCAGGATTCCACATTATCTTACATTCAAGGAGTGAACTGAAGTGGCTCCATTCCTACTGACAGTGCATCCAAGAAAGGAGAGCCTTGGGCTTGGCTCACGTGCATCTACACTGCCTTTCCTCTGCCTACTACCGAGATGTGACTTGTCAGAACAACTCCAGTGGGGCCTTTCCCACCAAAGACTGAGTGAGAACTTCGAATGGTGAATTCTGATATGGACTTGGTCTCTGGATCAGAAACTGGGAGAGGATTGTGTCTTAGGCTTCATCCAGGCATCCTGTACTTTTCTGCACAAATAAGAAAGAATTTCCAGTTAGACAATAGGACACAGCTAGTGGCTTCTTCAAATTACTCCCTCAATTCACACCCCAATTGTAGGTCAGCTGGCATGGATCTTCTAAATACTATCTCATAAGGTAACAAAGCACATCTTCTACCTTGGGCGTTCCACAACCTCAAGAAAGCCAACTGTAGGACTGCAAGTCATGTCAGAATCATTAGACTTTTCACAATACTCATTTAATGTCCAAGATCTTTCGCTCAGCATGTCCAGGAGACTGGGGGCTATGAAGTGTGAATTAAGAGAATACAAGGGCTTTCGCTCTTGTGATTAAAATTGGAGGTGAGGTAGGTCCTTTGGTTGGATCCCAAATTGGGAAATAAATTGGAGATCCATTTCTTTGCTACTGTTAAGAGAATTAGTTCAGGGACAGTGAGGTGGATAGAGCACCAGCCCTGGAGTCAGGAGGACTTGAGTTCAAATTTGGTCTCAAATATTTGACACTGACATGCTGTGTGACCCTGGGCAAATCACTAGACCCCCACTACCTCATCTCCCAAAGAAAAATAAGCTCTACTGAGCTACCATTCTCCCATCCGCTAGGCAACACCCAGACACTAAGGATGCAGGAAGTTTTAATGAAATTGGTCTGGTGTGTTATGAAGGGTATACTTCATCAGGGAGGGATGCTTTCATGAACCCTTTCTCCTGATCTACTGTGCAACTCTGTTCAGGCCTCCCACTGCTTTGCAATATTAGCACAAAGTTTGTGACTGTCATGACCAAACTTTTGACATTGTAGTCACCCCCCTCCCTTTTCACATGTGGCCCATTAGAGAGTACACAGATGCCCTTCAGCAGAGAAGGGAGTGCTGATTGGCAGGAAGTGTTTGGACTCTGAAGCTAGATGGAAGGGCACAACTACTCATGGGTTTCCACTGCTCATGTTTCAGATAAAGGCTGGGCTGTTGGGCAGAGATGTGGTCCCTCAGGGATACAGCAATGAGGATAAAAGGCTGCTGGGTGCTAAAGTAATCCATTGTGCTAGTGTAGGTGGAACAGTGGTCACAGGCGGGGGTGTGTGGATGGATGACCTCATTAGGCTACTAGGTAACAGCAAAAGTAAGGATTTCTTTTTTTCCAGATCCTGCCCACTATGAAGTAGTGTGTGGCAAATGTCTATTTACTATTTGTGTAAATGTTAACAGAAACATCAGACGCAAGGTGGCAGGCATAGTTAGGGAAATAGGTTCTGCCACCTTGGCAGAGCCATGGTCAGAAGCCAAGCAAGTAGGATGTAAACAAGGGTCTATCTATGACAGCAGGGACTGCACTTGCAAGGCAGATCACAAGAGGATTTGATCTGAATTGGCAAAGGGAAAGACGATTCCAAGCTCAGTGCATGGCTTTATAAGCTAGCTATAATCTGGAAATGAGATAGCAGGTCCCTATTAAAGCAGGAGAGGATTACGGAGTGTTTAAGTGCCTGATCATAGATGGTCTGTTTCCAAGTAGGTGCTAAGTATGATGGACCAGAGTGAACAGCAGAAAATACAGCAACCAGAAAGGTGCCTGAATGTAAAGGACTTTTTTTGTAGCCAAGGCTGCAACACGTGGTCTATGGTGTTTGTGAAAAGTACCACAAGCTACGTAGTGGGAGCAGAGGGGCAGCAGAGAATGGCCAGTCATCCTAGCTTCTTTGTGGCATTAGTGAGGGGTTTGTTGTATGTAATCTGACAGGTCACTTCCTCATGTACCCTGACCCTCAGATGGGACATACATTCTGGGACAGTGCTGGAACCAAAAGTAGCTTTGTAGGTCCTATGTTGATAATCCACAGTACCCAGATATCCTGGACTCCAAGCTACAGGTGTTAGGGGATATTTCCTAACCCAAGTTGAGTCTCTTGCATTAACTAGGACTTGGATGTGAGGCCTTATAATCAGTCGTTCTGGGCCAGTGATGTCAGCAGGTACATAAGAATCCTTTGGTTGCTACAGCACAGCCCATCAAGGTACTAAACGGGTAGCTTGTGGAAGTAAGAATTTCTTCATTTAGGAAAGACAATTCCTAAGAATCTCATGGGAATCACCTAGTCCCTTACATTTGACTATGGGGGATGGAGAAAAAGTCAAGGACAGCGGTGGCTAGGTAGTGCATCCAACAGTGTTCTGGACCCCAAAGTCAGTTCAAACTCTTGCCTCGATTGCTCATGACGGGTAAATACCACTTTGCCTCTAGTTTCTATCATGTTTTTTGGACATCTCAGGAAACAGGGTCTGAAGGTAAAGAACAGAACCTTGGATAGGAGGTATACACAGAGGGGAACTTGGGTTCCTGGGGGCTCTATCTCAGGCCTTTAGTGGACAGGATTCTGAACTGAGAAATGACAGCCCTATGGGGAACAGTTAGCATCAACTTGCAGATGAATTTTGGTTTTCAACTTACACAAACCCCTTCCCATTAAGTTTCTATGTGTAGGGAGTGACGTTCATCAGAGAAGGGCCCAACAGGGCAAGGGCATCAAGAGAAGGGACCACCGATCCAGTGGCATGTGCTTCCTTTACAATAGGCTAAGAAGTCATCAAGAAATTCAGTTCTCAGCCCTCAATTTTGGTTGGATGGTAGTGGGTGGGATCCCTTTAAGAGTCAATTGGGACCTGTGGAGAAAAACTGTTAAGTATGGAGCCTAAATGTTTATAAATGAGCTGGCTTCACTCCTAATGTTTAATGAGTTGTTTTATCTGTAAGGCAGTCAGTCTTACTTCCTTCGATCCTCACATCATGTGAGGCAGGTGCTAATTATCCCCATTTTACAGATGAGCAAAGTTGAGGAAGAGTAGTTGGCAAGCCCAGGGCTATGCAGCTGGGGAGTGTCTTCCTGGCCCCCGACCCATTGCACAACCTTTCAAGTACCTTCTTTCTTCTCAGCTTCTTGTTGAACATTCTCAGATGGCAGTTTGTTTACTATCAGGCTTCATGTGTGACCCTTATTCCAATGACAAATTTCAAGATAATTCCGATGTTTGGGAACAGATGTTCACCAGGGTACATGAGCCAGCTGTCCCGACTTTTATCTTGCCACTGGACTTGAGATGACTCCGAGGGAGGCTGACAACTTTGCACAGCTCTCCCTCATTTAAATCCATTTCACAAGCAAGTCAAGACATTTCCCTCCTGATGTCACTGGTGCTCTTCAACACAAAACTCGAACCCACGAGGATGACTATATAGCCCATGTTCCACAGTCTCTTCCACTTGTATTCCCCCCCATAACCACAGCAGGGGAAATCACTGCCCTCTGGGCACTTACTTTCTCACTATCTGATGGCAAGACAATCCACAAAAATCAATCAAAATCTCTAATTAAGATTATGGATTGCTATTGCCTGAACCAGATTTTTCTATTATCAGTCACTGTCTGAGAACAGCAGAATTCCAGAAACATCAACACAGTAGGCTGGATAACCTCAGTTTACTGGATACCCCAATTTTCTCAGAAACAAAGTAAATGATCAACCATTTTTCTTCTCCATTTGGAATAAAGACAGACTTTTGACAAATTCATCTTCATGCAAATTACCTTAAATCTCTTTTAGATAAGGTCTCCCTCATATTAGTGCCTAGGCTATCTAGAAGGGTACAGGAAGGACATGAGAAAGGCCTGGAGAGGGTGGCAGGAGAGAAAATTGGGTTCCAAAAGTCCCACTTAGGGGAGAATTACATGAGGGTAGGGCAGAAGAACAAAGTAGAAGAGGTAAGGATTTCCTGAAAAGGTTTTAAAGAGGGTGAGATCAATTCAGGATGGATGTTTCTGGGACTCCAAGAAATTTTGCTATTATGCTATAAATTTATTTCTAACTTGTTAGGAAATCATTGTTTATCAGTGATGCTTTCCTGTCTTTTAAAGTAAAGCCTCAAAGCCTGCCTGCCCCCCCCCATAATCAGTCTTGAGAGGAGTCTGATAAAAAGTCCCATAAATAGGTCACTTAAAGTCATGCTATTAAGTAGCTAGCTGTACACTGAATTCATCCATGGTATATACACATAGCCGTCTGTCACGGAGTTAACACTGGCTAATTGTCAGTTTTAATCATTTGTGTCAATGGAGTCCCTGATGTAGGCTTATACTGCTAAGCACGGTACCTCCTTACCCCCAAGTCTTCTCAGTCCAAGGACCTCCATCTAAAGGGGCTGTTTCTAGAAAAAAACTGACTTCTGCTTAATCTATTCTGACAAATCTTACCAGGCACTTGGGATCATTTTCTCCCAAAACTCATCAGCTGCACTCACTCATCAAGACATTCACATCCAGGACAACTGAGTCAACAGTATAAAGCCAGATATTTATAATTCTGCAAGTGATGTCAACAAGCACCCTTTAAGCACTGTCCTTAAGTGCTAGAGAATGCAAAGGAAAGTCTCCACCTTTAAGGAGCTCACATTCTAATGTGAAAACATACAAACTCAACATGGAGTTAATGAGGAAAGGGGAACTTGAGCTTTAGTCTTGAGAGCCAAGAAATGGTTTGTATGTGCACGTGCACCTCTGGGAAATACTGTTACAAATGTAAGAGCAAGTCTGAGAACACCTAGTAGGCCACCCTACACAGCAGAGTAAGAATGCTAGTGAGTAAGAACTAGAGTTGCTAGGGTACCGTGAGGTGAGAGGCACAAAAACAGATTGTATCTCTACAGGGTCAGGGGTGGTATCTGGGGCCATAAGCCTGTGGGATTACTAGAGCAAGACTCTACCCTCAGTTATGAGGAACCCCCAAAGATGGGAACATTTATATTTGGGGGAGGAAGATAATGGATTCTGTTCTGGACATTTGAAGTCTGACTGAGATCAGAGATTAAGGCTGAGTAAATAGATGTTGGGAATCATCTGAGCCAAGACAACAGAAATTGTGGGAGGGGACGAAATCGAAAAGTAAGATAATACAGAACAAAAAAAGAAAGGGAAGGGGGAAGATAGCAGAAAAAGGAAATGAAACCCAGGGCTCTCCAAAATTCTCCCATCAACAAGGCACAATGAGGTGAGTAGAGGAAGACTGAAGGTCCTTGAGCTGTTGTGGGAGAAGCACAGGCCCAGTAAGCATGGTAGCAGAGGGGGCAGGGACCTTGCAGAAGACTGGGGTCTCTGGTTTCAGTTCCAGCGCAGCAGAGAGCTCAAGTCTGCAGCTATAGTTGGGACCTGCAGGGAAGCAAGAGCCCTTGGTGCTGGCTAGGGTGGGAACGTCCAATGTTGGGCCCCAAACACCACGCCTCAGTCCTAGAACTTGACCGCTATAAGGGGAAAAGGGAACAAAGGAGAAAACAACCTAACTGTAGATAGTTACTATGGAGATAAAGAAAATCTGGGTTCATGTTCAGATCCCATGTCAAATGGTCACAAGCCCAGAGAGATCTTGGAAGAACTTAAAGAGGCCGAGGAAAAATGAAAAGGATATATAGATAGAAGGCCTGTGTTGAGTATGATGGGAAGACTTAAACTGGGCAGGGAGAACAATGAAGGGTCTCATGGAAAGGATGAGCTGCTACAGAGGGAGGGTGCAGGGCTGCTAGAACATCCTGCTAGCTAGAACCTTGTTCTCATCAGATTCGGGTTAAAGAGGGAATGACGTATACCAAGGCAGAAGTGTCCTAAATTTACAAAGAAATGGGAGGGCATGGGGACTGGATAAGGGAAGGACTGTTAGAAGGTCTATAGTTCAAGAAGTAGGAGGGTGGGGGAGAGGATAAAAGAGACTCTAAGAGAGGTTGGAAAAAAGATTTTTAAAAGGTACAGATTAGGGAGGAACAAGGTAAAGAGAACAAGGTAAAGAGAAGGTGAGGAGGATAATAGTGAGGAAAAATAGTAGAGAGGGAAATACAGAAACTAGTTATTTTAACTTTGAATGTGAATGGGATGACCACCACTAAAATGGAATCGGTTGGCAGAACAGGTATCAGAATTCGACAATATATTTACAAGAAGTATTTAAAAACGAGATACACACAGAGTTAAAAAAGGGCTACTAAGAATTTATTAGGCTTCAGCTGATGTAAAAAAGCAGAGCTAGCAATCATGATCTCAAAGTTAAAGCTAAAATATTTAATTAAAAATAATAAACAAGGAAACTACATTATAATAAAGTACCATAGACAATGAAGCAACATCAATGCTAATTTATATGCACCAAATGCTATAGCATCTAAATTTTAAAAGGAAAATTTAAATAAATTACAGGTAGAAATAGATGATAGTTTTATAATAGTGGGGGATTTTTACCTTCCCCTCTCAGAATTAGATAACCAAAAAATAATTAAGACGTTAGGTGAACAGAATTTCAGATGAGCAAAACAGATGGTGGACAGACAAAGAGAACTAAATGGGAACAGAAAGGAATGCATCTTTTCCTCAGCAGTATGAGATACCTTTACAAAAAATGACCATGTATCAGGACATAAAGTATATTTAAATGTAGAAAAATTAAATGCATCTTTTTCAGATCACAATGAAATAAAACTTATATTCAATAAGGGACCATAGAAAAGAGAAAATATCAACTGCTAGATTAACAGAAGAGAAAACAGAATATTGTAACCACACGGGATCTATAGCAGGAAGGCAGGGATGTCAAACTATCAACAAAACTGATTACATCAATAAAACAAAAATAATGTTATATCAACAGATAAACACTAATTTTTTCCCTTAAAACTATCAGAAGTATCTACCTTAAACCAGCAGTAAGCACTGTTTGTAACAGGGCTGATTCAGGAGCCTTGCCTTAGGGTGCTCCCTGCTGCCAGTGTCACCTCCTGGAAGCAGCGAAAGAAACGGGAGGAATCAGAACAGGCGGCGAGGTAATAAGACTCTTTCTGCCGTAAATTCACACAGCAGCAGGATATAATAAAACCCTGCCAAGCGTCAGCAACAAAATCCTGCAAGAAGACACCGCGTTAAAAACGACTGCAAATGACATAAAACACGTGGGAGCACACCTATGACAATCCAAGAACGATGGGAACATAATGATAAAGTATTTCATACAAATAAAGCCAGATTTAAATAACTGGAGAATATTAAGTGTTCATGGGTAGGCAGAGTCAATATAATAAAAAATGATAGTTTTATCTAAATTGATCTATTCAATGCCACCCCGATTAAACTGTACTGAGTTAGAAAACAACAAATTTCATTTGGAAAAGAATGTCAAAAGAGCTAATAAAAAAGAAAGGAAGGAGGTTTAGCAGTACCAGATCTTAAACTGTCACATGGCACTTTGTACTGGGTAAGAACGTGAAAGGTAGAACAGTGGAACAGAGTAGCTATACAATACACAGTAGCAAATGACTATAGTAACTTTGTATTTGACAAATGTGTAAGATTTTAAGCTTTTGGACCAAGAATTCATCTGGTGAAAACTATTGGGAAGCTGGAAAGTTGTGTGGCAGAAACAGAGAATGGACCAGTATTTCATACCATTTACCAAGATGAGGTCAGAATGGATACAGAAAAAGGGGACCAAATTCCAAGAAATTTAGCACACAGAACATATTACCTATCAGACTTATGGACAGAACTTATGAATAAACAAGAGGTGAGGGACAACTCTATTAACTTTTAAAGATTTTGTAATAATAAAACCAATGTAGCCAAGATCAGAAATAGAAAACTGGGGAACAATTTTATAGGACTAAATTTATTTGGAGTATCATACTCAAAAAATCAACAATATGATTGATCATACTCAACTATGTATCATACTCAAAATCAACCTAAGATGCTATCCACTTCCAAAAAAAAAAAAACCTTGATAACATAAGTATGTATGGTACATTTACACACATATACACCTTTGTTTCTAATGGTAGCCTTCTCTAGGGTGGGGTTCGGACAGAAAAAATAAATTTTTAAAAGTGCACAGCAGAGAAGTTAAGGAAACAGAAGGAAGCACAGAAAAGCAGGCCAGCTTTGAAAACGTGTACTTACCACTACTTCAAAACTGCACAAAACAGAAATCGATTAAAACTGCTGTGCACATGGAAATGCTCTAAATTAGGTTAAGTCGCAGGGAAATAAGAGCAGTAAAGGAGAGTCTGGGGAAACCTCAGGAGCCAGGAGTAGAGGTCAGAGAGGTCACAGAACCCAGAGAGCCCCTGCCAAAGCCGGCAGAGAATCCAAGAGGAGAGGCCGATCCACGGGGCAGATTTTGCAGAGGGAGGGGCATGACCACCGGGAAAGCGCATTCGATGTGGCCATTCAAGGCTCACCGACGACATCAGAGGGGTCAGAGCCGGACGGCAGGAATGCCGAGCTTTCTCACCCTGGCCACGCTCCGCCCTGAGCTCCCTACCACGGACGCCACCTCTCCCCCCGGGCTCCGGAGGCTGCTGGGGCCCCCGGGCGCCCCGCTCCCACGCCCGACCACGCGCACGGCCCAAGCCGCTAACCCGCCGAGCTCGGAGCTGCTGCAGACCAGACGAGGCCTGGTCTTCGGGCCGGCGCGCCGGGGCCCTCCACGCTCACGGCTGCGGTGCCTCGGGGCCTGCGGGAGAGAGGAGCGAGACTTGGCGTGAGTGTGCCGGGGCCGCCCCGCGCTGCGGCCCCCCGCGCCCCGCGGACGCGCGTGTAGCTTGCACAAGTCAGAACCTGATACCAATTAGATGGTGACAGCTTTGCCAATAAGCAAGATCATGCTCTTCCATGGCTAGGAAGGGCCACTGCCACGGCCGGCAGGGCCCAAGGACTCATGGAGATTCGCCGTCCCGGGAGGCCGAGGCCTCCTCCTCGGGGGGCATCCGCGGGGGAGGGGCCATGGGCAGGCCCGTCCGTGGGCGGGGCTGGCCCCCTCGGGACGCTGTCGGCCCTCCTGCTGGGGGCTCCCCGCACCGCCACGTGAGACGGGCCAGGACCGGTTCAGGGCGCATGCGCCCCTGCCCGCCCTCCCCACGCGAACGTGGAAGCCTCCCCGCTTTCTGGCGGGCGGATCGCCCACACGCCCCCGACCGGCCCCTGACGGACCCCTTACCCGGCCGCTCCCTCACCCAGGTCGGCCAGACGCGGCCAGCGCCGCGCTCTGCACGGCCGCAAAAGAGCCACCAGCCGCTCCCGCCATAAAAAGACCAAACACACCTCCGCGCACGGTTTTATAGCTACGGTGACGTACTTCCGGCCCAGGGAGGGCGGGGCCTGCCTCGAGCCTATCTCCAGCCACTTATCCTGGAAGGGGCCGCTTAAAGCCTCGCTTTGGTGGGCGCAGCTTGAGGGGACAAAGGTCGTTTTATGTATACCGAGGAGGGGGGTGGAAAAGATGCCTGGGACTTTTAGAGGCTGCCCAAGATGGGGGCGGAGCCTGGGCGATAGTGGGACTTAGGGGGCGGCGTCGCTGCGGCTGCGCTGGAAAGGGATGTGGGCGTTGTTTGGGAGCATAATCTGTAGAAGGGCGTGGCTTGAAGAGGCGGGGCCGAGCGTGGTTGGATGAGGTTCCGCCGCGGACTCTCGGGAACAGGAGGGGATGGGGGTATGGATCGGTGCCCTCGTTCAGTGACTGCGCAGGGAGGGGGAGGGACATGGCTTGAAGAAGCCCTTCTCTGCCCTGCGTTTTTGAGGCAGCGCGGGGACGAAGCGGGGCGGGGCGTAGCTCAGGGGCTCCGCCTCTGTGGCGGCGAGGCTAGGAGGGCGATATCTCTGCGGCTGCGCGGGGTGGGCGGGGCTAGCCTCTCTGAGGCTGCGGAGGGCGTGGCACGGGGAGCGGCGTCTTTGCGGCTGCGCGGGGCTGGCGGCTGGAGGCAACCCCGCAGCATTGCGGAGCGTTGGGCAGTCTGCTCCTCGGCCGGCGCTCGTTACGCGTGGGCTCGTGCTGGGCTCGGGGCTGGGAGAGCCCAGAGGCGGCTCTCGGCAGCTGAGGGCCGGGGCCGGGGAGCCCCGCTGACATCTTCCCAAGCCCCGAGGTGGGTAGCGCGGGCTTGTTCGTGACTTCTCCTGAGGCCGGGCGCGCCTGGTGCTCCGCCGGGACCCCTGGATCCCCGGGAGCCGGCGGGGGCAGGGGCCAGAGGGGCGGCTGTGAGCCCGCCGCGGGCCGGTGCTAGGCGCCGCCTGCGAGGAGTGCCGGGACTGGGGAGGGGGTTCGGCGCCGAGAAGGGGCCGGCCACAGCCCGCTCCGCGCCGGCCCCGCGTGCGTAGTGCCGGGCCGGGGTCCCCGTCCGGCCAGGCTGCCCGCCCCGGGGGAGGTGGGCAGAAGGACAAAGAGCCCCTCCTGCCCCCGGCCACCTCCCCGGGGGGGAGCAGAGTAAGACGCGGAGGGGAGTCTGGGGCTGCGCGGGTGGCGGGAGTGAGTGTGCCAGGCACGGGCACAGCCCGGGTACCAAGGGCTGCCCAGCGGCCCCCTCCACTCCGGACCCTCACCTCGCACTCCCGGTGTGGCGGGCCAGACACCTCCCAGTACGGGCCAGGGAGGAGGCAGAGAAGTTGTGGGCAGCCCCTGGCTCGGTGGTCTTCCAGCTTTGTCAGGGAGATGGAGTCCAGCGTGGCCTGGGTGGGGTGCAGGATGGGGCTCCCTTTTCCCTGCAAGCTCTGGGTCCGAGCTCCGGAGGTGCTTGTGAGCCCAGACCTTCCAGAACCAGGCATGCTCACGGTGGATCTATAGTAGAGGCTGCAGTCCTGCCCAGGGAACTCTGATGACGTCCCCCTCCGGAGGTTGCAGGTGGGGACCCCCGGTCATTCAGGTAACTGGATGTCGGAGCCCGGATTATAGATCAGCAGGAGGTGCAGACGTGGGAGGCTCCAGAAGATGAGCAGTGTAGGAGCAAAGGGGGCCCAGTGGGAGAAGGTGAGATAGAGCAGGACTGGGTCCAGACAAAAAGGAGGTGGTATTTGACGGGAAGCATGAGAAATTCTCCTTGGAACCTGTTGCATGGGAGATAGAAAGCAGCCGGCACTTAACGGGACTCACTGAAGTTTGCGAAGCATTTAACCCATTTAACCCAGGGGCGGGAACCTGAGGCCTTGAGGCCGCACGAGACCCTATGTGGCCCTTTGGCGAAATCCAGACTTCACAGAACAAATCCCCTTCATAAAGGGATTGGTCCTGTCAAAGCTGGGCACAGTCAAAAGGCTGCACCCAAGGACCTAGAAGGTCACATGTTGGTTGCGGGCAGGTTCCCCACTCCTGGTGTAGCGTGTTACCAAGTTTGTGTCTGTCAGGCACCAGTGTGAGATGAGGGAGCACGGTCACCCCAATTTGGACTCAGAAGCCTAAATTATCTTTCCATCTTCTGTTCTCCAGTTTCTCAGAACATCCTCATGTAGTTGATAAATGTTCATTGACCGACTGGCATCGTCAGACTGTGGGCTTGAGTGTGGCCTGGTCTCTGCTTGGTCCAGCAGGGAGGCTCCTGTCCTGGGTGGGCCCCACTCTGGCTGGTGCCCTGTTTAGTCAAGACATCATCCTCATGATGTCATTGGTCCTCCTGGAGAATGAAGGAAGAACCACAACAAGGTTTGGCATTGAAACAAAATGAGTCACATTTAACAGTTAATGAAGAGAAGACCCTTAATTTGAATGCTACCACACTTACCTTACACAGACCAGCCTCCTCCATTTGGAAGCCTGTCTAGTTAGCAGGCCAGATGTGGATACTCACCTGCCCTTGGGACATCTGCCTCTGCCAGTTTGCCAGGGGTCAGGGGCTCTGGCTTCAGGCTAACCCTTTGATGGCACGTTAGTGGGTGCAGCTTAAGCCTTCACTCCCTGGAACAGTGTCACTACTTTTCAGGGAAAATCTATCCTGACCTGTGATGGGAGGAAATCATGGTAGACTTGGATCCTGCGATGGCCTCTGAGGTCCCTTCCAGCTTTTGATCCTATGAATGATGCTATTGATATTAATGCCTGTAATTCAGAGCAGAGATTGAGGCGTATAGATGTGTGAAAATGGAGTCTTATCTCTCTGTCTCAGTTTACACATATGTATATATGTACATAAATACGTAGATATTTATCTGGTTGTAGCCAATGTGAGAATTTGTTTTGCTTGAGTACACACATTGTAATGGGTCTTAACTTCTACTTCTGAACTTTCCATTTTGATTTGAAAAGATCCAGTCCAAATATTCTCATCTTGTATGATTCTGTCCTTCTGTGAATTCCCCACAGGTATCTTCAGAACATAACTGAGGCCTTCTGTGCCTTTTACTGTTGCATAGCTAAGCTATTGCCTCTTATCCATAAACCTTGCTCCGTGACTGGCCCCTTGTTAGGTGACTGGTTCCTGGCCATATGTAGCCTTGGCTGTGTCTTTTTTGCCATTTCTTGTAGTCAGTCACCAGTGGATATGTCTTGCAGCCTCCCTACACTGGGCACATCTCTTCTACTGCCTTTTGGGTCATGTGCAGTTTAGATTCTTCTGAAAGAATGAGATTTGTTTGTGATTCACAGCCCTGAAGCATCACTGGGAGAATGTTAAGGTCTTAAGAGGGGCTGAGGCATTGGGAGCAGGTTTAGACGACTCATATACAGTTTCCCCATGTGACCTAGCCCAATCTCTGTCTCTTGTTCAATTCTGGGCCCAGCTTAGTGCACATTAAAAAATCAGACAACACCTCAGAATTTAATAAGAATTAATGTAAAGTCCTACAGTTGGGTTTTTCTTTTTTTTTAATTTAATGGCCCAAGATCAAGATGAGGGGACGTGTCATTGGAAAAGACTGCAAGCTCAGTATGGTTCACCTGCCAAAAAATATAATGTAATTAGGAATTCTGAATCCCAGTCAAGGGGGAGAGGGGGGCAGCAGTCCCGCACGTGCTAGTGCTGCCTCACCAGCTGCCTTCCGGACATCCTTCTGTCTGCCTTCCCTAGCCTGCTCATCTTCCAGCCGTCTCATTCTGGGAGGGCACTACCAGCTCTGTGGTCATAACGGTTGTAATGTTGGACTTGTCATGGACTCTTCCTCTCATGCCCAGTCAGTGACCGAGTCTTACTAATTCTATCTCTGCAGTATCTCTCCTATCCTCCTTCTCTCACGCCCACCAAGTTTGTCTGGGCATCAGAGTTCACCTTTTACCTGGACTGGCATCGATTTCCCTCCTTCTTTTCACCACTTCATGGCACACAGATGCCAAGATCACCTTCCTACAGCCTGGCTCTGACCATTTCACTTTCCTGCCCAAGATTCTCCATTGGCTACCAGTATTATCTCTGGGATCAGATGCAGACTTGTCACTTGGGCTCCTTCCCAGATTCATTTCATATTGCTTCCCTTAATGGACTTTACTGACCTTGCCTTTCCAGAGGATGGGGTCAGTCACGACTTCAGAAGACTGATGCCTCGAACGACTGTAGCTGCTGAATAAAGCCTATGTTTTGGGACCTGCTAATATGTCATTTATTCTGCTTGACTGCATTACCAATAAGACATTTTAAAAGAAAAAAAAACTACATCATTCCATCTTTCACCTCCGTTCCTGGAACGCTCTCCTTTCTCGCCTCCTCTTTGATTTCTAGCTTCCTTTAGAACTCAGGTTCATTGTGTTCTTAGGGGGCGTTGGGGCAACTCTCCTAGCTGTCCATGCTCTCTGTCTCAACTCATGTTTTGTTAACTTACCTTTGGAATTGTTTTGTGCCCCTGCAAAGTACAGTGTCCTTCAGGGCAAGGGCTATGTGCCATTTTGGTCATGAGTGTGTCCCTGGTGCCTAGCACATAAGGCCCTAATAAGCACTTGCTGAGTTAGACTGATGTGACATCCAGTCCTGGGGCCCACATTGACATGCTGCACTGTACCTCAGGATAGCAAGAAGGCCTCTAACCATGCCATACAAAGATTGGTTCAAGGAATTTTGTGGGGGTTGAGCCTTGAAAAGAGGAGATTGAGGGATTTCTGAACCAATGTCCCATGAAAGAGGAATTAAGTTTGTCCACTTTCCCTGTGAGGGCAGAACAAATACCATTGGAGGGCTGTTACAAGGAGACGGATTTCAGCCAAGCCTGAGGAATGGCGGCCTCTGAGGGACTGAGGTCCTCCTTCAGAGGAGACTAGAGAGGACTACTTGTTGGGAGATCGAGCCTCCTGTTTTTGTGCCCTTGGCCCATCCCTTTCCCAGTAGTGTCTAAGCTCCCTGAGGGACAAGGAGGCCTTCATTTTTGTGTCCTCCCCTTCCCCCCATAGTAAGCACCTAGTCATAATTTGGGGAGTACTAAAGTCAGAGGACCTGGGTTCAAATCCTGACTCCAAGTGGTTATTGCCAGTGGGACCCTGACCTTCCCTGCAGCCTAGTGTCCTCATTTTCAAAAGTAGCGGATTAGACCAGATGTCCTCTTCAGTCTCCTTCAGCTCTCTATTTGAGTTTCTGTGGTTTGGGACTGGAAGGCTCTTGGTCCTCATTCCAGCCCGGAGAGAGCTGGCCTTGCAGTGAAGCCAGCGTTCATTTAGGAAGTGCTCGAAATGTGTGTGTGCCAGTCCCTTCCTTGGAGCCAGGCAGAGCTCCTTCAAGCCTGCCTGGGACACGTGCTGGCTGGGTGTCTACTGCAGAGAAGGAGCTGACCTGCCCTGATAGAGGGAGCGTCTTTGTCAGGAATTACCGATACTAATGATATCCCGGGCCCAGTGGTTAGCCCGATTTTCTTGGAGTTAATTTATGTCACGGGAAGTTCAGTGATGCAATGGCAGTCCTGGCCCACTTCGGCATGGTTCTAGATCAAAGCTGCTTCTTGCACCATTTGACTGAGCTCTCAGAGACCTTCTGATGTGTTGGAAGATGTAGCGGGGGAGCAGAGTTAACTTCCTCCCCATGGAATTCCTTTTAGCTGCTTCCTTTTAAGTTACGACAGCATCCACAGTGGGAGCCTCAGAAAGTGCTAGGAGAGCAGAACTCTGCAGGATTGTTGGGCTGGCACCAAGGGAAGCTCTGAGGCAGGATTGCCGGCTGGGAAAGGCTTGTCAGCCATTTCCAGTTCTATTCCAAGGGTCGTGAGGTGGGATTCATAAACTGGAAATAAAGCCGGAGCCCAGGGCAGGAGCAGCATCAGCCGGGAAGTTGGCCCTTGCAAGAGCATCCTTTGAGAGGAGTGGATGGGAGGTGGAAGGGAAGACTCAGTCCTGATTGGGGTTTTTTCTAGGCAGTTCTCATTAGCAGGGGAGGAGAGGGGATGCAGGGAGCCCAGCTGTATTTACCAACTCCAGCTTGCCTTTGGAAACTGCACAGCCTTTCCCCTTTCACATGCCCAAGACTGAATAGAAGTTGACAGTTCTGGGCTGAGAAAACGAATTGCTGTTTGTAGTTCCCTAACCCTTTCGGTTTCCATCTCTAAAGGGATGGTATTGGCACTCTGAAGCCCCGTGGAGAGCTTGATGAAGAGGTTTTCCAAAGGCAGTGAAGGAGATTTGGGGAGACATGGTGTAAGTTTGGTTGGGGGAATGCAAGTGGCCCAGAGGTTGCCTTGGCTGTAGGGCTGGGGGCTGGGAAGGGGAAGGAAAGGGTTGGCACACACTCTTCTGATAGGCATGGGCTAGAGTCAGCACGGGACTGGCGGTGTGGTAGAGGGAGTCCAGCGCCTGAAGGCTACGTGTGCTGCTAGCTGTTGTCACTCCTCTGTTATGCCCCGTCTGCCCAGATTTACTTGTCTCTGAGACTGCTACATACAGAAAGAGTTGTGGGTGCTGACTTGGAGGCCAGTTAGGCATTCTGTCGATAGTGGCACCCCTTCAGCTTTTGGGGAGAAAGTGGCGCCTCCTCCCATCCCTGGTATGGAAGCATTTTATTTTTCATGGGATCATGGGCATGAGCACTGGAGAGGACCTTTAAGATCGACCTGTCTGCCTGGCAGCGAGATCCAGAGAGGGGACGACTTAGTGCTGTGCCCTTTCCTTTTACAAATGAAGAAACTGAGGCAAACAGGTCAGGGTCACACAACTAGTCAGTGTGTGCAGCTAGATCTGACCTTGCAAAGAGGAGTCTCCCTGACTGCAGGCAGGCCTGGTACTCTGCCCCCTGCACCACCCAGCTGCCCTGCTTATCACACTACCCAGACCCAGAGGAACTGCCTCACACCAGCCCTCCTTGTGTGTTTATAAGGCACTGCAACAGTTCAGCGCAAATCCATTTGGTCATAGAGGGCAGTATGAAGTTCCTGTCTCATGGATGGAGGCCACTGGTTTGTCTTCTTGTGCAGCATCCATCTGGGGCAGTGCCTGCATCTGTAATCAGGCTTTGCGTAATAGGATCTCTAACAGATCACCTTGAGCAGTCTCAGCTTCTTTCACCATCTCAGAACTGGCCATGAGGCCAGCCTTAGGGGAAACTGAAAAGTTGGCAGGATTTTTCTTCTGGGACCCATGACTCCTTCTGCCACTTGCCCTCCGCTGACCACTGATTATGAGATGCCCTTAGATTTCAGGCATTTTCTATACCAGATATAATGGAAAGGGCATTGACGCTGGGGTCAGGAGATGGGGGTTCAGATTTGCTGTTGTTTTACTGTCCCCAAAGGAGTCGGGGTTACTTGGGTATGTTTCCAGTTCTTGGATGCTACTGAAAGAGCTGCTCTAGATAGTTTTGAACATACGGAGCTTTGTTGTTGTTTTTTATCACTGGATGCGAGAGTGTGCACAGTAGAACGCCTCATGTGTTTCCAGATTCCTTTCCAGAATGGCCGAACCGATTCCTAGCTCCCCACACGGTACAGTGACGGACCTGGCTTCCCACCGACAATTCTCACTCTCCTTTTTTAGTGATCTTTCCACTCTGATTACCACTTTAATTCTAATTTCTCTAAACATTAGCAATGATTTGGGACATTATTTATCTCACCATTGATTGCATGGATGCCTTCCTCTGAAAACTGCCTGTTCATATCCTTGGATCATTGGTGATTCCTCGCCTTTTTGAGGGGAAAGGTATTGTAAGGGGGAGGGACCTTTCACTCTTACTCCTGAGGTTCCTAACTACTGCTCCTGGCACTGGATGGGAAGACAAATGAAACAGTTCTCACCTTCAAGGACATTGGGTTGGAGGATCTCATGTTCTGCTCTGGGTTAGGTTAGTATGAGCCAAAGATTGAACTTCTGCAGTGATTTCTCTTTGTGGAACTTCGGTGTTGAGGCCTTTGAAGGCCACCGGTTTTTGCCGTCTGATTCAGTTTCGTTGTTGCCCAGTGGTCATCTCCCCTTCGGATTAGCCCATCCCCTTTTCTTAGAAGAGCTGTAGTAATAACTTTTAATATTATTTTGGAAAGGAAACGTCACGGTGCCTTGAAATCAGGAAAACTTGGGTTCACTAGCCGTGGATGCTGGAAGTTCAGGACTCAGATCTTACCTTTTAACTCATGTTAGTTATGTGCCCATGGACAAGTCATTTACCAGTAACCATACCCTCCCTACATGTGCATTGTATTATAGTGATTTGCATATATTTCCTCTCTGAGCCTGAGGCTACTTGCAAAGACTAAATTATAGATCGCTGGCGACTTGAGTCATTGGGTTCCTATGTTGCCACACTGCCCTTGATTTTTATTTTTACTTTCTCAATCAGAAGACTGGCCTCCAGATAGTAAAATCTTTTGGCCACAGTAGCATCCAAAGGCTGCTTACTAAGCCATGTGGCACTTGGATTTGTAGTAGGAGAGAGGATGCTAACAGAGAGGAGATCCCAGGCCCTTGGCAGTGAAATACTTGGGATGGAGAAAGTAAGGAACGTTTGGGGATGGGGGATAAACTGAAAACAGCATCCTGTATTTTAAAATAAGCCAAAATGTGTGCCCAAAGAGGGACGGGGGGGGGCGCGGCTTTATATTCTTTTCACATTTGTAATTTGAGGCCCCACCTAGAGAAATTGGGAGCAAGTTCAGGCCTGGTGGACTGGGGGTGCAGCAGGACCAGACATTCACCTGGAACGGTGTTGGGCCCTCCAGGAACTGACCACTCAGTTCATCCTGGCTTGTTTAGCCCTGTCAGCACTCATGCCACCTTGAGCAGGGGAGAGTCTGCAAACCAATCCAGCATTGAACAGTGCTCACACAAAGCCAAATTGTGCTTGAATCCAGCCTGGATTCTTGACCAGCTCTGTGGGTAGTCTGTGTAAGCTTTCCAAACCTTGGGGAGCTCTTTCGCCTTGACTCACCTTCATGGAGGGAGGAGGGGACCATGAACCTTTGGCCCAAGAATCCTCCACCCCTTGTTAACTGTCTTCTGGCGCCTTTCCTTTCCAGGATTACAGGGTGCAGGCTTCGGGGGAGTAGGTGGAGAAAAGACCAGCCAGGACCTCCTAGATGTGGAGTCAGCCTCACTCAGTGCATCGAAGCTCAGTCCTTCATGGAGACCAGCGCCCAGCCAGAATGGCAATGGAAGAGATGGTCGCCTCCCAGGGGGCAGGGGCAGGGGCAGGACGTGGACAGCAGAGAGAACAGCTGGTAGGAGGTCTGGGCCTCCATTTCTCCTCCGAGGCAGGGCAGCATGGCGAGACTGCGGAGGAAGCAGCTCTGGGCATCCTTCCTGTGCATCACAGTGGTCTCCTTCCTGCTCATTACATTCCAGGTACCATGGAAGAGGTGGATCCTTGGGCTTGTCCTAAATCTCAGAAAGGGCCCCTGGCATCTCTTCCTTCACATTTCTTTATGTATTTCATGTTTGTGTGTCAACGGGTTGTTTTTTCCTTCCAGAGACAAGATTTTGTCAGTGTAGGGTGTTCCTCTCCCAATGCAGGTGGCACCTTCTCTGGTGCCCTGAGGCACTGGACATAGCTCAGCTCTTCCCTACCCCAAGGCCATCTCTTTATCCACTGTGCCAAGTGTCCTCCCCCTTGTGTTATTGTGTGTTAGGATAGCATGTGTGTCTGTGTGGGTGGGTGGGTGGGTGGTCCTCCTCTTAGATGAAGGTGGGGGTATGAGGTGCTGTGTCTTATCTCCTCTACCCCCCCCTGCACACAGTAGGTACTTAATGAATTTAATTTTTTGCTTCAGAAATCTGATGCAGGGAAAGGACAGAGGATGAATCTTGTCATCTTCATTTGATAGTGAGGAAATCAAGGCTCCTTGGGCATGTCTGCCAGAAAATAAAGGCAATCAGACTGAGATCCTGAGTTCAGGACCAGGCTCATCCCCTGTTCCCATCAGAGTCCTTCCCACCAAGTGTGGCCAGCCTTCTTGAAGCCCTGGCTTCTGCCTCAGAAGGTTCCAGGAATGGGCTTTCCAGGGGCGAGCATGGTGTTTGGAAACAGAGTAAAAGAGCTTATTCACATTAATTCTGTGCTTTGTTACAGTAGGTCCTTGGGAATAGTGTTGTCCTAGGCCTAGAGCTCATGAGCACAGAGCCGGTGCAACCACAGGAGCTGTTTTCAGAATGATTTAGTATACATTGCTAGAATTTAATTATGGAAGAAGCATGTGTGTCACATTGGAAAAAGCCCTGGATTTGGAGCCAGAGAATTGGATGGAGAAGGAAGAGAGTGTAGCTGGGGCTCCTGCATCATCACTCTTTTTGTGATTGCTCAGAGAAGCTTGCAGCACTTGGCTGGGGTGGGAATCGGGGTAGGAGGGACCAGTGCAGATTACAGGATCAGAGCGGTAGGGCTGGCAGCAACCTGGGTCACCTCGCCCATCCTCCTCATCTTAGAGATGAGGAGTCTTGCCAATAGCAAGTGAGTCCCTGGTCAAGACCCGAGTAACGTGTGTGTTCAGGTGCTCCCAGCCCCTCGTAGGCAGAGCCCTGTCTGTTGGTCTATGTTAATTCTCTGCTCGTATTTTCTCTGACATTCAGAGTGCTGACCTTTCCCCAGAACTAGTGAATGTAATTAGAAGTAGGCTTGTTGACCCCTTTTTGAGCAGCCTTTCATTTAAAAGCAGATCAGAGGACCTGTGCTAGGGGTCATCTTGGGGGTACCGGGGTGCTTGCTGCTCCACAGGTTCACAGCTCCACCAGCCAAGAGCCCTCCCTTATTTATGCGGGAGCAGCAGCAGTGGCAGCAGCAGCTCCATGTTTGGTGAGAAGGGAATTGGAGGAAGCAGGTGCCTTTGAGCATGTGTGAGTCAGGCCGAAGGAGAGGACAGGGCAGCTCCAGCTTGGGTGAGGGAGCAGCCTCTCCGTGGCTCCCCAGATTCCCAAGAGGCCAGAGGCAGACCTAGAGGATCAGGACACATGTAGGCCCTCCTTTTTCTCCCCAGGAAAAGACACTTGGGTGGAGTCTTAGCTCTGCTGCTTAATCAGGCATCATGCTCGCCATGGGCCAGGCACTGAGGTCACAAATGCAAATGGAGTGACCTTGGGCAAGTCACAGAACTTTCCTGAGTCCTCAGTGAGAGGGCTGGGCAGGAAGATGGCCTCTAAAGTTCAGTTCAGTTCAGTAAGCATTGATTAAGCGCCTGCTGTGTTCTAAGTGCCAGGGATACAGATAAGAAAAGGATAGTCCCTGCCCTTCAGGAGCACACAGGCCAACAGGGGAGGCAGGAGAACCCCCGGGGGGCAGCTGTGGAGTGGGGGTGGGTGGGATACCAGGAGCTCCAGGCAGGGACACCAAGGGCTTCAAACCAGCTGGAGCAGCAGGTGGAAAATGGGGTCGGGCCCCTTCTCTGTCTTATATCTCCAATCCTGAAGGGAAGAAGCCTAAATTGCCTCCCTCGGGGTTGTTGGAGAGGCCATGCTCGGTTAGATGTGGCTTGGATTTCAGGAAGACCTTTCCAAGTTAGAGTTTGTGATTCTCTGTGCTTGCCTGTGTTGGAGAAAAAGGAAGAAGGTATGTGCTGTTAGAAGGAAATGAAGACATGGAATATAGATGGTCCTGCATTCTTACTGACTGGCCTTCTGGTGGAAGGTGTGCCAAGATGGGTGTTAGCCCAGTGAGCACAGAGTGCTCGGTCTTCGTGTGAAGGCAAAGAAGGCCCCCGCTCACCCCTCTCCTCAGACCCCTCACCCTTGCTCTGGAGTGGCTTACTCTCTGGGAGCCTGGTTCTTCAGTTTAAGGGAATGGTGCTTTTCGTGCTGCCTGCCTCAAAGGATTGTTGTTAAAACTCTGAATGCATTCAGAGTACTTGGCAAATCTTGGATTGTTGTGCAAATTCCAGCTTTCTTCTTCCCCAGGTGGTCCGTGAGCTTGGCAAATTTGAAAAGCTGAAGATAACAGATTCCAGTCCGAAAGATGGGCAGCCAAAGCCCGAAGAATCCACCAAGCATCTCCATCCATTTCTTAAGAAAGGACTGCCCCAGAGTAAGAAGAAGGCGTCCAGAGCAGACAGCCATCCCATCATGCTCTGGTGGTCCCCACTGACCGGGGAAACAGGGAGGCTGGGTCACTGCGGAGCAGACACTTGTTTTTTTACCATCAACCGGAGCTACCAGCATCACCAGCTGACCAAAGCATTCCTGTTCTACGGTGAGTAGTGGGTTTGCTGCTGTTTTATTTTCATCAGCGCTCTTGGTTTTCAGTCAGCTCTGTGCCAGCCCCTCATCTCCAGAGAAAAGAGTCCCTGGGACCACCTTGGCTGAGTTGTGTCTGTTCAGGTGTGCCCTCATTTAGGCCCTCAGGTGCTGGAAGTCAAGGCATCTAGCTTTGCCTCGTGTTGGCTGACCCCTTGTCCATTTGCTAGACAGGGGAGTAGAGACAGAGAATGCCTCTGCCCTCTCACTTTGGCATAGATGTGGCTGAATTAAATATCCCAGGGAACTAGGGAGTCACTGCAGACGCTTGAGTGATGTGAGCAGCTGCACTCAGTTCAGATAGCAATATTTAACATGTGGATGCCTTTCAGACAGCCAAGGGACTTTTGTCCCAGCCGTAGCTGTTTGCCATGGACATTAGCTGAAATACTTGTGCTACTGAATTAGTCAAAGCCAGAAAAATAAAATTTTAGAACATCAGTGTGTCCCTGATTTCCTGGGTGTGGGAACTCTCTTCATTAGTGCTGAGCTCAACCCATCTATGACTTCAGAGCTAAGGCTTGCGGATTGCCACAGGCTCACTGTGGTCACTTGCCAGGGCCATACAGCTACAAGTATCCGAGGCTAGATTTGAGCTCAGGTGTCAGGGACCCCAAGCCCAGAACTGTCTCTGAGGTTAAAATGATGAGATAAGGGTCAAAATAACTTTTGTTCATTGTCTTCTTGAAAGGCCATGGAGGCCAAGTCATCTTCCCAGAGTCTGGTGTCCTGTGGGCACTCTACAGTAAGTTAACCTGTGGTCTGGAAGTTTGTTTTAAAAAAATATTTGATCATTTTATTTCAGTATGATTGGTTTCCTCCTTAATCCTATGTATTTTATGCATTTAAAAGTATTATATCTGAGAAGGGGTCTGCAGGCTTCATGAGACTGACTCTGCCTGGCCCAAGGAGGGGGGCTGCCCGCCCATCAACAGCATCATCCATTGCATCCGGGGCCATCACTGGTTGTCCTGCCTTTTGGGATTCCATTAGATGTCAGTGACCAGAGGAGGATGAGGCTGTGACTTTGCCCAGCTCTGCCTCACTTAACTCCAATGGCACAAGCAGGTCAGGACATCACCCCGTGATGTTGTTGCTCCTCTTTGAAAACAAAGGACTGACAACAGCTTCATATAGATCTTCCGGTTTCTCTGACATCCTCTCTTTCATCATTTCATCTTCCGTTACGTTGGCAGGCTCTCATCCCTGCAGCTGTTCACCACCTGATGGGCTCCTTTAGCTTACGGCTCTTTGCCACTAAAAATGAGCTGCTAGGAATATTTTTCTAACGTGTGGTTCCTTTTCTTCCTTCTTTAATCTTCTTGAGGCGTCGCCTTGTTAATGATGTCGCCTGGTCCGAGGATGGCTGTGCACAGTTTTGTGATGCTGGGGGTGTAGTCCGAGTGGCTTTCCAGAATAACTGGACCGATTCACAGCTTGCCCAGCATTGCATTAGCATGCCTGTTTTTCCACAGTCCTGTCAACAATTGTCATTTTCCTTTTGTCGTCGTCATCAGTTTAATGGGCGCGAGGTAGAACTTTAAAAATTGCTTTAACTTCTACTTCTGTAATTATTAGTAAGTTAGAGCATTCTTAAAAATATTTATTGGTAGCTCAGATTTCTTGCTTTGAAAACTACCTATTTACTTCCTTCCACCAATTTTTTTGTTGGGGAATGGCTCTTGTGGTGATAAGTTTGAATCAGTCTCTTATATATCTTGGATATCAGACCTTCAACAGAGTAAGTTGCTTTAAAGATTTTCCCCCCAGTTGAATGGGGGCAGCTAATGGTTAGAGTACCAGTCCTCCAGGAATCGGGAAGACTCCTCTTTGTGAGTTCAAATCTGGCCTCAGACACGTAGGAGCTGTGTGACCCTGGACAAATCACTTAGCCTTGTTTGCCTCAGTTTCCTCATCTGTAAAATGAGCCAGAGAAGGAAATGGCAAACCCCTCCAGGATCTCTGCCAAGAAAATCCCACATGGGGTCATGGGAGAGCTGGATGTGATGGAAATGACTGAACAGAAACAATTGGTTATGTTTGTTCAACATTAAAAAAAAATTATTTATTAAAAATTGTGTTATCTCCTGGGATCTTTTCTAAGATTCATTGTGAAGTTGTGAGCTCTTTCCCCGTCCGTTGCTGCCAAAGATAAGCTCTTCGTTGCTCTTCCGATTTGTGAATGACGTGACCTTTTATACATAAGGCGTGTAGCTTTTGGAATTTATCTTTGGCTTGTGATGTTACTTATTGACTGAAACCTAATTTCTGCCAGACTGTTTTCCAATTTCTGGGCAATTTTTTTGTTTAATAGTGAGTCCTGACCCTGTTCATAGGCGGGGGTCTTTGGGTTTATCAAGCACTGAGCCGCTAGGTTTGTTTGCTCAGGATTGCGTATGCCTCCTCTGTCCCAGTGATCAGCCTGTTTTTTATCCAGGACTAAATTGTTTTGAGGATTACTGCTTTGGTAGCCTTTCTTCCCAGTTTTTTCATTATTTCCCTTGAGATACTAAACTTTTTGTTTCTCCCAATGAGTTTCTTTTTTTCTTTCTACATTTGTAAAGTAGGCCTTTGGTAATGTATTGCTGAATTAGCCAATTAATTTAGGTACTATTTTCACTTTTATTGTATTGGCTCAGCCCATCGATGGGCATTTAATATTTCTTTACTTATTTAGGTCTGTATTTCAGAATGTTTTCTATTTCATTCCTCTAGTTCCTGAGTAGAGAGGTAAACTCCCAGGTATTTCATACATTCTGTAGTTATTTTGAATAGAACTTCTCTTTCTGCTTTGTTTCCTTGATCATATATAAAGATGCTGATGGATTTATAGAGAGGTGTTTCACATCCTGCACTTTTGCGGAAGTTATTAATTACCTCAATTAATTTTAGTCGGATCTTGAATTAAACCATCATATCATCTGCAGGATGGGATGCTTTTTTTCCTTTTTGCCTGTGCTAATTCCCGCGATTTCTTCTTCTTGTCTCATTACTGTTGCCAGTGTTTCTGGCGCCACATCCAGTAGTACTGATGATAATTGGCATCCTTGCTTTCCCCTGATGTTAGAGGTCTTCGTTACATGGGATGCTGACCCTTGGTTTTAGAGAGATCCTCTCTACTATCTTAAGGAAAGGTCCACTTATTCCTCTGCTTGCTAGTGTTTGTAGCAAAAATGACTGGTTTATGTCTTTGAAAGATTAAATTTGGACCTGCGTCGGTAGAAGGAGTTTCCTTTTCTCGGAATTCCCCATATCAAAGAAATCACAGGTCATAAAAGAAAAACAAAAGGTCGTGTTCCTTCCAGTAAAACTGTCAGCACGCCCGTTAGAACATGGTGTTCTTTGAATTCTTCTTTCCCAGTCATAAAAACAAGCCCTCCTTGTTTGTCATTGGAGCAGTTACCACGTCCAGGGCTCCTGCCTTGCACGTCACCGTGCACTTCATCTAAAAAAGTGACCGTAATTTTGTTGCTGAGTCATTTCGGCCGCGTCCAACTCTCAGTTAGACCCTTTTGGGGACTTCTTGGCAGAAACGCTGGAGCGCTTTGCATTTCCTCCTGGTAATAACAGCTGACATTCTGAAAGCACTGTTAGGTTTGCAGAGTGTTTTACAGAATGGTCTTACTTGATTTGGTAGCAGTCAGCCAGTCAACATTCATTAAGTCCCCTCTGTGTAACAGTACCATGATGCTTTCTTCCTTACATTGGTAACAAGACTTATATGTTGAATTTTTTTTGACTTACTTCCTTTTATGTCTAAGGATTTGTGCCAGTTTTGCCCCTTTAACTCACTCTGATGGCCTAGAAAAGCACAACAGAGCTAGTGGTTAGGGACAGCTGGAGCTTAAAGGCCCGCCATGCTGGCTGCTTTGACCATGAGTCTGGTAGTTTGGGAAGAGCTCTTCAAAGTTCCTTCCATGGCTGAGATTCCAGTATTTGCCGCTTGTCTTTTCTAGGTACTGACTTTAGCATAGACAGCTTGCCTCTGCCTCGGAAGGCCCATCACGACTGGGCACTCTTTCACGAAGAGTCTCCTAAAAACAATTACAAGCTCTTCCACGAGCCCGTCATCACGCTGTTTAACCACACGGCGACCTTCAGCCGCCATTCCCACTTGCCATTAACCACTCAGTATCTGGAAAGTGTGGATTCCCTAAAGTCTCTTAGATACATGGTTCCTCTGCACACTAAAAACAGCCTGAGACAACGCCTGGCCCCGCTGGTGTACGTGCAGTCTGACTGCGACCCGCCCTCGGACCGGGACAGCTATGTGCGGGAGCTGATGAGCCACATCCAGGTGGACTCTTACGGTGAGTGTCTGCGAAACCGAGATCTCCCTCCGCAGCTGAAAAACCCGTCTTCCATGGATGACGATGGCTTCTACCGGATCTTGGCGCAGTACAAGTTCATCCTGGCCTTTGAGAACGCTGTCTGCGACGACTACATCACCGAGAAGTTCTGGCGCCCCCTGAAGCTGGGCGTGGTCCCCGTGTACTACGGCTCTCCCAGCATCGCCGACTGGCTTCCCAGCAACAAAAGTGCCGTGCTGGTAGCTGGGTTTCCTCACCCCCGGGAGCTGGCAGGCTTCATCAAGCGGCTGGATAACAATGACAAAGAGTATGAGGCCTACATTGCGTGGAAACTGAAGGGTGAGATCTCCAACCGGCAGCTTCTTACAGCCTTGACGGAGCGCAGGTGGGGTGTGCAGGATGTCACTCAGGACAGCCACATTGATGCCTTTGAGTGCATGGTGTGTAACAGGGTGTGGGAGAACCTCCGGCTACAGGAGAAGGTAAGCTGGTGGAGATCTGGGGAGGTGGGCCCTTGTGGCGGTGCAGAGGGCCGGGGCAGGTTTGGGGACCCTCAGCTCACCAAGAATGGGGCCTGGCAGTTAGGCCCCAGGCAAGTCACCTGAGCTGTCGGGGCCTTCGGTGTGCAGAAGGTGCTGACCTGTGTCTGTGGAGCGAGTGCTCTAGGTCAGTGAGATTACTGTCCCTGTGCCTGCCCCTAAGCTCAGGGCATCAACAACAATTCACATTTATGGAGCGCCTGACAGTGAGTCACCTTCTTCCTACTTCTCACATCCTCCTTGTGGGGTACGTGTGGCAAGTGTCACTGTCTGCACTTTGTAGCTGAAGGTGAGAGAGCCTGACCCGTCTCTCCAGGGCTGCACGGCTGCCATGACAACAAGGCTTCTCCCAGTCTGCTCCCCTGTCTCTCACCGGCCAGCACATCCGCTGGCCACTCCTTGTCCAGCCATCACCCGTTATGGGGCACTTCTCAGCTCTTTGGTGCTGCTGTGAATGTCTGTGCCCGTTTTATCTCTCTGGGGCGTGCCCCTGGCGTTGGCAGGGCAGCGTCTGTGGCTCCACGCCGGCGAGGCCCCACAGTGCCAGCCCTCTGCCGTCTGCAACAATGGCCATTTTGCATTTAATTTATTTGTAGGAATTTGGGGCTTTTAAGAAAATATATTTGTTGGTAGTTGGCCTTTCTTTCCAGAATTGGCTGGTTGACGTCCCTGACCTGATCTGTGTGACCATCTTACTACTTATCTAAGTCACCTAGCTTCCCTGTGAGTAGCACATTAGGCAGACTGGGTTCAAATTCCGCCACGGCCACTTGCCAGCTGTGAGACCCTGGACAAGTCACTTTGCCTCCCTCGGTTTCCTGACGGGATATAAGGGCACGTGCTGCCCCGGGTCTTGTGAAGATCGGCAGGGTAGCAGATGCGGAGTGCTTTCTAGGTAGCTGTGAGTGAGTGTTGAAGGCTGACTCTTGTCTGCGGGTGTCCCTTCTCTTTATGCCTTGAGGGGCAGACATTTTGTACCAGGACTTCTTCCCCACTCACTTTCTGGCCATAACTGTGAACAGTAGCTCCTCTCTTCTCTCCGTTTGCTTGGTTTTTGTGGTGTGGCCTTCTGTATCCAGGGCACACATCCCCTTTGAGCTCACCCCCCAAGGTAGATGACGTTGGTCTAAACCGCAGTGTCGCTTGCCTGCTTCCTCTGCTTTCTTTCCATTCTTGTCTTACTTGAAGTTCATCCCATGGTCGAAAGCCCCTCTGTGCCTTTCGTTGAAGCCAAGTCTGCCAGACACAGTTGTGTTTTTTACCAGGGTAGCAAGGGCTTGGAGCTCCTGGCTGATTGAACACCCGTCCCCAGCAGGGCAGGGAAATGTCAGGAGATAAAGGGCAGGCACTCAGAACTGGGAGCCACGAGGGTTCACGCCTTCCAAAACCTCCTGGTACCGATACAGATTTGTTTAGACTTTATTCCTCCACCTTTACAGAGTATGGGGAAGTTCCTCAGGCACCTTAGTGTGCCAAAGCACTGGACCATCCTCTCCCTCCTGGTGGCTCTTACAAGCTAGACTTGCCTCCTCGCTCTTTTGCCTTTTCCCCTATCTGGTGCTACTTTGGGGGAGAGGGGAAGGGTTCCTCTCTCCTTCCCTGTCCCCATTGGCAGTCTCCCATTGTAGTGTCTCTGCTGCTGAAAGATTGGCCTAGAGGTCAGGGCCAGGACACCCAGTCTAGGGGCTGGACCCACAGATTCAGAACCCCAGTAGGGGATCAGCCTGAGGACATCGTGAGAAGATGAGACATGAGAGCTGCGAGCCGCCTTGGCCACATATGCGCTCCCTGTTGGTGTGCTGTGTGTCGATCCCCTTGGGCTGTGTGTTTGCGGTCCTGTCATAGTGTTCTGTTTCCCAACTGCCTTTCATTTGATCTCATTATTTCCACTGGCAGATTATGGAAGGTAAGCCATTTATGGGGGCTAGTGCCCCCCCTCAGAAGCACCATCGCCTTGATGACACAGATCTCTCCTCAGGACTAGTACAGTGCCTGACACACAGTGGGCATTTAGCACATACTTTTTAATTGAATTCAAAGTTTAAAAATCAGTCCAGGCTTTCCTTCTTTTTTTTTTTTGGAGGGGGCAAGGCAGGGCTATTGGGGTTAAGTGACTTGCCCAAGGTCACACAGCTAGTAAGTGTTAAGTACCTAAGGCTGAATTTGAACTCAGGTCCTCCTGACTCTTAGGGAAGGTGCTCTGTTTACTGTGCCACCTACCGCCCCAGACTTTCCTTCTAATTTTTTTGTTTTTCAGTTTGAAATTTTTTAAAAATTTGTTTAAAAAACAAATAAATAATATTTTTGGTTTAAACAAATTAGACAACTCTCTCTGTGCCCACCAGCCATTCTGTGTGCTCTCCTCCCTCCATATCTTTGCTCAGGCTGTGCCGTGGGCCTGGAACGTCCTTCCCTTCCCTCCCTTTATTAAGTTTCATCCTGTCCATAAAGCCCAGCCCTCGCGCTGCCTGTTCCCCGCAGCTTTCCTTCACGGCCCCAAAACTGAGGACATCCTCCCGCTTCCTCCACGCTTCATGGAGCTTCTTGTTTTCTGATTCTAGTGGACTTTTAAAATCACGTAATGTATGTTATTTCTGTCTGTGTTGCCTAATTCTCCTACTAGACTGAGCTCAGTGAGATCAGGGACCATGACTCAGCCAACTTTCTCCCCAAGCATTCAGTAGGTGCTTAATAAAGAGGGGTGTGAGTGTGTGTGTGTGTGTGTGTGTGTGTGTGTGTGTGTGTCTGAGCACATACCTCTTGTGATAGAAAGAACACAGTCCTTGAAGGCAGACGACCTGGGCTCAACCCCAGACTTTGCCTCATGTGGCCATGGACAAGTCATTTCTTACCACTTCCTGCTGAGCCTGAGTTTCTTCATCTGTAAAATGGGGCCAAGAGACTCAGCCCTTCTGTGGCTCGGGGAGATGATAGGTGTATGCCATAGAAAGCCCTGGGTGCAAAGTGACACATTTCTAAGGTCTATCTCCCTTGAGGTGATGCAGTGGAGAGGATAAAAGGCTGAGCTTGGAGGCAGAAAGACCAGGGTTCAAATGCCACCTTTGACATTTACCAGCTGCGTGACCTTGGGCAAGTCCCTTTACCCTCCTTGGCTGCAGTCAGCAGGCTGGGAGTTATCTGTCCTTGTTGGTGAACCAGCTCTAAGGAAGTCCTCCATGCCCAACGTCAGATGTTGATTTTATGAAGACAGTACCGTAGTGTGCGGCTCTGGCGGGGGAACCAGAATCCGGGCTCCCAACTCCTGGGGCCTCCATTTCTTGTCTGTAAAAGCAGGGTCCAGGATAGACGTGTTCTTTCCTGGCTTCTGAAGATCCTTCCAGCTTGAGATCTGTGAGCTTCCTTCTGGATTTTTTCTAGCTTTGTTCTGAGCTTGGTTATTCTAGCCACCAAGAACAGTCAGGAAGAAGAAATTAAAATACGGGTCCAGAAACCCCCAATGCTAAATGCATTTATAATTTGGTAAAACGCATGGAACGTGGGTATATCTGTGTGGAAGCCCGCAGTGTATAAATATGTGTAACAGTATCCAGAGTTGTCATGGAGGTGCTAATGTGTGCGTGTGTGTGTGGGTGTATTTAGGTAAAACTGTGCGTCCGCTTTTGCTTCCCCTTTTTGGTGTGTTTCCTGTTTAAATCCAAAAAGTTCGATTTTTTTCTCTGTACTTTTCTGCGTTTTGTTGCTGTTTGCATCGGGCTTTTGCGTGTGGTTGTACTGTGCATGGCACGCTGCTGTTACATGGCCACCTCGGAATTTGTGCCATCTGGCTGGGCTGTGAAAATGAAGGTATTTGAAGGAAGGTCCCTGTTCAGGGCTGGCAACATGCTCTCTTCCTTGGGGCCTCAAGTAGTTCTTCAGCTTTTTAACTCCTTGCTTAGCTCTTTGTCACCCTTTTTAAGAAGGCTGGACCCTGAGTCTGACGGGGAGGGGCGGGAGACAGGGCCTCCTTCTGCAGGTGGCTCCCCTCACTTTGGGCTTGTTCACCATGTGCCTTTCTCTTCCTTCTCCTCGGCTCTTAGGGCTTCCTCCCTAGGAGGTGGAATGCAGATGTGACGCACCTGAGCTGCCCCAAACCCCAGGCTTTTGCCTTCCCCGTCCCAGCTATGCAGTGGACCTCCCTGCGGGAGATGTGGATCCCGAGCTTCGAGCAGTCCAAGAAGGAAGCCCGTGCCCTGCGGCAGTTGCTGGAGAGGAATCAGAATTTCACTGCCCAAGAGTTCTGGACTCTGGTGTTCAAAGACTGACTTCAGAAGGCCCTTGGGATCTCGGATCTAGAGCTCCTGGGCGTCCTAGCTTTAGGCCCTGCCTGGACACGAGCGCCTTGTGGGTGTGCGATGCTGCTCTGTAGGTTGCCTTAATACCATTGGAAGTCAGTGATGAGAAGAAAGGTGTTGGCTGACTTATCCTCTAGGACAGGAATTAATTGGTGCAGTACTCACAATGAGCCCTACTGGATAATTCCCATGACATCCTCTTAGAGGTCACCCTTATATTTTTATATTAAAAAAAGTATTTCTTGTAGGCATTAATTTTGTCCACTTTAAATGGCTAGACGAAAACTCCTGCTGCCTTTATATTAGAGCCACATCAATGGGCAGTGCCCAGTTCAGTGCCTGGCGCAGATGGCAGGTGGAAATGTTTTGCACATTCTGTGTTAGTCATTCCTAACCTTAGAAAGACCATTTCGTGGATGCCAGCTAGCAGTCTTTTTGTAAGCCAAGAGTGAAAGGGAAAGGCATGAGAGGGTGGTCCTGGGAAGTCCCCTCTCTGGTGTCCAGGGAGCCATGCAAAGTCTACTCACAATCTGTCTTCGAGAAACCTTCGAGCTCTGTGTAAGTGGGAGTTATCTGCATCACAGCCACGTCGAGAGCCCAGACTTCTCAGGCTGGTATGATGAGGCGTCAAGAAGTCCTGGGTTCAGATCCTGCTTCTGGAACATTTAGTTCTGGACCCTCAGCAGCCTCTCAAAGCCTCCGGTCCCTTGTCTGTAGATTTAGGGTTATAATACCTGTTTCACAGGGTCATTGTGAGGGTCCATACGCTTGTGTATGTTAGCTTTAACATGATACAGGAATGTCCACTATTAGTACTCCCTGCCTCATCCCCCAAAAAGCATCAGTGCACTCCTGCTGAAGTGGAAAGCTTAGGCCTTCTGGGTTTCCTGGCCCCAGAGCATCCAAGGATTCAGAGCTGAGAGAGCATGGAGGCCAGGGTCTCGCTGGAGGAGAGGCCAACAGCTAAGGCATCCTGGCTTTGCTGCTTACTGCGGCTGTGGCCTTGGACAAGTTACCTTTCCTCCCCGGGGGGCAGATGCCAGATCTTGGTTTGCTTCTCTCTAAAATGACAGGACTGGACGAGATGACCTCTGAGTCTGTTCGCCCTCTGGATCCGTGATCCTTCGAGGCCCAGAGAAGGGTAGGGAGAGCGTGTCACTGGCCAAAGGAGCCCCGGTGCCACTGGCATTTTCCACAACATGACTTTCCCATTGCTAGACACTGGGTTAGTGGGAAAGCGTCGACTAGAATCCATCTGCTGCCTTAATCCAGGGCCATTTTCACGTCTTCATTTGCCCACCTCAGGAAGCCAGGAAGAAAAAACCACCTCTGCTCACAAGGACCTGCCATTCTAATGGACAAGAAGTACATTTTAGAGAATACAAAATATGTAACTAGTGAATAATCGTACCTACCAACTACGTGGGAGTGGGGGGCTTCATGTAGAAGGCGATGCTTAAGGCTCATCTTCGAGGAAGACTACGGAAGAAAGAAGGGCTTGCATTCCAGGCAGGGGGCACAGCCAGCACAAATGCATGGAGGTGGTAGATGGGGCATGTGTGCGAGAGGAAGAGAGAGAAGGCCAGTTGGACTGCCTCATAGGGAGAGTAATTTCCAGTGAAGCTGGAATGATTGGGGCCAGGGATAGGCCTTCAGAAGTTAAACAGAGTTTTGTATTCTATCTTTAGAGGCAACTGGAATATTTCCTCAAGTGGGGGCATTGTATGGTCAAGATCTGTGTATAGAGAAAATTTCCGTCTCTCAGAAGAGGCCTAGCAGGAGTCTGGCTTTGGGCCTGGCTGGAAGAGCATTCTGCTCTTCTCCCCCGTCATCACACACAAGGAGCTGACCATTAGCCCTGCCTTGGTACATGTGAGAATGGAGCATCAGAGCTTAATTTCCTTAGGAGGGAAAAGAAAGCTGGGTGAGGCCCTGGACCCAGCTCTGCCCTTTACAAGCCACTGCCCTTTTCTAGGTCTGAATTTCCTCAGCTTGTAATAAAACTATTGTGATTTTCGAGGGGATTTCCAGGTCTACAGTTTCTTTTACAACATCCATAGCTGGAGTTTACGTAGCACTTTGAGGTTTGTGAAGCTCCCCACGTCTGTGGAATGCAGCTTAAAAACCTGGCTAAATAAATTCCTAGTTCTGAACCTCAAATATGACCAGCTGCAAAGAGGCTTCGTGGGATAGTGAGCAGAGGGCTGGGTCTGGCCTCAGGAGACCCAAATAGGAACCTGGCTCTGACTTAACTGTTGACTGGATTCACTACTGCCACTCTACAGCATCTGTAAGACGGGGCTTCGTCATACGGCACTGGCAATCCCTTCCACAGACTTGTGAGCAGTGCCCTTTGTAAGTCATAGGATGCTTCGGATGTTGGAATTGTGGAGGGATGTCATTTTACAGCTTTTATAAAGGGATATTTACTGATAGGGTGAGAGCAGAAGTAGAAACATTCCTTCCACCCCCTACATCTGGGGGCACAGATGCCACTATGCCACTTCATTCCCTGAAGATAATGGCATCAGACTTAAAACAAATGCTGCACAGCCTCCCCACTCCTCCCCTGGCCAAGTTCACTTCTGAATGCAGCACAGACAAGAGGGCTCATCCCTCACTTCTCAGACCAGTCATCCTCACTCTGGCTGAGTCCACGGCTGATCTGGGTCTGAGTGGCTCATCCAGCCTGTGCTGGTGGATCGGACTCAGCTGTTTGCAAACCCTGGCCTGGCCTCCACTTCCAGGGCCTCTGGTGGCTCTCCCTGCCTTTTATAGTTCACAAGGTCTTCTATCCTCACCCATCCAGTCTTCAGTATTCCCTCCGCCCAAGGCAGGAAAGAATAGACCCAGTAGAGAAAGGCAACAAGGAAGGCCATCGTTCAAGGCTTTCTGTTGACCTGGGTCAGGAGAGGAGACCTCTGGTGCCACTGCTGCCTCTCAGCAGTAGCAGGGTCTGACTCTCCCAGCTTCACCGGTGAAGCAAAGACTGTGTGCCAGCTTTTCCTGAGCAGCTCAGGAAGCGGAGTCTTCTTGGAGGGCCTCAAAAAGTTGCCAGTAGGGTGTACAGATGTAATGTGTGCCAGGTTCTTTTCATGCCTGGCCCTGGAGAGCATACCCAGCAACATAACTGGGGATGTGCCAGTCCAAGCTGTTCTACTGTGTGCCTATAGTTACATATTATTGAGGGGGAGGAGGAGGGAAGTTCTTCACCCTGCCACCCCAAAACCCCCTAGGGTGTCTGGAGGGCTCTCGCTGGGGCCCAGCAGGACTTCCCTCCCCCTTCCCCATATCAAAGTCCACCCCCAACCTCCCTGATCCTTCCCCTTTTACCTTTCCTACCTAGACATGGTTCACCCCTTGTGGAGGGAGGCCAAGAAACCCTCTCCACTGCAACTCTGTCCCAACCTTCCTTTACCAGGGTTGGTGGGGCATCTTAATGCATCCCCAAGGATTCCTGGGCCTTGCCATCTGCCTTGCAGCTACGCTGTCCTCCCCATGTGGTCTTCTCCAATTAGAATGTGAGCTCCTTGAGGGCAGGGATTGTCTCTTTTCTGTTTGTGTCTTCAACACTTGGCTCAGTTTACTTTGCCTAGTGCTTAATAAATGCTTTTTCATTCATTCACCTTTAAACTGACTTTTGAGCCGTCATTTAAAAACTTTACATGCCAGTTTTGCCCATGCTTCTTTAGAAATAGGTTTCATAAATCTACTGCCCACATTAAAGAAATTCACAATACCCAATCCTTCCTACCCTGCATCATAAGAAATTAAGGGCAAACTCTCCTGAAAGAGCTGAACCACATTTTCATTGAGAAAGAGGAAGAACCTAGCAGAAGTGAGATGGCCTAAGACCCCCTTCCTTTGGTCAGAGTCCTGGGAATGAGGTTAAACTCAGATCAGTGGTGGAATGAAGTAAGAACACCAGAATGGGACAGTGGAAAGAACTTTAAGAATCAGAACAGATTCAGATTGCACCACTGCCACTTACAAGCGTGACCTTGGGCTCATCTCAGCTTCTTATAAGCAAAATGATGGGTTTGGAATGAATCCTCTCTAAGGGCCTTTTAAGCTATAAATCTATGATTGCACTGATGCCTCTCATTGCAGGGAAGGGAATCTTAGGGTGAGAAGTGGTTAGGAGCCCTCGGATGCTCTTGGCCTGTATAGCCCTACTTGCTTGTGATTCCTTCTTACTCCTTAGTGGAAGGAAAGACCAGTGGACATTAAGTTAGACTTTTCTTGGAATCATGCCTTTACTTTTAAGTGATTGTGACCAGCTCATTTAAGCTGCCTTGGTCTGTAAAATGGCATTAGATGACCTTGAAGGATCCCTCCGCAGCTAAACTTTATGAGCCTATTGTCCAGCAACCACTTCTCAGTAATGAGATTTTCAGTTTTCATAATCCTTGGGAGGCTTTATTTTACTTTGAAAGGAGCCATTGGTCCTGCCTTGTGGGAGGAAGGATGTGCCCAGACAAGCCATCTGGTTGGCAGCATGACTTGCAGCACACAGGGAGATAGACATGAGTTGCATGCCATGTGGCTTCTGGGAGTTTGGGCCTGTGGCTGCCAAGGACACTGTGCTGTCCCAAGGACCAAAGATGCCATCGTCTTCAGGCGAGAGTCAGCTTGGAAGAGCAACTTTCGGAAGAGCTACCACAAAATGTTTCAATGCTAGTTGCAGTCTCGGTTTTTTCATTTAGGTCATGATTTTCTGAGCTTTTCAGGTGAATAAGTCTTGGCAAAGAAATGGTCTTACATTCACAAGATGTAGAAATGCAAGAGGCCTCAGAGTTCTCTTAGTTCTCTGTGTTTTTGAGCAGAGGAAAATGTGGCCCAGAGATGTGAGGAGATTTGCCTTATGTCATATAGCAAGGAAATAGGTGGGCTAAGATTCAAATAATCCTCACTTTCAAGCAAGAAGGATCTTAGGGATGAAATCCCAATCCGTTCATTTTACAGATAAGAAAACTGAGTCCCCTAAAGGGGAATGAACACTTGTCAGAGGTGTTGTAGAGGAGATTCAGGGGTAAATCAGGGTGGGAGAATGTGGGAAGGGAAGGAAAGGCAGCGATATCTCCAGTGTCCACTCAACATTTTCCCTAGGCATGAGGGGAGACTGTAGCTGAACATTCTTTGCTAAGTCAGTCATTAAACATTTATCAAGTGCCTGCTGTGTGCCAGGAAACATGTATTATGGCTAGAAGGAGAGGTAAAAATCCCTTCTTTCAAGGAGCACACAGTTGACTGGGGGAGACAATGTGTAGATAGTGCCATACAATGTATTTACAGGATAAATTAGAGATGTTCCGAAGAGGGAAGCCACAAGAGTTAAGGGCATCAGCAAAGGAGGAATTTTACCTGGGACTTGGAGCCAGGAGGTGGAGATGAGAGAGAGCGTTCCAGGCATGGGGCATAGCCAGGGTAAGTTTGGGTATATAGTGTCATGTCCTGGAACAAATACAATTCCACTTTTATAGGCTTGTTATGGTTGTGAAGGGCACCTGATATGTCCCTGAATGCCCTTCAGTGGCCAATTTTCTGTTTAAGATACTTCCAAGGAGACTTTTAGTGTAGGTAGGGAATTTATTAGTTTTTAAAGGTGTTTTGAAAACTAATTGATTGTCTTTTTTTTTCTTTTGCTCTCAAATCACTTTAAAAAAATAATCTTATTTTTCTCAATTACACAGAAAAACTTGACATTTGTTTTTTTTTTAATTTTGAGTTCCAAATTCTCTCACCCTCCCTTTTTCCCCTAGACAGTAAGAAATTTTATATAGGTTATACATGTGCAATCATACAAAATATATTTCCATATTAGTCATGTTGTAAAAGAAAACACGTACCAAAAAAAAACCAAAACAACCAAACCATAAAGATGGGTGCAGTCCTAGGAGGTGTTTAAAAAGGTATAGCCTCCAGATGAAGGGATATGAGAAGTTCAAGTCTGACGGTAACAATATGGAATTTACCCATCCTCATTTTGCTCACCTATCTTAATGCTTAGTTATGAAAAGAAAGTTAACAGTGTAGTGAAAAATGCACAAAAAATATTGAAGAAAATAATTCCTTAAAAATTAGACTTGGACAGTTGGATGCTAATGACTCCATGAACTATCAAGAAACAGTAGAACAAAGTCAGAAGAATCTTTTAAAAAGAAGAAATTGTGAAATATCTGAAAAACAATTGAACTGGAAAATAGATCAAAGAGAGATAATTTGAGAATTATTTCACTACCTGAAAGCCATGATTTAAAAAAAGGACCTAGACGGAGGATTTCAAGAAATTATAAAGGAAAATTGCCCAGGTGTCTTAGAAACAGGGTCAAAGTAGAAATTTAAAGAATCTATCGGTCACCTCCTGAAAGAAATCCCAAAATGAAAGCTCCCAGGAATATTATAGCCAAAATCCAGAGCTCCAAGGTAAAGGAAAAAATACTGAAAATATCTAGAAAAAAAAAAATTAGTTCAAATACTGTGGAGCCACAGTCAGGATCACATATAAGAATTAGCAACTACCACTATAAAGGAGCAGTAGGGGGCTTGGAATATGATATTCTGAAAAGCAAAGGGGCTAGAATTACAACCAAGAATAATCTACCTGGGAAAATTAAGTACAATACTACAAGGGAAAAATGGATATTTAATGAAATAAAAAAAGACTGTCAGACATTCCTGATGAGAAGAGCTGATAGAAATTTTGACATTCAAACACAGAACTTAAGAGAAGCACAAAAAGGTAAATGTCAGTGAAGAATCATAAGGGACCTGCCAAAGTTAAGCTGTTTACGTTCCTGTACAGGTAGATGATCTAAGAACTTTATCATCATTAGGGCACTTAATGGAGTCTGCTTAGACAGAGGGCATGGATGTGATTCGATTATGTTTGAATGATGTCAAAAGAAGAATCAAAGGGTGGGGAAAAGGAATGCACTGGGAGAAGGGGGAAGGGAGAACAAGAATGGGAAAAAGTATCTCACAAAACATGTGTTTTGTGAGTGGAGGGAAAGCATATGCAACACATAATTGGGTACTGAAATTCATCTTAGCCAACAGAGAAATAGGAAGGGGGAGGGTTTAAGTAAAAGGGGGAAAACAAGGAGTATAGATTGAAGGAGGCAAGAGTCAAACCAAACAAAACATACTTAGAAGATGGTGAGAAAGAGAGAGAGAGACAGACTGACAGAGAGAGAATAAATAGAAGAAAATAGGATGGAGGGAAATACAGAGTTAGCAGTCATAACTGAATGTGAATTGGATGAACTCACCCATCAAATAGAAGCAGATAGCAAAATAGATTAGAAACTAGAATACAACAATATGTTGGTTACAGGAGACACACTTAAAACAGATTTCTGAGACAGAGTTCAAATAAGAAGCTGGAGCAGAATCTGTTGTGCTTTGGATGAAGTAAAAAAAAATCGGGTACTAATCGTGATCTCAGACAAAGACGAAGTAAAAATCAATCTAATTTAAAGAAATAATCAGAGAAACTGTGTTTTGCTACAAAATACTATAGAGAATGAAGTGATATAAATACTGACCATATAGTCACCAAATGGCACAGCATCCAAATTCTTGAAGTTAAATAAATTACAGGGGGTTTCCCCTCTTCCAGCAGTGCAGAGGCTCTGTAGCAGATATAAGAGATTCTCCTATTTTGATATTTTAGGAGCTTACTCTAGATATTCTCGTTCTCAGTTGAAGTCAGGGCCAGTACCCAATGGGCCAACCATCTAAGAATGTGGTCTGGTCTAAGAGATGGATGAGCACCCTCTGGTGAGCAATGATGTTTATGCAGCCTTTTAGAAAGGCAGTACATGATCATGGAATGCCCTCTGAGAAAGCCACTTGACCTCAGGTGACCAAATTATAATGATGCTCACTTCTCAAAATAAAAATAGAAAAGAAACACTCCTCATCTTTAATTTATACTCATTCCATATATTATCTCACCCCAATAATATGCTCAATTGTATTAGGTATTGCAGTGAATAGAGTTATAGACCTAGAGTCAAAAAGACCCCTCTTCCTGAGTTCAAATCCAGCCTCAGACACTTAAAAGCTGTTTGAACCTGGGCAGGTCACTTCACCCTCAGTTTCCTCATCTGTAAAATGACCTGGAGAATAAAATGGCAAGCCACTCCAGTGTCTTTTCCAAGAAGATCCCAAATGGGTTCATGAAGAGTTGGACATGACTGAAAAGACTGAACAACAGCATAACTATATATCTCTGCATATTTATGTATACTTCATCTGGTTGAATCTCTAAGATTTGTATACTTCTGACTGATTTTTGGCCTAAATAGGTCAGTCTTTGACTGAGTCCCAATCTCTTGGAGCCTCCCAGGGTTCCACTATCACTGTGTTACTCTATGCTCTACAGCTTTCCTACATCAGATATTGGCACACTATTTGGTATTTTTCAAATTTTCCTGATCCAGCTGATTGAAAAATATCTGTTAACCAAAAGTAGAGTAGCATCAATATGGTTCTGTGGTCCAGGATGACCAAAGTGCCTCTTCTACTGAAACAAGTTTGCCCAAACTTCAGTGGTTTCTGACCTCATGACTTTCATTAATTTATTTACAATGGCATCATGCTGTTGGGGGATTGCAGTGGTAGAGGACAAGGAAGCATTAAGTCTCTGGGACCCATTCTATGGAATATAATCTAACTGGACTCTTTGGATCAAATTCCCATCTGCAAAACTGATAAAAGATCCCTTGGTCACAAAAACAAAAACAAACAACTGAAGCCCAAACCATAGAAGGGGAACACACCTTCCCCTGATAAGGTTTGTGTACTACTTGTTCCTTATAAAATTGTTTAAGCACCTGGTTTACAACCCTCTCCATCCTTCTTGGGGCTACAGGGCTATCTTTCATCCAGCTGAATGGATAACACCGTTGGCTGCCCTCCATTTGTCAAATCTTTGCAGACAACCAAGAAACTAGCTGCAGGGGGACCAATCTTGCCCTCTACAATTATTCAGGTAAGTGACAAGGTCTTCTGGCCTGGGATGGAGCTGAATTCTGTTCCTCACCACGTCAGTAAGGAAAGAGTGAGAAAGCTGCCCCAGGTCCATTGTGGCTGGTGCTCTCATCCCAAGAACCAACTGTCCAAGACCAACCACCACAACCAGCTTCAGTAAATTCATTCCCTCAACCTCCCTATCTCCATGCCCCAAAGAGGTCCAATGCTGGCTCCTAGTGGGAGTTCCAGCCATATCTCACCGTCTTTTTAAGTTGTCCTCTCATCTATTGCCTTTTGGTCACTACAGTCTTTTGAAAAAGGTGTGCATGATCTTTGATAGCTTTGTAAAAAAAAATCACTTGGCTGCTGTGGTCTGAGGTGGTGCCACCTTGTGACCAAATTACATACTGTGTTTCCTATCTGATCAATTAAAGCATATATAAAGCATAAAGTGACAGCCTGCTTTTCTGTAGGCTGGACGAAGTAGCTTTGTGAGCCTGGTGTGGATTGCTTGTGCTCTTGTGGCCTCATCAAGTGCATACCTAGCCGATGACACTGTAATGGGAATAGGAATTTGAAGATCTTCCCTGCCCCTTAATAGACCTGGGGGGAGTTTGAAGACCTCCCTTGCTGGGAAGATAAACTCTGCCCCCAATACGCTGAATGTGGTCACATGGAGCCTGTGGTGGGAGGAGTTTGCTGAGGAGAAGCAGAGCCCACAGAGAAGTTGGTAGAGAACGAGTCTGACAGTTGGGGACAGAGGAGCTCAGGCAAGGAGAAAGAGAGTCTTGTGAGTAAATATTGATCTTGACTGGTTTGTGGGAAGGCTAAAGGATGGCATGGCTCTCAGCATTATTATGGCTTCTGAATATCTTTGGTACTTTGGCTTACTGGTTTTGGGATTGGGTTTTCTGGTGTCTAAATAAACCCTTCAGCTTTATCCTTTATCTAGAGAGTCTGGCGTATTTTGCAATCGAACGCCATGCGATAGTTACAGTCTCAGTCTCTATCGTGATCATGGGCGCTGTGAATATTGCATTGGTGCTACAAACACCTGCCACACTCCCAATGTAGGAATCTTCCTGAATCTTACTATGACTGTAAGAGTCACAACAACGTTGAAATTTAAAAAACAAAACAAAACTTGACAGACACCAACAAACATGATTGTTTCTGTATGAAGAAAAGAAGAAAAAGATTGTATATAAAACTATGAAAACTATTAAATTCAGCTTGGGTTTTTTAATATAATAAATTTATCATGCAGTTACAATTCCATCCTTCTTTATGGTGTTTCCTCTTCACCACGATGCTCAAAATGACTATCTTCTCCTTGCAGAGATTTCTGCACCTCATGCACTCATGAGCCCCCCTGCCCTACCACCACTTCTTTACCTCCTACCTTTAGATCATTTACCTCTGGGTAAAAGTTCTCTCCTCCACATATAAGCCCCAATGGCCAACACTAGGGAGCAAATTACTATGCCCTGGACCAATTCTTGTGCTATTATACAATTTATTGTCAACATAATTGGCCCCAAAGTCCCGTTATAGTCACACTGTTCACTTGTCAGTACTAAATATGAGGTCCTGGAGGTTTTAACCCTTTTATCTCTATCAGCTTCCTTGTGGCCCCCACTGAATGGACTGATGACTCCTGCTGCTGGCCCATTATTTCAGGCAAGCCCCAGTCTTGGGGCACTTTACTACCTCCTCCCTGGCCACTGTGTTCTTGCCAGCTGCTTTGCTGTCTAGACCAGAGCCCATAACCTGGAGGTGTAGTAGAAAGAAGACCAACTCTAGAATTATAGGACCTGGGTTCAAATCCTGCCCCTGGCATATCACTCGGGTGACCTGGGATGAATCACTTAACTTACCTGGACCTCAGTTTCTTCCTCTGTAAAATGAGTAGGTTGGATTAGGTGGCCTTTGAGGTCCTTTGTTTTTATCATGTCTCCCAATCAATCAACAGGCATTTATTAGGCACCTAATGTGTTCCAGGCACCCTGGTAAGTATTTGGGATACAACACCCAAAGTGAAAGTCTCTGTCTTCCAGGAGCTCACATTCTAATTGAATAAACAACATGCACATGCATAGGGATAACACTGTTACTCACCACTGTCTAAAGGCCAGGTGTGTTACAATTCACCCCTCCCCAGGGTACTCCAGGACCCTTAAGAGAAACTGGAAGGTGTTTGGGCTCTTTGCCATTGGCTCCAGACCCCACTGATCATGTTATTCCAAGTGTAGGGGCTATCCCCTGCATCACAGTTCCATTTTACCACTAAAAGTCAGATTAATTTTCACAAAGAAATATTTATTACTACCTGTGTAACTGGTCAAATCACTCAGTCTACCTGGGCCTCACTTTTCTCACCCTAACCTGGTGGGATCGGACTACGTGGACTCCGAGGCCCTGACTACTCTAGATCTAGGGTCCTATGAAGAGGGATAGTTGGGGGAAATTACAGATACAGAACCAATAGTTAGAATGGTGGATGAGTCCATAAATTCAGGAACTTGGCACCTAAGGAATTCTAACAGTCTCTGCAAGCACCCTTTTCTTACATGTGATTCATCTAATGAAAGGTGCCTGAGGTCTGCTGGCTCTAACCCTTTGTCTTCCTGAAAATAAATGAGTGTCATCCTTGACCCCTGTGGCTTCTCAGGACCAGCCTGCAGGGCTAGAACCAGGTGCTGAACTAGAGGGCAGACCTTGGGTAGAAGAGGACGAGGACGTGAGTCTTTGTAGCTTTCACATGTGTATGTTATCAAACCTTTTGTTGGGAATAGGGAGCAGGGAGCAGTGTCTCTGTTCCTTGACATCCTGAAATGGAGTAATTGTGGAGAAAGCAGTAGATGAGGAGTCAGCAGAAATGGAACCCCCCCCCCCCCCTCCCTCGCCCTCATCTGCCTCTTCTTGGCTATGAGACCTTGGATAAATCCCTCCTCTGGATCTCATTTTCATTATTTGTAAAATGTTAGTATAAGACTAGATGATTGATGAGGTTTCTCCCCACTCAAAATCCTAGGATTCTGTGATTACTTATAAAGTAGAGGAATTTTGTTCAGTTATATCCAACTCTCTGTGACCCCATTTGGGGTTTTCTTGGCAAAGATACTAGAGTGTTTTGACATTTCCTTTTCCAGCTCATTTTATAAATGAGGGAACTGGGGTAACAGGGTCAAATGACTTGTCCAGGATCTCATAGTCAGTAAATGTCTGAGGCCAGATTTGAACTCAAGAAGAGGAGTCTTCCTGATTCAAAGACCTGTCTATCTACTATACCACCTAGCTGCCCCGAGTAGAGGAATATAATATATTAAACTGGGGACAGATAGGATGCTGTGAGGTTAGTGAGACCAGAAAGTCACGATTTCCCTGTATAGGAGAATGTAGAGCTACATGTCAGGTAGAACTTCTTCCTTAGGGGACCACAGTCACTTTCTGGAACAAGCCCAGGCAGAGGCTCCTGGGGTAATTCCTCCTCCTCCTCCTCCTCCTCCTCCTCCTCCTCTTCTTCCTCCCCTTCCTCCTCTTCCTCCTCCCCCTCCCCCTCTTCCTCTTCCTTCTCCTTTTCCTCCTCTTCTTCTTCCTCCTCCTCCCCTTCCTCCTCCTTCTCCTCCTTCCTCTCCTCCTCCTCCTCCTTCTCCTTCTCCTCTTCTTCCTCCTCCTCTTCTTCCTACTACTAGTGCTGCTGCTGCTGCCAACGACAGTAACAATAAATATATTCCACTCACTCTGTTCTGGGTTCTATGCTAAGCATTGTACAATTGTCAGCTGATTTGATCCTCACAACAACACTGAGAAATGAATGGTTATTATTCCCACTTTACAGATGAAGAAAGTAAGGCAAACAAAACTTAGGTGATTCAGCATTACATGGCTGTCTGCAGCCAGCTTTGAACTCAGACTCCCCTGCCTCCAGGTGCCGCGCTCTGTCCACTCTGCCGCTGAGCTAGGTGTGTCCTGTAAGCAGGCACACTCCTAGGCAGCTGGACACTTACTCACTCTCTGGGCTGGCTTACTCACCCCAACCTTCCCTCACACTGACAAGTGTAGCTTCTGAAAGAAAGACCACCAGGTGGTTACACTCAAGGTCTCTCAGAGTCCTACTCAATTCCCCTACTCATCACCACAGATGATCTTCCTTTTACACAAACTCAACCATTCACAGTAATAACTCAACCACTCTGAAACATAACCATTTACTTAGCAGTCAGGCAAAATAAATAGTGCCACAAGTGTATTAATTTACGAAAATGCACAAGTAACAATACATCACAAGTCACACAAAATCAGGCTCACCCTCTCCTGACTAAAATTACTCAGTATCCGGTAGGGGTAGGGAGCACACACTTAAAAGAAACCTGCCAAGAAGGAGCGTGAGTGAGGAAAACCTATGTTCTTGCCACTTTAGAACTGTAACCTTTGATAGCCCCAGAAATTGTCCATAAAAGTTCTTTTATGAATGAAGCATCTGCCTTGCATAGATACATTCAGTGCTGAACTTGACACACCATGCTTAGATAGCAGCTTACTGGGCACAATATCTCAGCCAATTAGTTGATCCCTGATTGACTTTCCTAATTCCCTATTTCCAAACTGTTCCCCCATTCATCTAGACTTATTCCTCAATAGTAACTATTATATCTATCACTTTAAGCTTCAAGCGTAGATGATGAACTTCTGGAATCTGTCCTTTCACGTTTCTCTTCTCTCTTGGGAATCAAACTCTGAACCCTTTCTGCAAATGACCCTGAATAATATTTCCATCTACTGTCTAGAATCAGGTTAATTATATTTGTCCCACAATCCTATGAGAGTTCTGTTCGTGTCTCCCCATTTTACTATAGCCTGCACCATTCAAAACTCGACAACAAATTGTCTCAGAAGTCTGAGTCAGTGAGTGCTTCAGTAACTTTCGCAGAGCTACTGTTTCTCTTACATCTCTGAGGAAATCGGATTTAACTTAGCAATAAATGTTAAAGAGACATTATAGAATGTAATCATAGTGTGATCGTAGCATGATAGATTTGAGATCTGGCAGGAAACTGGGAGGTCACTGAGCCCAGCCCCCTCACTTTAGTCCAGGTTCCATCATAGAACACTGGATTTATAGTCCACGAAAACCTGAGCTTAAATCTTGATGCAGATATTTAGAACTGTGACCTGGACAAGTCACTTGATCTCAGTTTCCTCATCTGTAAAATGAGGATAATAATAACACCAATCTCACAGGCTTATTGTGAGACTAGAGGAGCTTTGCGAATCTTAAAGCTCTGTATTAATGCTAGCTGCTATTATTTTACAGATGAAGAAACTGAGGCACAGAGTGTCTAAGTGACTTAATAAGTGTCAGAGGTCATGTTTTAATTCATTTCTCCCTGACGCCAAATCCAGTGTACAATACTGTCATTCCTCCCTGGCAGTGTGATAATCATGGGTGTCCGGATATCTGGGTTCTCATCTCAACTCTGCCTTTAGCAAGCTGTGGGAACGTGGGCAAGTCCTTTCACGTTCAACCAGTTTTGCCATCTATAAAATGAAAAGCTTGGTTCCCTAAGGTAATTTTCACCTAGAACACCCTATGATTTTATGAATTTAGGGAAAATTTTATAGCAGCACTTTGGTGCTCTCCATTTAGTATTATTTGATACAGAGATGAGGGGATGGGAGAAGCTGTTTTCCTGTTTGCTCTGGGATCCTTCCAGTCAGAGATTGGAGAGAGTTTCCCTTTCAAGATACCAGACCTAGTTTCCACTCCTAGGTCCCCTCCACCAGCCTCATCCCTTCCACCTGGGACCGAGGGATGGAGATTCTCCTTCTGAAAATAGAGAAATCTTCTAGAGAACAATGAGATTGGTGAAAGGTCTTGAAATCATGTTATACTAGATGTGTATCTGCATACATCATATAAATTATGTTGTACTATATGTGTGCATGGAAATGCACATTTTAATTGGAATTCAGAATTTTTGAAAGTATAAGAAAAGTCCTTTCGAAAAAGCTTAGTAGACAAATTATCTTTTTTACTTTGACTCTACAGTTGCCCCTATGGAGACCTTAAACTAGATAGATTCTCTGATTAAGTGCTATCTTAATGAAGAGAAGTCACTTCTTTGGTAGCAACCAATAGCACATTCTACATTAACCATTAAAACCCTATTTTCAAGACTCAGGCATATTTCAAATAGTCTTGTTTTCAGGTATGCAAGTCCAAGTATTTCCTGAAAGTGTATCTCTATTTCTATAAATGAGAGACAATCTTCTTTGTTTTTTTTTAAGTCTCACTTCAGTGATTGAATGTGGGAGCTCTCATCTGCCTTGATAGTAAGCGTAGAAGTGTTATCAACCCAACACTCATAGGATGCTAGATTTTAAATTAGAAAGGACCCTAGTGCCTATGTAGTCCATCCCCCTCTTTTACAAATGATGAAATAGATGCCCAGATATGTGTCCTCTGGAATCATGGTTGGCGATTGCATTGATATGAGTTCCTAAGTCTTTCAAAGTGATTTATTTTTACAGTATTATTGTAAAGCGTAAATTGTCCTGGTTCTGCTTCTTCTTTCTGCATAGGTTCATACGTGTCTTCTCAAGTTTCTCTAAAACTGTCCCCTTCATCATTTTTTACAGCACAGTAATATTCCATCACATTCATATGGTATAATTTGTTTTGTTTTGTAAACTCAACTGCCATTGTGATCCACCTAAAGGAATTGGAGTAACTTCTAGGATTGGACCCATTTATCTCTCCCCTGGAGTTAGTTATACTGGAGCTTATGTTGTAAAATGAAGGCATTGTGAGGCACTGGAAGAAATATTCCTTCAGAAACCCCAGGTTAGTGACTCAGCACTGCTGCCCATTAATGCAAGGGAATCTTGGGCAAATCAGTTTCTCTGACTTCAACTTCCTCAACTAAAAATGAAAGTGATAATTCTAGACTCCTGGGGTTATCCTCAAGAAAGCTTTTCATAACCTAACACTGAACTATGAGGTGTTTGTCTATGTGGGCCGGAATACTAGCTCAGTCTCTGTTTTCCTTCCCACTCATAGGATCATTAATTTAACACTAGAAAGGGACACCTCATTGTGAGCAAATGGAAAGGCAGGGAGGTTAAATGACTGGACCAGGGCCATGTAGAGTTTAAGTCTCTTTAGTGGGATTTGAACAGAGGTCTTCCTGACTCATGCTTAGCCCTCTATCCACTACAACATCTTGCTTCTCAACTTCCTTAGAATCTCAATGCTAAGAGTCCTACATACAGATGCCTCCCAACTCTACGCCTTGTACACAGGCCATAATTAACAACATGCTAACTTGTCTTCTTTGTGCTCAGCCATCTGCCCAAAGACGTGGGTAGGTGTGATCCAGGGGAGTGCCTCCTGAGATCCTTAATATGCAAAGAGGTCACAGACTGTCGGGAACTGGGAAGCCAAGAACAGGTGGTGAGAAATCTGTCTTCTTTTTATGGATTGGAAAAAGGACTAGTAGATAGGGCAGTGGGCCAGTGTGGAGGAACATGAGCAGGTGGGGAGGGCAAAGGCAGTGGGGAAGGAGGTCTGTGTCTCACCACAACTTGGGCTGACCTTTGTGTCTCATTCAAATACTTGCTTCACTGAGGTAGAAACACCATTGCCACATTTAAGTGTGAGCTGAGAGAGTCCACGGGGTGAAATGTCTTTCTTCTAGTTTCTTTCTTCTACACTCTCTGAAGAATAGCAGTCGTATGGGGCGGTGTGAGGGCACAGACTGGGCAGTAAGTGTTCATGGGGTGTAGGATGGGCTGAGCTCTGATTTGGTTTGCCTTTCCCTCTTCCCTTGGTAGGGGGCCCAGACTCCTTATGAATGACATCCTGTGACAGGAATGGAATCTACATCAATCACTGATATCTGAAGCAGACTAGTACAGTAGCTGAGGAAGTGGCCTTAGAATCAGGGAGACCTGATTCTGGGTTCAGATTTGACCTCAGACATTTACTACCTGTGCGATGCTGGACAGGTCACATGACCTCTCTGCTTTCCTTAGCTTCTTCACTTACAGAGAAAGGTGTTGACCTAGATCACGTCTAAGTCCTGAATCTATGGCCCATTGAATCCCATCGGCCGGCTTCTTTTCTGCAGTGCCATGATGAAATTGGTCTAGGTGGCATTGTCCTTCATTTTCAAAGAGGCCCAGTGGCATCAGGGGTGATGTCTTGACTTGCACGTGGACTGGATTTCAGTGAGGCAGAGCTCCACAAAGCTGTCGGCCTCACTGGCAGGACAAAAGTCAGGCTGACTGACCGTGGCCCAAGGTGCACTGGATGGCCTTGGCGTCTTCCTCATCTGACCAAGCTCTGAGCACTCTTACAGCACCTGCTTCAGCCACCTCCACGGCCACTGGAACAAGCTGTTCTCATCCCCCCTTTGTGCTGGGGGATGTCTTCATATGCTTGGGCAGACATCCCCTAACTCACTGATGGATTTGTGGCCCCTCAGTTACCCTCCATCTGGTTTAGCCTGTGTGATGAGATGGTTTATTGGCGCTTAACCACTATCCATGCCATGGCACATATGAGAATTGGGTGCCAGGTGGGCATCAAAGGTGGGTGAGCAGCCCTGAAAATGTTTCAGCAAGCCCTCACAGCTGAGGGGCTGGTCCTCCTTAACACCTATACCCCTGCTGAGTCTAGTACTTCCCAACTAGGAGATCTGTGGAGTTACCACAAGGGACCTTTAGCCAACAGCTTCTTACTCGGTATTAATTGTACAGATACTATGTTGGAGGTCTGTGAAACGTTGAGGTTAGACAAAGACCATCATACTTCAGGGGGAGGAACCCCAGACAGGCCTGGTCAGAGGACATGGGTGGGAACCCCAGCTGTAATGGGAGCTCACCTCATGGGTTGGAGACCACCAGTTTCACATCTGTAAAAGGGGAGTGATGCTTGGACCAAATCATAGAGCACTACAGAAGTTTGAGTGCACACCCCCTTCCTCAGGAAGCCGCCAAAGCATGAGCACCCAAGAAAAGAGTGTGAGCTCACACCCACCTTGATAAGACTGTGTGAAAAACAAATTACGTGTGTTGGGACAGCCAATAGGAGTGTCTTGGCCGGAAATGATTGGGCTCTAAAGTGCAGTGTTGCCTGAACGCTGTGGCAAGACTGCGTTTTTTCTTAGCCTCGAGGTGACAATGTTCATCGGGCAGCTAGCTGGCTCCAGGCTTACAGCACCTGAGTTCAAGTCCAGCCTCAGACACTTTCTAGCTGTGTGACCCTGGGCAACTAATTTAACTGCTGCCTGCCTCAGTTTCCTCATCTGTAAATGCAGGTCATAATAATATCTACCTAACTGGGCTGTTGCGAGGGTCAGATGAAGTATTTGTAAAGTGCTTGGCACAGAGTAGGTGCTGAATGCATTTTTGTTCCCTTCCCCATCCCTCCTTTCCCTAGTCATAGGTAACTGGGATGGGGATGCCAGATTAGACTCATTTAGAGCCTAAGTGGGCAGCTAGGTGGCATCACAGGGCACAGAGCGCTGGGACTGGAGTCATGAAGACTCATCTTCCTGGGCTCAAATCTGACCTCAGATATTGACTAGCTGTGTGACCCTGGGCAGGTCACTTCACCCTGTTGCCTCAGGTTCCTCATCTGTAAAATGAGCTGGAGAAGGAAATGGCAAACCGCTCCAGTAACTCTGCCAAGGAAACCCCAGAAGGGGGCAAGAAGAGTCAGACATGACTGAAAGAACTGAACAAAGAACATAGCTGTGATACCTAATCTCCCAAGCTACTAGTTCCCCATCTAACTAGAATCCAGTGTGGACTTGAGGCAAACAACTTGGAGGAATAAAGCCAGGTGGCTGTGCGTTACGTGTCGGTGTAGATGGATGTGCCCTAGCATGCACAGTCCTTGTGGCCAAGTGGGCTCTAAGCCTCTGGGTCTTTATGGGTGCGATTGCATTCAAGGATCTGGCTCCCCCAGAGAAACTGACTGGGAGGAGGAAGGGAAGCTTGAGCAGGAGAGGCATCCCTTACAATTTAGAAGGGCTCATCCTGGTTCCAGTGGACAGCTGGTGGGCACCTCCCTCCCTCCTCTTGGGAGCAAGGTGCCTGACTAAAGGCATGGAAAGGAATATGCTGCTAGATGCGGTCACTGCCCATTTTGGCTTATTTGTTTACAAATTGGGGGGGGTCTGAAGGTGTGGGGGCTTTGGGGGCCCCATATAGTGGTGCATTGGAGCCTGCTTAAAAGCTGATTGTTAAATTTTCAGTGTGAGCATTTACACCTTGAAAATCAGCAAATGCTACAGATCAGGGCTTAATTTCTTGTTTTGTTGTCTAAACTGAAGAAAGTGATGGAGAAACTGTTAAGGATGGAGATATAATAAATAAATAAATATAATTATATATAATATTAATAAATAATAATTAATAAATTTGATTTAATTAATTAAATAAATGAATTTGAAATTAAAGTGTGTTGTGCACATATTTTTGTCCCTCCCCCCAAGCCGGTTATTAAACATCTACCAGCAAACAACTGGGTCCACACCTGTTTATATGTATGCGTGTGTATATACACACGCATACATACATACATACATACACATATATACACACATGTGCACATATACAGTTTATAAAACTCGTTTAATTCTATACTTTAACAAAAAAGCATGTGGACGTCTAATTGTTGTTTTAACAATTTCTGTACCAAACACTAGCGTGGCTACTCCTCTGGGTCTTCTCTTTTCATGTTGCTCTCCTGGCTCCGCTCACCTCTCTTTGTATCAGTTCATGTCATTGTTCCCAGGCTTGGTCTCTCTTCTTTTGTTCTTTGACTCCAGCTGATTTCATCCAGGAAAGTTTTCAAGTTTTTTTGGGGGGGAAGGGGAAGTAGATCTTCACTGGACATTGATGTCTAATATGGTCAAGCATGTCCTAAGATCACATGGGACCTTGTGTGGCTAAATCAATCTCATTCCAAGTAGGCTCAAAATGGTGTCATTTGCACTAGAGATATTGGCCACTATCATAGGAAATATGTAACAGGCCTCAAATGGCAAGGGAGTCCCTCCATATAGACCTTCTAGGTCATTCCACTACCCTCAAATGGGCATCAGAGCCCTGGCAGCCACTCACCAGATTGGCCCAAGCATCCAAACTCAGGAAGAATGAACTGGACCAAGAATACTGGTCCAGATGGTGCATGCTAGTTGGCCCGATAACCTGGACGGGCCACCTGTCCATCGAGCTCGGCCAATGCTGTGGATGGACATTGAGCAGGGCCTAGAATTACATACATATGAGGGATTTGGCTCATGCTCCCACTTTCATGTAGTGATTCTAAACTGCTCCCCGACGTGGATCTTTGTCTTTAATACAAATAGTCTTCAAATGGTGCTGCTCATGGCTAGTCTTAGGATTCAATGGGCATTTCCCAGCATCAAAGATTAGAGTGACAAAGAGCCTTAGGTGACATATAGTTCATCTGCTCTTATTTTACAGATGAGGAACCTGAGGCCCAGGGAGGCTAAGTGACTAGCCCAAGGTATCACAGTTAGGAAGCCTTCGTGATGGTATAACTGGACTTAAACACTACTCATTAATATTTCCATGAAGACCCTAGTGGAGCACTGCAAAGATCCCTTCTTGATCTGAGGCTAGGTAACCTTGTCAGTAGCTTGAACAAAAGCATAAATGGCATGCTTGTCAGATTTAGGGGGATGAGACAAACCCAGTGTGGATAACAGGGTCTAGAAATCCCCAAAGGCTGAGTTAGGCTTAATCAAAGACCAAGTGAAGTGATCTTGGGTTCCAAAGCCCAGAGGTGGGGAGGAACAGAGAGCATAGCAGGAGTCCTTGGTGAGAAGTCTTTGTGTTCCCATTATGAATTCCATTCAGTTCATAAAGTACCTTCTTAATTGCAGCCAAATCAGTCCCACCAATTTAACAGAGACTCTGTTGTTCTTTCTCATTGGTATTCACTTGACCCAAGACTCAATCTGCAATGCTTTGCAGTCCATCTGAGGGTAGCAAATGACCTCCTTTGCAGGGATGTTGCTGGAAGGCCAAACCCCAGCAGACCGGTCTGTCTTTGAGCACAAGACAGAGTCTGGCCCCTCTCCCACAGCTCTCCAAATGATAAGTGACTATTGCTGAATGCCAGTATAGACATGGTCTTAGTTCTGCACAAATCCTGGCAGCTCAAGAGTGACTCTGAGCCCCCTGACTGCACCCTTGTCAGCATCGCCATCTAGTCACTGAGCTTGGTAGTCTGAGGCTAAATAAAGGTGCTGGGCCCCATTCTGGGGGGGGGGGGGGGAAGGGTTGAACTTACAGTCAGCCTATATCTGAAACCAAATTCAGGGGCAGCCAGGTCGCACAGTGGATAGGATGGCAGTCCTGGAGTCAGGAGGACCTGAGTTCAAATGTGGCCTCAGACATTTACTAGCTGTGTGACCCTGAGCAAGTCACTTAACTCTGATTTAAAAAAAAAAAAACCCAAACCCAAGTTCTACCATTTGTTGTTCAGTGTTTCAATCATTTCTAACTCTTCACGACTCCATTTGGGGTTTCCTTGGCTGAGATACTGGAGGGATTTGCCATTTCCTTCTCCAGCTCACTTGACAGGTGAGGAAACTGAGGCAAATAGGGTGAAGTGACTTGCCCAGGGTCACACACTAGTAAGAACTCAGGAAGATGAGTCTTGGTGACTCCAGGCCAGGCACTTTGCCCATTATAGCTGCCCCACCACTTATTACCCATGTGACCTTCTGCAAGCCATTTCTGCTCTAAAATGAGGTAGGGCTAGATGACCTCCGAAGGACTTTGCAACTCCACACCAAAATTCCTACCCGCTCCAGGAGTCCATTGGTGTAACCATCAGGCAAGTTTTTTATGTTGAGTAATAAAACGTGAGACTCTGCCCCTGCCCCTGCCCCTCTGAAGCCAGTGTGCACAATTACCCTCACAGAGGCAGTGCAGCGGAGGGAGCTCTGGGCTTGGAGTCAGGGAAGGTCTGACCTTTACTGGCGGATGCGGCCTCTGTCTGAGGTTGTAAAATGGGGGTCATAGTAGCACCTACCCTGGCTGTTGTGCACATCATATGAAATTTTTATAAAGCATTTAGCACAGCACTTATCTTGAAGGGCATGCAGTATAAATCCTCCTTTCCTTCCTTGCTTGGTGGAACCTCAAAACTGGGAGTCCGGTAGGTGGTATAAAGGACCTAGAATACTGGACAGTGACCCAAATGAATGAGAATTTGAACCTTCACCGTTAACTAGGTCTTCTCTGCCCTGCTCCTATCAGTAATTCCAAAGAGAGTTTACAAAGTGGGATTAATCGATGGGCATTTTATTTAAGCACTTGCTTTTGGCAGGAGTTGGGATATTCAAAAAATTTTTAAAAAGAAAGATATAGTCCCTCTTAAGGAACTTTTATTCACTCAATGGATATAGCATTTACAATTGAAGACAAATGCAAAGTGTGCATGAGGTAATTGGGGAGGAGGAGGAGGGGGAGGCACTGGAATGTGGAGAATTTGGAAAGGTTCCTCATAGAAGCTAGTGCTTGAATCAAATCTTGAAGGTAAGGGGAATAAAAGGTACAAATACTGGATAGGCAGGTTAGGGCCAGGTTGTGATGGGTCTTGAATGCCAACTGAAAGTTGTTTTTGATCCTCAAGATAATAGGATAGGCCTTTTCTTTTGCATACTGACTTTGGCAAGAGTGGAGAACGATGGATTTGAGTCAGGAGAGAGTTGTCAGCAAGACCCATTAGGAAGCTATTGTAATGGTCTGGGCCAAAGATGTTGAGGGTCTCAACTAAGGTGGAAACAGGGAGAAGGGGAGAGATAGTGAGAGATGGAGGAGAGAGCAGAATATTTGCCTAACCAGGAGGATGATGCAGTCCTAGAAAGAAGCAGGGAAGTGAGGAAGAAGGAGGGTTTGGTGGAACAGATACAGAGTTCTGTTCTGAATATATTGGAGATGTCCAGAGTACTGGATGAATAGGGCAGGCTATAGAGACATGACGGTTTTCAGTATAGAGACCATTAAATCCATGGGATCTAGGGAGGTCACCAAGAGGGAGCCAGGCCTAACCATGTTCTAGGCTGATTCTTACTCTGGTAAAGTGGTTTGGGATAGAAGTAACTTTACTTACTGTCTCAAATATAGGCAGCCGTGCCACAGTTGGAACAAGATGAGGCCAACGGAATATGTCAGACACCTGAATGATTTATGGCACATGAATTTAGTAAAGCACTGATGTGCTGTAAAGAAATGAGCAACGGAATAGTATCAGAGAAATCAGGGAAGGTTTGTGTGAAGTGAGCAGAACCAGGAGAATAATTTACACCATAAGACCGTAAAGGCACCTTTGAAAGAACTATAACTAGCCACAATTCCAGAGGACTTGTGGATAAAACATGGTGCCTATGTCTGATAAAGAGGTGATAGACTCATGGTGCATATTGAGCCTTTTTTTCCGTGGCTAACGCAGGAATTTGTTTGCTTTGACAATGAAGAATTGTTACACAAGTTTTCTTTTTCTTTAGTTTTCTTTCTTTTATATGGGATTGATAGAGGAGAGAAAATAGATTTTTGTTAATTGAAAAAAAAATTAAAAAGAGAGGTCGTTCCTCTTGCCCTACATTGTAGCTGAAATCTTTCCCTCTGATTAAGGGACTCAGTTTGGCCACATGACTTTTGGACTGTTTAGGAAGTCGAATGCTTACAGAAATCAAAGTACCTGATACTTTCAGAAGGAGGAAGAGGAAGATCTTGTGATACCTTTGAAAGTGGCATCAAATTAGCTTTTGGCCCCCATCACTTACAGACACCTATGAAATGGAAGAGGGAACTCCCTAACCCAGCTGTGTTCCTCCCAAATTAGTACAAAGCAGCTGTCCGGTATCTCTTCTGGCTTCCTTTTGCCACCTCTGTCTGTTCTTACCCATTCACCCCCAAAGCTACAAGTATCCTCCTCCAGAGGGAGCATGTGCAGGAGAGTGTTGGATAAAACAGGCTCATGGCTTGAATTCTTCTACTTTGTGTGTGTGTGTGTGTGTGTGTGTGTGTGTGTGTGTGTGTGTGTGTGTGTGTGTGTGTGTGTGTGTGTGCTGCAGCCATCTGCTTAAGAACCCCTCCTCCTTTTGCTTTCAAATCTCGACCTTCTATCACATTACACTAGTTTTATCAAGCTGGGAAATCTTTTGCATGGTATAAAGTAGCTTATACAGTGTCTCTCTTGGACAGTAGGTTGTCACCTGTTTCGAATCTGGCTGTGATCCCAGAGCAGATGTGAAGGGCAGATCAGGGTTCTAAAGATTCGTATTTTCTCCAGTGTTTCAAAAGCAGGTCTGGGCTGAAGCATCAGACTTTAGCTCTGGATTTGCATCTCATACCCTGGGGAAACATAACTCTGTAGGCTTACCTATTTAGACAAATCTCCAAAGGAGAAAGAGGTTTTTTGTTCGCTTGTTTTTGTTTTGTAGCAGAACAAGAAACACTTCTGGACATTAGCTGGAGAGGCAGCCTCTGAGTCTGGAAGACCTGCCTCCTTACACCTGTTGGCAAACCCAAGTAACCTCACAAGGCTGGAGTGTGTTGGGGCCAGGTGGGGGTGGGGCCCTCAGAGCTCTAGAAGACTGAATTGTAGAGCAGGTCCAGAAGTGCACCAGAGAGGCTATTTTCTTACTAGGAGTTTCCTATGCCAGTGAAACCACAGGTATGGTGAAAGAAGGAAGGGAAAGGAAAGAAAGGGAAGGGAAGGGAAGGGAAGGGAAGGAGAGGGAAGGGGAGGGAAGGAAGCAAGTAGGAAAGAAAGAAAGGAAGGAAAGGAAAGGAAAGGAAGGAAGAAAGTAGGAAAGGAAGGAAGGAAAGTAGGGAAGGAAAGAAGAAAGTAGGAAAAAAGGAAGAAAAGGAAGGAAGGAAGAAGGAAGGAAAAAAGAGAAAGAAAGAAAGAAAAGAAAAAAGGTACAGCTGTCTGTCCAAGCATTTGGCAACACCACTACATTCACAGAATTGTTGAGTAGGAAGGGAACTCAGTGTTCATCCGGTTTACCCCATGCTGGAAGGACTCTGCAGTATGACCCTCATCAAGGGGGAATCCTTCAGGTCGGCACACTGTACTTTGGGAAAACACCAGGGTTAGAAAGTTCTTGCAGACATCCACTGAAAATTGTCCTCTTGGAGATCTCCCCCCTTTGCTTGGGGTTCTGTCTTTGGCACTGAACAGAATAAATGTCATTGTGTCAGCTGTGTAACAGCCTTCAGATAATTTGTAGTTAGCATCCACTTATCCCTGAGTCCCCTGAGTCTTTTCTTCTCTGGAATAAACATGTGCACTTCCTTCCATGGTCTGCTGGCCCTTCATTGTTCTGCTTGCTCTCCTCTGGGTGTTGTCTAGCTTGTTTTTCTTTCTTAAGTTGTGGCACTGAACACGATACTCTAGACCAGCGCTGATGAAGGTGAATCACATTGGGTTCATCTGCTCCGTATTCCAGGAATCTGTGCTTAACAAAGCCCAAGAGTGCACTGGTTTCTTTAGCTGCCACAGCACAATAAATTGTGTTGAGCTCTCAGCCCATTAACCCCCCAGATTTTTGTTCAGAACCGTTTTCTAAGGCTCTTCCAGCTTTCATTTGTGCGTTTGACTTTTCTGCCCTAAGGAAAGACTTCAGATTTGTTTCTATTGAGTTTCTTTTTCCTAGTTTCAGTCCAGTGCTCTAGTATGTCCATATCTTTGTGGCTCCTGGCTCTTATGCCGTGTATTAGCTAGTCCTCATACCTTACCATCATCTGCAAATTTGGTGAGCATATCACCTAAGCCTTCGTCCAAGGTATTGGTAAAAATGTGGGACATCACAGGGCCAAGCATAGATCCCTGTGGTACTCCAGTGAAGACCTTTTGTCACGGAGATGTCAAACCTCTAACCATTCTTGGAGTCTGACCATCCAAACAGTTGTGAATTCCTCTTAACTCTACCACAGCTCACATCACTCTATCTTCTGCATGAGAATGGACTATCAAAATCTTTACTGAAGTCTAGGTGAACTATTCCCACAGTAACCCCCTTCATTTGTTAATTTAACCCTGTCCGAAAAGGAAAATAAGTTAGTCTTCCATGACCAGTTGTTGGTAAGGCCACGCCAGCCCTTTGAAATCTCCGCTTGCCTTTCTAGATGATCACTAATTGTCTCTTTAGTTATCCATTCTAAACAGCTTTCCATGGATTGAAGTCTCACTCACCAGCTCATATTTTGCAGACAGAACCCACTCTACCCCCCCGAGCTTTTGTTAATCCGGGCATTTGTCTTTTTCTAATCTTGTGACATTGGTCTCATTTGCTGTGATCTTTCAATTAACCGCCAGCTGTTCACTTCTCAAACTAATCTTTGTCTTGTGCATTCACTTAATGCCAACATCTGGTGCTCAGTGGAGCTGGGCGTGGGGGGCGGGGCGGTAATCTCAAACCGAACCTGGGAGAGAAGACGTGAGCTAGAGAGAGTTCAGGAGGCTCCACATTCCTGGTTTTTCTCTTTCTTCCGGAGGATGGTGGCTTCCCAAAGCTCTTTTTTAGATTTATTTGGGAAGGAAGCAGCTCTGGGTACCTCTTCCTCCTCCTCTCTATCCATTTTATGTGTTACTTTTCCATATTGGATTGTAAACTCCTTGAGGGCAGGGATTGACTCTCCTTTTGCTTTTTTTTTTTTTTGTATCCCCAGAATTTAGCATAGAGCCCCAGGCATAGAAAGCACTTAACAGATGCTGATTGGCTGACTGCCAGACTGCAGGTGAGTCTTCCTGAGGACAAGTAGAGACCTAACCCGATCAGGGAACCCCGATACCACCAAAGGAGGCTTCTCCCTTAGGGCTCCGTTTCTCTTGGCATTTGCAAACAATGCCTTCTTGCCAAAAGTTGGTTTTCTGGAAGCTTTAGTCCCGGAACATTCCATGACATCCCTCTTGCTGGACTTTGGCTGGAAAGGGGACTCAGTCTATGTACCGGTGAGCTGGGATCACTCATGTCTTCACCTGGCTATTCTGGAGAAATGCGAGAGATCCCAATCAGTTGTCAAGGTATGCAGCTGGTGCACTGGCTGTGACTTTGGGGCATTAGTCTGATGGTAAAGCGGCCTAAATCAGAAAGGGTAAGAAAACGCAAGCAATCTAGGGCCATCTCCCTGTTCACTCAGTGGAATTAGTGACAAAACTTGAACATAGCCTGCATTCCCCAGGGCTCTTTTAACCCTTTGGGGTGGGAGAAGCTAGAATAAAGTCTAAAAGGCCAAAGTTTCCACAACTGGGTGACTGGCCCCACAAGTGTGTCAGCCGGCAAGGGCTGGCCCTGGGATCTGTCCTTGGGAAGGCTTCCACATCCTACCTCACAACAACCCAGGGAGGTAGGGGCTGTTATTATTCCCATATTACAGATGAGGAAACTGAGGCAAACAGAGTGACTCGCTCAGGGTCACACAGCTAGGAAGCGTCTGAGGCTGGATTTGAACTTAGGGTCTTCCTGACTCCGGGCCCTGAACTCTAACCACTGTGCCACTGAGCTGCCTCCAGAACACCCGGGTTCAGATCCAGGCTCTGCCACGCACCAGTTCTGTGACCTTTCCCTCTTGGGGCCTCAGTTTCTTTGTCTATAGTGGCTAATACGATCTTATGGGGCGGGGATAACCCCAAGAACAGCACTGCTTGGAGAAAAGAGCATTGAATCGAAGTCAAAGAACCTCGTCTCTAATCCTGCCTCTCTGTTTACTCCATGTGCTAGTTAGGCAAGCCACTAGGACCTCCCCCCCACCCCCCCGCCCAGTTTCCTCATTTGGAAAAAAGACCAAATTATCTCCCAAGGTCCCTCCTCCCTCTACCTTATATAGGAGCCTATTATGTCTTGGGTTTTCTGATAGACTTGGCTTGAGGAAAAGTGTGTTTTGACTGAGCGCTGAGGAAAGGACACATCATGTCCTGATGCTTGGTTCAGAAAGCACAGCTGTTCTACTAGCAGACACCACTGTATCACTAGATTTGTCCTGGGGAGGATCTGGGTTCAAGTCTCAATTCTGCTATTACTATGTATGTGATTGGGAGGTCTGTGGGGGCTCTGCCAGCCCAAACCTGTGATCCTGTGACCTTACTCAGAGCTGCATGGAATGCAGCAGGAACCATTCATGGGGCGCCCAGGTAACCTTCTCTTTTGACCTGAGGGCTCTTGCCCAGAAGGGATCTGAAGGAGAATGTGGAAGGCAGCCTTTTTCAGCACATACCTAGTTTACTCCCTACGAGTTTAAGCAGCTGTTTATCCTGGGGCTGAAACGACTTACGTAAAAATAGTCGGTGTATCTACTGTTAAGGCTGTCTTTAAGAGTTTTACTGACATTGAGAGCTAAGATTCAGAGCTCTGTAGGGTCTGCAATTTATCCAGCTTGCAAGAAAAACCACTGAGGCAGAGCTCCAAACCACTAGCATTTTATTAAAGGGTCCATGGTGCCCTCTAAGGAGGTGAATCCTAGAGCTTCCTCACTATCTGGGATGCTCCCTTTCTCCAGGCCCTTAGTTCTATAGGGCTTGATACCTAGACAATAAAGATGAAACAAACTAAAAATACAGAATCTTATTGGTTGATAGACCTTGCCCTTGACCCTCCAGGAGTATCTACACAAAATGTAGAACCTGTTGGTTGACAAATGAGCCCATGAGCAGACCTTGACAGACCTATGGTAATCATCTCTCACAGCTGGAAGAGCTCTTAGGGGAGATAGAGCCTCATGTTCAACCCTGTTGTCTTACAGATAGGTTTGAATTAAGCATCAGGCTCCAGACGCAGAGCACTTTCTACTAACATGATGCCATCCATGACTTTACTTATCTGTGAGGTGGGCACCATTTGGCCAAAGAGTAAGATGTGACTTGGAAAATCAGGCGACATTAAATAAGTAGGTATCGAAATGCACGGGTAATCTAGAGAGTTCCCAAAAGAGAGTAACTGGGGTGAAGGGCTTTACACTCGTGGAGAGAGTTCTGGACCCAGTTGGGAATGACTCAGGTTTGAATCCCACCCTATGGTACTTAAGAGATGTGTGACCACAGATGAGTGGATGAGCCTCTCTGAGGTTCAGCCTCCTCATGAGAGGATGAGGCTAGATGGCATGTGAGGCCTCTTTCTAAATTTATGGTGCTACGGTGTTGTTCAGTCATGTCTGAATCTTCTTGACCCTATTTGGGGTTTTCTTGGCAAAGATACTGGAGTGGTTTGCCATTTCCTTCTCCGAATCATTTTACAGATGAGAAAACTGAGGCAAGCAGGACAAAGTGACTTGCCCAGGGTCACACAGCTAGTATATGTCTGAGGCCAGATTTGAACTCAGAAGGATGGGTCTTCCTGACTCCAGGTCTGGCACTTTATCCATTGGGCCGCCTAGCAGCCCCTGTCCTAAAGTAGGGTTAATCGGATTTAGGACCTGGAGAAGAGAGGACTTTTAGTATAAGGGACTTAATAAAACAGAATGAGATTTCTTCTGTTCGTCCCCAGAAGTTAGAACAGGAAGCAAAGAGAAGGAGTTATAAAAATGCAGATTTTAAGCTGAGATAAAGACATTTCCTAACAATGGGAGCCCATCGAAGCCTGGGCAGGCCACTTGGGAAACAGTGTCCCTTTCTTTGTAGGACTTCAGGTCAAGGCTGAGTAGAGAGCTACTTAGCACGTTCTGGGTGATTAGTAATATCCATTCTGGCTTCAGCTGGATGGCTGCTGAGGGCCCACTGTGATTCTGAATACCGTCCACAGCTACATGATTAAACAGCAGGCACAGAATGCAAGGTTGCAAAGATGCCTAAGTGTTAAGGTTTATAACTGATCCCCAAGTAACTTTCTTCTACCTCTACCTGACAATTTGTGTCAGCTGACTTGAGGAATGAATAAAGCAAATTGCCTGAATTGTCCCCCAAGGGGGAAAGACATCAGAATGCAGTTATTTTGGGTAAGGTTAATGAGCTTAGCCTGTTAGGTGCCCATTGGGTTAAATTCTTTATCCATTCTAAAGCCTGCTCAAAAACACTGGTTGACTCATGTGACTTATTAATAGCCCATTTTATTTGCTTTCCCTTTCTAGGGAATTGTTTCTAGTCCACTTAGTACATTTTGCTTGTTATAGATTAGGTTTTTTTCTTTATTTCCTACCCTACCCCCATGCCACCCAAAGATTAATTAGCATAGAGTTGAAAGGGAATTGAACAAGCCAGTCTAGCTCTCTCACTTTAAAAGCCATGGGGTGGTAGATTTAGACTTGGCATGGAACCTTAAAAGCCATATCATTAAGTCCCCTTATTTTTACAAACCAGGCAGCTAAAACCCAGAGAAATGGAGTGACTTTCTCCAAATCACACAGCTACTCTGGGGCAGAGCTGGGCTTGAGCCTAGGTCCTTGGATTCCAAATCCAGTGCTCCTACCACAGTGCCATGCCATCTCATGGAAACAAGGGAGGGCAAATGGAAAAGTGGTCTCAGAGGTTATCCAGGCAGAGAGCAGCTGGGTGAGGATTCAAAGCCAGTTACTTTGGTTGCAAATTTAGGCACCAGTGCATGCCTCGTAGTAATAGCAATAATGCTAGATGTAGAGTTGGTGGCTTTCTACTGACTTCAATAAGTTCTTCGCCATTTGTGGATATGAGCCTTCCATGTGTTACAATATGTGTGTAACTATGGCTAGAGATTCTTTGTAATCTTTCACGACTTTGAAGAGAAGAAAACCTGTCCTTACTTTCCTTTCCTATTCTTCTCTCCCCTTCTCCTTCGAAGTATGAATCCTCTCTGTTTTGTCTAGTTCCACTGTCTATTGACCAAGCTTTGTTCAATCTTTCTGTCAGCCCTGGGTTCATGTTATGCCCCTTTCATAGAAAGAGAGTCTTCTCTGTCTATATCCCATTCATCTTTTAAGAGTTAGCCAAGGGGCGGCTAGGTGGCACAGTGAATAGAGCACTAGTTCTGGAATCAGAAGGACCTGAGTTCAAATTTGACCTCTGACACTGGACACTTATTAGCTGTGTGATGTTGGGCAAGTCACTTAACCCTAATTGCCCTGCCCTCCTCCCTCCAAAACAACAACAAAAACCCCTAAGAGTTAGCCAAAATATGGGTAAGGTTAGTATAAACATGTGTTTTACTTGACTGTATATTTATTATATGGGTTGTTTGGTGGTGAGAGGGAAGGGGCATAGATTTCTGTTCATTGAAAGAAATAAAATTTAATTTAAAAAACTTAGCTTTTTCCAAGAAGTCTTCCTTCATCATGGTAGCCCAGAGTGACCTCTGGCTCCATTGACTCTTTTTTTCCCCCTCTTCCTATATATATATATACACATATAATTGTCTTACATAACTTCATCTTTTGTCTCTCCAGAATGATTGTAAGCTCACACAGGTGCCATCTCTTTCTTTCTCTCCACCAAGAACTTCACATGGATGTAATAAGTTCTCAAATACTTGAATAGTGGCTCGTGGCAGCTGTTTTTTCTCCTGTTGGTTTACTTTGCTGGCTTAGTGTTAACATGTCATCTGGGAACCTACACTGACTGCCTTGTGATAGAAGTGCCATTCACTTGAGCACAATTACTCCCAGAGATATGAGTATACTGCATCATTCCAAGGGAGTGATCCTTCACCTTCTCTTGGATTGGTCAAAGAGGATGCTCTGCTGGGCAGAGAGTGGCAGATCCTTACAGAGCATGGACCTGACTGGCATGAATATATGAGAAGTTTGAAACATGATTCAAGGGCAGTAGAATATCCTTAGACACCACATCAAGCAGAATCCTTTAGACTACCAAAGACTAAGGTAAAATCAGAATGATGAGTCAATGCCCTAGATTGAGCTGGAAGTGATGCAGTTTGAGAGGTTAGGGATCTCTCAAGGACTGAAGTACAGGACAGGGTCATCTGGAAAGAATTCATGGACTCAAAGATTCTTTAAGTCATGTTGGCAAGAGTTTATTGTAACGCCCATATGACGGGCAGAGCTCCTTAAGGAACTTACAGCCCAAGAGGAATGATGCTAAAACTTATATAGGAAAAGCAGTGAATTATGTGGCAAGTATGCTAATTAGGTGATAACATGAAACCTTGGCCACAGGCATCATTGACTACTGGAAACTGGGATGGGGGTGGGGTTGGGGCTCCTAAGGGGTGTGGTTTTGATCTTTTACATCTGTTAACAAGATAGTTTCAAGGAGTTTCAGGAGTTAACAAGATAGTTTCACCTAATAGCTTGACCTCTGGATTGTATTGGTAACTGTGGGAATCAGTACATGATAGTTCTGCTGGTACAAGATAGTCCTCTTCCTACAAGGGAAATTCTCCAGAGGTCAGCTGGTTCTTATAACAGGGAGAGATAGTTTGCCTCACTGGGGCCCGCTCATGAGGAATTGCTAGGCATAGTGTCCTTGGGCTGGCGAGAAAGCTGTCAGGGATAGTTTTGGAGGGTAGGGAGAAATGTGATCTTGGAAGTGGGGTCCAAGCACCCCGTCAGTAGGAAGTAGTCTATAACTTTTCATTTTTTCTTTTCTTTTAAGTTTTAGATCTATGATTTCATCAGTGTAGAGAATTCCTACACTGATGAGGTATTTCATAGAAGAGGTGGAAAGTGCATCCATTCATGCAGATCAATGAACTTGTCTCTTGCTTCATCTTAGCATTGCACCGATTCTAACTCATAAAAAAAAAATAAAATTCTTAGGGTTTAAAAAGGGAAGAGTCTCCTTATGGCTTAATTAAACCATTTGATGGCAGTCCCCTTGTGACTTCTAAAAAATGGAAATCAGATCGAAATGCCCATTGTGACCCAGCGGGAAGGCACTGTTAGCTGGGTGCCTGAGCACTCTGGCTGAGATTGATGGAGCTTGCTTCCATTGTTTCTGAGGCAATGCCTTCCTGCCCTCCCTGTGAGGCCATCCCAAATCATGAGTTCTTACTTCTTTGTTAAATGTTTCATGAACCACAACTTCTTTGCCAGAAGTGACCCACAGTACGGGAGCTCAGTCTGAGTGTGCAAGCAGAGGAAGCTTGGGAATGAGAGGGTTGTATTGGCTTAGCAAGAAGTTCTACACCTGCCTTTTAGCCTTGTCACCTGAAGGGAGCTTTAACAGAAAAACTCAGCTGCACCTACCGTGCCCCTGGTCCTTCCCCCCTCCAGCTCCCAGGAGAGCTGTATGTGTAGATTTAGTTTGAGTCAAGAGCATCCATTTGGACTATGAGCCTCATTAAGCACGATAGTTCTTCTGACCCAACACTTGAGAAGTCTATCTGCTCCAGATATGAGTTTTCAGAAAGGCAAATTGTGTGCTAGGTATAAAACCTGGCTTTCTAAGATGGTTGCTGCCTACAATCCCTACCTGGTAACAGTGAACAAGCATGCTGGTAGGTTATGGAATAGGAAGGACCGTAGAGCCCTTTCTGGCAGAAAGAGAGCCTTATCTAGGGAATAGAATTGTCCTGTTGACAAACCATAAATCAACAGGAGACTTGCTCACAACAGGCTTGCTATGACTCTTGAGACCCTGCTGCAGGTCACTTGGGACCCTGCAGTGCTACCTTCTCTACAGGCACTAGAATTGTGATGGTGTATAGCTCTCTGACAAGGAGAAAGCTGGCAGAGCATCCCACAGAAAGTCCCAAGAAATCATCAAACGAAAACAGGTGTTTACCTCTTTAAAATTGTCATAACTAAAGAAATTCAACTGTCTGTCTGAAAGTTACATGATGCTCAGACTCAGGGGTATACGAAAGCATCTAAAGCCAGCTCTGAAGAGCTGATTGTTAAATGTGGAGTGTCACCATTTGTCCCTTGGAAATTGGCAGATGATCTAAATTGGGCTTGATTTATTGTTAGTTGTCCAGACTCACAGTGATGGGGAAGATGCTAATAATGCAGATTAACTTAAAAGTGTGTCCTGCATACATCCTTCCCTCCCTCCCTTCACCCCCACTCCAGCCTGTTGTTAAACATTTGTCAGCACACCAATGCCTAGAATCAATAGATACTTGTTGTTCGAATGAAAAACAAAGAATTAAACCTTCTGAAGGGCAACTAGATGTTGGCATAGTAAATAGACCTGAAATCAGGAAGACTAATGTTCCTGAGTCCAAATCCAGCCTCACTTGCTTAGTTAGCTGTGTGGCCCTGGGCAAGTCACTTTCATCCTGTTTGACTCAGTTTCCTCATCTTTAAAATGAGCTGCACCAAGAAATAACAAACCGCTGTAGTATCTCTGCCAAGAAAACTCCAAATGGGGTCATGAAGAGTCTGACAAGACTGAAGTGGTAGAACAACAAGAAAACCTGTCCTGTCAAGGAGCTTCCTTTCTGATGGTGAGACAGGGATTTATATGACTGTATACAGAATAAATTGGGTCTCAGTAGAGATTGTTTTTCTAGCTTCTTTCCCAAAAGATCCTGGTGTTAACACACCGCCCTTTATATCACAAAGGAAGGTGAATCAGCCTATTGCTCCTGGAAACAATGCCATCCTCTGGTTGCCATGATTTATAGCTAATGTGACAGGCAATGCCAGGCCACTAGAGGGTGCCACAGTGCACAGAGAGCTAGATCTGGAGGCAGGAAGACCTCAGCTCAAATCCTGCCTCAGCCACTGGGTGGCTGTGTGACCCTGGTCAAGTCACTTCCCCTCCTCTCTGCCTCAGTTTCCTCATCTGTAAAATTGGGATAATTATAGCACCTTCCTTCTGGGGTTGGTGTGAGGATCACATCAGATGATATAGCATTTCTGAAAGCCTTCATCTTCAGTACTAGCCTTTGCTCCTTAAAGAAATGTTGCATATTTCACGAGTAGGGTGTGTGTGTGTGTGTGTGTGTGTGTGTGTGTGTGCGCGCGCGTGAGGTCGATTTTTCCTGGACTCTTCCCTTTTCTGATTTCCTCAATCTAACAGCAAACATTCTTAGAGAGTGGTAACTGTCAATCTTAGCCTCGGTACAGGTGGTGCCAGTAAGAAATAATCGGTTGTCTAAACAAAAAATGAGTCCAGAAGAGACGGTGAATTACCTTTCGGTTATTGTAAGCCCATAAGGGTTTGGCCTAATACCCACATAGTTCCTGGATCAAGGCCCAGGCCTCGAAAACTCGGGAAGTCGATCCTTAAGTAAATACACCTGGCACTCCTCTTTGTGAATCACTCGCTCCGGCCGCCTCCTTGGGTGTGTTTGCCCCGAGCGGCACATGGTCTAGAAAGGTTTTTTTCCTCTTTAGCTGCTGCAATAGTTCAACATTATTGGCATTAGGGGAGTAAGCTTCACTTGTTTTGTGTTTGTATCCTCAGAGCCTGGGGATGTGAGTACAAACGGTGCACTAAGGGTTAAAAGGAATGGTAAGGTTTCCTTTCCCAGGCCCCCTGGAGGGTTTGAGGCTCCTTCTTAGCCCATCCCGTAACTTGAGATCCTGTAACTTGAGGGCGTCCTAAAGCCCTTTTCTTCTTATCTTGAAATACCATACAACTTGTACCAAAAGAATTGCTTTTATCTCCCTTATTCCTGACCCCCATTCTGTCATTCATCTTTCTCATCTGGCCATGACAATTTTTCCTTATCTTGTAAGCAACCGTCTTCCTCCTCCTGTTTGTTCTTCCCCTATCCCTAGTCCTCAACTCCCACAGAGAAACTCTAAAAATTATGTCATCACCATCAGGTTGTACAGCTTTTTGTCTGTGTAAGCCTGGTCCTTCCACGGTCAGGGCGATTGTTCAGCTCCACGGTAATCTCAGGCCCGTGCAGCTTCTTGTCATAAATGTCATACCCGATGGCTACAGAGAAGGTCTAGGCGAAATCTTTCCCACGAGAGCTGCTCTCCCAACTCTGGCCTCCAGACTAGTCGAGGACCTGGCATATAGTAGGCACTCAGTAAATGCATGTTCTTTTGTGGAATTTTGTCCCCAGAGCTCAGTGTAGGGCCTGGAATTTAGTGTGTGGTAAGATTAATGCTTTGGTAGATTGCTAGTAGGAAACCAACAACAAAACAGCTTTACGTCCTCTGCAGCCCTTGAGGGTGGTCGGGCCTGATGGTGCCCCCGCCCCCCACGCCTTTGTTCTGCTGCTTGGCTTTTAGCTCTTGCAGGGGAGAGAAGGAATGCGTTTGGTGAGATTAAGTCTGTGTTGGGGGGAATGTGAGGATGAGCCCCGCGGACAAAAGTGCCCCCTGTCTGCAGCGACCTTGCTTCATATCTCTTCTGAGTCATACAAGACTTTGGATTGTGCTTACCAAATTTCCAGCATGCCTCGTGAAAATAAGAGGGTGGATTTAATAATCAGCTATTCACTCAATTAGCATGAGAAGTCTAGTTTCTCTGAGCAGATTCGGAAATGTGATGCTTTATTTTTTAATGTATTTATCTTTTATTTTTAATGTATGGGCTAAAATAAGCATTTCCATCACATAATATAATGAGATGATTGTACATGAAACTGCAAATCTATTAAGTACAACTTGCTATTATTTTTAAATTAATAATAAAGTTACCATACATATTGCCTTTTTTCCTTTTTCTCCCCCTCCCCCCCCCCCATGGCTACCATTAGACACAAATTGACACAAAATCATTCTGTACCTACTTCTACCTATCAGTTCTTTCTCTGGATGCAGAGAGCTTCTTACTCCGTAGGTTTGTAGCTGACTTGGCTATTATGATACTCAGAAAGGGGAGCCATCCCTGGTCATCCTGATCTGTATCTGGCCACTGGACCCAAATGGTTGCAGAGAAGAAAGTGAGATGAGTGACTTTGCTCAGCCTACCCTTACTTAAATCCAGTTCACTTGCATGTTATGGCATCACCTCCCTGCTCTGTCCTCTCTGAGAATGAATGGTGAACAACAACGATTCAGATTAACATCGTCATTCACAGTGATTCTTCGAACAGTGCTGTGTGCCCCTTTCTCTGGATTCTGCTCATTTCTCTCTTCATTATTTCATGCAAGTCTTTCCATTTTTCTAAGATCATCAAGCTCATCATTTCTTATAGCACAGTAACATTCCATCACGATCATATGCACCACTCCGAATTTGCACATTAACTCAGATGCATAAAAATACAACTGTAGCTACTCTTGGTCTTAAGTCACTGTCCTAAAGGTAGCATGGGGTTGTGGTGAACGCGCCTGATTTGGTAATGGAACACTCCCCTTTGAATGTGTGTAGATGAGGAGAGCTGGGAGCAGATCCACCCACACAGGGTTCCAAGGTCTCTTCAAGCTTTGGGTCACTCCTTTGAGCAATCTCCACTCCAACAAGGGCAGAGGTATAGTATGTTGCATGACAAGACTGTCTGGTAGCCTCACCAACATGCCAGGCAGTGAGTTAAAAATAAATGTTACTCTCAAGTATCATAGATTATCACTACCAAGGAAAACATTAGAGTTTATTTGTGTATTACATATGGAGACATTCCTATGAGTAGCTAGCTACCTCATAGCCTGAACCTCTGCCAATTGAGTGGTTTTTATTTCCTGTAGGAACCAAGTCTGACTGCATAGCTTTGATCTGGCTAGGGCAGATTCTCTGCTGGACAAATGGCACTGCTAGTTAGATCCTGGTCATTCAGTTGAACGCTTTTTGGAAGGGGAAAGCACAATGTCACTGTATATGAACCAGATCTGGTCCTTGACTTTGGACCCACTTAATGGGTAAAATCAGACTCTGGTTTTTCTCTATTGGATTCTAAATAAGAATCTTGAAACAGTTGTTGAATTTCATTCTTCCTTTATCCAAACATAGTTTTGATAGCTGACTTTCAGCAGTAAATCTGCAGGGAATCCTGAGTGATGATTTGATTTTGTTGTTTTCTCTCCCTTGCGCAATTGATTTTCATCAAACATTCTAGTACCTTTCAAAGTTTCTAGAAAACTCCATTCTCTTGCTGAAAGGGAAGCAAGCCACCCTCTAGGGCTTCTGGGGCTGGCAGGAAGGTCCTGTGTGTCTATTTACATTGGCAAAGAACAGCAGTGTGGCTTGGGTTCGGTGCAGAAAGAACAAACGTTGAATGTGTTGACATAAATGCCCCATGATCCTTTAATGTAACACACTAGGATTCCCTGAAACTTGAATAATCTTTGGAGAATTGAGATGGGGGGGGAGGAGAGTGCTTGGAGGGTATACTCAGAAATAATACAGGCTCAGTACTGATGGTAACGCAGCTCCCATTTACTACCATTCACTGTGTGTGTGAAAAAGAAGAGGAGGCAAGGGGGAAGGGAGGAAGATGGAGAGGTCCTTGCAACTAGCTCAGGAAGATCACAAAATAACAAACCACTGTTCACATTTATTCAGTGTTCAGCACTAACAAGAGGCCAGGGCCAGCAAGACCACAGTTGTGTTCACTCATAGATCAAGAGCCGGGAGGTATCTTAGAATGTGGAAAGTCTAACCTCTTTTATTAATAAGGAAACCAAGGCTCAGGGGGATTTAAACCCATATCTGACTGAGTTCAAAGCCTTCCCTATTTCTCTACCCTGATTCTCAGATTCAACAGCTCCTTCTTTTGCCCTTACCAGTTTCTTTCCTGGAATAAAAGTTCCTTGCTAAATGGTGATCTTCCTAATGTGATTCCTTAACAGTAAAGAGTATGGGGCTTTTATAGTTTCTAGACAGAGGTCTCTGGCCCATATCTCTGGTGTTGAAGAATCTTTGATAACTTAACCTCTCTTCTCAGGAAGCTTAGAAGGAGAATGCTTCCCACCCAAGGGAAGTTAAAAGTCACCATGAAATAAAGGAAAGAAATTTACTTTTAGTCACATTTTTAAAAAAATTCAAATATTTAAATATTCTGTTTCAAATCCCCTCTCATTTCTCTCTCTCTCATCATTAAACATCAAGAAAACCATATAGTCTGTGTATATATATGTACCATGTATATATATATATATATATATATATACACCATATAGCATATAGATACACTATCTATATCTAATATATATTGTACTGATTCATATACATGTATATTATACTCTACTGTATCCAACTATATTTAGTAAAGCAAAACAAATTTCCACATTAGCCATGTCCAAAAAAAAAAAATACTTCAAACAGCCCTGGGTTCATCTGCTATCTATCTGGAGCATGTTTCATCATGAGTTCTTTGAAACACTCAGTAAATGATCAATGCAGTGATCAGCTGCAGTTCCAAAGTTTGTCGTCTTTATAATATTGCTGTTATTGTACAAATTGTTCTCCTGGTTCTGTTCACTTTGCTTTGCATCAGTTCATGAGTTTCTTTAGAAGCCCTACATATATTAATTAACAAATACAAGGAACATATTCTGTGACTCTTAAAACCCTTTATTTGGAAAGATCCTCAAAGGCCTTCCATTCTACTGGTACTTTAGAGAAAGGGAGCATCCAAGAGAGTATCCAAGAGATGATCATTTGGTGTTTGGAAAACTTGCAGGTCTTCTAGCAATCAGCTGCTCTCTAGCCCATTCCAATTCTGTATAGCACAGAGTTCAGGCTGTAGGCACATTTCAGTCTAAAACCCACCCAGACTATCAGAGCTAGCTCTTCCCACCCAAATTCCTAATATATCTAACTCAATAACTAGAACTTCCTTATTGGTCTTAATATACTCGAACCAGACTGTAAAGTGCTTAACTGTGCCAGAGTCTGAGACTGATTTGTTATAGATATTAGTCTCTGAAGGTTGACTTGTGCAGGTTAAAGACGGGGTCAGACTTATGTATTTTGGCAGCTCTGTAAGGGATGAGAGAGGTGAAACTAGAAGCAGGAAAACCAGTTAGGAAGTTGTTATAATAATCAAGGCCAGAAGTAATGAAGGCCAAATCTTCTGACTCCTACACCACAGATCTTTGCTGTACCTCCCTAGCTTCTGTAGAATTCTAAGATCCCATTAGCTGAGGGTTCACTCAGTGGTAGGCAGCAATGAAGAAAGTTGAAATGTAATTACTCCATGGCTTCATTTCTTCCTGTGATCTTGTGGTTCCCAATTGTCTTCTGGAATCATTTGAAGTAGAGTGATTTGAATGAGACAATAGAATTCACAATTATGTGAATTTGCAACTTGCTGAATGGTTGGCCCCAAAGAATAGTCAATCTCTGTCTAATGTCGGTATAGAGGAGGTTTCTATCATCCAGTAGAATGTGCCTAAACTCTGGCCCTGTACCATTTAACATCTTGATTAGATATTTGGTCAAAGGGAGGATGGCATACTTCTCGAAAGTGTGGGTGGCACAGAGCTGGGTGGAAGAGCTAAGAAACTACATGATGTAGGCTAGAACATTGGGCTATGTATCTAGTAAGATTAACAATAAATGTAGAGTTTTAGCATTTGGCTCAAAAATCACTTTCACAAATACAAGATGGGGGAAGTGTACTTAGATTGAGGTGTTTTTTTTTTTCAAAAAGAGGTGGGTTGAAGTGCTTCAGAGGACTGGACACTCAATAGGAGTCAATAGTATAAATTAGCAGTGAAAGAAGCTAATTAAATTTTAGGAGCTGTATTTTTAAAAAGCATAGTTTCTCCATGTAAGTTGATAACCCTCTACACGTGGTGGGTTCAATTCTGGATGGCACATTTGGGGAAAGATATTTACAAGCCAGGAAGACCCTCTAGGACAGTGGTTCTCAACCTTCCTAATGCCACGACCCTTTAATACAGTTCCTCATGTTGTGGTGACCCCCAACCATAAAATTATTTTCGTTGCTACTTCAGAACTGTAATTTTGCTACTGTTATGAATCGTAATGTAAATATTTGATATGCAGGTTGTATTTTCATTGTTACAAATTGAACATAACCCACAGGTTGAGAACCACTGCTCTAGGAGATGGCAAACAGGATTTTATAAGACCTCATGAGGATGAAAGAACTTGGAAGAGGAAGAAATTGCAATGTGTGGAGAGCTGAGGGGTCTGCACATGGAAGGAGGAATCTTGTGCTGTTTGGTCCTGGGAGGTAGAACGAGGGTCATCTGGGTAGCTGCTCTAGCTGCTTCTCCATCTGCTGCTGCTGCTGCTGCTCCTACTCCTGCAGCTGCTATTGTTCTGTATTTTTTAATATGCCCGAGACTGGAGCTTCTCATTCTGCTGAATGAATGATTGAAGAGAAGACCGAAGAAAAAAGGCTGAAATCTGACCTTTTTAGAAAAGTAGGTCCAACCTTTATCTTTCAAGGAAATATGAAGAGAATTCTTGATAAGCCTTTAATTGGTATCTTGAGAGAAATGAACTCGGATGGCATTTCGGAACTGAAAAGTCACTTTCAATGATCAGAGGCTGCTTTCCTTCTCATGGCAGATACAGTGTGTCAGCATTGTTAATACATTCTATAGCTTGAGAAATTGTTAATCAATTGTATAGCCAGCACTCTTGCCATTTGAGTATCAGAGACTAGGGGTGTGTGTGTGTGTGTGTGTGTGTGTGTGTGTGTGTGTGTGTGTGTGCATGCGCTCACATGCAAGTGTGTACTTTTAAAATTTAAGCTGTTAAAGCTTAAGATGTTTTGGGAAAGCATTTTTGTAACACACACACATGCACATAGAAAACTAGCAAGAAATATAGGGATTTTTAGGTTTACTCTTTTGCGTGGGACGGTCTCTCTTCTATAATTTTTTTTGGTCCATTTTCCAAATTCATTCTCAGCCTCAGTTCTAATCCAATCAAGAGGCGTGTTGATATTTCACTATAAATGACTAAACTTGCAATGTCTCTAGGGGGCTAATTAATGACAGAAAATCCCAGTATTACTGTAAAAATACTATATATATATTTTTTTCTCTCATTCTAGGTCTTCCTGACTCTTTTGGTGTCTAGAGAACTAAGTTCTTCTCTTGGGCTGCCTCACCTGGTGGGACTAGCCCCCTCTGGAGACTTCTGGTCCTCTCACACCTTTCCTGTATCCCATTCATGGATCCATAGTATTCATTTACATGGTAAATGCTCAGAGGCTTGAGAGACCCATCTACTCCCTCATTTTATAGTTGAGGAAACCAAGACCTGAAAGGGAAAGGGTGACTATGGGGTTTCCCAGTAGTAAGCAGACCAATTCATTAAGCATTTACTAAGCTCCTGAAAATGAGTCATCCTGAACAAGGTGTGAAGAGGGAAATGAAAGCAGTCTTTGACCTCCAACTCTGGCAGGGGAGGGACAAGAGAATCACAGTTCAATAGGTATAAGACACATATTGTTGCTGTTGTTGTTTTACACACCTTTTAGTGGGGATAGAGACAGGGAGGATCTGACCCCTCTGGGGGGTTAAGATCCAGCTCTGGTGAAAATAGGAGTTTAGAATGTATTGGGGTGGGGAGTAGAGAGGAAAGGGTGGTGGTGTCTCAGTCTTAGGATACAGAAGAAAATGCAACATACATATAAAGTAGAGAAAAGGTAATTCCAGAGGGGCACTAGATACTGGGAGGTTCAGGAAAAGCCTCTTGTGAAGTGGCCCTGGAGATCAGCTTTGAAGACAGCTAGATGATTTGTGAGGCAGAGCTGAGACCACAGGAAGTACCAGGTATGAGCGACAGCCTTGGCAAAGGTAGGGAGATAAGATGGGGAATGTCCTTTGTGCAGAATTGCAAGCAAGCTGGTTTAGCTGATCCATACAGTGTGTAAAGATGTCTAATACACCTGAAAAGGTAGCCTGGAATCAGATGGTGAAGGATGATGAATGTCCAGCCATGGAGTCTGCATTTTATCAAAAGGGGATCACTGGAGACTTCAGAGCAGGGGATTGACAGGTTCAGAATTGTGCTTTAGGAACATATTTTAATAGTCGTATAGAGGAGAGATTGGTGGAGGGGACATTTGAGGCAGAGTCCACTTATAATGCTATTGCAGTGAAATTGGAACACTTTTGCCCGAACAAAATCAATGTGTCTTAGATTAGGGAAGATGTTAATCGGGGAGGGGATAATCTTTGCATCAAATATCTCTAATAAGGATCAGACGTCTAAGATACCTAGGGAACTAACACAAGTATATGTACATGACCAAGAGTCATTCCCCAAAGGATAAGTGGTCATAGAAGATGCACAAACCGATTGCAAGAGAAAAATCACAATCTATTGACAAATATTTCTTAATTCTTAATTCTACAAATTCTTAATAATGAGAGAAATGCACATCAAAACAATTCTGAGAATTCACTTCAATTCTAGGAAGCTGACACAGATAATAGTCAATGTGAGAGGGACTTCAGGAAGACAGGTATGTTAGTTAATACTTCGTGGAGCTATGAATTGGTCTATATGTTTTTTAGAATGTTTTCTTTTGTAGAAAATTGGAATTATGCTTTTTAAAATATGATTAAAATGCCTCTGTACTTGTACTCAGAGAACCACTGCAAGGCATATAACCCAAGTAGGTCAAAGACAAAAGTAATGCTACCATACATAACAAAATATCCATAGTAACATTTGCGGAGCTGGCTGGGGGGTGGCCCATGGTAACAAGTAATTGGGAGGCAAAATAATTGCCCTTTGATTAGAGAATGGCTAAACAAAGTATGTTATTTTAAAAAAAATTAAATATATTCCTCCCCCAATTACATGTTAAAACGTTTTAAAAACTTTTTAAAAAAGTTTTGAGTTCTAAATTCTATCCCTCCCTCCCTCCCCCCTTTCCCTGAGATGGTAAGTAATCAGATATAGGTTATACACGTGCAGTCATGTGAAACATTTCCATATTAGTAATTTTGTAGAAGAAGACAAATAAGAGAGAAAGAATGAAAGTGAGAAATAGCCTGCTTCAGTCTGTATTTGAAGAACATCAGTTCTTTCTCTGAAGGGAGATAGTATGCTTCATCCTTAGTCCTTTGGGATTGTCTTGTATCATCACATTGCTGAGAATAGCTATGTCAGTTTTTCATTGTACAATATTGCTGTTACTATGTCTAGCACCAACACAATATCTACAGCACTGGCAATGACTAAGAATATGCCAACACAATTCTGAATTGAAAAATATAACAGACTCTCTATATAGAAGACAGAAGCAAAACATTTATTCACCCACCAAAAAACCAAATCCCAACACCAGAAAGTCAAATCTATCATAGCAACAAAGAAGTTAATATACCATAACACAGTAGAGAGGCACACTATCCTTTAGCCTTCCCACATACAAACACTCACAAGTCTAGCTGTTTCCTTGGCTATGTCCTCACCTCCCTCCAACTATAACTGCTCTGACTCTCAGCTTCCTGTGGGCTCTGTTCCACCCTTCAGCAAGCTCCTCCTACCACAGCATCCATGTGATTATATTGGGCTTATTGGGGGCAGGGAAGATCTTCAAATTCCCTTAGGCCTATTAAGAGGTAGGGAAGTTCTTCAAATTACCATTACCATTACACTATGTACAGTGTTCTTCTGGTTCTGCTCACTTCACTTTGCATCGGTTCATGTAAGTTTTTTCCAGATTTTTCTGAAATCATCCTGCTTGTTATTTCTTATATTCCATTAATATTCTATTACAATCATTTATCACAGTTTGTTTAGTCATTCCCCTATTAATGGGTATTTCTTCCATTTTCAGTTCTTAACCACCACAAAAAAGAGCTGCTATTCCCCAACTTTTTGTTGTCTTTGGGATATAGACCTAGAAGTGGTATTGCTGGATCAAAAGGTATGCACAGTTTTATAGCCCTTTGGGCATAGTTTCAAATTACTCTTTAGAATGGTTGGATCAGTTTACAACTCTACCAACAATGCATTAGTGCCCCAGTTTCCCCATATTCCCCCCCCCCCGACCCCCGACATGCATCATTTCCCTTTCTTGTCATATTAGCCAATCTAATAGGTGTGAGGTGGTACCTTAGAGTTGTTTTAATTTGCATTTCTGTAATCAATAGTTATTTACAGCATTTTTTATATGACTATAGATAGCTTTGATTTCTTTATCTGGAAATTGCCTGTTCATATGCTTTGACCATTCATCAATTGGGGAATGACTTAAATTTTTATAAATTAGACTCAGTTCTCCATATTTCTGAGAAATCAGGCTTTATCAGAGATACTTGTTGCAAAAGATTTTTCTTGTTTTCTGCTTTTCTTATAATTTTAGTTGTATTGGTTTTGTTTGTGCAAAAACTTTAAAATTGTATATAATCAAAATGATCTATTTTACATTTTGTAATGCTCTTTATCTTCTTTGGTCATAAATTCTTCCGTTATTCATAGATCTGACTGATGCTCTCCTAACTAGTTTATGGTATCACCCTTTATGCATAAATCATGTACCTATTTTGACCTTATCTTGGTGTATAGTGTGAGATGTTGGTTTCTACCTAGTTTCTACCATGCAGTTTTCCAGTTTTCCCAGCAGTTTTTGTGAAATAATTAATTTTTGTTCTAAAAGCTTGGACCTCTGGGTTTATCATATACCAGATTACCATGGTCACTTATTATAATGTAATTTGTACCTAATCTATTCCACTGATCCAACACTTTATTTCTTAGCCAGTACCAGATTGTTTTGATAATTAACACTTTCAAATACAATTCCACATCTGGTATGACTAGGTTGCCTTCCTTCACACTTTTTTAAAAAATTAATTCCCTTGATAGCCTTGATCTTTTGTTCTTCCAGATGAATTCTGTTGTTATTTTTTCCTATATCTATAAAATAGTTTTTGACAGTTTGATTGGTATGGCACTGAATAGATAGATTTAGGTAGAATTGTTAGTTTTATTATATTGGCTTGGCCTATCCTTGAGCAATTAATATTTTTCTAATTGTTTAGATCTGACTTTATTTGTGTGAAAAGTGTTTTGTAGTTGTGTTCATTTAGTTCTTGGGTTTGTCTTGGCAGATAGACGCCTAAGTATTTCATATTGTCGACAGTTATTTTAAATGGAATTTCTCTTTCTGTCTCTTGCTGCTGGATTTTGTTGGTAATGTATAGAACTGCCGATGATTTGTATGGGTTTATTTTATATCCTGCAACTTTGCTGAAGTTGTTAATAATTTCAAGTGTTTTTTTAGTTGAATTCTCTGAGAACATCATATCATCTGCAAAGGATGATAGTTTTGTTTCCTCATTGCCTATTCTAATTCTTTCAATTTCTTTTTCTTCTCCTATTGCTGTAGTTAATATTTCTAGTATAATATTAAATAATAGGGGGTGACAATGGGCATCCTTGCTTCACCCCAACTGTATTGGGAAGATTTCTAGCTTATCACCCCCTTACAGATAATACTTGCTGATGGTTTTAGACAAATATTACTTATCATTTTAAGGCAAACTCCATTTATTCCTATGCTTTTTAGTGTTTTTAATAGGAATGGGTGCTGTATTTTGTCAAAGGTTTTTCTGCATCTATTGAGATAATCAAGATATCTGTTGGTTTTGTTATCAATATGTTCAATTATGCTAATGGTTTTCCTAATATTGAAGCAGCCCTGCAATCCTGGTATGAATCTTACCTGTTCATAGTATATAATGTTTGTGATATATTGCAGCAATCTCTTTGCCAGTATTTAATTTAAAATTTTTGCATCAACATTCATTAGGGAAATTGATCTATAATTTTCTTTCTTTGTTTTGGTGCTTCCTGGTTTAGGTATCAGCACCATATTTGTGTCATAAGAGGAACTTGGTAGGACTTCTTTTGTGCCTATTTTTCCAAACAGTTTATATAGTATTGGGATTAATTGTTCTTTAAATGTTTGGCAGAATTTGCTTGTGTGCCCATCTGGCCCAACAAAATGTGTTATATAATTGTAATGGGTTATTACTATGCCATAAGAAAAAATAAATATGAAAAATTAAGAAAAAACAAGAATTAAAAGATTTGATGCAGAATAAAGAAAGCAGAATCAGAGGAGAAAAATATATACTATAACTATAGCATTGTGCAAGGAAAGAACAGAAAAACAACTGAAAGTCATGTAATTGTTATGACCAAGGTTGTCTCTGAGAATGAGGTGAGAAAATGTATTTTCTTTTCTTTACAGTGGTATGGAACTAGGGCAATGAAACAGTCTATGTACCTTCAGACTGAAGTGATATTCTAGTTATTTTTGCTGAGTTGCTTTTCTTCTTCTGTCTTCGGGGTGGGGAAGGAGGAGGGATTTATTTAGATACAAACATGCCAAAGTTGTCAGTAATTTTAAAAGGCTACTGAAATAGTGCAGTTCAGAAGTGAGGAAGTCCTGAACTAGGATAGCAGATGGAAAGGTAGAAAGAAGGGGCCATGGGACTGAGTGAAATTGTGGAAGTGGAAGAGAGGCTTGTTAAATTCTTGGCTGGGGATGGAGTGGGGCTGGGGTGCAGGGATTAGGAAGAAAAATTGAAAATGGCACCAAGGGTGTTCTTCTGGCAACTGGAAGGATGGTGGTGCCCTCAAAAGGAACAGAGAAATTAGGAGGAGGTTAGATTTAGGGCAGGGGGAATGACAATTTGTGTTGAGTTTGAGGTACCTGTGGGACACTCAGTTGAAAATGCCCAATAGGCAGTTGATGATGCACGCCTTGAGCTTTAGAGAGAATGGGGTAAACTGAGGTCACAGCCTGGTCCCAACACCAACCTATTCTGGGCAATAATGGAACAGGAAAACTACATCCTGCTATATAAAAATAGAGAGTCCCTAAGGCTAGAGGGATGCTCTCCAATAAGGACAGGATGGAGAAACATTTCCCCAGTGGGACAGTGCCTACTGATTAAAAGTAGACTTGCAAAGAAGCCACTGACCCTATCTACGAGAGAGAGAGAGAGAGAGAGAGAGAGAGAGACAGAGAGAGAGAGAGACACAGAGAGAGAGACAGAGACAGAGAGACAGAGACAGAGAGACAGAGACAGAGAGAGACAGAGAGACAGAGACAGAGAGACAGAGACAAAGAGAGACAGAGAGAGACAGAGAGACAGAGACAGAGAGACAGAGACGGAGAGACAGACAGAGACAGAGACAGACAGAGACAGAGAGACAGACAAAGAGAGACAGAGAGGAGAGAAGGAGAGAAAAAGGGGAGAGAGAGAGAGAGAGGGAGAGGAGAGAGAGACAGAGAAGAGAGAGAGAGACAGAGAAGAGAGACAGAGAGACACACAGAGAGAGAGACACAGAGAGAGAGAGAGAGACAGAGAGAGAGACAGACAGAGAGAGACAGAGAGAGACAAACAGACAGAGAGAGAGAGAGAGGAAGGAGAGAGGAGAGAGAGAGAGTGTCATTTGATTTTTCCTCCCTTCAACTCTCCAAGCAGAGGCCGGATGACTATTTTTTCCATGTGAAATAAAGAGGATCTCTTTTTTTTTCGTATTAAGTTGGCCTAAATGGCTTCTGAGAGTCTTCTAATTTTGCAGATTCTGTCTGATTCTGTGCTGTTTCCACTGGGTGTAGTTTCCTGAACTGAGTCTGACAAAGGCCTTTGCTAACTGAAACACCTGTTGAAAGACAGCCCTATACCCATCCTCTTATCCAGCCTCGTTGGGAGAACATACTGTGTCCTAAACCCCTCTGCTAAACTACTCATTTCCAGCACACTTATACTTGGACTGACTCCACTGATGTGTCTGTCTGGATGAGTTTCCGATGTGAGGAGAAAGCTACAAAAAAGTCTGTTCTTTTTGTACAGATGTACAGAGTCCAACCAAGTCTCGAGGCAGGGCAGCACAGTACTAGAGAAGAGCCCGGAGAAGCCTTCTTGGGACAAGGTCTGGCTTGTTGACCCAGAGTCTTTGTCCTTAATTCAGCTTAACCCTTCCAAACTCTATGCTGTAGTAGCCCACCTTCTAAGAGCTCCGCATTCCCATTTTTAGGGGAACAATGTGATAACCCAATAAATAAGACCAACTGCCTTCATTTCTAAGTAGCATTTGTCTATAAGAGACAATGATTCAGCTTCTGTTGTCACACTACCGGGGGGTGACTTCTTGGCCGTCAGACTCCAGCTGGAGACTGTTATCTGTGTGAGGATGGAGGGACTTGGGGGCTGATATCTCTTATATACTGGATCAGTTCTGCCTGAACTTCCTGGTCCCTGCTACCAGTAGGGAGATAGTGACCTTGGATTAAAGGCACCATGGGAGACTCCCAGGCCAAAATTCTTTTTGTATCTTACCCCCAATTTAGAAACATGCTTGCACCATTTTTTTTTCAGATGGCTGCCTTTGGATTGAATAGAAATTCATATGAAACCTGATACCAAAGCAACAGTCTCAGGATGATGGGACCAGTGCCGCCCTCCCCCCCTCCCCCCACTCCTCCCTGCCCCTTTTATCCAGAGGCAGAAAAAGACCTGAATGAAAAGTACAGCTATGGTGGAGGGTATAAAAAGGAAGCAGTAATGTTGACAGTACATTCTGCCACACCAGAGGAGAACAAAGTTCATGTTGGCACACTTCAGGTAGAACAGATTTGGTTTATACAATATTGAGATATAAATAACAGACATCTGCATTTCGTAATTCCCAGTAGATTGAGTCCCTAGTTCTCTACAAGGAGAAACATGTATAAAAAAATCTGTCACCCACTTCCCCCAGCATGTCACTTCCATAAAACAAATTGCTATCACCCCCACTGCCATGCGCCCTGTAGGCCATAGGAAGAGAGGTGTGGCTATAAGGTGAGTCGGTCTGTGTCATTATTCTGGGCTAACTTCAATCGTCTGCTCACAGATTTCCAGCTTGCCTAACGGAGATCTTAGATGCTATCAAGTTCAATTCTTTTATTGTACAGTGGAGGAAACTGAGGTATAGAGTTGTTATGCATTTTGCCCAGGGTCACCTAGCTAAGCAGCTGTCAAAGGTGAGATTTGAACCTAGGCATTCCCGACCGCAGGCCTAATACCATATTGCTTCTTATTTTAAGCCCAGTTATAACCACCAATCTGGGTGTCAGGAGACCTGGGTTCAAATCTGGGTTCTGTGACTCGGTCTGGCCAGGTACTCTTTGAGTATCATTGCTGCTCTCTGGATCCCCCTTTTCTTCATCTGGTGCCCAAGGCATAAACTCTAAAGCCATTCTTTGATCGTATACAGTGTCGGCTGCAAGCGGTAGAATGGGACAGGTGGATTCCATTACCACAATTAGGTCTCCAAGTGTGATCTAAAGGTAGTCGATAGTCTCTGGGCTGTTTTTGTTGCTTTTAAAAGTTTCAGATAATCCTTGAGCAGCAAAGACTCGGTGTTCCAGTAAGCAGATCCCTCAGAACCCTGGGTTCTTCTCTCCCATCTGTCACTTGGGAGCTGTTCAGCTCTCTGGCTTTCTGGTTAAAGCTTGCATTTAGAGAAAGCGTTGGGCTTTGGAAAGTGCCTAAAAGGCTCCTTGATCCTCACAACAACCCTGAGAGGTAGGTGCTGTTGTTATTATCCGCACTTGACAGGTGAGGACCATTAAGCGACTTGACCAGGGTTCCGCGGCTCCGAAGTGTCGGTGGGCAGGCTCCAGCCTCAGCACTCTACCCACTCTTCACCCAGTTGCTTCTAGGAATTGACTTGACTTACTTCTCAGGTCCCTCTAGCCTTAACATTCCGTGAAAACCATCTGCACCCCCGAAATAGACTCCTTTCCAAATAACAGGAGCTAGAGAGCGAACCTGGCAGAAATGACCGTCCAGGGCAGTCCTAGAGTCTCTCAGGCGGGTCCCACTGCCTTCATCTGAACAGCGCTAGGACCAGGAATCCCGGCAAAGGGGAGACGCTACAAGTCTGAGTCACAGGGCAGTGTGCGAGCGGAGCTGGGGTGCGCGCTGCTGCTTCCCTCCCCCTTCAATACATCCTCTGGGTTCGTGTAGGCTGCTGGCCGAGGCATCCTGAAGCCTACTCGGGGCTTAGGGCCACCCTGGGGCTGAAGCCGGCCCTGGCTGCGCTGGGACAAGATCGATGGAATGGTGGGAGCTGCTGGCCATTGAATCTGCACTGTGTTAAGAGTGCTGCGGCGCGGACTGGGGTTCGCCTTACGGCGATAGGCCCACTCTTCGTAGACACGGGCGAAGCTGAGTGCCAAGGAGAAGCCCCCCACTAGCAGCAGGCAACTGCCCAGGAAGCCGAGCACTACGCTGTAGCCGACTCGCAGCTCGACTGGGCTGGCCTCTGCGGGCAGCACGGTGCGGTTCTGCAGGACGTGGCTGTACCAAGCCACCGGGATGAGTCCCAGGAGGCCGGCGGCAAAGAGTACGAGGCCCGAGGCTCCTGCTAGCCCTGCACGGGGCTTCTGGTGCCAGCAGCGCACCCCCAGCGAGGCCATCAGCAGCCCCACGGCCGAGGTGGCCAGCCCCGTGACCGTCAGAGCGCGCGCCGCCCGCACCGGCTCAGCCGTGTAGTACCCCAGCTCGTCGCTGACCCCACACTGGCTTTCCCTACTGCTCTGCTCTCTACACGTGTCCCACAGTCCCTGGGTCACCACCACGTCCACCGGCTGATCAAGGAAACCTGTCTTCTGCCGCCAGCCCGGCGTCAGCGTGCAGACCAGGCACAGGAGCAAGCCGCAGGGGGCCAGCACCAAGCCCAGGGTCATGACCGCGGGCGTCCTCATCTCCGCTGCTGGGTGGCTGCTGGGCCTGAGTCTGTGAAATCCAGTGGATGAGAATGTGGACCCCTTAGTGCAGGTTCTCTGCCTCGTCTCCCTCGGCTCTCTTCACCCAGCTGAAAGGTTGCCCTAAGGGGGCCGGTGCGCCCCTGGCACTGAGGTGCCTCTGGCGATAGGAGCTCCCTAGTCAGGACATCAGGCTCAGTCCTGACCTGCTCCGCATCTCCTACCTCCTTCTTCTCCTCAGTCTCTCCCTTCTGTTCTGCCTCTCGACCATCCCTCTCCTCGACTTCCTACAGAGCAAAACTCCGCCCGTCGCTAAGCGAAACCAGAGCCCTGGCACTCTCACCGAAACTGAAGGAGCTCAAGAGTCCGCCCGGCCCCGGAGGGGCTGACCCTGTAAGGGCCAAACAGGAAGCAGCCACTGGGCTCTCACTTGGTCCAGCCCCGCCCTTGCTTGCTCCTCCCCCAGGCCCTGGACAAAGGTTGAGGCCAGAGCAAGTAGGAGGGAGGGGGCTAGTAAAGTTCCAGCCTGCGATCCAGTCGGTGGGGCCCGGGAAGCCTGCCAGGCCACTTCTTCCCAGCCCACCACTGCCCAGTGCCTTGGGTGTAGCGCATTCAGGGCTCCTTCACCAAGCCAGGGGCGGTCCGGGTTTCGCCAGTCCTGAAGCCGGCCGCCTTTCTTGGCGCCTCTCTCGGTGTCTTATTTACCCTCGAGGAATTATCTGGAAATCTTTTGGCTCCGTAGTCAGTTACCTTTTCTGCCTCTCCTTGCTAGTCCTTACTGCTGAGTTGGGGTGGAGAGGGCCGAAGGTGGGTGAAGAATTTAAAAAATCTCTCTGCTGGGCAGGGCGCTCAGCTGCCTTCTCTGGCTTTGCTCCTCTCAGCTGCCAGGCCTGGTTCTCGAATCTGTAGTTCACTAGCTCCCTTTCCTCCTCCCGAAGGAGGCTAGCTGCCTTAAAACCTCAATTGCCGCCATGTGTTTCTTTATCCCTGAACAGTGTGAGTTGCTGGATGCAGTGCTGCCTACTGGATACAGCAAGCCTCATGCTGATGCGTTGCTGTTTAGTCATTTTCAATCCTGACCCACTTTCTTTTTTGCAAAGATACTGGGCTAGTTTGCCATTTCACTCCCCAGCTCATTTTAGACATGAAGAAATGGAGGCAAACAGGGTAAAGTGACTTGCCCAGGGTCGCACAGCTAGTAAGTGTCTGAGGTTAGATTTGAACTCCGATTATGAGTCTTCCTGATTCCAGGCCCTGCCCTCTATCCATTGTGTCACTTCGATGCCCTAGCCAATGGGTAGGAAATGGAGAAAACCCCTTGCTGACTTCTGAGGCAGGAGTCTCACTCCATAGCTGCTCTCTGAGCAGCTCAGCTCACAAAAATATTGATCAGGACTGATAGCTTGTCTTTTAAAGGCCACCCAGGGTAGGATCGGTATATATTTTTTTCTAGTCAAAGGTCAGTTTCTTTTTGTGATTCAAAGAACTTTCATATTTTCAATAAATAGGTGACAAGGTTCAGACATATCTTTGCATTATTCTGTTCCTGGCTGTACATCCAACTTTCTGGTCTTCAGTTTCACCCTAGAACCTCCTCCAGTGCCCAGGTTCTTCTCATACTGGAACATACATCTGTCCAGCTGGGCCCCTTCTCCAGTTGTTGGGTTCCTCCCTGGGCTTCCCTTTTGGGGAAGAGCCCAGATGGGCCAAACTTCATTCCACACCCTCCCCCCCCTCCCTCCAGGCTGTACTTCTGACTTTCTGGACTTCAGTAACATGCCCTCACTCAGCTACCTTAACCTCTTACCATTTTTAGCTCTCTTGAGGGGTGTCTTCCTCCATTAGAATGTAAGCCCCTTGGGGGTAGATACTGTCTTTGTCTTCCTTCTTATTTGTATCCCCACTTTTTACCACAGTGACTGGTGCCAGATAACTGTATCTTGCCTAGCTCTCCATTAGCAAATTCATACTTTATTCATAGTTATTTGACTCATAGCAATTGGAGGAGGCAACATGTGGAGAAATGGTCTTGGAGTCAGGGAGACTGGGGCTTCAATAATATCTGTTGACATCTCCTGGGCAAGTCATTTAACCTCTCAGTATATGTATCAGCAAGCACCCTAGCATACCCAGAGTGGCTGCTAGCACAGGTTCTAAGATCTGCTTTTCTAAAAGAAAGCAACTCAAAATGGGTTAACAATCTTACTTTAATCAATCAAACATATATCATTATCCCATCCTCATTGCCAAATGTGTCAACAATGCAGTGTTCACAATGCCTACAGCAACTATAAGTATACTGGTATGGTTATTAATCACAAAATGTAACAGGCTCTCTACATGAGAAATATAGCTAGAACATTTATTTAAATACCAGAAAACTGAGTCCCCAAATCAGAAAGTCAAAGCCAACATAGTAGTTATGAAGTTGGCACATGTGGTTAATGTAGTAAACACCCACATTCTCAAGCCTTCAAAACGGGACAGGCTACCTCAGGCAAAGATCCTCCTCTCCTCACTCACGACAATTGCTCAGTGTCCAGGCAGCTTGCTCCCAGCAGCTGTGGCCCATCCGCAGTTCTTGTCCCTGGCAGTCCTCAACAGGAGTCCTTAGCAGAGATTCTGGCTGGCTCAACAAGAAAGAAGTTTGTGCTGCAACCGAAGCCATTAATGTTATGGGAATCTGAAGATCTTCCCTGCCCCTAGACCCTTTGATAGGCCTACCTGGCTCTGAGAACCTTCCCTGATTTGAAAGTATATTCTGCCCCCTAATAGGCTGAATGTGGTCACATGGAGCCTGTGGTGGAAGACTTGTTCTTCAGGAACGCCCACGCCTTATTACTTCATGACTGGGCAGTGGGTCAAGAGGGCTGTGACATTCTCTGTTCCAGGAGAAGGCTATATATACCCTGATGTGAGGTTTTGCTTTGGGGCTCACTTTGAAAAGAGTTGTGTGATTTGGCCAGAGGAGACTCTAGGAAGCCGTTGTGAAAACCCAGATGTTGATGCTTCCCTCTCTGGTAACTGACTAGGTATGGATGTGATGGTCAGACGACTGGAAGCCTGTCTGCTGATCTGTTTCTTTGTCTGCTTGTAACTTCTGCTTGTAACTGTTTGCATTCTCTGAAGTTCAGGGTGCTGACTTTTTCCCCTGAACTAGGTAAATGATGTGTTTGATTGACTAAAGTAAGATTGTTAACCCTTTTTGACTTGCTTTCCTTTAGAAAAGCAGATCTTAGAACCTGTGCTAGCAGCCACCCTGGGTATGCTGGGGTGCTTGCTGGTACAGTATACCAGGCAAGTAGTAAGACAGTAAATAGCAAAGAAAATGGTCTGCTGTGCTATATGAAATGATGAGCTCAATGATCTTAGAAAACCATGGGAAGATTTGCATGAAACAATGAAGAATGAAATGAGCAGAACCAAGAGAATATTGTGTATAGTAACAGAATATTTTTTTAAAGCCTGCTTTGAGTGATTGTCATTTTGACTCTTACAAATGCACAAATTAAAAATAAAGGACATATGAAGAAAGATGCTATCTATAGCCAGAGAAAGAACTGATAAATAGAAGTACATAAAAAATAATTTTACATCTGTATACCTATTTGTGCCTAATGGTTGCCATTTCTAGGGTGAGGGGGGAGGGAAGAAAAAAAGAAAAAAATTATGATCATTTTATTATATATTTAAAAGGAATAGCAAGTTATACATAATAGATTGCAGTTTCACGTGCAATCATCTTTTTATTATACTATGTTATAAAAAAAGAATGCTCATTTAGAAAGGAAATTTCTCAATGAAATATATGTTGGGCTAAAAAAAAGTTACGGTGTATATTGTTTTTCCTGCTTTTGCTTGCTTTGCAGTTCATATACATCTTTTTATGTTTCTATATCTTCTTCATATTCATCATTTTATGGTTCAATTACATTCCAATATAATCATTTTCTGAATTTGTTTAGCCTCTTCCAAGCTGATGGTCATCCACTATGTTTCCAGTTCTTTGCAACAACAAAAAATGCTGCTATGAATATTTTGTTATAAATGGAAGCATCAGGTCACCATGAGGGAGAGACAGGAGGTAGCGTGTGCTGGGCATGTCAAACCACCCTCGTCCCCTCAATGACCACATTCCTTCAGACACTGATGGAAGTAGCCCAGGACCTTGAACTTAAAAGCCTTGTGAATAGCAATTCCTCCCAGTTTATGAACCACCAATCTATAAAATGGATATAGTTGTGTTTGATTTAAAAAAGAACGCAATTTATCCAAATAAATTAATAAATTTGTTCATTTACAATCATAAAGAAAGGCATAGATCCATTGGTTCCAAAGAAAAAAAGAATTAGTCCAGTATCCTGTGGCACCTGAGAGTTAGTCATCTTAAGATCCAAACCTGAGGAGCACAAGAATGATTTCAGGCACCTTCCCAGGTATCTTACAGGGTACTTCTCTCCTCCTTATCTTTTTGGGCACCCGTAATATGAAATTTGACAAAGTTAAACCCATAGAACAGTGATTGAAAGCTAACCCTGCACATTTCTTTGCACGACAGAATTCATATTTCATATATTCTGCAAACTCCACAGAAGTGGGGACTTAGCCAAATGATATGTTTGGATTGAATTTTGCGGTACCCATCTTTAGAGTTTTTCAGATTCTCTTCAAAGTATTGTAAAAGCTATGAAGCACCATTTATAAAAAGTTGTCCCCTCAAATAGAAAAATCAGTGTCTTCATCAAAATGTGGCTATAATTGTGTTTTCTAAAAAAAAAAAGAATAAATCTGTTGATTTATTAAGAAGGAACCAATAAATTTATTCATTTAACATGAAAAAGACAGGTACATGGTTTCCCTCTGAAGAATGACGGCATTAGACCGCCATCTGCTGGCGCCTGGGAGCTGAGTGTCCGGAACTCCAAACAAGGACCCAAGAATGATTTGGGCACCTTCCCGGTAGCCTAAAGTGTACTTCATGCCGCCTCAGCTTTTTTTTTTTTTTTTTTTTTTTT